>CALYLW010000317.1:0-612251 GCA_944989445.1 Ampullaceana balthica | reverse complement strand
GATTTGGAGAAAATCTTTGAGATTTTGTGGAAATCATTGAGATTTGGAGAAAATCTTTGAGATTTGGAGAAAATTTTTGAGTGCCTGAGAAAAACTTTTAGACCCGGGGAAAATATTTGAGATTTGGATAAAATCTTTAAGATTTGGAGAAAATCTTTGAGATTTAGAGAAAATCTTTGAGATTTGGGGAAAATCTTTGAGATTTGGAGAAAATCTTTGAGATTTGGATAAAATCTTTGAGAGCTAGGGAAAATCTTTGAGATTTGGAGAAAATCTTTGTGATTTGGAGAAAATCTTTGAGATTTCGAGAAAATATTTGAGATTTGGAGAAAATTTTTGAGTGCCGAGAAATCTTTGAGATTTAGAGAAAATCTTTGAGATTCGGAGAAAATCTTTGAGATTTGGTGAAAATCTTTGAGATTTGGAGAAAATCTTTGAGATTTGGAGAAAATCTTTGAGAGCCGGAGAAAATCTTTGAGATTAGGAGAAAATCTTTGAGATTCGGAGAAAATCTTTGAGATTTGGAGAAAATCTTTGAGATTTGGAGAAAATCTTTGAGATTTGGAGAAAATCTTTGAGAGCCGGAGAAAATCTTTGAGAGACGGAGAAAATCTTTGAGATTCGAAGAAAATCTTTGAGATTTGGAGAAAATCTTTGAGATTTCGAGAAAATCTTTGATATTAGGAGAAAAACTATGAGATTTGGAGAAAATCTTTGAGATTTGGAGAAAATCTTTGTGATTTGGAGAAAATCTTTGAGATTTGGAGAAAATCTTTGAGATTTGGAGAAAATCATTGAGTGCCTGATAAAATCTTTGAGACCCGGGGAACATATTTCAGATTTGGAGAAAATCTTTGAGATTTGGTGAAAATCTTTGAGATTTAGAGAAAATCTTTGAGATTTGGAGAACATCTTTGAGATTTGGATAAAATCTTTGAGATTAGGAGAAAATCTTTGAGATTTGGAGAAAATCTTTGAGATTTGGAGAAAATCTTTGAGATTTGGAGAAAATCTTTGAGATTTGGAGAAAATCTTTGAGATTTGGAGAAAATCTTTGAGTGCCGGAGAAAATCTTTGAGAGCTGGGGAAAATCTTTGAGATTTGGAGAAAATATTTGAGATTTGGAGAAAATCTTTGAGTGCCGGAGAAAATCTTTGAGATTTGGAGAAAATCTTTTGGAGCCGGAGAAAATCTTTGAGATTTTGAGAAAATCTTTGAGATTTGGAGAAAATCTTTGAGAGCCGGAGAAAATCTTTGAGATTTGGAGAAAATCTTTGAGATTTGGAGAAAATCTTTGGGAGCCGGAGAAAATCTTTGAGATTTTGAGAAAATCTCTGAGATTTGGAGAAAATCTTTGAGAGCCGGAGAAAATCTTTGAGATTTGAAGAACATCTTTGAGAGTCTTAGAAAATCTTTGAGATTTGAAGAAAATCTTTGAGAGTCTGAGAAAATCTTTGAGAGTCTGAGAAAATCTTTGAGATTTGGAGAAAATCTTTGAGATTTGGAGAAAATCTTTGAGAGCAGGGGAAAATCTTTGAGAGCAGGGGAAAATCTTTGAGATTTGGAGAAAATCTTTGGGATTTGGAGAAAATCTTTTAGATTTTGGAGAATATCTTTGAGATTTGGAGAAAATCTTTGAGAGCCGGAGAAAATCTTTGAGAGCCGGAGAAAATCTTTTAGAGCAGGAGAAAATCTTTGAGATTTTGAGAAATTTTTTGAGATTTGGAGAAAATCCTTAAGAGCCGGAGAAATCTTTGAGATTTGGAGAAAATCTTTGAGTCCATAATTCCCACTCAGCAGAGGTCAAGTCCATAATTCCCACTCAGCAGCGGTCGAGTCCATAATTCCCACTCAGCAGAGGTCGAGTCCATAATTCCCACTCAGCAGAGGTCTAGTTCATAATTGCCACTCAGCAGAGGTCTAGTTCATAATTCCCACTCAGCAGAAGTCTAGTTCATAATTCCCACTCAGCAGAGGTCTAGTTCATAATTCCCACTCAGCAGAGTTCTAGTTCATAATTCCCACTCAGCAGAGGTCTAGTTCATAATTCCCACTCAGCAGAGGTCAAGTTCATAATTCCCACTCAGCAGAGGTCTAGTTCATAATTCCCACTCAGCAGAGGTCTAGTTCATAATTCCCACTCAGCAGAGGTCTAGTTCATAATTCCCACTCAGCAGAGGTCTAGTTTATAATTTTAACTCAGCAGAGGTCTAGTTCATAATTCCCACTCAGCAGAGGTCTAGTTCATAATTCCCACTCAGCAGAGGTCTAGTTCATAATTCCCACTCAGCAGAGGTCTAGTTCATAATTCCCACTCAGCAGAGGTCTAGTTCATAGTTCCCTTTTCGCAGCCGTCTATTTTAAGACTACTAGATCGGTTCCCACACCAATTTGCACTCCAGTGCATGACGATGCAAAAAAAGAGTGCGTTTCTTAGAGAGTGTTTAGGCCAGAAATATCTATGTTCAACAATTCATTAATGTGAGTCAACAGAAACCCCAACACTGGTAACTGTATAAAACAGTTGATAACGTTTATTTTTAATGGCAACGGCTGCAACTATGCATGATGTAAAGAAAGTGTGGTTTTCTCTTGTAAAGCTATGTTTTATTTCACAGGTAACTTGGGCTAAAGCAAAGAGAACGGTGCGCTCAACTATTTACATTGTTATGGCAGAGCGCGTACTTCCGGGAAGGAATTGTTGTACTTTTACACTTAAAAAGGGAATAAGTCCAATTATTTTTATGCATAAACGTAATTAAGATTGTAGTTTTAGGGTATGGGTTAGGTTTAGTTGTCTATTTTTTAAATTAAAATAGAAAAAAACAAATATAGCAGCGAAAAATACCATTTATCGAGCGCACCGTTCTCTTTGCTTTTACCGGTAACTTGTTTTGATGAAATGAATGAGCTAAATAATCACAAGATTGTTGCGGATGTACAAGTCACACAATTTTAAAATTTATCGATATGAGCAATAGTCATGTGTGTAGAAGGTGGGTCAGTAACAGATAAGAGCAATAATCTTGTGTGTAGAGGGTACAGACGCTCCTTCTATGCAGAAGATAATTGCGTCCATAGACCGGATGATCTGTTGGCAAGTGATGCAGCGTTCACAGGCCACGGCTATGAGGGTTCCGCGCATTATCAAGCCGCCTAACTAGTATTAGGTACCCATTCGGAGCTGGGTGACTCAGGGACGCCCTAGGCCCCGGGAACAAATCTTTGCCTTTACATTGAACTCGTGACCATTGGTACGCCAGTCGAGCGCGCTGCCACTCGACCACCGCGGCTTGTGTGTAGAGGGATGTCCAGTAACAGATAAGAGCAATAATCTTGCGTGAGTGTACAGGTAGGGCCAGTAACATATCAGAGCAATAATCTTGTGTGTAAAGGTAGGGCCAGTAACAGATAGAGCAATAATAGGCCAGCAAAGTGCGTATAGGCCAGTAAAGTGCGCATAGGCCAGCAAAGTGCGCATAGGTCCGGAAAGTGTGCATTAGCCAGCAAAGTGTGCATAGGCCAGCAAAGTGCGCATAGGTCACCAAAGTGTGCATTAGCCAGCAAAGTGTGCATAGGCCAGCAAATTGTGCATAGGCCAGCAAAGTGTGCATTGGCCAGTGAAATAGTTTTTTTTCAAAATGGGTTATTTCCCTTATTTCACTGGCTAAAGAGAGAGAGAGAATAAAAGTCCGCCCCATGCTGAACAATGTTTTGCTACGCCACTTGGTCGCTACATCTTCTGTATAGAATGTGCTTCTGTAATAGATATTTTAAATTAACACATCTTCTGTATAGAATGTGCTTCTGTAATAGATATTTTTAATTAACACATCTTCTGTATAGAATGTGCTTCTGTAATAGATATTTTTAATTAACACATCTTCTGTATAGAATGTGCTTCTGTAATAGATATTTTTAATTAACACATCTTCTGTATAGAATGTGCTTCTGTAATAGATATTTTTAATTAACACATCTTCTGTATAGAATGTGCTTCGGTAATAGATATTTTTAAATGATCAGTAAACAGATGCCTGTCACTGTCTAAGGAGGTGATTGATGTCAAACATTGCTATAAGAAATAATTTATTGGCTTCTTGATTTTTCTGACATAATCACTTTTTTTTAAACCTTTAATTTGAGTGTTAGCTTTAATTAACTTTCGTTTAGACCAAGTGTCGTCTGGTTGTTTGACATGTTTAGACCAAGTGTCGTCTGGTTGTTTGACATGTTTAGACAAAGTGTCATCTGGTTGTTTGACATGTATTCGTGTTTGTGGGTTTGTTTTCAAATATCTGATAGGCTCTATAAATTTCTTTTCGGACAGATTTTCATTTTTTGCTCCACGCAAAAAGCAGCTGGACAATCAAACTGTAAGATCCAGCCGAAGATTCGACAAACAATTTACCACTTGAGTGAAAATTACTCAAGTTTTTGGAAAGACGTGCCAGATTTTCAATACGACAGGAGAGACTTAGATGGTATTCTCTTGGACTTGTACGTATCTGGGAAATGCGGCAAGGTCAACGCTTCGGGAGCCAACGGCACTTACGACAACAGCATCCATGGAAACCAAGCCACGTTCGGGTTTTACCCTTGGCACGCCTTCATTACCAACGGCGCCGCCAGGTGTAACGGGGTCCTCCTCAGCGACAGGTGGGTCCTGACCCTGGCCTCGTGCAGGCCTTCGTTCCGTGACGTCGCCCTGGGGGCCCAGGACCCATTTCACGTCCCGACCACCGGGCAGCGGAAGGTCAAGCAGTGGTTCTTTCCACCGGGCTACGAAAAGGACCCGATCACAAACAACATGGCGCTACTCTTGCTGGACACCCCGGTGAAGCTGAGGATCCAGATCACTCCCGCCTGCCTGCAGATAGATTCAATGTACGGAATTAATTGCCAAGTGTCGAGCCTCGGGCCCTACGATGGCCAGGATCAGGGGGAGCTCCAGAAACTAGACATCAAGTTTGTGCCGTACACTGTGTGTCAGTTCCTAGGGCGGATGAACAACGAGGCGTTCATCGACTCAAAGGATTGCTGGAAGTCCGCCGTCGGGAATCAGTACGGCATTTGCAACGACGGGGACTTGGGCTCTCCGGTCGTCTGCTTTCATCGGACATGGGGCGTCAACATGGTGGTGGGACTGGTGGACAGATACTACTCCCATTTCTGCGGTAACGTGGTGTTCCCGTTCAGTACAGTGAGACTCGACTTGCAGCATGGGTGGATAATGGAAACTGTGAATAACGTGGGCAATTAACAGGATGGGTCAGCGCCAAGACAGTAGGGGGCGGGGTAAAAAGAATGCATGAGTGAGCCACATAGTTATGTCAGATTGAGCCAATGTCTGGTGAAAGACTGAGCCAATGTCTGGTGAAAGACTGAGCCAATGTCAGGTGAATGTTTTAGCCAATGTCAGGTGAATTGCTGAGCCAATGTCTTGTGTATGACTGAGCCAATGTCTGTTGGATGACTGAGCCAATGCCTGGTGGATGACTGAGCCAATGTCTGGTGGATGACTGAGCCAATGTCTGGTGGATGACTCAGCCAATGTCTGATGGATAACTGAGCCAATGTCCGGTGGATGACTGAGCCAATGTCTGGTGGATGACTGAGCCAATGTCTGGTGGATGACTGAGCCAATGTCTGGTGAAAGACTGAGCCAATGTCTGGTGTATGACTGAGCCAATGTCTGATGGATAACTGAGCCAATGTCCGGTAGATGACTGAGCCAATGTCTGGTGTATGACTGAGCCAATGTCAGGTGGATGACTGAGCCAATGTCTGGTGGATGACTGAGCCATTGTCAGGTGGATGACTGAGCCAATGTCTGGTGTATGCCTGAGCCAATGTCTGGTGTATGACTGAGCCAATGTCTGGTGGATGACTGAGCCATTGTCAGGTGGATGACTGAGCCAATGTCTGGTGTATGCCTGAGCCAATGTCTGGTGTATGACTGAGCCAATGTCTGGTGTATGCCTGAGCCATTGTCAGGTGGATGACTGAGCCAATGTCAGTTGGATGACTGAGAAAATGTCAGGTGGATGACTGAGCCAATGTCAGGTGAATGACTGAGCCAATGTCTGTTTGAGTAAGAGGCAGTTTTTCCACATGTGTAATTTAATTTGATTTCAAATAGCCTAACCAGTAATAGTGAGTCTCATTTTAAATTTTTTCTTTTAATATTTAATTTAAAACAATATAAAAATTGAAAATAATTTCTGCATGAACTTAAGTCAAAGCACTAGTTTTTACAATTCAGTTTTGTTTAGCTAGCATAACAACCTTAGAATAGTTGTTCTAGGTTTTATGTTTTATTTATATTCACCGCCCCTGAGAACCATAAACTCGGTGACTAACAGGGAAAAAGCTTCAGGTTCGCCAACCGCAGTATGACATTGTTGTTATTACATGTATTATTATTTTTGCCTAAATCTCTACACTTGTATGAAAACCTTCATGATTATTTTTCCTTTTTTTTTCCAAAATTTTTATTAAAAAAATAAATAAATATATAATTATATTTTTAAATAGTTTGCTTGAATTTTGAACGCCTGTATTTCTAATGCACTGGATAATGTTTTAAGTGTTAAACATATTATTATCTAGTCGCCTATTATTCGGCTGCTAGCAATGGTCCAACGTCGACACCGATCAGTGTCCGAAAAACATATTTTTTTAACATATTCTCGATGATGGGGTTTTTTTGGGGGGGAGGGGGTGGGGCTTACTGTTTAAGAAGTTGTGTAGTGACTAGTGTGTAGTGCCCGCGGTGTGTTGTGCATAATGTTTGCCGTACGAGTTACGTGATAAGCCTCCACGCTAAAAGTACACAACACAAAATATTTATGGCTCGTCCTTGCTCCTCTAACCAGACAAGATACTTTTGTTTTATATATCCAAATCTATGGAAACAATGTGCTTTTTAAAAAAAATATTATCATTATTAATATGTGATAGATTCCTTTTCAGCACATACAAACGAAAATAACCAATATATAAAAGACAATTTTAACAAGCTAAGCAAAAGTCATTTAAAGAATGCACGAGAGAAAAGGAAAATGTGATGTCATAATTATTGACCCGTTTCGGAGTTGATCTGCATATTTTTTTATCGTATTTTTGTATATTTTTGTTTACATATTTATCGTTATTTTTTAAATTAATTTTTTGCAATTGATTTATTTATGTATTACTTTACGGAGGGGTGTGTAAAAAAAATTTTTTGAAATAAAATCTCCTGAAACAGAATAAACCTTAATACGTGGAGGGAGGGAGAGGGACCCATCAATACTAGTGGACCTCTTGGTGAGGGAGGGAGAGGGGTCCATACATACTAGTGGACCTCTTGGTGGGGGAGGGAGAGGGGTCCATAAATACTAGTGGACCTCTTGGTGAGGGAGGGAGAGGGGTCCATACATACTAGTGGACCTCTTGGTGGGGGAGGGAGAGGGGTCCATACATACTAGTGGACCTCTTGGTGGGGGAGGGAGAGGGGTCCATACATACTAGTGGACCTCTTGGTGGGGGAGGGAGAGGGGCCCATACATACTAGTGGACCTCTTGGTGGGGGAGGGAGAGGGGTCCATACATACTAGTGGACCTCTTGGTGGGGGAGGGAGAGGGGTCCATACATACTAGTGGACCTCTTGGTGGGGGAGGGAGAGGGGTCCATACATACTAGTGGACCTCTTGGTGGGGGAGGGAGAGGGGTCCATACATACTAGTGGACCTCTTGGTGGGGGAGGGAGAGGGGTCCATACATACTAGTGGACCTCTTGGTGGGGGAGGGAGAGGGGTCCATACATACTAGTGGACCTCTTGGTGGGGGAGGGAGAGGGGTCCATACATACTAGTGGACCTCTTGGTGGGGGAGGGAGAGGGGTCCATACATACTAGTGGACCTCTTGGTGAGGGGAGGGAGAGGGGTCCATACATCCTAGTGGACCTCTTGGTGAGGGAGGGAGAGGGGTCCATACATACTAGTGGACCTCTTGCTGAGGGAGGGAGAGGGGTCCATACATACTAGTGGAACTCTGGGTGAGGGAGGGAGAGGGGTCCATACATACTAGTGGAACTCTGGGTGAGGGAGGGAGAGGGGTCCATACATACTAGTGGAACTCTGGGTGAGGGAGGGAGAGGGGTCCATACATACTAGTGGAACTCTGGGTTAGGGAGGGAGAGGGGTCCATACATACTAGTGGAACTCTGGGTGAGGGAGGGAGAGGGGTCCATACATACTAGTGGAACTCTGGGTGAGGGAGGGAGAGGGGTCCATACATACTAGTGGAACTCTGGGTGAGAGAGGGAGAGGGGTCCATACATACTAGTGGAACTCTGGGTGAGGGAGGGAGAGGGGTCCATACATACTAGTGGACCTCTTGGTGAGGGAGGGAGAGGGGTCCATACATACTAGTGGACCTCTTGGTGAGGGAGGGAGAGGGGTCCATACATACTAGTGGACGTCTTGGTGAGGGAGGGAGAGGGGTCCATACATACTAGTGGACCTCTTGGTGAGGGAGGGAGAGGGGTCCATAAATACTAGTGGACCTCTTGGTGAGGGAGGGAGAGGGGTCCATACATACTAGTGGAACTCTGGATGAGGGAGGGAGAGGGGTCCATACATACTAGTGGAACTCTGGGTGAGGGAGGGAGAGGGGTCCATACATACTAGTGGAACTCTGGGTGAGGGAGGGAGAGGGGTCCATACATACTAGTGGAACTCTGGGTGAGGGAGGGAGAGGGGTCCATACATACTAGTGGAACTCTGGGTGAGGGAGGGAGAGGGGTCCATACATACTAGTGGAACTCTGGGTGAGGGAGGGAGAGGGGTCCATACATACTAGTGGAACTCTGGGTGAGGGAGGGAGAGGGGTCCATACATACTAGTGGAACTCTGGGTGAGGGAGGGAGAGGGGTCCATACATACTAGTGGAACTCTGGGTGAGGGAGGGAGAGGGGTCCATACATACTAGTGGAACTCTGGGTTAGGGAGGGTAGAGGGGTCCATACATACTAGTGGAACTCTGGGTGAGGGAGGGAGAGGGGTCCATACATACTAGTGGAACTCTGGGTGAGGGAGGGAGAGGGGTCCATACATACTAGTGGAACTCTGGGTGAGGGAGGGAGAGGGGTCCATACATACTAGTGGAACTCTGGGTGAGGGAGGGAGAGGGGTCCATACATACTAGTGGAACTCTGGGTGAGGGAGGGAGAGGGGTCCATACATACTAGTGGAACTCTGGGTGAGTGAGGGAGAGGGGTCCATACATACTAGTGGAACTCTTGGTGGGGGAGGGAGAGGGGTCCATACATACTAGTGGACCTCTTGGTGGGGGAGGGAGAGGGGTCCATACATACTAGTGGAACTCTGGGTGAGGGAGGGAGAGGGGTCCATACATACTAGTGGAACTCTGGGTGAGGGAGGGAGAGGGGTCCTTACATACTAGTGGAACTCTGGGTGAGGGAGGGAGAGGGGTCCATACATACTAGTGGAACTCTGGGTGAGGGAGGAAGAGGGGTCCATACATACTAGTGGACCTCTTGGTGGGGGAGGGAGAGGGGTCCATACATACTAGTTGACCTCTTGGTGGGGGAGGGAGAGGGGTCCATACATACTAGTGGAACTCTGGGTGAGGGAGGGAGAGGGGTCCATACATACTAGTGGACCTCTTGGTGGGGGAGGGAGAGGGGTCCATACATACTAGTGGAACTCTGGGTTAGGGAGGGAGAGGGGTCCATACATACTAGTGGAACTCTGGGTGAGGGAGGGAGAGGGGTCCATACATACTAGTGGACCTCTTGGTTGGGGAGGGAGAGGGGTCCATACATACTAGTGGAACTCTGGGTTAGGGAGGGAGAGGGGTCCATACATACTAGTGGAACTCTGGGTGAGGGAGGGAGAGGGGTCCATACATACTAGTGGACCTCTTGGTGGGGGAGGGAGAGGGGTCCATACATACTAGTGGACCTCTTGATGGGGGAGGGAAATTGGTCCATACATACTAGTGGAACTCTGGGTTAGGGGGGGAGAGGGGTCCATACATACTAGTGGAACTCTGGGTGAGGGAGGGAGAGGGGTCCATACATACTAGTGGAACTCTGGGTGAGGGAGGGAGAGGGGTCCATACATACTAGTGGACATCTTGGTGGGGGAGGGAGAGGGGTCCATACATACTAGTGGACCTCTTGGTGAGGGAGGGAAAGGGGTCCATACATACTAGTTGACCTCTTGATGGGGGAGGGAGAGGGGTCCATACATACTAGTGGACCTCTTGGTGGGGGAAGGAGAGGGGTCCATACATACTAGTGGACCTCTTGGTGGGGGAGGGAAATTGGTCCATACATACTAGTGGAACTCTGGGTTAGGGGGGGAGAGGGGTCCATACATACTAGTGGAACTCTGGGTGAGGGAGGGAGAGGGGTCCATACATACTAGTGGAACTCTGGGTGAGGGAGGGAGAGGGGTCCATACATACTAGTAGACATCTTGGTGGGGGAGGGAGAGGGGTCCATACATACTAGTGGACCTCTTGGTGAGGGAGGGAAAGGGGTCCATACATACTAGTTGACCTCTTGATGGGGGAGGGAGAGGGGTCCATACATACTAGTGGACCTCTTGATGGGGGAAGGAGAGGGGTCCATACATGCTAGTGGACCTCTTGATGGGGGAAGGAGAGGGGTCCATACATACTAGTGGACCTCTTGATGAGGACAGTAAATATTTTTTTAAAAATGTAATAAAGTTTTGAAACTAAAAATGAAAGAATTCGTTTTTTATTGCTAATTACTGCACAATACCTTGACGTAATTATGGCTAAATTATCGATGTATAGGAGATTGATTAGATAAGATCATGATCTGAAATAAACTTTGTTTTAATATATGATCATTGATATTCAATTGATATCACATCAAGTTCAAAAAGTATGTTCATTTGTACGTCGTTGTCATATTTCCATACAAAACACCTAATAGCCTGCTCCTATGTCCAGGATCAGGGCCTGCTGGGAAGAGGGGTGGGGCTCCCTGTGTTACAGTTCAGGATTTGACTCAGCTGATGCTGGTAAACAAAAGTTGAAGGCCATCGTGTTTCATAGCGATGTACTTTACCACACCAAGGTCTTTAGGTTCCGTCTAATTCTAATGGTTCTCAAAAATATGATGCGATAAGAGATTATTGTTATACTTAATTGTTATTTCGAGTCTTTTCTGTAAATTTGAAAATGTTTAACACCACAACCAAAGAAAAGATTCTCAAAAATAAATATTAATGATTTTCTTGGATGTCTGTGGCATACAATCTCAAGAAATATGGGAAACCCAGACCCAGACATATTTATTTAAGTGTAGGAGTAGGTATTCATAGAATTGGTATGAAATGAAATCATAAAAACTGTTTAAAATGTTTTTAATTTTTTAAGTACGAGGACAATGTTTATAGACATTGTTCTTGGGATATCCGAAAAATGTGGCTACTGTAATTTAAGTTTCACAGTTTTATTCGTTCCTCATTCCTTTATTTTACTTTTATTTTTATAAATATTTTTTAAAAATTAAGCTTTAAAAAAAATATTATTACAATATCTCCGTAAAATAAATTTTATTACGAAGCAACTGTCGCTCGATAAAATTCCGTTTGACAATGTTCCATCGAGGTGATTTCTTTCTTATCTTATCTTATCTGTTTACAGACGCTCCTTCTATACAGAAGATTATTGCGTCCTACGCTTATCTATGGTTTGTGTTTAGTCCTGCATTTTTATTAGAGATTTAAATGTTGATAAAGTGTTGGTTTTCCTGGATTCTTCAGGCAACCCATTCCACGCCCGAATTCCGGACGGGAAGAAGGAAAACTTGTATGTGTTTGTTCTTGCATACGGAATAAGAAAGGTGTTTTTATCCTTATGTCTATCTGAGGGTTGTATTAAGTTATCTTTGTTTTGTATATCTAAATTAGAATTAATTGCTTTATGTATGATTACTACTTTGCTCTTGGTTCTTCTATCCTCTAGTGTTTCAAGGTTTAATGATTTAACTAATGGTGTTATTCTTGTCAGTTTCGAATATTCTCCTGTTATGAATCTGGCAGCTCTTTTTTGAATTAGCTCTTTCGAACTAATCTTTGGATACGATGCTCTTGTTGGGGGTGAGATTTTGACGCTATCAAATATGTGAAACGGGCTGATTTAATTTTACAATAAAAAAATATGCATCATAAATCAAAATCAAGCGTTTTTTTTATAAATGACGTGGAATGGCGATTTTAAGAGTACAAACACCGCCCCACCATGATAATGCGCCCCTCCCCCAACTGCAACGTCTATTCGTAACGGATTGACATTGCTCACGAAATTTCTTGAAAACTTTTGAGAGTACCAAAATATTTTTTTTCTAAAATAAAAACAAATATAGGATGAAACTATGAAACTTCCTTTTAGTGTCAGAAAACGTATTTATTTTAATGTAAGACTATTCTGGCATTTTTCCGTTGTATCCTGACAATTAAAATTAAAACATTTCCACGAATAAAACCATGTTATTTAAACGTGTTATTTATTATATTTTATATAACGCATATATAGATCTCGTTAAGTCGCGATTAATTATTTCGCTAAATCCGTTAGGTCGCGGTAATTCCATGGCTCCCAAATTTTGTGACGTAAGACAGCAAATTCTTTCTGCTATGCAAGAAATAAGGAATAAAAAACCTTTTTTACGCATGCACGTCTAAGTAAATAATAATAATAATACGAGGGAAAAGTGTGTAAGAAACAAAAAATATAAAATAATTATTAAATTGAAAAAAAAATATTATAAACATTTTCTTAATTTTTAATCGAATTTTAATCGATTAAATTAACTTTAATCGATTGAAAAATTTAACGATTAATCTATTAATTAGTCGGTAATTTCCGCAGACCTTATATATATATATATATATATATATATATATATATATATATATATATAAAAACTTCCGGTCCTCAAAATGGCGGAAACTAAATTTCTCTGCCGTCTATGAATTAAAAAGAACAAACAAGCGCTGTAGAAATTCACAATGTACAAATGTAGTACGAGGAAAGTAAGAACATCAAGGAATTGTTCAACGAATTGAAGTCTTTCTATGCCCGTCTGCTACTGTATCTTACTTGTACTCGGCATTTTGGAGCTATATTAATTCATATACTAGTCTACCAAAACCGGAAGTTTATCACAATGGCGGAAACTAAATTTCTCTGTCTTCTTTAAATAATAGTCTATAAGAATGGATAGACAAAGGGAGTAAACCCTACAATAAAATCAGGAGTCGGAGTCCCCGTTAGCAAGTCTTTAGTTTTATTGCAAACGCGCTAAATCTCTGGCAACTCCTGCGACTCAGATGACACCTTGTTGTATCAGCTAAGCTGTTCCCCTGGTATCACCATCTGTGTGGAGAGAGAGGGCTTGCTGCCTGGGCAACAGCTGGTCTTCTTCAAAGCACTGCCTAGGCTATCGTGGCCTCCTTTTTTCTGTCTCCTCAAATAAAACCTGGAGAGGTCACTCCAGCTTCACTACAAGGCGTAAGCACAACACTTGAAACGACAGTAAAATGATGTTCCACCATGACTCGCCTGCCCCAGTAGGTAATGTGGATCAGAGATATCAACTCAACAAGCGAGCCAAAACCCAAGCACAATTTGAACAAACAAGAAAGAGGTTGCCAGCACTTCGTTTGGGGAGCTGGAATGTCAGAACTCTGTGCCAGGAGAAAGGGCAGGAGGGGCAGAGGAGCAGGAGTACACGCCATCGTCCCACGAGGACGGATGGTTGCCATATATATATATATATATATATATATATATATATATATATATATATATATATATATATATATATATATATATATATATATATATATATATATATATATATATAGACAGACAGGTTTTCCTATCTTCTCAAGTCTGATGCAGTCCCAAATATGCTTGGTGGGGCACGTCGTGCGCGTGCCATGGGCTTCCAAAGAGGGTCTTCAGTGTTCAGTGGCGAGCTTACCGATGGAGAGAGAACCCGCGGAGGTCAAAGGAAGCGCTACAACGACAACGACACGCTCAAGACTTATGGCATTTTGGCATGACTCCTGGGAGCCAGCAGCCAGCGACCGAGCCTCCTGGTGTCTTATTATACGGAATAGTGCAGCAACCATTGTAGTAAACAGACAACAGGCAGCCAAGTCCAGACGACAGGCCAGGAAAGATCGTGCTCGTAACCCTCCTGATGACATCCCGACCATCTCTTGTCCGACATGTGGACGCACCTTTCGTGCAAAGATTGGTCTCACAAAGTCACCAAGAACACACCAAGCTGCCACAACACGTATCTAGGTGCACTATTGATTAATTGTATCTTTCTAATCGTTTATTTTATCATTGTTATGTTTTGTCCAAACTTAAGGTTTGCTTTTTAACCAGCAAAAACAAATGCCGAAAATGTTTGTTATGAATTATTATTAACATAAGTTACATTTTATCAACAACATTCGACAACTTCAAGAATTGAGTTATTTCATCTAATAAGCGATTTTATTATTTTACTTACAATATTTTTAAAAAAAATAAAAATAGATTATTTTAATTGATCATTGATATTTCATTTGAGAACTGTTTTTTTTTAACGCTAAAAATGGTTCACAAGTTCCTGTCATTTACAAACAGGTAAACAAGTTCAAGGTTATGTGACAATAAAGAGCAAGATAGCAAATAGAAAAAAAATCGGCCATCTTGGGTGTCTACATATAGTGGGGGGAGGGGCAGCAAACATAATTAGGGCAACACTTTGAGAGCCTCAATTCTTTATATATCGTGTCCCCATTGTCAATAAGTTGACAGAATATCCACACACAGGCCGGTACCAACCTCATACAAACCAAATGAGCCATCTCTTGTTCATACGACCAAAATAGGCCACCTTATTGTGTGACGTCACGCTTTTGACGCACTCATTGCACGGTTTTATTAATTATTGTATACTAGCGGATCACCCGTCAAAAATGACGGAAAATGACGGAAGTTTTCAGCTGAAATCTATTTATTTTGAAAAAAATGTACTTTTTTTAGGGCGCCTACGGCGCTGACCTTTTTCAAAAGCCCAACTAACTTGTCCTTGTTTGATAAATACGAAATATTAAACTTTCTTAAATGCACACAAAGCAGTGCTTTTTTTGTGGACGGTACGCACCGGTACGGGGCACCGGCACCTTTTTCAATGTGGAAAAAAATTATTAATTTTCTTGTATTTTAACATTTATTATTATTGGTTAATTATAAAATAAAATTGTTTTAGACATTTAGTATCTTTGCATCTTTGTATCTTTGTATCTTTGTATCTTTGCAGTTGTGATTTAGCTTGCATCGAGGTGTGAACTGGTAGTTAAAAGTTAGGCAATCCATCACTGAGTACCGGCACCTATTTTTTTTACAAAAAAAGCACTGACACAAAGTATTTTATAATAGCGGTTGTAGGGCGCCTACGGCGCCCCCTTTGTTTTTTGATGTTATAATTAACCATCATCAAATCCTCTTTTTACATTGATCCCTTTTCCAAAATTAAAATATCAGCAAAAACAATGACGTCATATAATTCTTTTTACAGCGCATATTTAATTTGCACACCTTTTGATGCATTGGTGCAGTAATTTGGTGCGAAGCTTTCTAAAATTAGTAGCGCCACGGACAGACTGACACTACTTGCGTGACAATTGCAAATTATATAGTTTAATTACCTAAAAAACGTGCAAGTATTTTGTACAAAGTTGGTTAATGACACTTCGTAGTCATAAATAAAATAATCTTAAGTAAAATTCAATGAGATTTAGACAATCTGGTCATGCAATATTTGACTTCAAATTCTGGAAGCTTCGTGATAATTTTATGTATATAGCAACGTATAACTATGAAATTTTATGTGTATATTACTGTATAACTGTAACAGTTTATAGCAGAGGCGTCACTGGGGGGTGTGGACCGCACCGGGTGACGCCATCACAAAGGGTGACACCATCGCAAAGGGTGACACCATCACAAAGGGTGACAATGCGTAAAACTCTGTATGTTCCCGTTATTTGGCACTGGGAGACTCGTAATGGGGTCTATGGGTTAATTCGTGAGGGGTGACGTCATGAGCTACCGCACTGGGTGACACCATGAGCTACCGCACTGGGTGACGTCATTAACTACCGCACTGGGTGACACAATGAGCTACCGCAATGGGTGACACAATGAGCTACCACACTAGGTGACGTCATGAGCTACCGCACTGGGTGACACCATGAGCCACTGCACTGGGTGACACAATGAGCCACCGCACTGGGTGACACCATGAGCTACCACACTGGGTGACACCATGAGCTACCGTACTGGGCGATACAAAGAGCCACCGCACTGGGTGACACCATGAACTATCGCACTGGGTGACACCATGAGCTACCACACTGGGTGACACCATGAGCTACCGCACTGGGTGACGTTATGAGCTACCGCACTGGGTGACACCATGAGCTACCGCACTGGGTGACGTCATGAGCTACGCACTGGGTGACGTCATGAGCTACCGCACTGGGTGACGTCATGAGCTACCGCACTGGGTGACATCATGAGCTACCGCACTGAGTGACACCATGAGCAACAGCACTGGGTGATACCATGAGACCGCACTGGGTGACACCATGAGCTACCGCACTGGATGACGTCATGAGCTACCGCACTAGGTGATACAAAGAGCCACCGCACTGGGTGACACCATGAGCTTTCGCACTGGGTGACACCATGAGCTACCGCACTTCTACGCGCATATAAAATACCAAGCGTGAAAGGGCCCCTGCCGTTGGCGCCCCGGACCAGAGTCATTTGTGTCCCCCCTCCCCCATCTTCCTTGCCATGGACTGCTCCCTCCATTATTTGGTCGCTATCATCAGGGTCGGATTAAGGCTGCTCGGGGCCCCTGGCTGCATTTTAAACTGGGCCCTATCCAACCAGCGTCCCTTTAAATAAAATGATTTTTAGCAGCTAATATACTAATATAAGATTGTAACTTGTAACTAAATAGTCCATTGGTTCCTTGCTCGTGCTTTGTCTGTACTACCGGATCGGCCTTCCCAGCACGAGATTATTCATGAAAAAAAAACGAACACTAAGAAATAACTGTTTGCCAGTATTATAATCCTAAAATTGAGTGTAAAATGACAAATTTAAAAAAAAAGATTCCACCACTTGGAATCGATTCCTGTATCGCTTGCACCACAAGCCTACACACTTGCACCACAAGCATACACACTTGCACCACAAGCCTACACACTTGCACCACAAGCCTACACACTTGCACCACAAGCCTACACACTTGACTTGCACCACAAGCCTACACACTTCCATACGACCAGGAGAGCTTGACAGAAATTGTACATTTATAAAATATAAACAATATTTTTGAATATTTTCTCTTATTGAGCCAATCAAAACAGGTTTTTAGATTACTTAGACCAGGGGTCGGGAAACTTTTGTCTGAGAGAGCCATAAATACCACATATTTTGAAAATTAATTCTGTGAGAGTCATACATTATGTTTAAATCTAAAAATTCAAGTAAATGTGTGCATTTTGTGTAATTTCAACACTAAAAGTACGATAATTATGTCTCTAAATTCTTTTTATTAACATTATTATGCTGTTTTTTAAAATTCCATTAATATGTAGATCAAAGGAGTCTGAATAAACTTTTTTTATAATCGAACATTTATCTGAGAGCCAAATGCAGCCATCAATATAACCACATCTTGCTCGCGAGCCATGGTTTCCCGACCCCTGACTTAGACTATCGGGTCTGAATAGCGATCAGATTAATAGATAAGATTCTATTATTTTATTAATTTATGATATTTTCAGGGATTCATGCAAACATGTGTCCACCTTTATTATACAATATTCTTAGTTTGGGGGCCCCTAAATCATCGGAGGCCCCTGGCTTTAGCCCGTTCAGCTTTATCCGCCTTAGGCTATCATCATGACATGCGCTGTCTACGCTTTCAGTATTAAATAACCCGGATTTGAGACACGTCGAACTTTTTTCTTTTATCTGATGATATTCGGACCAAGACATTCCTTTGGCATTCATTTGAATAGTTCAAGGCTGAATTCATGGACTCCACTTAGTTCCTTGTTCATCTTTTAAAACCACTTCACCAGGAAAGAAGATCTACATTCTGTTGTTATTGGCATGACATATGTATCAAATCAGCCAAAAATAATTGTGTCTCAACATTTGGACACTAAAGGGCAAAAAGGCAGAGGGGTGGGGGATCTTAACATTTGATTTAATGATTTATGACAAGGGTCATGAAACTTTTTTGTCTATGAGAGCCATAAAAACCACATAATTTGAAATATAATTCTGTGAAAGCCATACATTATGTTTAAAACTAAAAATTCAAGTAAATGTGTGCATTTCGTGTAATTTCAACACTAAAAGAACAATAATTATGTCTGAATTCTTTTTATAACGTTGTTAGGCTGTTTTATACCCAATTAATATGTAGATCAGAGGAGTCAGAATAAACGTGTGTGTTTTTTTTTATAATCGAACATTTGTCTGCGAGCCACAATAGAGCCACATCTGGCTCGCGAGCCATGGTTTCCCTACCCCTGTGCTAGGACATGTGCACTGTTGTTGATTTTAAAAAATCAAATGTCGCGATGACCTTGTAAGATACCAGCAGACTAATCGGTGACGTCAGAGGGATAAAAAGTCTTCCATCCCGACAACGAAACAAAACGCTGGTAATTGTTTCCTCTTCTGACATGATCTGCCTCAAAGATTTGATGGCTCGGCAAAATACACTAACTTATTAAAATACTGTACCATAATACACAACAGAAATCAATTTCCGTGTACTTGAACATTTATCAAATTATTGGTTGTATAAATGTGAGTTGTATGAGTGTAGCAGAAGCACAAACTTGGGTCTTAATCAGAGGCTACGATATTTTGCGCCTGGGGACAAACTGTAGAATTGGCGCCCCCCTTCCCATGTTAAAATAATTTCTTACCAGCGTTCACTTATTATAATGTGACCCTTTAACAATCATTATCATTTTGGCATCCAGTGGGCTTATTAGTTTACATCAGTGGTTCCCAAACTTTTTTGACCCACGGACCCCTTTTATAGTCAAAACTTCCCCACGGACCCCCAAGTGAAACAACTACATAAATATATAGTACAAAAATTACAAATTCAAAAAAGCAACATTTTTTTGAAGTATTTATTGAAATTATAACTTTTGTTTAAAATAAAATTGGAAAAAATTAATAACTTGGATAAACGTGATGCGATTTTATGAGTGTATTTTGACCGACTCTATGTTTGTGAGTAGCAACCGCAAATCCCCACGAGCACCAATTTCTTATGAGTTTCTGATTTTTATGATGAGGTTCACAACGTCACTGAATCTTTGTTCTACCCAATGGAAAGACGGTAAAGCAGTCAACAAGTTCTGTACAATAACTTATAATGCGGGTTATAAAATTGGGCTGTACAGTGAACCAAAATGCAAGATGTAAAATTGGGATCTGATTTTGCCACCATAATTTGTGGTATCCTAGTTCAAATATTGGTTTAAGTTCCTCATTTTAATAAGCTTCTCCGGTATTAGTGTGGATTCATCTGTGTTTGGGATCTGAGCTAGTCCACGCGAAAAAGGGTTCAACACCCAGTCGGGAATATCCAAGTGAAGAATTCTCCAATTCTTTGGTTGAGGTCTGCGTGAAGAGCTGTTAAGTTTTGACAGTAGGCCAGCAAATTTTTGTCTCCATTTTGCAATTTCGAAAGATTTGGAAACAGAACATTCTCCTGTTCCTAAGTTTTGTTTGTACAGAAAAAAGTTTGCAACAAACGCAGATATTATGCTTTTGATTAAATTTAATTGGTTTACTTGTAGTTTCAAATTAGTTTCTTTAAAGTTGGTAAATAAATCATTCATTAGGGATATGTCATTTTTGAGTTAATTGTGTCGCAAATCAATGTCTTTCTTTTCCAGGAATTCCAACACTGAATCAAAGAGAGCATAAATCGATTTAAATAAGTACTTGATAACCAACGTACTTATGTGTGAACTAGGTTGTGCTGCGGCGCCCACCTTTTTCAAAAGCCCAACTAACTTTGTATGATAAATACATACTAAACTTCCTTAACTGTACACAAAGTATTTTATAATTGGGGTTGTAGGGCGCCAACGACGTCAACGTTTTTGGTGGGTCAAAAGCCCAAGTAACTTATCCTTGCATGATAAATACGAAATATTTCTGAAATGTACACAAAGTTTTTATATAATATTTATTTACAGTGCTAATCACAACACGATTTTCTAAACTAATTTTAGAAAGCAGCGCACCAAATTACTGCACCAAAAAATTACTCTTTGAGTCAGTCAGCACTGTTTACATCACAAATTTTGACGTCAAAGTTTCGTGCGTTGTTTGATTAATGTTAATCTGGAAACCAAAATGATTATGATTTTTAAGTCTATATTTTCAATTTTTTTAAAAAAGCAGAGTGATGTCCCTTAGCGTTAGGCCAAAGTGAGTCAGTCATACATAATTGAGCGTAAATATGTATATGATAAGTAAACGATTATAGTATTCTTTCATTTTCCAAACAATGTTGAGTAAAGAATCTCTCATTGAAGGTATTCCTTCTGCTCTAATGACATTATCTAGTGATCCATACAAATTCCACTAAGTTTTTTGCGAATAAATGATGTCGATGATGGTACAATGTACTAAAAATACATTCCATTCAGCTTGTTTTAAGTATGCCAGAAAGTCAAGGGTATTGCTTTAACTTGAAAAAATCTTTTAAATTCAGTTAAAAACGTTTCTCCTTTCGTATCTGTTTCCAAACATTTAGCCATACTTCAAATATTCAACAAAACTGTATTGTCGGCATAGTTTCCTCGGCTTACTCAGTGCAAGATTTACCTATTTGCTAAACAAGCTATAGCTTAGGGCCCCCGCCTTCTTGGAGGCCCCCGTAACTTTTTTCCCGATTTGGCACTGACATAGAATATCTGGACTTCAAAAGGGCCCCTTTATCTCAAATAGCTTAGGGCCCAATCAAGTCTAAATTCAGCCAAGGGCTCACGCAATCTCTTACTCTTATCTGTTGTAACAAACCACTGTTAATAATAAAAAAATTTAATGGAATGCTAAAGCAAAGCCCTATGGAACAAATATTTGATATGATACAATTTAGATAAATATAACTTCCTGGCACATCGAAAAATACCCTACCTTGCAACCTTCGTAGATTCAAGCTAAAAACTTTTATTTTTCTGACCTACTTATTAGAATTCCGCATTTCTTACGCATCAACATATACCTTTTAACTCACCAAGTATTTTGATTGGTTATAGTTGTAGAAATGACCTCAGCTCTACTACCTTTTCTAGGTAAAACAACATTGTACTCCATGACTGATAGCACCTAAGTTTGTATTGAATCAGTTGAAAATATACTTTTTTAAATTATTTATTTTAATTTTCATGATAATAAAAATTGATCAGTTTTATTATTTTATATTAAACCTTCCGCGGACCCCCTGATGCTGTTCAGGGACCCCCAAATCAATTTTAACTCTCCACAGACCCCCTGAATGGTACCAGGGACCCCTGGGGGTCCGTACGGACCACTTTGGGAACCACTGTTTTACATTGTATTGTGCATGCATTTAATCGTAAGGCCACCCACACACTACACTTCTGATACCACCAGACTGATTTTAGTGAAGGTCGACCTATTGCAGACTATGTGATATTTGATAGATTATCTTGTACTTGGCTCACCAAGGTCACAAACACCAACAGACTTCGTGGTTAAACTGGAGGCGTACTTCGGAAATTCCCGATATGAGGAAACTTGTTTCTCTGAATCATCGACTTCATAGGTGGAGTGGCATCAACAAGAGAATAGGAATTCAAAAGTCACATTGGCGTACCCATATAATAATACAGTGACCCCGGGGAGGTTCTTGAGTTATCGCCCCTTGTTCAATAAGGACAGACATTAATAGAGACAGCACGTCCAACGTACAAACCATTGATGAGACCGAGGGACATAAAAGGAGACCCAAAAAATGGCACAATCATGTAGTCGAATTCTTGACCACCCTCCAGTATATTTAAACTATTCCACCCTCTCCTAGTTACGCCAATGCGGGTAGTTGCGTCCCTCCTGTGTAGTAAACTCATCGAGTGGGGACAAATAAACTGTCCTTAGACCTCGCGTCTGGTCTCTGTGGTGACATCATGTTCTTGTGACATCATGTTCTGGTGACATCATGTTCTGACGACATCATGTTCTGGTGACGTCATGTTCTGGTAACATCATGTTCTTGTGACATCATGTTCTGGTGACATCATGTTCTGACGACATCATGTTCTGGTGACATCATGTTCTGGTGAAATCATGTTCTGACGACATCATGTTCTGGTGACATCATGTTCTGGTGAAATCATGTTCTGACGACATCATGTTCTGGTGACATCATGTTCTGGTGACATCATGTTCTTGTAACATGTTCTGGTAACATCATGTTCTGGTGACGTCATGTTCTGGTAACATCATGTTCTGACGACATCATGTTCTGGTGACATCATGTTCTGGTAACATCATGTTCTGGTAAAATCATGTTCTGACTACATCATGTTCTGGTGAAATCATGTTCTGGTAACATCATGTTCTGGTATCATGGTTGGATGGTCTGGTGACAGTCCGTATTGATGAATTGCTCTAATTTCAAAAAATTCGTAAAGTCAATTATTTTCAACATTAAAAATTTAATTCATTCGAATGTTAATTTTCTATTGTGCTTTGAAAATGAACAGTAATAATATATATATATATATATATAATATATATATATATATATATATATATATATATAATATATATATATATATATATATATATATATATATATATATATATATATATATATATATATATATCGTATATATATTTGCTAAATATTTAATCGTTAAAAAATAATATAAAAAAGCAACACAAAAGTTTTAGCACAAGATTAAAAAAACAAAAATAATGTTCTTAAAACTTACACTTTCTTAATAATTATAACTAGACGCGACCCGCGTCGTAGCATACGCCGCAGACTTGCTCTTAGATAATGCAAAGAAAGGGGGGAAAGAACGGAAGCAAACAGCAGCACGAAGAAATGAGAACAACGCGAGTGAACGTCGGGGGGGGGGCCGACCCCCCACCCCTTTTACACCATCCTCGCTGGCCAACCATGAACTGTGATGCTCGCGTCTTGTGCTTCTCCTAATTTCTGGTGAATTATATATATTATATATATATTAAGGCTGTTAACGATTAATTTAAATTTAATCGTTAACTTTTGAAAAATTAACGATTAATTAATCGTTAATTTCGATTAAAGCCGAAAATTGAAATTTATGGTGTCATAAGTAACATTTATTAAGTGTACTTGTCGAAAATCGAAATAACACTGGAAAATGCCTTCTTCATATGACGTCTTTTAACCAACAACGCAAACAGACAAGTGTATTGACATTATTTGGTTGAAGTGATGAGCGGGTCTTAATGAAAATATAACCAGCCGAGCTGAACAATCGTTCACACAGCTTTAGATTGTCTCAGCTGAAGTTTCTGATACTGTAATGTATCTTTGGTTTGCAGGTGACATGTAAGCGAAGTGTTAGAACCATGGTAGCAATGTTCCCTTTAAGCAGCGCGGCTGCGCAGGTATTTCACCGACGCCACGCAGTTTAGAATCACCAGGCAGCAAATTTTGTAAAATATTGCACAAAAAATGGACGTTGTGCAACTTTGCACTCGAGTTTTTTTTTAACTTTGCACACGGACCAACGAAGATTAGACTTAGAGGGAACATTGCATGGTAGGCAAACGATTTCTGTCAATGGACACATAACCTTTATCAACATTTTGCACAGTCACGTCAGTCAGTAGTTTAAAACCAAAATGTTCGAGTAATCGTCCGGAAATTAGTTATATTTATCGATCGAAATATGTTACTTTTTCACTTCCAGTACATTTATAACTGGTTGGTCGATTAATCATTAAAAAAATTTAATCGATGAAACAAATGTTACGATTAATCGAGATATTAATCGTTAGGGTCGGCCAATCACAGTTTATGGCTAGCAAGCTAATGTGGTGAAGGGTGGTGGGCATGTAGATAACCTTAGTGCGAATGTCTCGAGACATGAGGGAACTGTTAGGGAACTGTTTGATACCATATTAAGACGCTGTCAGGGAAATTAAGGAAGGTAGAGAGACCAGTGAAGGATAAAATGGGAAACACCATACCAAGTGAAGAGCAACAGAGAGGAAGATAGAAGAAGCACTTTGAAGAGCTCTTAAACAGGCTTGAACCAAAGAATCCTCCAGATATCCAACCAGCTGATAATGACCTGCTAATTGACTGCAATATTCCCACCAAAGAAGAGACTAGCAGTGCCATTAAACAACTCAGAAATGGAAAGGCTGGAGGACCTGATGGCATCCCAGCAGACGCACTGAAGGCGGAATTGGAAACCAGTGTGGAAATGCTACACCCTCTGTTTATGAATCTATGGGAAGAGGAGCAAGTTCCTTCCGATTGGAAAGAGGAATACCTTATCAAGATCCCCAAAAAAAAGGGGGATTTAAGCTCCTACTCGAACTACAGAGGGATCACCCTGCTGTCCATCCCAGGAAAGGTTTTCAACCGTGTACTACTTAACAGGATGAAAAACGCTGTAGACCCTCTGCTGTGGGACCAACAAGCTGGCTTTCGCACCAACAGATCCTGCACTGACCAGATAGCGACACTGCGCATCATTCTAGAGCAGTCACTAAAGTGGAACTCGCCGCTCTATGTCAACTTTGTTGACTATGAAAAAGCCTTCGACGGTGTTGACAGGCAAACCCTGTGGAGATTGCTAAGGCATTTCGGGGTGCCACAGAAGATTACGGATATAATCAGAAACATGTACGAAGGGATAAACTGCCTTGTTGTCCATGGTCAGCAGGTGACAGATGCTTTCCAGGTGAAGACTGGTGTGAGACAAGGTTGCTTGCTGTCACCATTCCTGTTCCTGTAAGCTATTGACTGGGTGATGGAAACATCTACACAGCAGAAAAGGAATGGCATCCAATGGACCTTGTGGGATCAACTTGATGATCTTGACTTTGCTGATGATCTTGCCCTTCTTGCACATACCCAACAACAGATGCAGGAGGAAAAAAACATTGTCGCAGCCACTTCTGCAAGCATGGGTCTCAACATACACAAAGGGAAGAGTAAAATCCTCAGGGTTAATGCCACCAGTAAGTCGCCCATTATGCTTGAAGGAGAAGCCCTTGAGGAGGTGGACAGTTTTGTTTGCCTTGGCAGCGTGGTAGATAAACAAGGTGGTACAGATGCTGATGTCAAAATATGGATCGGAAAAGCAAGAGCAGCCTTCCAGCAATTCAAGATTGTTTGGGTCTCCAACAACGTAGACAGCAAGTTAAAAGTAAGGATTTTTAACGCTATGGTGAAACCTGTGCTGCTATATGGAGCCGAGACATGGAGAACAACGGCCGTAAACCTGACCAGAATCCAGTCCTTCATCAACAATTGTCTAAGAAGGATTCTCAGAATTTACTGGCCGGACAAAATCAGCAACCGGGAACTGTGCAGCGGACAAAACAGAAGCCCATTGAGGAAGAGATTCTTCAGAAGCGGCGGAGGTGGATTAAGAGATTCTTGAGCAGCGGTGGAGGTGGATTGGTCATACACTAAGAAAACCTGCTTCTAATACAACAAGGCAAGCTCTGAAATGGAACCCACAGGGTAAGCGGAAAAGAGGCCGTCCAAGAAACACTTGGCACCGAGAATTGGAGGCAGACATCAAGAGAATTGGCCATGAATGGAAGATCCTATAGAAGCTGGCCCTGGATGGAGATGCCTGGACGTCTCTCGTAGGTAGCCTATGCCCTTGGAGGAATCGCAGACGCCGACGATGATTGGTGGATGCCCCTAATGGACGAGAAGGCTCAACAACAAGCTAATGTGGTGAAGGGTGGTGGGCAGGTAGATAACCTTAGTGCGAATGTCTCGAGACCAACAATGCGTCGGTGGTTTCCCCCCCCCAACCCATCGACGTTCACTCTAGCTGTTTTGATTTATTCGTGCTGTAGTTTGTGTCCGTTCTTTCCCCCCTTTCTTTGCACTATCCATGAGCATGTCTGCGGCGTATACTTCGCCGCGGGGCGTATCTAGTTACCTATATTCTTGAAGATTCCCCACTCCTTGCAAATGTTAATATTTTGCACTAGAAAACACCCTGCATAGCTAGCCAGACAAGCCCTCCTCATGACCTTTGCCCCCAGTCTAACGGAAGTTGTTGAGCCCGGGTAGTATACGAAGTAAAGACGACTTGACCCCATGTTGCCGAGCCTCGGTTTCAAACAATAGTCTGTGAGCGGCAACATGATTAGAAATGGACTTTAAACAACTGCACCAGACAGCCGTGATAGGCCGCAAAGATTACGATTGGACCTTACTCGCACTGAACAGCATAACTGTGTGGGCGCTTGTGGCGTCACTAGGAGGGGCGTTAAATAAAAATATTTTTTAAAAAACACTTTTTAAAAACTAGTCTTATATAAGAAATGCACTAAAAAGTAGAAAATAAATTTAAAATTTGAAATTTACAGTCAGAAGAGACCTTTAGTTCCAAATTTATGAAAATGTAAAAGTTTAAAATGAGACAGGAACGTTAAATCGTAGGTGAAATCGATTATCTCGTTGTTCGCCATGACTATAAGAATAGGGTTCTCAGTTTAAACTTAGTCTATCAATATCTATGCTAGCAAGCACCCTAGTCTTATA
The DNA here is from genome assembly GCA_944989445.1 of Ampullaceana balthica. Classification (NCBI taxonomy): domain Eukaryota; kingdom Metazoa; phylum Mollusca; class Gastropoda; family Lymnaeidae; genus Ampullaceana; species Ampullaceana balthica. Next base: position 585,305 of record CALYLW010000317.1, on the reverse strand, counting down.
GTCATGGCGAACAACGATTGGGTTTGTCTCTTGGCTGCGGGCTGCGGGGATGGGCAGTGTGTGTTTGCTTAGATTTCGCCGGCATTGATATATCCAAAAATTTGTTTTCGAGAGTTCTTCAATTCTGTAGTAAAAATGACACAAACAAGTCAAGAGTGGAAAACGCATCAAAATCAACTGTGAGGGCACAAATATTGAAGTCGGTTGCGGAAGTAGAATTTAGAATAGTATGATAGACCAGGACAAAAAACAAAGGGGATGTATGGAGAGTAGGGAAGGAAAAGTAAATGGGATGAAGAAACACATATTTTGATCCTGGGTGCGGAGGACATGTGAGGGAATAATACTTTAAATTCATATTTACACAATTGCCATGGTTACGTGGTTAGGGAGACAGTAGCGGAGCCGGAAGTGTGTAAACACATTTGGACATGGCATCTAGAATAATATTTATAACTTTCATTTCTTTATTCAGGGAATTAATTTTTTTAAACAAATTAATTTGATATGACATACATGTATTTCGAACGGAAATTTTAAGTTAAATAACATTTAACTCTAATGTAATTACACTTACAAAATGGATTCCAAATGTTTAGAAGATGTCTACAAATACCATGGGATTAACTCAATGGGTTATCAAAATAAAGACTTTGAACGACGTAACTTTAGTCAGGGAGGTCATAATATTGACATCACACATACACACACACGCTCGCGCACGCGCACACAATCACACAATCACGCGCGCGCACACACACGCACGCACTCAAAAAATTTAAAATAAAGAAGTAACACAAACACGACAGATAGAGGGCCCATGCATCGTTTAAATCTATGTCAAAAGAAGAAGAAATGTATCTGTAGCAACAGTAGCGTATCTAGTTTCTATAGCTAAAACCACCATAAGATATGAAGGTACAAGTACTTGAATGGCCTACACAATCATGTTGGTCATAAAGGAGGCAGTAATGGATGCAAGACTCAAGGTCGAAAGTCGAAACTGACCGGGGGGGAGGGAGAGTTAATCCACCCAGAAAAAAATGTAACATAGGTTTATGTCGGCTTTGTAATCGTAATCTTTAACTGGGCTTGTAATGAAACCGTGACGCCAAAAGTATTATACATTACATCAGTGCTTCTCAAACTTTTTTTAGTCTGGCGGACCGGCAGGAATTTTTTCGATTGCACAAGGGACCGGTCAACTACTTTCGGTCAACTGACGTGGTAGAGAAATGTATTTTATTTTATTTTATTTGTTTTATTTTATGTATTTATTAACGAAAAATATACATCTTCTATAGGGTTAGTATTAATGGTTACAAATAAGGGATTATAATTATATTTTCTGTTATTTCTTGATAGCTTCTGCGGACCGGCAGCGGGTGGCCCACGGACCGGCACCGGTCCGCGGACCACCACTTTGAGAAGCACTGCATTACATGAAATAGTGGCACAGCTCTTGGTAAATATGTGCAGGTGAAGGAAAACCGAGTTGTTTAACTGCTGTCAGAGGCGTAACGATGTGGGACAGGGGGTACATCACTAGGGGGCAGGCCCGGACTTAACAGACTCATGGCCCCTAGGCACTTGACATTCTGCCCCCCCCCCAAACCATCTCGAAGCTATTTTGGAAAGTTTGCAATTTAAATTCACTAGTACAGAACATACAATTTTAATTGACTTTAATAAATGACTTTAATAAACATTAGAATAATACAGTCTATGTTACTATACTTACGTTATTGAATAACTTTATAGAATCCTACGACCAACTATCTTCTGTGCAAAAGAACGAATGACGTAATCGTAGTCAATTGACTTCATTATTTCTGACTCTATGTACATTACATAGAGTAACTTGAGCCCGTTTTCTCCTATGTTTGATCGTAAGTAATTATTTACTCTCCTTGGCGCTGAGAACGACCATTCTGCTGAGCAGTATTCGGAGCGCAACTCCTACGTTTGAATAAATGTCCAAAAAGCCTTTTTCCGTTAAGTATTTGTATAAATTCAGTGACGATAACTCCATAACTTCATCATTCGATAACAAATGAGCTTGCAAGTGCAGACACTCGTTTTCCAAAGTCCTATCCAAATCCCCCGGATAAAAAGTTATAAGGTTTCTGGCTCCTTCTAGGATGTCTTTAGATTCCAAAACATGTAGTTTCGTAAGAAAGTCAAACTTTTTACTTAACTCCTCATAAGCAGATCCGCTTCTCCGTAGTTCTGTAATTAGTCTATCTATAATGACGTTATAAATGGTATCTCTGAATCTTTCCCTTCCAGAGAATTCGGTCTCGTTTTCTTTTGCTTCGTCGAACTGGACTTTACGCTTACGTTTCCTCTACCGGTGACCAAAGGTATGCAGGTGAAATTGTATAAGGCCATCTAGTTAAAGGCATTGAAACGAACTTCATTGAAACCTTTGGCAGGTCCCCATAAACTACCTGTGACATCTCCCTGGCCTCTGGTCAAGTCAGTCGACATTAACTTTTTTTTCTCCCGGTTCCTGTCAATTATATGTAATCTGAAACCCAAATCCTGGCTCGGGTGGTGTCTTGTCCTGTGTATGGTATGGAGAGGGCGGAAGTCAGGGTCTTGCCGTTTTTACTGGTGGTGCAATCTATCACACCTACCCTAAGCCTCCTCCACAATATCGCAACAGCAGCTCAGAACGCGGCTTACAATGACAAACCAACACAAACGAACCCCATGCACTTTACTGGGCAGTGTATGCAAAATGTAGTAAAAATATTTATTACACTATTATTTTCGATAAAGCTTTTTGATAATGAAGCCAGGCTTTTGGGCTTATGAAAAGACTCCACCACCGGGGCCTAGGCGGAAATCCGGCCCTGCTAGGGGGTGCGGACAGCACCGGGTGACATCATCACAAGGGGTGACAGCATAATTAAAATTCTATATGTTTCCGCTATTTGGCACTGGCAGACTCGAAGGAGATTTATGGGGTAAGTCGTGAGGGGTGACACCATGAGCTACCGCACTGGGTGACACCAACCCCATTGACACCTCTGATCCTAGCTACGCCTCAGGTTGTTGTTTTTTTTTCTATCATGATTTGTTATCAGAGGCGTCTCTGGGATCGGTGTCACCTGGTGCGGTCCGCACGTGACACCTATGTTTTTGTTTTTTTTATCATGATTGTTTATGACTGTTGTAAGGAAAAACTGTGGACTTAAATAACTACCTCCTGGTAGTAGCCGGGGTTAGAGATCGTTGCCGATACAGTGACTGAGACGCAGATGACGAAAACATCGCGAAGTCGACAACACAATAATTTAATAACAGGTCTCTGATATCTCTACTGAGATCAACCCCATATTTACCAGTTGACAAAGTTATCAACACGCTTGGACTCTACTCCATTGTTTATGACGTGTTGATGGAGTTTTTCGAGCTCTGTCATTTTCTCCTCCAAATGAAATAATTCCTACTCATTAATTTTTAATTTAAAAAAAATAATTAATAAGTTCTCTCTCTCTCGCTCTTTCTTTCTCGCTCTTTCTCTCTCGCTCATCCTCTCTCTCGCTCTCTCTCTCTCTCTTTCTGTCTCGCTCTCTTTCTCTCCCTCTTACTTTCTTTCTTTCTTTCTATCGTTCTCTCTTTTCCTTCCTTTCTTTCTTTCTTTCTTTCTTTCTTTCTTTCTTTCTTTCTTCTTTCTTTCTTTCTTTCTTTCGTTCTCTCTCACTCTCTCTCTTTCGCTCTATTTTTTTCTTGTACTCCCTCTCTTTCTCGCTCTCTTCTCTTTCTCTCTTCTCACGAGGTCTTATTTATATTATTTATTTTTCATTATGTACGATTCATACAGAACAGATCTGTACATTTATTATTTACGACGGGCTTTCACTTGTAGATAGGTGACTGTATACATCAACGGTCATGACCAAATCGAGGCTCACGCGCCGCATTAGGTTCTTCTTAGTTCATATTGCGACTAGCGTACAATTTATAAAAAAAGATATGTTACGAGGATTACTGGAAGATTTCCAAGCCATGTTTAATGACCCGTGGTGCTTCAATGCGGCTCTAAATAAGTTTTTAAAATATATTGGAAAATGGTTCTCAGTTACTACAGGTCTGGCCACCCCAGGTGTACATCATTAACCGATACTGCAAGTAACAAAGTATTTTATAATTTCGAGTGCGACGAGACCATTCAGATTACGAACACAAAGAATCAGCAAGTTATGAAAATGTTTTTTGCTTAATAATTAAAAATAAAAAATTCCCTGGCTACTATAAAACAACAGGCGTTAATATCGTAAGAGAAAGAGACTTTAATTTCACCTTAATGTGGTTGTGGTGTCGGGAGGGAAAGTCGTTGTTTCGACGTTGGTGTGGTGGTGGTGTCGTGTTGGTGTGGTGGTGGTGATGTCTTGTTGGTGGTGTTGTGTTGGTGTGGTTGTGATGTCGTGTTGGTGGTGTTGTGTTGGTGTCGGGATGGAAAGTCGTTGTTTCCCTCCTGGTGTCGGAGTTGGCATTTTCTGGAATATTCATTCAGTCTCCAGTGCCAAAGTCCGTCAATAATTGTTCACACAAATAATTTCGAGATCCGGAATAGGAAATTATGGCGGAATAGGAAATTATGGCGGAATAGACAACTGCAAAAGATAAACTAACAATGAATGTTACGAAGTTAGAGTCATGCATTACGTGACTGACAGCAGATATGCGTTCAGTGCAACAAGTGTTCTAAGGGTATTTTACATGAGGTGTTTCCATATCGAGGTCCCGTCACGCAGTTAAAGCATGTCTTTATGACAGGACATTCAACTTCACTGGAGACCAAACATTGGTCCATTTCCTGGCTCCGTGGTTTACGTTGTTCATTTAGAGTTGTCCGTTTACTTCTTGCGTCGTCTGCCATGTGAAAAATATTTATGAATGGGCTTGTTGGTCGAGAGAATCAATAAACAGAAATAGTTTACTACTAGTTTTCTGGTAGTTTACTGATAGTTTACTAGTAGATGCACTGATGAGTGAATCACATCCTCCGTGGAACCGAATGTTTGAAGGACTGCGCCCAGCACTTCATAAAATAGTATAATATAAATGAAATTTATAAGATATGACCGTTGTGCTAAAGAAAACTAATTCTAATTTTTTAATGAATTTTTTAAAATATAATTTTTAAAAAAAAATATTTTTTTGTGTCATGAAGAGTAAAAGTAACTCTTTGGATTTTTTCCGCATTACCAAATTCCACCAAAATAATTCCCGCCCTTGTAATGTATTGATTATAATTAGTAGATTTAATGTATTTAGTAATTTATTGCTTTTTTTTTGGGTCCTACTATGACCCCCATTGAGTATAATATATACATTATGTATACCTTGCGCAAAATTAAAATTATGTTTTTAAAGTTCTTGTATAAAGACACTTTATTAAAAGAGTACAAATGATGGTTACCTACATCGTCTTTATTACTAATATTATATATATTTTGGGGAATTCCTTCATGATATCAAAATCAGTGTGTGTGTGTTGGGGGGGGGGTCAATTAATGCCAAGGCCAAGGGACATACATATTGATATTATGAAAATGGCTTGCACCATCTTTTTTTCAAACTATCCAGAGCTAAGGTATATAATAATATTATATATCAATTTCCCATTTTTAGTCTGGCTTATTTTCCACTCTAATTATGGCTATAATAGAAGCCCAAAACGCTCATCCCTAAATATTCCGACATCTAAGTCCATTTATAAAGATACCTAAGTCTTTAGGGATCGTCTTAGTCTTTGACTTTGAGTCACGGCACGTAGGCCTTCATTGTTCTTAACTTTACCGTGTAGACAGTTTGGACCCATGCTTCTTACCAGAAATTGTACTTTTGTAGTCCAAGGTATATTTTCAACGTAACTCTAACCTGGCTATGCGTGAACTTGGCATGGTTCATATAAATCATTGTCCCCAGTCACTACTGAAAATATTGGACTTTGATCCCTCACCTTGGCATGGTAAAAAAGATTCACAAATACAATTATACATCGCGTTTGCGCTGATTGGCTGCATAAATTGTAGCGACGAATCGTTAAGTTTCGGAAACTCCCGTTCGTGACTGCCTCGTGAACAGGCCGTGAAGCTTAGCGTAAATAGATCTCCTGTAGTGGGTTGGCAAGTCAGTGCATTGAAAGTGTGGACCTGAGGGTTGCAACAGTTCAGTCTTAAACTTAAAGCTGTCAAAATTCTTCATCTTCGGATCATCGTTGTGACTTGGATTAGGATATCAAATTCAGAGAAAATTCAAAGCCGACGAAAAGGTATTGTCATTGCAATGTAGTAATATTTATTTTTATGTAAATAAAATAAAAGACTATTCAGACACTATTCATCATTTGATTTGACTGTATAAATTGGGCTAGGTCGCCTAGGTCTAGGTACCTATTTTAAAAAAAAATGTCATTATTGAATTGTCATCAAAGTATAATAATAATAACTTAAGATTTTAAAGGTAAAAAGAAAGTGGACCTTGCTGGTTAGAAAATTTCTTAGATTCTTAGAAAGGTTAAAATAATTATAAAATGTAATAAGATCAACGTGGGACTTGGTATCAATTGCCTTTGCTTTAACTTTAACTCTGTAATTGTACTGTTATAGTTATGTACATGTACTGTGTTTGATATTAAGTACCTGGTATTCTTAACTAACCCTAATTAAATACAAATGACAAATTATGTATTTGTATTATGTATTATAGTAAAATGAATTTTGGATATTATAATGGACATGGGAAAGTTGAGAAACTATTTATCATTTAATAAACTGAATACATGTAATTAGTTTATTTTCTTTTTACTTAATTATAAAAAGCAATCTTATTTTAAATATATATTATATATGTTACATATATTTATGTCATTTATTATATAACATACATTTAGAGGATGATCTGATTATCTAACAACCAATATTTATTTACATTTAGGCCTAAGTCAAGATTATATTTTATATTTATTATATTTTTTATATTAACTTTCCTTTTTCAGACACCAACATAAAATTCACGAGGGAGCATTCTTCTTAGCTGTTGTTTTTTAAAAATAAAATAAAGCTTCTCAAACTCAAGTATATTTGGATGAGGATATTTTATAGATAAGATAAAGGGCATCATGAAATTCCCAGTCAAGGTTTCTACTAAACTCTCTACAGAGGAAGTGTCACCAGAACTTCCTACAAATACACAGGACATGGCATTTGATTCTGGACCAGATATATCTTCACCTTCAAACAGTGATTGTGCAAAAAAACTTTTACTTAGAAGGCAGTCTTCGGAAGATGAAGGTCTTGAGATAAAATTTTGTGATGAAAATGAATTAGAGCTGGTTAACACTGTTGAAATACCTAGAAATAGAAGACCCAGAACTCCTTATTTAAATTGTGCCAATTTGCTTTATGATGACAGTGGTTTTAACAGTTCTGACAATGAAGATGCAGAGGACGACAATACTCCTCCAGTTTCCTTACCTGCATCTGACATTTCATCAAACCTTAGTGTTAGATTAAATCCTCAGTGGGAAAACAACTCCAATGACTGTGATACAGATGAATCTTCATTAAATGTTTCTGAAAATATTAAATCAAATGTCGGCATTCCACCAGAAAACCTGCTCAGCAGCAGTGGTGAAGTATTTGTTGACAGGACAATATCAGCAGAAACTGCCACAACTCAACAACATTCCAGTTTCTCTCAAGGTAGACAGAGGTTGGTTAGGCGACACAGAAGCATAGACTCAAATAATAATGACACTGCAGACACCAGTCTTCATTCCTATCTGTTGAAAGCACCCTTTAAGCTGAATGAATGCTTTAAGGATAGGGGATTTTTCTGCCTAGTGACTTGTATTATTTACACCCTGTTTTTGGTCTTTGTGCTGGGTGCTGCAGGACTTGTGATAGATTCTTTAAAATCCGGTAAGTTCATGCACACTTCTAAGTTTGGGCAAAAGAATTTATAGTGTAAACTTAATTTATGAATTTAAATGTTTTTAGTGATATAGCAAAATCTAAGTAAAAAGTGTATTATAATAATTCCATTAATTTGTGATTTGGAATAAGTTTTGACTAATTTGAAAATTAATTTGTCTCAGAATTTTAATTTGAAATTTTCATTCATTTGAAATAATTTATTTTTCTTTTAGCTTTAGACAAAGATGATGTGAAAGAATTGAGGTCAAGTTTTTCAAGTTCTAGGCAACGGCGTGCAGGGGCTAGTAGCGGATAATATTGTAATCAACCTTCAGCAGTGAAGTACATCATCCCATTCCAGATCAAAATGTTCTTTTTCATCATCGCCTGTCGTCCCCAAATGTTCTTATTACTTGAGATTATTTTACAGAAATATGAATCTTTTCTTAAAAGCAATTCTATTTTGCAAAGCCATGTGAATTTGATGTCTTGTCAATGCAAATACTTAAGAGTTCAACAATATTCTCATAAGTAAATAAATGTGGTTGACAATGACAAGAGCTAATGCTTTATCTGTATTAAATTTGAATTAATGATATTACTGATTACTTCCTAAAGACTTTATACAAGTGATATTTGTTCATGTTTCCATGCATGATCTAAATTAGTTTGAGGTTTTAATCAATTTTTTATGAGACAGATTTAGAAATATTTAGTTTCCAGTTGATTAGATCATTAAAAATGTCTTATTTTGTCAAAGAGCATCTCTAACTTCAGTATTAAGAAAACTGTGTGGTTTAGCTAGGAGGTAACGGGCACAGGAGCTTTGGGGGAGGGGTGTAAATAAAGTTATGTTGTGAATGTTAAAAATTCAGTGTATATGTGCTGCTATTGTTTAATATAATTATTTGAAACTGCTGTGCAGTTTGTATTTAAACAAAGAATGTTTTTAATATGACATACACTCATGTAATGTATGGTAAATAAACATGTTTTTTATTAATTTTTTTACGTTGACTTGAATTCTAATTCCAAGTTGAAAATAAAAGAGATTCACAGAAGAATAGCTTTCTGTAAAAGATTATATTTTTATTATTAAGGAGTTGTGGTCCACAGAAAATATGGGATAAAATAAAAATCCTTGAAGATAACCAATTTGTTCAAAGTGAAATATTTTAAAATGTCAAAAGGTCATGAATCATGTATACATGTTCTGTTTTCTGAGGAAAGAACATTGTTGAAAGAACACACACTTGGTCCAATATCTCAACAGACAATAAATGCACAGTTAAATAAATAAATTGTTTGCTGGTATAAAATGGTCATAGAGTAAATGGAATGTCCTGCTAAAACTATAACTACAGTACTATGGTACTGGTATTTGCTCTGTAAATTTTACCTTCTATTTTAAGGACCAATAGGAGAAGTTAAAATGCTTGCAACGAAGGGTTTGCACACCCCATATTATTTACAGCCCAAACATTATGTACAAAGTTTCTCTGGAACTTTATTGTAACATTCTACAAAAAAGATGATTTCACAATTTTCGCATATATGAATATGGCAATCTTTTATAACGCTACTTTATATTTCCAATTCAAAATTTATACTGTAAACAGAAATGAAATTACACAACATGATAACCAATCTATGTCTTAATAAAATTAAGACATGTAATATTATTATTTTTCAAAAGAAAAAAAATGGTGCAAATCAATGAATAAATAGTAAAGAAACTATTGAAATCACATAATTGTATGGCACAGTTTTTGAAAAATATTTGATTTCTTCTATACTATAACTAGTAGAGTATACAAGTGGGCATCCTTTCACAGAACCTGGCATGCATGCGGGCCGTAAATACAGATTTATTTCTTCTTTGTGGCACAATGAATGTTTCCCTATATTTTTGGACCTGTGTTATCTAATTTGAACAAAACCATTTGAAAACTAATAAAACAGACTCTTTGAAAACTTGAGGTCAATCAAACTGTGTCAGTTAAATGTACAGAAGAGCAAATACACATTACTCAATATTCTTTTGCACGTTAATTTTTTCAATGATTAAGAGGCACCAACATATGAACTGATGTAGAAAATTAAATTTCACCAAAATAAAACACATACAAACATAAAATTCTATTAAAATGCTGTAAATCCTTAGTGGTGATGTCTTAAAAACTCTGCAACAGTTCAAGCCAGAAAATTATCATTAAATATAATGGCTTTCTAAAAAATTAAATAGAAATTCTTAATCTTTAAAGATGTATCCCAGAATTGGAATTCAAAATTATGAAACCAAACATTATATTCAACAAAAAAACTTTGATCTGTATGCCACAATGAATCTAATATTACTAATGAAACATGACGATTTCATGATTCTGTGATGGCCAGTCATAAACAGGTGGAATATAGGACTCATAATCAGTGTTATATATAAATTCTGACAGAAATTCCTTGACATTATCAGGTCTAGGGTAACGAAAAGCCAAGTTGTTATCATAGGCAAAGTTGATAATGTCCTCTGCTAGTCTTAAAGACACATTTCGAATGTCACCCAGTTTTGGATAGACTCTCCCTTCCTCGAGGTTATCTTTTGTCACCATCTTGGCTAGAGACTGAAAACAGATAAGCATTTTATTATGTATAGTATTATATACTATTTCAACAGTATATGGGGATAGTTTCTAATAATAAATAAGAAAAGAAAACTGAGTTATGTATTAGTTTAACTTATTTTGCTCTTTCAAATTTAATAAATGAAAAGAATCATAAATATCCATCAATATCATGGTTGGCAAGTTGTTATAGTTTGTTATAATGAATACAAAAAATTTAAGTAGAATAAAAGAGACAAGAGTTAGTCAAGTTAATGGCTTAGGTATTTTTGGTAATACTGTTAATGAATATTTATAGTGCTCTTACACATACACCTTTTTTAAACTTAGAGCTACACTAATTTTAGCGAGGGCTGCTTTTAAATTTTCAAAAGTTAATGATTGTAATGGTTAGATTTACTTTAAACAATCTTGAGAATTAAGTAGAAGAATTTTTCTACTCTTAACTTACTTCTGCTGCTGTCAAGAATATATCCTCCGAGATATTACGGATGTCTGCTGCAATGACAGCAAGGGCAGTCCCAGGGAATATATAAGCATTATTGCCTTGTCCAGGATGGTAGATATTTCCTTTATGCTCCACTGCATGGAATGGACTGCCACTTGCAAATACAACTTTGCCCTGTAAATAAATAATATGGTCATATCTGCTGTTATTTCAATTACTTGAATAGTAATGCTCAGAAAATTTTTAAGTCCCAGCAGTAAAATGTACAGAAGATGCAGAGAAAGTTCAACGTTACTGTCAAAATGGATTTAGCTTAAATATTGAGGAATAATTGAAGGAAAAATGTTTAAATTTTAAAAAAATTATCTCTTGCTGCTAGTGAATTACATGGTGGTAGGACTGAGATTGCTCATACATACCACAAGGGTTTTATGGAAGTATTCCTTTTAATTTTCACTGCACTTTTCTTCATTTTAGATTAGGTGACCACACATGTTTTCTTTGTTCATTCAAATTTAATTTAAATAGGTTGTATAAAATCAAATTGCAATTGTACTAAAAGAATGTTTTAATGGGCAAAAACTTAAATTTCAGTGCTCACATCAGTAGCCTTATAGGCCTCTTCTGCAGTGCATTCTGCCTTGCTGGTTGGATTACTCAAAGCAAATACAACAGGCCTGTTATTAAATTTGGCCATGTCAGACAGAACCTTTTCATTGAATGCGCCAGGAATAGCAGCAGCACCTGATGTGGAGATAGAATGTTGTCTGTTATTACTGCTGTTATCTCATCAATTTTTTAATTAAATCAAATGGAATGACTGACTGACTGGAATGATGACTTAATTCCACAGCCTCATAGCTGAGGACACACACAGAATGAATTCGAACTGTTTTGGGAAAGAAACAGAACTATTATTGCCCAAAGGGCTAACAGATGTATAATTATATCCCACAATAGAGACTCATATAGATCTAGCTTCCTGAATATTTGTGAGACCTTTCATTTCAATATTCTCTGAAGGCTGTTAATAGTTGCATCCCTTGCTTAAACTGTCACCACATCATGTTTTAAAAAAAACTTTAAAAAATAAACTTATAAAGCAATACATTTAGACTTAGCCGAGACATCTCAGAGATAAGATTTACAATAGTAAAACTAATGTGCTTCAACTTCTACTCTGACAGACTGATATGGAAGGCACAACGTTCAAAGTAGTTATTTAGGCAAACAACAGAGAGAATGGGTGTCATGTGATGGGTATGAGGTGGTCTGCAGCAGATAGATAATAACACAGATATTTCATAACATATTCCCCCACTCCCCTCTAAGGTTGAGAGGATGTTCATCAATTATAGGCTTCACAATCTTTTACTATCCTCATCCGGATCATTTGGTAATAGAAGCCTGGTGTGATATAATACACACCACAATGTTACTACCATTTATAGTCAATAGTAACAAAATAATTGAAAAAAAAAGGTTTTCCACAAAAATGTATTGAACATTTATTCCAAATAACATACCAATAATAACAGTGGGCTTGATACTGGCAACTATATCCTCCAAATTATCAAAGGGCTGATGATCCTTAGCAAACATAACTTACCAATAATAACAGTGGGCTTGATACTGGCAACTATATCCTCCAAATTATCAAAGGGCTGATGATCCTTAGCAAACATAACTTACCAATAATAACAGTGGGCTTGATACTGGCAACTATATCCTCCAAATTATCAAAGGGCTGATGATCCTTGGCAAACATAACTTTCTCCCCATCAACCCCACCTTTAGGACGATTCTGTCAACAGTAAAAACAAAAGAACATTTTAAAAATATTGCATTAAAAATTTTTTAATGCATTTATTTCAGGTAACTTGCTTTCAGGGGAAATTCAATCCAAACTTAGGTGTAAATTCTAATCTAAAGCAAGAATTTTACTATTAAAATCGTTTGAAAACCTAAGTTAAGATGTTAGTAAAAACTGTGATGAAATTTAAAACAACTTCATTATCTTAAAACAAGAATTAATATAATACACTAAAGTTACTGAGACAATGACCACTTTGCAATAAAACTACTGATACAATGTCCAGTTTTACACCAAGACTACTGAGATAATGCCTACCTTTACAATAAGTCCTTTGGAATCAACAAGCCAAATTTGATTATGTGCAGATTCCTCTGTGTTTCCAGCTTTAACAATGGCTTTGACCAAGAGTTTGGCAATACCAATGGATGCCTGTAGGCAAGAATTGGAAAAAATCATTGTTTTCAAAAGTATACATTAGCTGTCACTCAGCTAGATAGCCACATTAGCTGTCACTCAGCTAGATAGCCACATTAGCTGTCACTCAGCTAGATAGCCACATTAGCTGTCACTCAGCTAGATAGCCACATTAGCTGTCACTCAGCTAGATAGCCACATTAGCTGTCACTCAGCTAGATAGCCACATTAGCTGTCACTCAGCTAGATAGCCACATTAGCTGTCACTCAGCTAGATGGCCACATTGTTGTAATAATTACAACATGTTTTACACCTCACAAATTTTTATAATTGAAATAACAAATTATATATCTTTAAGATCATCTGTTACTTAATTCATTTTTTAAAAAAAAAGACATTTTAAACTACTGAAAAGAAGAAAACTATTTTTTTAAAACTCACTGCCCTTAGAATGTATATGCAGAAGTGAAGATGAGAAGTTTTCTTTGTGGCCCAAAGAAATAAAATCAACATGTTAAAATAAAAAAATAAAATCTTCCTTAATTATTGTATGACTGACCTCACCAGCACCTTGAAAGAGAAAGACATTATCTTGAATGGGGATCTGCGATATCTTAAGACTTGAAAGTATTCCAGCAACAGCTACAGCTGCCGTGCCTGAGACAGGGATCATAGATAACTGTCAATGTCAAATGAGAAATTTAAGCTTACATTTTAAGATGTTTTAAATTTAAGGATGACCTTGGATGCAGCAATCTTCAAATGGTAAACTAAGGGAAATAACTTTGTGTTAAGCTTCAGGAAATAAAAAAAATCAGTTATGAAACATAACTTTTATTTTATTTAAGTAACTCGGGGAAATCATCGCTGCAGCAATATCAAAGTAATAATCTTTTAATGAAACAAACTTACAGATACATACAGATATTCCATCCTTACCTTGAATATCATCATTAAAGGTGCAATAGTTGTGTCTGTACTTCTCCAGGAATCTGAAAGCGTTATGATTGCCAAAGTCTTCAAACTGGATCAGACAACTTTTACCATATCTGAAATCAGAGGTTTTTTTAAACCATATTTTTATTATAATGTAAAACATAAACACATTAAGAATGGAATATTTGTCAACATCTCACTGCCTCAAACTGTAATGCTACAATCCTCTTAATACTCAACGACACTAATTTGTGTCACAGTGAACCTACTGATTAGCAACATAGAGAAGTTTCCTTACAAAATATTTGTGCTAAGTAGTTAAACATGAGAGAAATGAGAAGATTAATTTAAAATGGTTAAATAGATTCTTTAGAGATGAGATAACTATGCAAAGTTTTCTTTTAACTCTTACCAACTTACATTAGAAATAAATAAATACATTGTAATTTTAAAAACTTGAGCTATATATTATATCACTATTGGAAATCTGTATGGACAGGTTTAATCACTACGGGGTAGCTAGGGACAAAACCCACTAGAGATGACCCCTTTCTTAATAACCATTTGATGACCAATTTTCAATGACTGTCCAGGCTAAGACTCAGCAAAGATGAATCAGACTATCTATCAATTGTTCATCTCACATTGTGTCTAATATCTTCAATATGACCAGCCTTACAGTATGTCTTTTATCCTTAGTATAACAAACCTTACTCTGTCTTCTATATTTTTCATAAGGTGAGATGGAAGTTTTTATCATAATCTGTAAATATATTCTGTCCTTATTTCTTAACAAATGATCAGTGACGTTAAGACATTCAAATCCTACACATATTGACACACTGCAAGCCTTTCAACACTACCACAAGGGAACATAAATGAAGCTGACCTTTTCACCACTGCCTTCATGAACTCATCAATAAGTTTATCATAGTTGGGTCCAGACACCCTCTTCTGCCGGAGGCCAATATATAGAGGATCATTCAGCAAGGCCTAAAATAGACATGAAAAATAAAAGTTTGAAGGTGCAATATTTATTATTATGGTGTATGCAATATTCCAGCTGAAAAGTGTTTTCAATTGTCCTGTATTCTTATTGAAACTTATTCACACTTTCACATGTTGTGTTTTTAGAATTTATTTCATTAAGTTAAAACACATTAAAGCTATGCATATTTCAATAAAGGTCATTCGCTTTGTATTTGGTTGACTGCCATCAAAGTCAAAGGTAAATATTGTCACAATAAAATACCCCATACACTAAAAATATAAGACTGCTGTGATATAATACTCACCCCATTAGTAGTACCATTTATATTCAATAATGCACTGCAATTAGTATTATGAAACCCCTTATAGCGCTTGGTGCACTGCCATTATCAAGTACTTACCAAATTGTTAGTACCAACATCTATAGTGATTGGTGCACTGCCATTATCAAGTACTCACCAAATTGTTAGTACCAACATCTATAGTGATTGGTGCACTGCCATTATCAAGTACTCACCAAATTGTTAGTACCAACATCTATCGTGATTGGTGCACTGCCATTATCAAGTACTCACCAAATTGTTAGTACCAACATCTATCGTGATTGGCAGACAATGCTCAGGCTTGATTCCAGCACATGCCGTATAGAGAGACAGTTTGCCAACTGGGATGCCCATGCCATAGGCGCCCAGATCTCCAAGACCCAAAATTCTCTCACCATCGGTCACAACAATGGCCTGAAGTCACAGAGAACACAAAAATATTTTATATTAACACAGGAAAACAAAAAATTGGTTTATTTATTTAAAAATCAGTTTATAGGAATCACAGGAGAAAAAAAAAGTTATGTTTCTTTTCATCAACTTTCCACTTTTGCTCTATTAAATTTATTTACATTTTAAAAAAAAATAATTTAGACAGATTCAAATTTCCTAATAACCCCTGAGAAGGTTGTAAGTTTGTAAACTATCTATGTAAAGTGTTATACTATCTATGTAAAGTGTTATACTATCTATGTAAAGTGTTATACTATCTATGTAAAGTGCTATGATGTAAACTATCTATGTAAAGTGTTATGATAAAGTATAGAGAGTGTTTAAATGCAGTGGTATAGTATGTGGTTTTAAAAAATGTTGTGGAGCAAGATATAAAGTGTCTCATGATATAGTATATAAAGTGTTTATGTCTCATGATATAGTATATAAAGTGTTTATATCTCATGATATAGTATATAAAGTGTTTATGTCTCATGATATAGTATATAAAGTGTTTATGTCTCATGATATAGTATATAAAGTGTTTAGGTGGTAAGGCATAGGGTACAGCATGTTCAAGTGTCATGAGGCCAGTAAGATGGACTTACTTTGACATCATCAATGGGCCAGTTACATAGGATATCATAGACATATCCCAAGTCATTGATAGTGATGTACAAGCCCCTGGGGATGGCAATAAACAATATCATTTTTAAGTATAGACATATTCCAAGTCATTTTATAGACATATTCCAAGTCATTTTATAGACATATCCCAAGTCATTGTATAGACAAGACCCAAGTCATTGTATAGACATATCTCAAGTCATTGTATAGACATATCCCAAGTCATTGTATAGACAAGACCCAAGTCATTGTATAGACATATTCCAAGTCATTGTATAGACATATAATTTTATTCCAAGTCATTGTATAGACATATTCCAAGTCATTGTATAGACATATTCCAAGTCATTGTATAGACATATCTCAAGTCATTGTATAGACATATCCCAAGTCATTGTATAGACATATTCCAAGTCATTGTATAGACATATCCCAAGTCATTGTATAGACATATTCCAAGTCATTGTTAAGACATATCCCAAGTCATTTTATAGACAAGACCCGAGTCATTGTATAGACATATCCCAAGTCATTGTATAGACATTTTCCAAGTCATTGTATAGATATATTCCAAGTCATTTTATAGACAAGACCCAAGTCATTGTATAGACATATCTCAAGTCATTTTATAGACAAGACCCAAGTCATTGTCTAGACTCTAGACATATCCCAAGTTATTTGATAGACAAGACCCAAGTCATTGTATAGACATATCCTACGTCATTGATTATGATATACAAGACCATGGAGATGGCAATAAACAATATCATTGTATGTGATGTCACAGCTTTAGTCACATTTATCAATTTGACGTCATACCATTCAGATAATGTCATGATAAGTGTCCAATCATTTGATATCCTAGTCTGATAAGAAACTTGAAGGAAGTCTAGTTGACAGGTCAGTGTATCATCATGATAAAGGTGAAAAACTAGGAGCAAGACAAGTACGCAAACACTAGCATACAGTAGTCACGTGATTTCTGGAGGGGGCCCCTGTCTACGAGTACAGCAAATCTAAAATACAGTCATACAGCAGTCACATGACTTCTGGGCGGGGCCCCTTGCCAACAAGTTCATCAACACTAGCATGCAGTCATACAGGACTCATGTGACTTCTGGACGGGGGCCCCTGTCTACAGGTTCATCAACACTAGCATACAGTAATACATCACTCGCGTGACTTCTGTGGGGCCCTTTTTGTTTTGATCATACAATTCCTTAGTGTATCTTGCATTTTATTTAAAAGCTATTTAGCAATCCTATACTATATGCTATATTACTCTAACATCTAATGGACCGCTGTGTGAAATCTTGGGTTGCAAAGGCCAAGCAATAGCACTGAAATACACGCACACACTATTTACATTGATCTTAAATGGCATGTTAACTGTCCAGACTTTTAATCATGAATAAAAAAAATTTAAAACACAGTTAACAAAACAATAAAACAAAAACATCATATGATGCCTTTTGCTGACTAGTATCAAATAAAATAATAGGTGCACAAATATCAACTACGTATTTTATGTTTAAAACTTTCCTGTGAACCTCTAGGTCTAGGCAACTATCTTCAAGTTTTGGCATTTGGCCGTGGTCAGGTTCCTCACACTCAGATATGTGAGGCTTAGTATTTGAGAGGTGAAATAATAATATGGGTGGCGGATCTTTTCCTGGGGTCCTTGTGACGAACGTAGGGGTGGGGGTACCACGTGACAAGTGTACAGCATGTACCTTGTGAATGTTTCAATAAATTGTAACTGTAACATAATCAAAGTCATGATGGCACAAATCAAAGTCATGATGGCACAAATCAAAGTCATGATGGTACAAACTCTGACCCAGTTCCCCAAACTTCTTTCTTAGTTGTATTTTCCGGGAACTCTAGCCGACCACGATAACTTGATTGAACTTGTCATGAAATCTTGGTCACCTCAGTTACTATCGGACTGACGACTGTTAGCTTGATATAATCCCCACATCCTAGTTATTGGTACGTAATTCTAACATTCACGTCAATGCCACACAAATGTCTTATGACGCCCCTGTCATTATGTAGGGGCCGTGAACACGCTCACCTTAGAGTAAAGGCATCGACTGGGGTACTAGAGAACGGTGACCCGTCAAAACGGCCCCGGACAAAACGGCCCTGACATAACGGCCCGAGACAAAGTGTTTACATTTTTTTTTAAAATAATTTTTTTGCATTTTAAGCTTTTGTCAACTTTTTCACCCTAAAAAAGTGGTAAAATTGTAAAATTATTTCTTGTGATGTTTATTATATTATTTCTTGTCAACAAACAACCGTGACTTGGTACCATATCCAGTAAAGGCTATTAAATTCATTCTTTTGATGTCATTATTATTGTTTCTTGTGAGCTAAACCTGACACTGAATCGGTTAGTAAAAATACGAATATAATATTTTATTTTTTACTATTAGTCCACCTATTAGTCCAGGGCCGTTTTGTCGGTGAACCCTAGAGAGCAGTCCCCAGAGTCACCCGGATTGTCCCGGATCTCTATGTTTTAACTTCAGTACAACTTAATTCCAAGTAAAAGTTTAGTACTAACACACATGGCACGAATCGAGCTTTTAACTTCAGTCCAACTTTTCACTCTATTAATTCATTCATTAATTTGATAATTTATAATATAGCACAGTACCCCAGCAAGCAGCTTCCCATAATAATAGTAACACACGTATATTTATAATATAGCTCAGTACCCCAGCAAGCAGCTTCCCATAATAATAGTAACACACGTATATTTATAACATAGCACAGTACCCCAGCAAGCAGCTTCCAATAATAATAGTAACACACTTATATTTATAAATGCTTCCAATGTCAAACATTCATCTTGTAACTACAACAGAAAACTACATGTAATGACATGACGGTGCACATAAGCTACTTCTTATAATATTATGTACATGCAATGACATGACGGTGCACATAAGCTACTTCTTATAATATTATGTACATGTAATGACATGACAGTGCACATAAGCTACTTCTTATAATATTATGTACATGTAATGACATGACGGTGCACATAAGCTACTTCTTGTAAGCACATGTAGCACACCGCTAATGGCACAACTCCCGTTAACTGATCTTTCAAAATATGTCTGTTTACTTTGGTGACACCTTGCACAGCAACACTGTCATCACATTTGACTTACTTTGGTGACACCTTGCACAGTAACACTGTCATCACATTTGACTTACTTTGATGACACATTGCACAGTAACACTGTCATCACATTTGACTTTGGTGACACCTTGCACAGCAACACTGTCATCACATTTGACTTACTTTGGTGACACCTTGCACAGCAACACTGTCATCACATTTGACTTACTTTGGTGACCCCTTGCACAGCAACACTGTCATCACATTTGGTGTACTTTGGTGACACCTTGCACAGCAACACTGTCATCACATTTGACTTACTTTGGTGACACCTTGCACAGCAACACTGTCATCACATTTGACTTACTTTGATGACACCTTGCACAGCAACACTGTCATCACATTTGACTTACTTTGATGACACCTTGCACAGCAACACTGTCATCATATTTGACTTACTTTGATGACACCTTGCACAGTAACACTGTCATCACATTAGACTTACTTTGGTGACACCTTGCACAGCAACACTGTCATCACATTTGACTTACTTTAGTGACACCTTGCACAGCAACACTGTCATCACACTTTACTTCCTTTAGTGACACCTTGCACAGCAACACTGTCATCACACTTTACTTACTTTGATGACACCTTGCACAGCAACACTGTCATCACATTTGACTTCCGTGATAAAATACCCCCGCCCCCCCCCAGGCCAATGACATATTTATTTATAAGATGGCCTCGATACTGTACATTTCAAGATGTTGAAAACATCAATTATACTTTTATTGTCGTGTGGACCGTTAGATTCTAATGAGTTACGGTTTTATTCAGTTAACATCTCGATCGTGTGATATAGTTTAATGACATTTAACAGAACGTTCTTATGGGGCTCTATACACATTTCTTCTTTAGGATCAGTGGCAGCCTGCACGGTGCACTCTGGCAGTGCAGTTGTTAGTTCAGCTATAGGAGTGAGGGAAGTTCTATGCCCTAAGTTGTCACATAAAACAGCTGTGTTTCGGTTCAATGACCTCAGATCGGGTGAACAGGTAACCTCTAATCTTTCCTTCTCCAAGTGTAGATTAATGAATCGCCTTCGGTGCAAAGTCTGTGTATCAACATTGACGGGCGTTGAGTCATTGACACAGTGGCACAGAATAGTCTGTGAAATGGGCGGGCTACACCACATCAATGTGTGATATTAGTACACAAGTGGTACAAAACTACAAATGATGCGGATTCATTCATTTTTGCGTATTAACAGTAAGTGGTTTTATTAGTACACAAGTTGCTCAAAACATGGTGAGTGGTATTATTACAATTGAGAAACAGATTAATATTAGACTGACGTGACTACGTGAAGAATAACGTAATAACACTGCACAGTCATCTCATTAGATTGTACTTGTAGCTGGCTGTGTTTGTGGTCTCCGCGTATAACTCATAGCATCAATGCAACTATCATCAAGGTATTGGTCTTATTTGCATGGTATTAACTTCAAGACTAAATTCTGTGCTTAAGTTAATCTTCTAGTTGCACCCCCCCACACACACAATGTCTGTAAACCCTGACGGTAGTAAAGACTGTCCTAATGCCATTCATCAGACCCTGACGGTAGTAAAGACTGTCCTAATGCCATTCATCAGACCCTGACGGTAGTAAAGACTGTCCTAATGCCATTCATCAGACCCTGACGGTAGTAAAGACTGTCCTGATGCCATTCATCAGACCCTGACGGTAGTAAAGACTGTCCTAATGCCATTCATCAGACCCTGACGGTAGTAAAGACTGTCCTAATGCCATTCATCAGACCCTGACGGTAGTAAAGACTGTCCTAATGCCATTCATCAGACCCTGACGGTAGTAAAGACTGTCCTAATGCCATTCATCAGACCCTGACGGTAGTAAAGACTGCCCTAATGCCATTCATCAGACCCTGACGGTAGTAAAGAATGTCCTAATGCCATTCATCAGACCCTGACGGTAGTAAAGACTGTCCTAATGCCATTCATCAGACCCTGACGGTAGTAAAGACTGTCCTAATGCCATTCATCAGACCCTGACGGTAGTAAAGACTGTCCTAATGCCATTCATCAGACCCTGACGGTAGTAAAGACTGTCCTAATGCCATTCATCAGACCCTGACGGTAGTAAAGACTGTCCTAATGCCATTCATCAGACCCTGACGGTAGTAAAGACTGCCCTGATGCCATTCATCAGACCCTGACGGTAGTAAAGAATGTCCTAATGCCATTCATCAGACCCTGACGGTAGTAAAGACTGTCCTAATGCCATTCATCAGACCCTGACGGTAGTAAAGACTGTCCTAATGCCATTCATCAGACCCTGACGGTAGTAAAGACTGTCCTAATGCCATTCATCAGACCCTGACGGTAGTAAAGACTGTCCTAATGCCATTCATCAGACCATATACTTGACCCCAAAGATCGATGTTGATAGAGTTTTACGTGTCACTGTATGGGATAACTCTGCCATTGATTATCGTTACTGAAATGTGTTTGTACAGACAGACCGGATGTCGGGTTCACTGGTGAATGAGCACATCCTTTCCTCCCCAACCCGCCAAACGGCCTCACTAGTGAACTTCCCTCACATTGCAAGTATGAATTAAACATTACTTTCCACTTAATTATGTAGATCGTATGCCTCCAACACTCTTCGTATAACTTTAACATTCGATAACGTCTTAAGTTATTGCTTGAATACAGCGTGCACGGGAGCTCGTGTACTGATCGCTGTCATTGACTTCTCAAGTTAACACAAGTACCGATGTTTCAATGAGGTACGCATTTCGACACCTAACAGAGTGTTCAAAGTAACGCCTAAACACATGATGGATGTTGATGTATTAAATGTCTTCTAGCTTTGGTCCCAACAAAAGGACTGACTGTCCGATTCGAGACCCAAGCACACCCTGATGAGGTGACCACGGCCCGTAAAACACCCAACAAGCCACACCATCCCATACTTTTGGCCTTCCACATTTGGAAGTGGTTTAAATTGGAAGATTCGAAACGGTTTAACAAGTGAATGGTTGCTGTGGTCCAGAAAAGGGGCGGTTTAGAGCAGCGCTAAAAAGATATTCAACTTGAGTGGAAACGAATCAGAATGAGAGAGCGAGGTACTGAGAGTGAGCAAAATGTGGGTGAGACTGCAATCAGGCTTATAGATTAGTAAAGGGATAACATGTAAACGAACAAATAGCTGCGGTGTAATCCGAAGAGAGATCTCTTTGGATTACAGCGCAGCTAAGTTTTTATTTTTTATATTCGTTTTATTTGTGTACTATTTGTTAGTTGAAGAAGGCTTTTTTCCGAAACGTTCGCTGTTTTGTTACGTCCTGTCAGGCTAACTCATACCCTGTTTACATGTTATTATGATATTATCCATTTACTATTACACTGAGAGTGAGGTAGCGTGACAAAGACAGGACAAGCTCTCAAATGACCAGACCCAATGAACAATTGTATTATGATTTTATTGCACGACAGAGGCAAAGCGATCAGTGTAATATGGGATATATAAACAGTTTGTGGTAAAGTTGTAGCACATTGTTTGGTTGGCATGGTTAAAAAAAACCTCGAGTGACTGGTAGGTTTGTAAACACAACGTGTTTACAGGGCCAAAAGAGTACCAATAGCACTTTCTCTAGCAGCTCAAATATGTAGACCTGTCAAATGTCACGGAGTAATAAGGAAAAAGGTTAATCAGTAGACCAGCGAGATTTTGCAACACTCACTATAAAACAGTTTTTGGTCTCCCCTGAAAACGCCAAACAAGTGTATATTGTTGATTTAATTTCAATGCCTTTGACAGTCTTACCCTCCAGCATATTTGCTGTTTATGTTTAAATAACATTGAAATGCTGAGTGAGCAGTTTATGTGATCGTGTGCTCATACTCTCGGAGACTACGAGATGTTGACTGTCAAGTGCCTTGGGTCAATAATTTAACTCATCAACGGCGACGTCTAAAATTACCAGCACTAATAGCCATGACATATCAATCACTGTAGCACTTAGTAAGCTTAGCAACAAAAACATGACATTTAAAATGGTCTTTAAAACGCAGAAATACATTCGTGTTATAATGTTATAACGACAGGCTCTTGTTTGTTAACATCCAACTAATATCACGCATCAAACTTAACAGAGGTTCATCATTTCAAGTCGGCCACTCATATCATCACGTACGTGTATGGTTTGTGTTCAAGACTCCTCTAACATGTTGGTCAGTCTCAAAACAATTAGTGTTCCTGTAACTACACCCCACCCCCAGTCTCATCTTGTCATGATTGGTCAGTGTGTGACATTTCTATCTGTCTAACCTTTGATTCATGAATTGAGTTTCCAATGTCAAATTTAGGTTGCAAATAAAAGAAATTAAGTTTAAATAATACATTTTATCCTCCATATACAGAATGCATTTCTCGGTATAGCTCAAAGAATACTTTATAAAGATGACGTCATATTGAAGGTACATGATCGCTTGCTGCACAAGGCAAGTCTCAGCCAGACCCGTGCCAAGAACATTTGATCCAGGGGAGAAACCTAAAGTGGCTTCGTCTTCCTATGTCAGTCAAGCAGTAAAGAAACAAAGTTAGGTTTGTTGGTAGAAAGTGTTACTGTTCCTCAACGGTAGGAGAGAGTGCACATAGAGTGTACAGAGATGTGCCGTGTCTCACCCACTAGTCAAACTATTGGGCTGATACATCACCAGACACGTGGACGTAAAAACATAGAAATATGTCGGATTGTCAAAACCTTATCGACACGAGGGGGGCTGTCCTCTATGAAAACATGACTGTTATTTTCCCCCTGTTTCTATAATAAACTGTTCCAATTGTTTCCCAAATCCAGAAAAGCATAGACGGTAGTCAGGATCTGAATACATTAAATGCATTATAAAAAAATAATAATAATAAAATAAATTAAAACTCACTAACTGAGGTTTCCTGAATTCTTTTTCGTACTTTTAAATCAAAATGTCAGCAAATATTTTTAAGTTTATAAATCTTCAAGATCACTGATATTGAGAGCAAGAAATAATGTGACATGTGTTCAAGAGAGAAATGGATCAAAACTTGAGTTGCACCTGCAACAACCTATATTGTTAGGACCCAGCAACCTATCTTTGGGTAGGACCCAGCAACCTATCTTTGGGTAGGACCCAGCAACCTATCTTTGGGTAGGACCCAGCAACCTATCTTTGGGTAGGACCCAACAACCTATCTTTGGGTAGGACCCAACAACCTATATTGTTAGGACCCAGCAACCTATCTTTGGGTAGGACCCAGCAACCTATCTTTGGGTAGGACCCAGCAACCTATCTTTGGGTAGGACCCAACAACCTATATTGTTAGGACCCAGCAACCTATCTTTGGGTAGGATCCAGCAACCTATCTTTGGGTAGGACCCAGCAACCTATCTTTGGGTAGGACCCAACAACCTATTTTTGGGTAGGATCCAGCAACCTATCTTTGGGTAGGACCCAACAACCTATAATGTAAGGACCCAGCAACCTATCTTTGGGTAGGATCCAGCAACCTATCTTTGGGTAGGACCCAGCAACCTATCTTTGGGTAGGACCCAGCAACCTATCTTTGGGTAGGACCCAACAACCTATTTTTGGGTAGGATCCAGCAACCTATCTTTGGGTAGGACCCAACAACCTATATTGTTAGGACCCAGCAACCTATCTTTGGGTAGGACCCAGCAACCTATCTTTGGGTAGGATCCAGCAACCTATCTTTGGGTAGGATCCAGCAACCTATCTTTGGGTAGGATCCAGCAACCTATCTTTGGTAGGACCCAGCAACCTATCTTTGGGTAGGACCCAGCAACCTATCTTTGGGTAGGATCCAGCAACCTATCTTTGGGTAGGATCCAGCAACCTATCTTTGGGTAGGACCCAGCAACCTATCTTTGGGTAGGACTCTGCAACAAGATGAGGGGAAAAAAGTCCTAAATATTAGCCTAATGGCTTGTTAAACGTATGACACCTATGAATGTATGCATAGATGTATCCTTGTTACATATCAACACTCGGCGACATCCACAGAGTGATGACAGTCTGATTGTTGTAATTGGGTTAATTCCCTTGCTGATAATGGAATCTTTAGGACACTTGACACGATCGCGCCATTAGATAAAATGATGGATTAACAAGTCTGTCTATTGACAAAGTCTATCTATTGACCATGCCTTTCTACAAGCCCCATGCAGGGTAGTTGCCAAGGTTAGTGAGGCCAGGAGCAGATTTCGCTTTTCCACCCCTACCACTAAAAACTCTACAAAAAGGATCCACCTAGTATAAACAGCACCCCAACGCCGATCTCACCCGTCTACACCACTGACTCCGTGACCAAGTCCAGTCGTGTGTACATAATGATCTCACCCGTCTACGCCCCTGACTCCGTGACCAAGTCCAGTCGTGTTTACTTAATGATCTCACCCGTCTACACCCCTGACTCCGTGACCAAGTCCAGTCGTGTGCACATAATGATCTCACCCGTCTACGCCCCTGACTCCGTGACCAAGTCCAGTCGTGTGTACATAATGATCTCACCCGTCTACGCCCCTGACTCCGTGACCAAGTCCAGTCGTGTGTACTTAATGATCTCACCCGTCTACACCCCTGACTCCGTGACCAAGTCCAGTCGTGTGTACTTAATGATCTCACCCGTCTACGCCCCTGACTCCGTGACCAAGTCCAGTCGTGTGTACATAATGATCTCACCCGTCTACGCCCCTGACTCCGTGACCAAGTCCAGTCGTGTGTACATAATGATCTCACCCGTCTACGCCCCTGACTCCGTGACCAAGTCCAGTCGTGTGTACATAATGATCTCACCCGTCTACGCCCCTGACTCCGTGACCAAGTCCAGTCGTGTGTACATAATGATCTCACCCGTCTACGCCCCTGACTCCATGACCAAGTCCAGTCGTGTGTACATAATGATCTCACCCGTCTACGCCCCTGACTCCGTGACCAAGTCCAGTCGTGTGTACATAATGATCTCACCCGTCTACGCCCCTGACTCCGTGACCAAGTCCAGTCGTGTGTACATAATGATCTCGCCCGTCTACGCCCCTGACTCCGTGACCAAGTCCAGTCGAGTGTACATAATGATCTCGCCCGTCTACGCCCCTGACACCGTGACCAAGTCCAGTCGTGTGTACATAATGATCTCGCCCGTCTACGCCCCTGACTCCGTGACCAAGTCCAGTCGTGTGTACATAATGATCTCGCCAATACAACCTTAATTGGATTCACTCATTTAAAGCTGTCCCCGTGATTAGTTCTAAATGAAAAATAACTCACGGTGAGGGAAAAAGGGGTGGGGGGCTACATTATAAACTTTCCTGAAATAAACAATGGTTTCGCTGAACAGATTGCCCTGTTACGTATGTGCGTTTTCGTTTAGAATTGATGACTACCACTGAAATCGGTGCCATGACACACACACACACTCGTTGGCTTATATGTGCCATGACACACACACTCGTTGGCTTATATGTGCCATGACACACACACTCATTGGTTTATATGTGCCATGACACACACACACTCGTTGGCTTATATGTGCCATGACACACACACACTCGTTGGCTTATATGTGCCATGACACACACACTCGTTGGCTTATATGTGCCATGACACACACACACTCGTTGGCTTATATGCGCCATGACACACACACACTCGTTGGCTTATATGTGCCATGACACACACACACTCGTTGGCTTATATAACGACCGTAACAATATAAGCCCTTCTTTTTTCGTTCTAGTTCTAGTTACAGTATAAGTTAAACGATGCTTGGCAGCGGAAAGCGTCATTTATGCCATATCCACTAGAGCAAGGGTCGGCAACCTGCGGCTCGTGAGCCGCATGCGGCTCTTTCAATGTCAAGATGCGGCTCTTTCAATGTCAAGATGCGGCTCTCCAGTTCCATGCGCAAATATTAATATTAATATTATTTTATTTTCAAAACCCCTGTGAGTGGCTCTTTAAAAACTGGGAAAATGTGTAAATTTTAACTTTTGGCTCTTCCGTCTGAAAAACTTGCAGACCCCTGCACTAGAGTGAATTTATTTAAATACATAATTTTTTTCCTAGGTTTGCTGAACAAATGTATGGGTAGCCTCATCTCTTTGAATCTCTTCAAAATAAGGAGAGTAATCAAATTCACCCTTTACAACACGACGGTTGTAGAGATGTGCACATGTCTTATGTTTTTACCCTCTCAATCGTTGGAATAAATCTCTATATGCTTAAATACAACCATTAGACAACTAAGATAAAAACAAAAAAGTTGAATCCTATCTCAATTCTTACAGCATTGTACACAATTTGTGTTACAGAACGAGAATGTCACGTGACCACCTTTGTAAACAGACCAATTGTATAGACCAGGACCAATAGATGACATGTTCCCTGTAGACCTGTACCACACACACACACCGCCCTCTCTCACACCGAGTGATCATCTTAGTCAGAGATTGGACTACTGAAAAAACTACAAGACCAGTGTCAGCTAGACTAAGAATCTACTTTCACAAGAGGTATATTATATAGAATCAGTGCTACTGGTGGCTACCGTTGTAACAAGGGACAAATTGATTCTTATAGAATTAGGTTGAAATAATCTCGTGACGTCCCTCTAACCTTGGTGCTACAGGGATGTGGGGCGGCACCGATAGTTTGTTGTTCTCTGTGGCCATCTGGTAACTTGACCCCCATCGCACCATCAACATAGTTGACTACCTCAAACCACCACAACAGCTGGATACATATAGTTATAATGTTGTAAATAGCAAGACTACGTTCAAATTCTTATTTTTTAAAAAGCCTCTAAGCATTTGTAACCCAACAAATCCTCGATCAAGGTTTACGGTGATAGTGATATATGTTTACACACGTTTCTAAGCCTCAAATCTATTGTCAGTTAAAACGTTATTAAACGGTGGGGCTAAAAGTTAGATTTAATACAACTAATTAACTCTAAAGACATGAACTTTCTATATCAAGTTCTTTTTTTAAAGCCTTGCTGACACAAAAACACTGACCTGGGTTAGCTATAACACAAAAACACTGACCTGGTTTAGCTATAACACAAAAACACTAACTTGGGTTAGATATAACACAAAAACACTGACCTGGGTTAGCTAACACAAAACCACTGACCTGGGTTAGCTAACACAAAACCACTGACCTGGGTTAGCTAACACAAAACCACTGACCTGGGTTAGCTAACACAAAACCACTGACCTGTGTTAGCTAACACAAAACCACTGACCTGGGTTAGCTAACACAAAACCACTGACCTGGGTTAGCAAACACAATACCACTGACCTGTGTTAGCTATAACACAAAACCACTGACCTGGGCTAGCTAACACAAAACCACTGACCTGGGTTAGCAAACACAATACCACTGACCTGGGTTAGCTATAACACAAAACCACTGACCTGGGTTAGCTAACACAATACCACTGACCTGGGTTAGCTATAACACAATACCACTGACCTGGGTTAGCTATAACACAATACCACTGACCTGGGTTAGCTATAACACAATACCACTGACCTGGTTTAGCTATAACACAATACCACTGACCTGGGTTAGCTATAACACAAAACCACTGACCTGGGTTAGCTAACACAATACCACTGACCTGGGTTAGCTATAACACAATACCACTGACCTGGGTTAGCTATAACACAATACCACTGACCTGGGTTAGCTATAACACAATACCACTGACCTGGTTTAGCTATAACACAAAAACACTAACTTGGGTTAGCTATAACACAAAAACACTGACCTGGGTTAGCTAACACAATACCACTGACTTGGGTTAGCTATAACACAATACCACTGACCTGGGTTAGCTATAACACAATACCACTGACCTGGGTTAGCTATAACACAATACCACTGACCTAGGTTTACTGACACAAAAAGCACTGACCTGGGTTTCCTAAAGATCATTCCATATCTCTGACAAGCCAAGCCGACAGTAGGGCGTGTATATGACCGGCATCATCAACTCTATGTTCTCAGTGATCACTCTATAGAACAGCTTCTCGGAGCGGTCCTGGAGCCCCATCATGAAGATGAACCTGTCCAGGTCGTTCTCCCAGCGGTAGAAGTTCTGCATGACTTGGTACACCTCCCGGTCTTGGTCCAGTAGGACGGGGGGCAGTAGACCGTGGATGCCGAGGATTTGGCGCTCTTTCAAGGTGAAGGCCATGCCCTGAAATGGTGGTCAGAGAATCTTACCGTACTTACACATATACAAGTTTTTTTTATCGGCCAGAGGTTATAAACTGCCCCGAGAGCCCTAGTTTGGTAACAGTTTGAGGACTTAATGGCATTCTTTTTACAGTAGGATGCACCAAGGGAAACAAGACGGCGGTGTGAGACCACTGGTGGGATAGAACTATTACTGATGTCACGGTCATGGGTCTACAACAGGCAGATGGCATGTGTGGGTCAGAGGTAAGGAGATGACATGTGTGGGTAGGAGGTAAGGAGATGACATGTGTGGGTAGGAGGTAAGCAGATGACATGTGTGGGTAGGAGGTAAGGAGATGACATGTGTGGGTAAGAGGTAGGGAGATGACATGTGTGGGTAGGAGGTAGGGAGATGACATGTGTGGGTAGGAGGTAAGGAGATGACATGTGTGGGTCAGAGGTAATGAGATGACATGTGTGGGTCAGAGGTAAGGGGAGATGACATGTGTGGGTAGGAGGTTAGGAGATGACATGTGTGGGTAGGAGGTAAGGAGATGACATGTGTGGGTAGGAGGTGAGGAGATGACATGTGTGGGTAGGAGGTTAGGAGATGACACGTCTGGGTATGAGGTAAGGAGATGACATGTGTGGGTAGGAGGTTAGGAGATTACATGTGTGGGTAGGGGGTGAGGAGATGACATGTGTAGGTAGGAGGTTAGGAGATGACATGTGCGGGTAGGAGGTAAGGAGAGGACATGTGTGGGTAGGAGATGACATGTGTGGGTAGGAGTTTAGGAGATGACATGTGTGGGTAGGAGGTAAGGAGATGACATGTGTGGGTAGGAGGTGAGGAGATGACATGTGTGGGTAGGAGGTTAGGAGATGACATGTGCGGGTAGGAGGTAAGGAGATGACATGTGTGGGTAGGAGGTGAGGAGATGAAATGTGTGGGTAGGAGGTAAGGAGATGACATGTGTGGGTAGGAGGTGAGGAGATGAAATGTGTGGGTAGGAGATAAGGAGATGACATGTCTGGGTAGGAGGTAAGGAGATGACATGTGTGGGTAGGAGGTAAGGAGATGACATGTGTGGGTAGGAGGTAAGGAGATGACATGTGTGGGTAGGAGGTAAGGAGATGACATGTGTGGGTAGGAGGTAAGGAGATGACATGTGTGGGTAGGAGGTAGGGAGATGACGTGTGGGTAGGAGGTAGGGACATAGCCAGGTGGTCAGTGTGTGAGGATGAGATTCCGTTTGGGGGTGGGGAG
Organism: Ampullaceana balthica; assembly: GCA_944989445.1. NCBI lineage: Eukaryota > Metazoa > Mollusca > Gastropoda > Lymnaeidae > Ampullaceana > Ampullaceana balthica. The sequence goes on along the minus strand of CALYLW010000317.1, from coordinate 554,088 downwards.
GGGTGTCAGTGTGATGAGTCAAAGGGGAGTCACGTGTTCTAATGTTACAGGTGTAACCACTCTATAGGCTTCTGTTACAGGTGTAACCACTCTATGGGCTTCTGTTTCAGGTGTAACCAATCTATGGGCTTCTGTTACAGGTGTAACCACTCTATGGGCTTCTGTTACAGGTGTAACCACTCTATGGGCTTCTGTTACAGGTGTAACCACTCTATGGGCTTCTGTTACAGGTGTAACCACTCTATGGGCTTCTGTTACAGGTGTAACCACTCTATGGGCTTCTGTTACAGGTGTAACCACTCTATAGGCTTCTGTTACAGGTTTAACCACTCCATAGGCTTCTGTTACAGGTGTAACCACTCTATGGGCTTCTGTTACAGGTGTAAACACTCTATGGGCTTCTGTTACAGGTGTAACCACTCTATAGGCTTCTGTTACAGGTGTAACCACTCTATGGGCTTCTGTTACAGGTGTAACCACTCTATAGGCTTCTGTTACAGGTGTAACCACTCTATGGGCTTCTGTTACAGGTGTAACCACTCTATAGGCTTCTGTTACAGGTGTAACCACTCTATAGGCTTCTGTTACAGGTGTAACCACTCTATGGGCTTCTGTTACAGGTGTAACCACTCTATAGGCTTCTGTTACAGGTGTAACCACTCTATGGGCTTCTGTTACAGGTGTAACCACTCTATAGGCTTCTGTTACAGGTGTAACCACTCTATAGGCTTCTGTTACAGGTGTAACCACTGTATGGGCTTCTTTTACAGGAGTGCAACCACTCCATGGGCTTCTGATATATGAAGTGCCGTAAAGGCAACATTCCAGAAAAAAATTCAAATGGGTGCGTTCATTTTTCTAAAGACTTCCCAGGTGGGCACATCTTATCATCGTCTGTGGAAAGACAGTCTCCCTCGTCATTTCGACTTTCACGGCTACACGCGTTTTATTTTCTTTCAAATACAAGTCTATATATATGCATTTAACAGTTGATGGAGGCAGTGAAACAATACAACCGGCGAGCTGTTGTCAGGTGTAGTGAAACAATACAACCGGCGCTCGGTTGTCAGGTGTAGTGAAACAATACAACCGGCGAGCTGTTGTCAGGTGTAGTGAAACAATACAATCGGCGCTCTGTTGTCAGGTGTAGTGAAACAATACAACCGGCGCTCGGTTGTCAGGTGTAGTGAAACAATACAACCGGCGAGCTGTTGTCAGGTGTAGTGAAACAATACAACCGGCGCTCGGTTGTCAGGTGTAGTGAAACAATACAATCGGCGCTCTGTTGTCAGGTGTAGTGAAACAATACAACCGGCGAGCTGTTGTCAGGTGTAGTGAAACAATACAACCGGCGCTCGGTTGTCAGGTGTAGTGAAACAAAACAACCGGCGCTCTGTTGTCAGGTGTAGTGAAACAATACAACCGGCGCTCGGTTGTCAGGTGTAGTGAAACAAAACAACCGGCGCTCTGTTGTCAGGTGTAGTGAAACAATACAACCGGCGCTCGGTTGTCAGGTGTAGTGAAACAATACAACCGGCGCTCTGTTGTCAGGTGTAGTGAAACAATACAACCGGCGCTCGGTTGTCAGGTGTAGTGAAACAATACAACCGGCGAGCTGTTGTCAGGTGTAGTGAAACAATACAACCGGCGCTCGGTTGTCAGGTGTAGTGAAACAATACAACCGGCGCTCTGTTGTCAGGTGTAGTGAAACAATACAATCGGCGCTCTGTTGTCAGGTGCAGTGAAACCAACCATAATTAAACATACTATTTGGAGCGTCTTTTGTATCTTATTTTCTCTTATGGGTGATACTACTGATACAAGTCAAATGGTACATTATAAGTTATTTCACGTCAAGAGCCCCTAATAATGTTGAAAAACACATTTGGCTTGTAATCAGGTTTTCTATGCTCAAACTGCTAAAATATTCCATTGATAAACAAAGAATCCTACATCGCGGAAATGCATCTACCTTATACCGAGACAAGAGTCTGGGGGCGGATTATGCGCGACAAACGACAGTCGAGTGTAAGGCATTCATTCTCTAGTCGTGTAGTCTTGTGATTAAACATAGTCGTGTAGTCTTGTGAGTAAACATAGTCGTGTAGTCTTGTGAGTAAACATAGTCGTGTAGTCTTGTGAGTAAACATAGTCGTGTAGTCTTGTGAGTAAACATAGTCGTGTAGTCTTGTGAGTAAACATAGTCTTGTAGTCTTGTGAGTAAACAGTCCTTCCGACTGGCAACATTTAAACCAATAGAGATCATAATCTGAGTTGGTAACTACTCTCATCATTTAATGTCACTATATCATTGTCCGTTTCAGTGACTACATGTAAATTATCATTTCTAGCTGGAGGTTTCCCGCACCCAACAAGTGTGGTCCTCGGCATCACTGTGTAGGCGAGGGTGTAGGACTAAAACGTGAAGGAATACTTATTCTGTCGTGGTTTCCGACCACTGCAATAACAGATGTGCTGCTGTTGAACATTGAACCTATCCCAGTGTGTAATACCCAGAGATCTGAGTTCTTAGCGGCTTCTAATAGGGACGGATGTGCGTGGGATGAACTTTTGAAAGGAATTACACAAATAACGTATAATACTTTTTTTTATTTATCGTGACGAGGAGTGCGGAAAATGTTGTTTTTTTAAAGAAGGGGGGGGGGCGGCCTGGGCAGAAGAGGGACAAAATGACAAAACTTAACTTAACTATGTAATAATTTCTAATAATGTATAGTGATTATAGTGTGTATGCCCAGACATTCTATACACAGTGCATGTGTACACAGCAAGTCACCGGTACATCCTCTTTTACAAGACCTCTCTATATTTAGCTGTGTAACCTAGATTATAGAAAATGTCCGTTTAATAATCCAAGCTATTTACTTGGTGGTTTGCTAGTGAGCTAAACAACTCAAGGCGTTTTCTGTCATCTGGGAAGAAACAGCCGAAAAACGGACACATTGCTAACGGTAAATTGCGACAAGAGGGTTTACTTCAAATAGCCCATGCTTCTGATTCTGCTATGTCATGGTGGGTCCCATATGCTTCGACTTCGTCCCGAGTATTCTTTTATTGTTTAGCACTAGACCGAGTTGGATGAGGACCTGGTTCACGAGGTGGATCTCTACAAGATTAACCCCATGTTTACACTTACATTCATCATAAAGATATAGTCATGTCATGGCTACCATAGGCTTGACGGGCTACCGCGTAGTGTCTAGTTGTTTTTTTAATGAGAATGTAAGTCTTTTTGCTTTGTAAAGTAAAGGCACACATTTAAAAATAAAGGGGACGTCAATCTTCATCAAAGCTTTAAAAGCTACTTGTATATTTAATTCAATACTAACTACTAACAGAAGACTCATGCCCTCACATGCGCACATACGGGTGGGGGTGGATAGAGAGGTCATAAAAGATGCAGTCCATCATTTAAAAAATAAACTGTCATATCCTACGTGGATTTTCACCAAATCTTAGCAGGGCAAGTAGTCAATCATAGTCATGAGTCATAGTCGATTCGAATTTCCAACTCTTACTATTCTTACACTTGGATTAAAAATTTACATTAAAATGTATAAGTTTAATAGCATGGTTAATAATATAATTATAAATAATAAAGATTATATATTATTATATTCCATAGCTCAGTATGAATATGAAATGAAAATTAATATTTTTATTATCACCTGTACAAGCTAAGCAAAAGTCTTGGAAACTTCCAAAAACAGGGCAGTTCTTAGAATACTCTGATTCTTAGTTTAGTGATTAGCATTACTCATTAGATAGAAATAGAATAGAATGCTTATCTACTCTACACAGATTAAGATACGCCTTGCCATCTGTAGTACTGTAGACTTAGAAGACATACTACTTATACTTATACTTGCAGTGCACTCTTTCTTACTCTTATCACATCAGATATTTTGGTTTAGCCAATGACAATGACTGTCTAAAACTAAGTAACTAAGTTTTAAGTAGACTAAGTACTAATCTAAGTCTTAACTTAAACAAAATGCCAAAATATCACTACCAGGCTCTCATTATCCTCATTATCATTATCTCATTATCAATAAAATCAATCATCACACTTTCACTTATCTGTATCTATCACTTATTTAACTTATTAATTTAATTTTCGTAGGTAATTACTCAATTTTCTCAGTCTCAGTAACTGTGGCCGTGGCCAACAATAAAAATTGATGATTAATTAGGTTAGCAAACAATTTCTCAATTATAGTAAAGTTAAATTAATTCAGTGGCTATCGCAATAATGAATTAAATTGTTGATTTCTCATTGTCATTCAGTCATTGCTTGGGCTTGGGGTAACTTGTACAGAAAAATTGAAAATGATCATGTAACATGTACCTTGCGCCGGTAATAATTGATTAATAATAAATAATATAGATTATAGCGACGAGTACGACGCTACGATTCTAACAATAACATGAAAAACAAAGTAAGTCTTCTCACCTTATTAAGGATAGGATTTCGCAATATGTCTATTCCATGAACACGGGGTCTACCAACTAATACATCCTTGCGTTGTTCATGTATTTTTCCGGCGCCGAAATCCATTTCATTTGCTGAAATTGACATGGTGAGTTATATAAATCTAAGTGTTAAAACAAAACAGCTTCGCTGTCAACGGTTGTGCCACAGCAAACGATTTTATCATACAACGTCTGTGAATGGTCAGGAGTGAAAATATAAATAGCAAAAAGTCATGTGACCAAACAAAATACGTCACGAAGGCATTTTTTTTACCGTAATTACATCAATAAATTGTCTGAAAGTTCATTGCATTTAACCAATATCTTAATTTTTTTCTATTAATTTGAATCTAATGTAATAATTCATAAAAACAATTCTAAACGCACTAAAGAGTAAGTTTGAGCCAACTAAATAAACATCAAATAAAATCAACACATACTTAATTAAATAACGTTCGTTTTAAAATTGTAGATAAATAATTATTTTAAAGCAACTAATGTATAAAGAATAGGGCTAAACTAAAGGTGCTTAAAATTAAACATTTAACCCCCAAAACTAGCAGACACCTTCAAAATTAATGTGTCAATAATTTAATTTCTAATGCCAATAATAAAAACATATGGCTCTTAATAAAATATTTTGGAAAAATTGAAAACACACGAGGGGCCGTCCATAAATGACGTCACGCATCTGGGGGGGGAGGGGGTCACACTTTTGTGACGATGCGTGACGAGGGGGGGAGGGGGTTGAAGAAATGTGACGTCACATCAAAAGGATAACTTAAAATAAAACTTCCACCGAAATATTTGCTCACTTACAATTAATTTAATGACTTTTTTTCCTTTTAAATTCAAATCAGTGCTTCTCAAAGAGCCGGTCGGTAGGCTATCAGACGCCGGTCGGCGTAAGTTATCAAGAAATGAAAATTAAATCATTTATAATCCTTAAGCTTGAGAACCCATGAAAATGTATGAAATTGTTATCCTGCGTCGTTTGATGTTGACATCAAAGCATTTGTGATGTCATGGCCGCTCCGTTTGGTTCTCTCACGGCAGTAGTCGGTGAACTTTTTTGCCCGTTACCCCAAAATATACACGTTTCTGTGAGTGTTACCATGACTCGGGGATTTGGGGAGCGTCGTTAGCCCCCCCCCTTCCCCTTTCCCGTTTTTTTCAACTGGTGAGTTTTACAAGCATGACAAGTGTCTAAAAATGATCTGAATAGGATTATGTATAGATATTTTAAGTCAAAACGACACGGAATATCCATTGGGGGGGGGGTGGGGGAATCTTTTTGATACAATTATAAACGTTTTAAGGTTGATATAATTGTTCGATTGGTTTTTGGTCAAACGCCAAGAGTTCCCTTTTTACCCCAAATGAGATAATTTACCGCTGTTCACAGACCCCTCGGTTAAACAGCCCGATAGCGGTAGCCATGTATTTTTCATTAGTTTATAAATTCCACAAGAGAATGCAGCAATTTAAACACGCCTCGTCTATACAATCAAAACCAAAAAAAATGAAATAAAAAAAGAAAAAGAAAAACACAAAAAAAACTCGTGAGCTTCGGAGTAAAAAGTTATGATAATATTGGATATTTTATTAATGTCATAGTATTTTTCAGTCTTCAACTTGCAGTATTACTGTATTTTGCGACGCACAAGATGACACCCTACTTTCCTGCACAAATGTGGGATGAATAATAAAACCTATATTATCTCATCTTATCTGTTACAAACGCTCCTTCTATACAGAAGATTATCGCGTCCTATGCTTATCTATGGTTTGTGTTTAGTCCTGCATTTTTATTCGAGATTTAAATGTTGATAAAGTGTTGGTTTTCCTGGTTTCTTCAGGCAACCCATTCCACGCCCGAATTCCGGACGGGAAGAACGAAAATTTGTATGTGTTTGTTCTTGCATACGGAATAAGAAAGGTGTTTTTATCCTTATGTCTATCTGAGGGTTGTATTTAGTTATATTTGTGTTGTATTTCTAAATTAGAATTAAATACTTTATGCATGATTACTACTTTACTCTTGGTTCTTCTATCCTCTAGTGTTTCAAGGTTTTTAATGACTTCACTACGGTATATTTATAAAATCCAACAATCTTCCAAAACATGCTTCGTATCATCATTTTCAGCCCCAGGTGACATCTCAATAACTTAAATAAAATAGAAGAAATAGGTAATAGAAGTTGGAGAAAGAGACATAGATAAACTCATTAGAAACTTAAAAACAAACAAAACATCTTTTCGAACCATTTAAATAATGAACTGTCACCAATCCTTGAAATAAATTTTTAAAGCCTCTCTAAGCCAAAGTAAAGTGCCCCAGGATCGGGAATCAGGTAATGCGGCTACCGGCCCCATCCAACACACACTTTTTAAAAAAAAAGTCCACTGGTAATTATAGACATGTTTAACTACAAGACTTAGGGGCCTTTCATAAATGACATCATGCACATAGGGGAGGGGGGGCTCCACACACTTGTGACGATGTGTGACGAGGGGGAGGGGGCTGTTTGAGAAATGTGATGTCACATCAAAACACGCAACTTTAAAAAAAAGTTCCACTTAAATATTTGATTTCTTACAATTTATCATATGAAGTTTTTAAATGTTACGATATTAAAGTGCAACCTTACCCTAAATACATACTTAAATGACAAAAAAAGTGATCTATTTACCACGTTTTTATTAATTCACTTTCGTTCCTGTTTGTGTGTCTGTCCACAATTTTTCAAATTTGCCAACGTAAAATTAAACCACTTCTGATGGTCCTAGAGATCTCAAAATTTTACCACAGATAGATCTTGGATGACAATGCATTGTATCAAAATTTCAGATCGATCGAATGTACAGTTATTAAATTATTGTACTTTTTAGTTTATTTATATTTAAGCCTATGTATTGTCCGTCTGCCCTTGTTAACATTACATTCACGTGCCGAGTTCACACCAACCCCGACCACAAAAACCATGTTTAACATCAAGGTGAGATCAGTCATTTCCAGTCTGTAAATGTTTGTCGGGCAATGCGTATTATATTTGAATATAATCAATACATCAAAACTCACCATAGCATACACTTCGACTAAAAAGAATAAAATAAAAAGAAGTAAAAAAAAAGATTTTTAAATCCACGTTTTTATAAGCGGACTAAAAAGAAGAAAATAATTTTTTTTTCACAGAATTGTGAAGGCATAATCCTTTTCTGGATTGATAAAAATTTCAAACTTATATGCTGAAGTACTATGATGTAATATGACTAAAAACGTGGGCGGGCGCTTTTTAGGCGTTTGGCTAAAATGATTAGGGTTTATGACGAGTAAGAAAATGAGTGAATTGAATTAGTCAAGCCTGAGAAGCGCCCGCCCCACGTTTTTAGTCATATTACATCATGATATTGGCAAGTAATGCAGCGATCACAGGCCATTGCTAAGATGTTTCCACGCATTATCCAGCCGCCTTTATTTCCCTAACCAGTGCTTTTTTGTGACGGTACGCACCGGTACGGCGTACCGGCACCTTTTTCAATGTTGGTATTCTTGTACTTTAACGTTTATTATTATTGGTTAATTATAAAATAAAATTGTTTTATACATTTAGTATCTTTGTATCTTTGTATCTTTGCAATTGTGATTTAGCGTACATCGAGGTGCGAACAGGTAGCTAAAGGTAAGCAATCCATCACTGAGTACCGGCATTTATTTTTTTTACAAAAAAAGCACTGTCCCTAACTATATATATATTAGGTACCCATTCAGAGCTGGGTGGACTCAAGGACGCTTTGGGCCCCGGGAAACCCTTGCCTTCACTTGGATTCGAACCCGTGACCATCGTTACGCCAGCCGAGTGCGCACGCCACTCGACCACCGTTAGTATAGTAGTTCCCCTGTAGACAGCATAAAGACATGTGCCCACATCAACGCGGCTTCAGGAAAACAGATCATGTGAAACCCAATTAATTGGTCTAATTGATGACTTGTCAAACAGATACAATTATTGACAATAATATTAGATTTCTCAAAAGCAATTTACACCATTATAGTTTACTCAAAAATCTTAAATTTGTTGGCATAGCTGGTCTCTTACATCGGTAGATTAAAGATTTCCTGGTTTGCAGAGCACAAGCTGTAATAATTTAAGGACCTAAATCAGCACAAATGGCGGTACACCCAGGAGTACCACAGACTCTCTACTCTTTATAATTTACATAAATGAAATAATTTATAAAAAAAACATTCATCGGTTTCAGTAAGTTATATTATTTTCGGATTATTTTATAATGTATAGAACAATGAAGTCAGAGCAACATACCGAGAAATTACAAAAAGACCACGATAAACCAAATTAAAAATTAAGTACTTAATAGGCTGGGCCCTTTAAGGTGCTTGGCCCCGCAGCTATCAGAACAATGACACGCAGCATTTGAAAATTATCGCGCAACAAATTTTGAGAAGAATAATATATTATTTGAGTTTTTTTTATATATAAAATTTTGCAAAGAAAAAATAGATGCCTTAAAACTTTACACATAAATTTATTATAAAAGCAATAACATTGCTTAAATGAAAAACTGCTATAGACTCCATATGTTAATGAAGTGATTTTAAATTTTAAAAAATGTTAGGCTTTAAAAATACAAATGTAATAAGAATATAAAACTTAAATGCTACCTTACATTGGACAGAGCTATACTAGAATATGCATCTTCTTTATTGGAACCATCTATGATCTATCAAAGAAAACATGGATAAACTAGAAAAAATTAAAAAGAGGTGCAACACTGATTACTAATGAATATTCACAATTGACAAGCGTAACATCATTAGTTGAAGGGAGGTCGAGTGGCCATGCGCGCTCGGCTGGCGTACCGATGGTCACAGGTTCGAATCCATGTGAAGGAAAGGATTTGTTCGCGGGGCCAAATGTGTCCCTGAGTCCACCCAGCTTCGAATGGGCATCTAACAATAGTTAGGGAAAACAAAGGCGGCTGGGTATATATGAACCCTTCATAGTCATGTAAAACGCCACTAAATAAATTGTAAACAATCAAATATTTAAGTGAAACTTTTATTTAAAGTTGCGCGTTTTTATGTGACGTCACATTTCTTTAAAAAAAACAACTCCCGTGACGTCATTTATGGACGGCCCCTTAGAGTGCAGGCTTACAATCAATAGACATTTAAATGACAAAACCGTGATTTGAAACATGCTCATTTTCAAATAGAAAATAAGGCTTTTATGGGGAGAGGGCGGCAAAGCTGCGTGACGTCACATTGGAGGGGGTCTAACATTTTGTGACGAGGGGAAAGTGCTGAACGGGGGTGAAAAATCGGCCAAAATTGCGTGACGTTATTTATGGACCGCCCGTAAGTGTAGTGTACACAAAATTACTGTAGTAATAAACTTGCTTCTTATCAGCTTTATGCGGGGAAATACGGTACAAGAAATCAATTGCACAAGTACTGACATTAACCAGTGGTTTTAACAAGTGGATTGGTTAAATACTTTGGAATACAAATTATTATTCACATTTTAAAATATTCTTTTCCTTTACATTTTCAAAAAAATTACTGTCAAAATGTAAAATGATTATTAATATGTAGACTCTATACATGCTAGAAATTTAAAACAAATTGTTGACTTGTAAATCTTCATTAGTTTTAAGTTAAAGTACGTGTTTTTAACTAACTTGATTTTATCCGTTTGCGGCAACGGTGAAAGCAATCGAGATTAGGTAAGTTGATGATGGCGCCATGAATTGCTAAAGTTAATGAATAAAATAATAAGTGATAATTATTTTGAGGTAATAGATCAAGAACCCATTGGAAAACACTAAATAGGTTTCGAACAATAGCCTCATGTTAGTGTAAAAGTTACCTTCAATAGTGGAAGAATATTGACAATAACTATAAATTAATAATATTAAAAAGTCTGCCGTCACTGACAGTAAAATGAGACTCTCACTAGTCTCACTCTCAGTCAGTACACACAGTTGACACACTCACACAGTGAACAGTCACAGTGACTACACACACACTTATTATTATTCACTATATAATAATATATTTAATATATATAAACCATATTTTATATACTGAAATTATAATTGCATAACATAAAAGTAGGTAACCAGGACCGTAAATTAAATAGTAGGCATAGGCTGCTTAGTAAACCTATGTCTATGTAATATGTATGTCTATGTGATGCCTATGAGTATGAGTATCATTGAGTATGACTAACTATGCCTAACGAACTAAATAAATAAATTTTAAAAAGCACTACTCCTAGTATTATCATAATTGTCTAGGGCAGGGGTCGGAAAACCATGGCCATGGCTCGCGAGCCAGATGTGGCTCTATAAAAAGTCTATTGAATTGACAATTGATGGCTACATCTGGCTCTCAGTCTCAGACAAATGTTCGATTATAAAAATAAAAGAAACGTTTGGTCAGACTCCTTGGGCCTTGTATCTACATGTTACATATTAATAATTAATTGCACATAAATAACCTCATAACAATGTAATTAAAAAGAATTCAGAGAGATAATTATTGTATGTTTAGTGTTGAAATTACTCAAAATGCACACATTACTCATTACTGGAATTTTTAGTTTTAAACATAATGTATACTGTATGGCTCTCACAGAATTAATCTTCAAAATATGTGGTGTTTATTTTATGGCTCTCTCAGACAAAAAGTTTCCCTACCCCTGCCCCTGGTCTAAGGGTAGAGACAGTAGAGTAGTTGCAGGTAGAACCTTGAGTACATTAACTTCATACTCATACTTCATGGCAGTGGTCTTCATTCACCAAGGCCAAGAGACTACCAGAGTCAGAGTTCTCACTAAACAGTCTAAACTAGGTTCAAAAATATAATATGGTTAATAGATAGTCCTATAACTATAGGCTATTAATACAATTAATTAATTTTTATTTATAATTATTTGTTAATAGGGGTAGACTTAAACTGTAAAAGAAAATGGGCTTTTAAAAGGGACAGAAGTTTCAGTAGTTTATTAAAAATTAATCAATTATTGAAAATTAGACCTTACTAACTTTAACTTACTAACCTACTACTGGTATTAGTAGTACTTGTCTTCAGTACTAGTAATTAAGTCATTATAATTATTAATAAATATAGTATAGTATGCTTAAAGTAGTGACCTAGGCCTATTCCTACATACAAATATACTAAATTAACAAGTACAGTAGTATTATTGAAAATACATTCTATGACATAACTTATTGACTTTTAAACTTTTTATAACTATAATTGATTTGGATTTAAGTTTGAGGGAAGGCTATCTTATTTCTTATGAGACTTATGACTTTTCTATTACAGACACTCCTATACAGAAGATTATTGCGTCTTACGCTTATCCATGATCATGATGTTTGTCTAGTCTTGCATTTTTATCAGAGTTTTATAATTTGATAGTGTGTTGGTTTTTCTGGTTTGATCAGGCTAACCCATTGTATCAGTTAATCTTTGTGTTTTATTTCCAAGTTAGAATTAATTTCCTAATGTTTAACTACTTTGCTCTTTGTTCTTCTATCCTCTAGTGTTTCCAGGTTTAATCATATTTAATGATTTAACTAATGTTTCTTTTTTCTTGTCAATTTTGAATATTCTTCAGTAATGAATTCAGCTGCTCTTTTTTGAATTTGCTCTAGTTTATGTTTTCTTTGAAGGATGGGTCCCATACTTATGATATAATGGGATATTAAGACAGTCCTAGATAAAAAGATATAACACTATTATTAGTAGTATTAGAGTGGCCCAAGTAAGAATAGAAATTACTGTGTATGTTTAAGTATGTTATATATTATAGTATACAATAGAAATAGACTGGAGCTAAATAGGAACAGGAGTGGAGTAGCCTCAAAGTACATATTTTCATGTTGGTAATTTAGTGTTCATCTGTGTCATCTTCATACATTTAAATTTAACTTTTCTTCTTTTGCCTCCACAGAACTTTGCCATTGTAAATTAGGGTTATTGTGTGTACAGGGTCTATTAACTGTGAATGATATTACTATGACATGCTATGATTGCATATTTTTAAATCCCTTATATTAACTTCACCGCCATCTCTGTCTGTCTGTCGTTCGTCGTCGGGCGGAAAAACAAAAGTAAAAAATGACCCACTTCCTGTGATGCCATCGAGCTGAAATTTGGCACATAGACTCGTGTCACCTAACAATGCATCGTATCAAAATTTCAGATCGATCTAACGTACCGTAATTAAATTAATGCATTTTTTAGTTTATCTATATAAAACTATATGTAACAGTCGCTATTTTTTACATTCTACGGGTCACTTGACTTCACGCCAGCCATCGGTGACCACATATCTTGTTTTAACCAGGTGGAATTCACTCAGTTTCAGGCTGTAAATGTTTGTCTTGTTGGAATATAATCAATACTTTAAGTTCTGTCTCATATATAAGGGATTTATAGTCAAAAACTTTGTTTTTACGGCACGGGGTTGTTTATTATCTCCTCTTTCCTACTCATCTTCTCAAAATTTATCACCTCAGAATAAATCATTCATGACATCATTTATCACGTGGCCCCAAATATGGAAACTGCACTTAACTATATATTTTTCATATATATTTTTAGTGTTTATGAAAGAACATTGTCAGTATTAATACAACTTTTACAAAAACAATAAACAGGCTTAAAAAGCAAGAATGAGTGACTCAAACGGTACCTTGAATACCTTGCTGAAGTATCGATTTGTGAAAAAACCAGCTGCCACAATTAATCACACAGAATCTCAAAATCAAAATGAGCTCAATGGATTGTCTAGAGGTATGCTGCTAGTTCTAATTGTAACTACCACATGCTCCTCTTTTCATTTGACATTGTGCATTATTTTTCAATACCCAAATTTAGACCAAACATTGTAATTTTAGCAAAAGTAATATTTAGCTGAAAAAGAGAATAAATAAAATAATAAAAGAGTTTCAGTTTTAAATATTTTTTTTTGAAGAGACTGGTCATAATTTCCATTAGCTTTTCTCATGGCATTTTAATCACAACTCGATATTTGAATACAGGCTCTCCATATCTCCATATCAAATGTAATTTCACAATTTAAAATGAAGCTTAATTAGTTTTTAAAAAACAAACTATAATTTCCTAATGCAGCTCATTGCTTTTTAATGTAGGAAATAGCTTCAACTCACCAGACAGTCAATCGACAATTCTTTATGGTAGCCAGAAGTCCTTTAATGGTACCCAAGGGAGCGGAGACAGTCAAGCCACAGTGTTCTACCGCCAGGATTCAGTCCATTCACTGAGTAGCCAGAGCACTGTGGCTTATAGCCCACCTCATCTAACAAAAATAATGTCCATGGCTAACCATACCCCTGTCGTCAACAATTCCTCGAGCCCTGTATTTGTTTCCAAAACAAACGCCAATCAAGGTCGCATGGTTGTTGTGTCTGCTCCCACACCTACAGCCTCCCCAATGGCTGGGCCTTGGATATCAAAGTTAACTGAAATGGATGGCACTAATGGTGAAAATCGCCGGGGCACGGGAAATAAGTAAGACTGTTGTCTTTGTGTTTCTTATTCCCTGTAAACGTTCTTAATTCTGTTATAAAAATAAATTTTTATTTGTAGAAACTTTCTTGAATTTCATTGATTTGATATGAACATTGCAGCATTAATTATACATTATGATTTTTGTTTTGTTTTGTTTTTTTACATAAATGTTTTGTGGATTTCACATGAGATTCTTACATTTTTTAATTTGATATGAACATTGCAGCATTAATTATACATGATGATTTTTGTTTTGTTTTGTTTTTTTACATAAATGTTTTGTGGATTTCACATGAGATTCTTACATTTTTTAATTTGCACTTAAAAATAGTAACTTTTTCATATGGAAATGTACTCATTTTAGTTCATATTTATTGTCAGATTGAAGCGAGTCAAAAGACCTGTAGACAGCGATGATGAGTCCTCTAACAATACAGATTTCTTCCAGCGACTCAAGGATAAGTTCCCTGATCTAAGTGAGAATCGCATGAGAGCAGCTCTAATTCTTTATCCCAATGATTTTTCAAAAGCTGTTCAATTCATGGTGTCTGAACCTGCTGCAAAAGCTGGAGATAATGTACCAAGTAATACAAGTAATACAATTATACAATGAACATTTTATTTAGTCATTGCTGATTATGAACATTATTTTCATATGAGAAAAATCCTAATAATTTATGTTTTAAATTATTATAGAAAAACGGGCTGCTCCTGATTCAGAAGAACTCCCAGAAATAACTGGCAACTACAAACGAATTAAAGTTATCCCTGAAACACCCTCACCCACAAAAGTTGTTACTATAGATTTTCTACAAGAATCAAACAACTCTGATGCTTTTCAAAAAGGGATCGAATTTTTGCAGGGATGTTTTCCTGCCAAGACAGTTGAGGTAGCACTTCGTAGCTTTTTATATTTTGGGTATTCAGTTAATATAATTATCAAAATATGGTCTGTCTCCTCCCTAATTAAAATTGAAAGAATAATATATATTTAATGTCAAATGTTATGCATATTTTATTAATTTTAAATTGACTTCACTAGTTAACGAAGAAGCTTAATTATCTAATTGGAAGCTATTAACTATTTCAGCAACTGCGAAAAGTTCTGACTGCTCATAAGGGAGACACAGAAGCAGCTGTGGAATCTTTATCAAGTGACAATAATGCTGACATCAACGATTCACAATCCAATGACAAAGAAGCTGGACCCAGTTCAGCTCAGCCTGGCCAACTTGTTAAACAAGAATCAGCACTTAAGTCAACCAGTGTTTCAAGAGGTGAAGAATTTTATTAGTTGAGGGACATTATTGTTAGATGTCATTATTGTTTGACTGAAATAAGTAAAACATTCATATTTAGCATTTTATAAATATCAAATACAATGATGTATTTTTATAAATGTCAAATACAATTATGTATTTTATAATGTCAAATACAATGATGTATTTCAGTGAGAAAGAAAAAAGGAAGAGACGTTGATGTCAGTGATGAAGATGATGAATATGAAGATTATGATGGCAGTGGTGATAGCAGTGACAGTGAGGTTTGTTCGTTGCTACATCTATTTTCGTCTAACGTTTAGTTCAAATTTGGAAACTTTTAAAGTCAATTATAAAAATGCATCATTTCAGGACTTTTAAATTTCAAAAGAAACCAAAACAGCAAAAGATGTTTTCAGCTATTTTTTAAATTAACAGTAGCTACTTTAGGTTTTTATGAAATTATTTATGACATATTTGTGCTACTTTACTAATTAAATGACATTTTGATAGGCATGCTAACATTCTTATTAAGACACTTCACCTTTACATATTTTGTTTATCAGGACTTGGACAATCGCTCAAAGTCTGAGACTGATAACTTCCTGCAGTTTTTTCAAGAAGCCACCATTGAAGAACTCACAGCAATGCCTGGGTGTTCAAAGAAAAAAGCAGAAGCTATCATGAGTTTAAGACCGTTTAAGAGTTGGCAACATTTGGTATTTAATTTTATAAATGTCTAATATCTTCATACTGTTAAGAATACATTTCTTTATATTTCAGAAGTAAAAAAATAATTATTAAAAAAAAGGATGCATTTAGAATAACAACTTCTTTTGAAATACTGCTGACAGCCTTTATCATTGAATGTGAAGGGTCTGTGTGATCACATTTAACCAAACTATTTATATCCTGCCACTATGAGTCTTATCATTTAAAATAAACATCTTTATACTATTAATAATTAATAACTAAATATAACCGTTTGCAAATTTGAATTGTAAGGAGCTATTCATTTTATTTTGGCTTGTTACATTGGTAACTAAAAATTTTTATTTAATTCATACATTCTCAGTTAGCTTTGATAGAATTATGGCTTAGAGCATTAAAACAACACACCTACATATAATGAATTATTATTGTTTTTTAAAACGATTTTGTAAATAAAAATTTCAGATTGAAGCTTTTAACAGTGAAAAGCAACTGTCCACATCACTCATCTCAAGTTGTAAGGAGATCATGCAGGTTCGCAACACCATACGACGCCTGATGATGAGGTGTGAGAATATATCACAGCAAATGGGGCTAGTTGTATCAAGACTGACCAAGCAGGGGGGCTCTAATGGTGACAAGGAGGACATGAGGATAACCAAACAGCCTGACCTACTTAACAAAGAGTAAGTGTAATGTAAACACTCCATCTCTATCTTTTCATAAAAATAAGATCCTTGTCAGATTGGGGTGTCATTTATTCAAAATATATTAAATAATGGGGAACATGAGATTTTCATGAAGGTACACATTTGTAGTTTATATATATATATACGAGCAACCAAGCCTGTCCAAGGATGTTCCGCCACCGTTCGGTGGCATGTTGTAACTTCCCTTCAACAGCCGTCTCGACCCGCATACATGTGCATCACGTCAAAAATACTATTCATTATAGTTAAAATAAATAACTCATAAAAACAGAGCTTTTGACTATAAATCCCAACGCGCATAACTCAAAATAAAGTCTTGGAAGAAATACTGCACCAAAAATAACCTTTTTTTGAACATCCGCGTAAACTTGATATGATTGGCTGTAGGAGTCATGTGTGTTTGAGAGACCAATCGCTATAGATGACGGGACAGAACTTAGCCTTTTATTATATATATATATATATATATATATATATATATATATATACATAAATGTGAATTTATTCTTTTAAACATCAGAAAAACTTTACACAGCTGTATCTCAAAGTATTTAGCTAGTTTGAATTTTTATTAAATTTTAATTATGTGCTTAGAAGACTTGGTTTAGATGAATTAATGCCTACAATTTGATTTCATTTCTAAACAATACTTTTCATGATCTTATTTAGGCACATTTAAAAATCTGGTGTTCCATTGTTTTTTATTGTCTGCTAAAGAAGCCATTTAATAGACACATCATTTTATTGTCTGCTAAAGAAGCCATTTAGTAGACACATCATTTTATTGTCTGCTAAAGAAGCCATTTAGTAGACACATCATTTTATTGACTGCTAAAGAAGCCATTTAGTAGACACATCATTTTATTGTCTGCTAAAGAAGCCATTTAATAGACACATCATTTTATTGTCTGCTAAAGAAGCCATTTAGTAGACACATCATTTTATTGTCTGCTAAAGAAGCCATTTAGTACACACATCATTTTATTGTCTGCTAAAGAAGCCATTTAGTAGACACATCATTTTATTGTCTGCTAAAGAAGCCACTTAGTAGACACATCATTTTATTGTCTGCTAAAGAAGCCATTTAGTACACACATCATTTTATTTTCCTAACTTTTATTTTTAAACCTAAGCATTATCCTACTTGGATTCATTGTCATTCTTAATAAGCATGTACATGTACACAAAGCTGTTCTTATTGTGGGGTGTCTGTGTGAATTTATCTGCAGATTTGAACTACAGCCATATCAACTTATTGGACTTAGCTGGCTGAGAATAATGCATGAACAACAGCTCAATGGAATACTTGCTGATGAAATGGTCAGTTACAGAATTTCATTGAGGCCATCAATATTTGATGGTTTATGTTACTAGATTTTATAAACTAATATGTTTTATTTAATTCATTTCTTTATGGTTAATCTTTCAAGTTAAAATTTTAAAAAGTGCGATAAACATTCAGGTTTCCATTTAAAAAAAACACCATATATACTCGGGTTTAACTCAATAGCTCCTGAAAGGCGACTTCCGAATCTATTTCATATTCCCGACAAAAGGGAAGCAACTTCGTTAAGATTTTGATTCCATTAGAGAAATGCTTTTATTTTCTAAAGATATTCGTTTATCTTAAAAAATAAAATGTTTAATGCATCAAGAAATAAATTAAGTTTAATAATAATATAACATGCACAGCGAAATAATGAGGATTGAAGTCCGATAGCGCGATTTTCGGCTCCTCGGGTGAATACATACGGGATCTCGTAGAATCACACAATAGCCGTAAGTCTCGAGGAAAGCGAGATTTCGTGCTATTTTTAACTAAAAATACGAGAGTGTGTCGCTAGGCGAACAGATGCATTTGGGCGCATCCGTACGGACCCCTATAAGGACGCATTTACTCGCATCAGGAGCTAATGAGTTAAGTGATTAGTCCAGGCCTGCCAACCCTCCCGATTTTTTCGGGATTATACGGATTTTTTACCCATGCTTACGAAATCCCGATAAGACCCTTAATCTCCCGATTTTCCAAAAAAAAATTCACCATGAAAAATCCGAATGCGAAAAAATTATAAAAAGAAAAAGCTAATACTAATAATGGCGGTGATGTATTTCGAAAATGAAAATGCCACTTCCTAGGTTTTTTCCTGTACTTCCGTTATCCAAGCGAACCGCGATATCTAACTATTTCTTCGTTGGCCATCCGATCGTACATTATTCCTTTTACCAGCCTAATAAAAATTTAAAACAATTCAGCTGTTCTGTGACTTAAAAAAAAATGGATACATTTGTAAGGAACGCTGCTAAAAACGGTTTTCCAGTGACTGAGCTTCAGAGTGTTTGTACTAGTACTAAGACTAGTCTAATTAAACAAATAAAGAAAAGACGTCATTGGGACATTCTCATTCGTTTTCGAAACAGTATCAGTATTTGGAAAAACACTCGCCTGTGGCCGTGGCGAAACATTTGCAATCTGTGCCAGACCTAATTATCTTTTGAAAGTGGTGGGTTCAATAACAATAAAAAATAGTTTAATGCAAAAATTACAACTGCTGATTTAGTAAATTAAATTCATTAAAAGTAGTGAATCTACATCTGTGAACAATTACTTTGTTATTATTGTTGAAGGAATAGGAAATTCAGATATGAGATGGAAAGTTTATTTACCATCCTACTTTTTGGAAGAAATAAAGATTTTTCTAATACCTATCTTTTTAATGCCAGATTCAAAGAAATGTTTCCAGATAAATTACAATGAAACAAGAGCAATCATTAATTCGGTTAATTCAGATGAATGATACTCTTTCTAAAGTTTCTAACTAAAAACTAATATTTATCTAAAAGCAAAGCTAACTTCAATTGACGAAAGAACTGTTCAAGTTCAAGTTCAAAAAGGCCACTAGGGAAATGCTGGAAAGCTGAACTCTATGCAGCCTCTGTTCATATGTGAAAAACATGGTTATTCTCTCGTGTATCTGAATGCAATGTAAACATTTCCTGTATTCTGTGGTGTTCTGTAGACACTTAAATTAAAAGATAATGGATTTAACTTATTACTTTATATTTATTTAGTATGTAGTTCTTAAACCAGCGCCGTGGGGTGCCGCATCGCCGCGTGTGGACCCCTCTACAGATTTTTTTTCTTGGCAGGTTGGCAGGCCTGTTAGTCACTTGAAAAGTGGAATTTTACATTTCTTCAACAATGGCTACAGTAAACTCATGGCGTTTATAAAATGAGTTGATTGTGTATAAGTCGAAGCCCTGATTTTGCTTGCAATTTTGTTAGGGGGGTTCTTCTTATACTCAAATATATACTCTAAATTTAAAAACAGGTTATAACTGTTTTGTAGGATTGGTAAGGGGCCATCCATATATTACGTACGCAAAAAATTCGTATTTTGACCACGGCCCCACGGTGGGCAAAAGAAACGCTTCAAAGACACACTGAAAGCCTCAAAGAAAGCGTTTGCCATCAATCCAGACACGTGGGAACGAGCTGCAATGGACCGATCCACCTGGCGCTCTTCCATCCACAAAGGTGCCAAGTCATGTGAGGCAAACCGGATCACCGCTGCAGAAAAGAAGACGCAAGCCCGAAAGGCCCATGCTTTCAACCCTCCTGGAGATGTCCCACTCGTCCCTTGTCCCTTCTGTTCCTGAACCTTCTGTGCATCAGCCATCTGCGCACACACAGACAACCCTCGGATGACTAGAGTGGCCCTCGTCGTATCGACAGACCAACAATATATAACATATATAGTATTATGCAAATTAAATTTGTTGTGCGGATGTACACATTTAGTCGAGGACTCGTATGCATGCATACGCAAAATACCGTAAATTTAAGATCCCCCCGCCTTGCGTACGTAATATATGGATGGCCCCTAAAAAAGAATCACAGTTTAAGTCACATTTGTTTTTTTTGTTTTCTTTGGTTCTTTTTTTCGTTCAGAATTTTTCTTGATTTACACATTAAGAACATTTTAACTGACACATTTTTTAAGGTGTTTAAAATATTTACTTATTTTAGGGCTTAGGTAAAACCATTCAAGCTATTGCATTCTTGGCTCATCTAATGGAAGAAGGAGAGGAGGGACCACATGTCATAATAGTGCCATCTTCAACTATAGGTTGGTCCTATTTATTTTCATTTCTTTTCTTACATTTAACATTTAATTCATTTTGCCATTAACCAGCAACAATGAGCCACAACATCACATTTAGATCAACTGTTTAGGAATTTAAAAAATATATTCAGTCTCCTATTGAGATGGTTTATAACATTTTTTAAAATTGTGCTTTAAATTGTGCCTTAAATTTTATTGTTTTTAACCATGATAGTAAAATTTAAGTTGTTTAAGTTTGAAATAAATGACGTCTACTCTACATTTTCTTATAAGAAAACTGGTTGAGAGAACTGCAGAGGTGGTGCCCCAGTCTCAAGGTTGTTGTTTACTATGGATCTCAGGAAGAGAGGAGGGCAGTCAGACATTCCATCTTTTTCCAAGGAGAGGAGTTCAATGTGTTACTTACAACGTTAGTGCACACATTTAACAAAGATCTGTTCCTCTTATCACTAAAAACCATCATTAATACGGCTTGTTTATTTTAAATAAGTATATGTATACTGCGGTGTTGTTGTTATTGTTATATGATTAAAAACAAGTATGATAATATGTATAAATATCTGAATTATGTTTGAATAAATAGTTGTCTTTGTTTCCTACAACAGTTACAACATGGCCACAGGTGGTGTTGAGGATCGGGTGCTATTTAAAAAATTTGAGTTTCATTATGCTGTCTTTGATGAGGGCCATATGCTTAAAAACATGTCTTCACTTAGATTTCAAAATCTAATGAAAATAGCGGTAATTATTTTATATTTGTAGGGTGGAAAGTGTGGAAATTAAAGTTAACTTAGAAAATGGATTTGAAATGCTAATCAGCAAGTTCTTTTATTTATTAAGTTTTTTAAAATAAAAATACAACACACACAAAAATAAAATTAAAAATAAAAAAATCAATAATTAAAAATTTGACTATTTCTTTAACTTTAATATTGATGAAATTTTGACTACCTCAAAAATAATTACATTGTATAGAAAGAAGTCTTATGTTCCACTGAAATCGTAGCCATTTATTCTTGGGCATTAAACTAAGATCTTGAATTATATATTTTTAATTCTAAGGCTGAGCGACGGTTGCTTCTGACTGGAACACCTCTACAAAATAATTTACTGGAGCTCATGTCGCTGCTTTGTTTTGTTATGCCAGAAATTTTCCAAGGCAAAACAGATCACCTGAAAAAAGTGTTTGCTATGATCTCAGTAAGTGTTTTTTTTTATTATCCCCCTCTTTACATCTCTGTATGGTTATTACCGACTTGAACATATAATGGACAGCCCCAACTTCAACTGATTCCTCATTTTAAGCCTTAAACAGAACTTTTGTCAGGGGCAGACATAGTGAAGCAATATTGAATTAAACAATATGTACATCTATTTTCTAAAACAAAATTTAAGAATGGTTTCCCTTAACATTCACGGGGTAATATTTATAATCTCCCAGAATAGAATAAAATCTGAAAGGATACAGTTTATTTAATTATATTTCATTGTGTTGTAGCGCTCTGATGACAAACAAAAGAGTCGATTTGAAAGGGACAGAATTGCACAGGCCAAAAGGATAATGAAGCCATTTGTTTTGCGAAGATTGAAGCGGGATGTAAGTTTCTATTTGATGGAATATTACTTAAACTAGAATTGTATGGTAGTGGCAATAATTAAACTGTGGCTTACTGTTTTTAAAATGTATAAAAGAAAATTACTGTTCATTTTGTTTATTAATATAATCCCCCCCCCTTTTCAGGTTCTACAGCAACTCCCTAAAAAGACAGAGCGTATTGAAAAGTGCACTTTAATTCCCATGCAACAAGAACTGTATGACAGGCTCATCACAAAGTACAATCAGGAACTGGGAGAAAATCCTGACTCAGCACCAGGTGGTGGTGTAGGGATATTTATGCAGTTTAGAAAAGCTGCAAATCACCCTCTACTTCTTAGGAACTTGTATACTGATGCAATGTTGAAAAAAATGGCAAAGGATATCTCAAAGGTAAATAGAGCGATGATATATAAGCATGAACTTAATTTAAATTTGGTAACTGTTAACAAACAAAACAAATTTAAAAAATGGACCTTTATCTAGAACACTGAGGGGGAAAAAAAACTTTATGCAAAATGTGCTTTACATTAAAGTTATGTGTGATATCTTTTCCTTTCCAAATGGACTTATGTTGTATTGAAGTTTGAGAACACAGTTGACGGGGTTTGACTGCCTGGAAAGCTTACCTCCATAGAGTTCACATGTATTTTATGTTCCTTGTACTATTGAGTTTTTTCTTACTTGCTCTGCCATTTTATTGGGAGTTTGTGCAATATAATTCTTAAATAGTGCCATGAAGGTAGGTTTGCATTCCAGTTGCTTGTGCAGTCCGTATCAAAGTTATCTTAACAACATAGGTAGCAATGCACTTTCACAATTCATGTGGGTAAACACAATTTGCCAAAAGTGCACCCAAGTCCCTCCCTCTTCCCCCCCAACCTAATATTGAAATTTTTATGTTGTAGATTTTTTAAATATCAGGTTTGCAAATATCTTTACTTCCATCTATTCTCAATTAATGATGTCTGAATCTTCTTACCTACTATTAGTTTAAATGTTTATTTGTACGATACAGGAACCGTCTCATAGGGATAGAGGTGCTATTCCCAGTCTTATAGAGGAAGACATGGCTGTAATGAATGATTTTGAGCTTTTAAACCTGTGTAAACAATATAAAGTAAGTTATTTAAGTTTTTTCCCCTAGAATGATGTGAATGTTATCTATATTTTAAAGTGGGGATATATTGCCTTTCAATTAAAAATTAAAATTTTCTTATTTACTTAAATATATAGGGTGGAAAAAATTTTGTTTTTTAATTTGCAAATAATATTTGTATGTATATATTTCCCAACTTCAAAGAAATACATTGGCAAATATGCCTTAGATTCTTCAGTGGTTCTAGAATCTGGAAAATTTAGGAAGTTGGATGAGCTTTTACCACAGATGAAAGAAAAAGTAAGTATGGTTCTCTCCATTTAGTTTGTTCTTTTTGGATGTTTGATTTTATCTGCAATTCTGAGGTTTACATTACGGCTCGGGAACAATTTATGAAAATAAAAATTTTCTCTTGAAATATATATTACATAAAAAAATAACGAACGTTTTTATTTTTAAAAAAAAATATCTGAAACAAAGGTTTGAAAATAATTTAGGCTAGATGTAAAGAAAGAAAAGGCCAAGCAGCTTGCTGTGATAAGGTCTGGAATGCAAAAAGCTGTCACTTGGAATATTGCTCATGCTAAAGAACGTTATTCTGAGAGAACCGCACCACAACTACTAGCTACCTGCCAGGTTTAAAGAAACTTTTGATTTCAACGGCTTCTTAGCAGAATCATAACAGTCAATTTTGACTATACTTATGACTGTTTCTATTCATAATTTTTACATTTTAAATATTTTTAAATTGTGTAACAGTAACGCATATATCTCTTAAACATAAGGTTACAACAATTGAAAAGTTTAAATGCGGCTCTCAAAAAATTATTTTATAGTTAAAATGGCTCTCAGTTACTACATGTCTGGCCACCCCTGGTATACAGTGTACCTTCACTTTTTGGCTCCTAAAGTTCAATACCTAACAGACAAATGAAAATACAGTCGAAACCGCTTATGTCGACGGCGTTGGGGTATGAAAAATGGCGTCGACATAACCGATGATCGAGATAAAGGAAAATCAATATGGCGGCAAAATATTAACATGTGCTTGAAATTTCTTTATGTACATGATTAATTAGTTAGCGTTAATTAGTGATGGGATGATTTATCGGAATCGTATCGGAACCCTAATATTTCTTCACTCTTTCGTAAGTCTAAGGTTGTAATGACCGTTCGTTTTTAAGGACCGTTTAAAATTTAAATATAACCATGGTTCCCACTCAGGAAAACGGGAAAAAGTCGGGAATTCTTAAAAATAAATTCTCGGCCTTGAAAGTCGGGAAAAGTTATGACTAATCGGGAATTTATATATATATATATATATATATATATACACATGCATATATATTTATGCCGAAGTAAAGGACTTTGATTACGTTTCTGTCATGTTTGATTCCATTTATTTAATGAAAAATAAGTTACCAGTTTATAATTGTCTGCGCATGCGCTAAAAGGTTAAAGTTTACGCTTCGCCGTGTCACAGTCGCGTTTTCCGTCGTATCAGCGAATTTAAAATACAAATAAACAAATCAATATGGTTATTTTAAGTTTAATGCTTTTGATGTATATATATTTATGCCGAAGTAAAGGACTTTGATTACGTCTCTGTCATGTTTCGATTCCATTTATTTAATGAAAAATAAGTTACCAGTTTATAATTGTCTGCGCATGCGCTAAAAGGTCAAAGTTTACGCTTCGCCGTGTCGCAGTCGCGTTTGCCATCGTATCAGCGAATTTAAAATACAAATAAACAAATCAATATGGTTATTTTAAGTTTAATGCTTTTGACGTGCAGGATATCTGTTAATTAACTATCAGAACGTTCTCGAATTTCCTCAGTCAATCAAACTTGTAATATAAATAAAACTATTGTGGCCTTGACCGTTGATCACAGCACGCTGTGGGCTGTGTGTACTGACACAGTACTGTGTTAATCAGTTTCATCGTCACGCGCGTGTTAGTGTCACAGTCACTTATCTTACTGGTAACAAAGCAACAACAACAAACTTTTAAAAGAATAATAATTTATTAATTTTTTTATTTAATTATATAAAAACCACCGTCGATTCTCGATACAAACCTTTATTTTCAACCGACGAAAATCGAGTTAAGTTGCAAATTTGGCCCTCTTTTGTGCTCGAGATACTAGGTTTCGGCGACATAAAAGAATCGACATTACCGATGAGAAAATGCTAAGACAAAGAGAGAATTTGGCGGTTCCAATAAAAAACGTCGACATAATAGGGTGGTCGATATAACCGAGCTCGAGATAAGTGGGTTCGACTGTATGTCAATTTTTTCATTAATGACCATTTTGTTGATAGGGTAAAGGCTATGATCTTATAAAAATAATTAACCTGAAAGTTAAGGTTATCCTATCTTTCAAAAATTACCCACAATAAAGTATGCCATTAATGTGTCTTTGGCTATTTATATTTTAAATTTTCCTGTTCATCGTTTATTGTAGTAAAATAATTTATTTTAAAAAACTTAATTTAGACTTAGCTATATCCCTTTACTCATGGACAGCTTGTTAACATGAGATCTGAGGAGACTTTCATTGTAAAACTAAATGGTTAATTTATATTTTAAATGTAGTAGACTATGGATTTCTTAAATGTAACATATAATTGAAACTAAACATAAAATAATTATTTATCTAGTAAATGCATGTATTTAATCCAATATAAAAAAAAATAATTTTCAGAAAAAATTGTATGATTATTGAATGATTGATTCTTCATTTTGTTTTTTCATTGGGCCATTTTCATGTTAGATTACAACTATCTGATATGTAATAACTGATCCTTGTTAATGAAAAACAATTTTTGTGTGTGTGACAACATTGTGTGCTTTACTTTTAAAATCGACCATAACATGCTTTTGCAGTTTTAAACAGAAAGCAAACTTTATCTGTGTCAAGTATAAAATTTAAGAAGCAATGAACATACATAATTTGAAATTATTTTTCAACCTTAGGGAGACCGAGTGCTTCTCTTCAGCCAGTTTACAATGATGTTGGACATTGTAGAATTATATATGGAAAAAAAGGGCCACAAGTTTATACGTATGGATGGTCAAACACCTGTGCCTGATAGGCAAGTTTTAAGTCAATGTTCAAAGAAATTTCAAGTAACTTACTTGAAACTTTTGAACTTTCCATACTTATTTTTATTTTTATTTTAGGGACTTAGTTCACTTAGAAATAGAAAAATTGTTAGAACATCTAGTGAATTTCATATTTAGGGTAAATATATTCAAAATTGTGGTTTTAATAGATTTGATTATCATTAACTTGAGTTTTCAGCCAATGTTCAGAATTATGCAAAATCATTTTTAATAAACAACTTTAAGTACAGTTGGTATGTATACCAATGTTAAAAGTATAAAAAGTTTAACAATATTCAAAGAAGACACTTAAATGCATTAGATACTTAAATTAGGACATACTTATTTTGGCCTCTAAATTGAAATCTGTTGCACCGTAAAAGTAATATAAGTATATTATAATTGTTTAATCTCAAGAATGACATAAAAAATACACTTATTCAAGGTTTCACCATTTCATACAAAGCTGTTCTGCCTCTGTCCAGATTACAGTTGATAGACCGCTTCAACAATGAGCCAGATATTTTTGTGTTTCTTCTCTCAACACGAGCTGGTGGTATTGGAATAAACCTGGCAGCAGCCAATACGATTATCCTACATGACATCGACTTTAACCCATACAACGACAAACAGGCAGAAGATAGATGTCATAGGCTTGGACAAAAAAGGTTGTTGTTCTTTACTGGCCTCACCTATCGGTTTAACATAAAAGTTTTTAAACAAATATTTTTAACAAGAAATAAATGTTTTGCTTAACTTCATTCTCTTCAGTAACCTTAAATGAACTTTGAAATTTGACTGTAGTATTTAGCCATTTGCTTCTAACAAAAATATTTAACCGTTTCCCCCTTGGAGTCGCCCCGCGTCTCCGCTATCGGTAGACCTTTACAGTCGCTGAGAGTCGCCGATTTTGGGTTGTTTCGTTGCAGAGCCGATCCAACTTTTTTAGTAGCTAATTTATACTATCTTTAACTCTCAAATAGAAGAGCTATGAATTCACTTCCTTTTACTTTTATTTGATTATTTTTGGACGAGTGTAGGGTTTTTGTTAAAAATTTTTAAATTAATGGTTTTTGGTATAAAAAAAAATTCCCAAATGGATGATATTCTGTGAATGTTTAGGGATGCTAAAAGATACAATTATTAGAGAAATAATTAAGATTTAGGGCAGTGGATCCCAAAATTGTATTTTACCCGTGAACCCCTTTTATAGCCAAAACTTGCCCACGGACCCCCAAGTGAAAACGCTACATAAATGTATAGTTTACAAATTTACTAATGTAAAAAACAACATTTTGTTGAAGAATTATTTATTTAAATTAAACTTGTTATATTAAAAAAAAATTAATGACTTGGATGAACTTGATGAGATTTTAATAATTTTATGAGTTTATTAATGTCCGACTCAATGTTTGTGAGTAGCAAACACAAATCCCCACGACCACTAATTTCTTGCCGGTTTCTTTTGTTTGTGATGTGTTTCATGACGTCACAGAATCCACGTTCTTCCAAACAGGAAGACGGGGAAGCAGGCAACAACTTTTGTACAATAACCCATAAGGGGCCGTCCATAAAGTACGTCACGCTCCAGAGGGGGGAGGGGGTGTAATAAAGTGTGACACTTTGTGACAAGTCCGGCCACGTGTGACGTCACAGTCAAAAGTGTGACGTACTTTAGGGGGGGTCCGAGATTTGTGACGGGAGGGGGGAGTTATAAATGGTCAAAAATAGCGTGACATACTTTATGGACGGCCCCTAATGCAGGATATAAAATTTGGGTCTCTTTTTTGTAACCATAATTTGTGGTATCTTTTTCAAAAATTGGTTTAAGTTCGTCATTTGTGGATAATTCAATAAGTTGTTCCTGTATTAGTATGGATTTCAGGGTCCCCACACAGTCGGGAAAACGGGAAATAGTCGGGAATTTATCGAATAAATTTCCCGGTCGTGAAAACCGGGAATTTGAGCATTCTGGTAAGGAATTTTTCAGGATAGACGGGAATTTTTATTTCATAATAAAAAAAAATAATAATACTCGAATTGTTTCAATTACGGCTCCATTATCATTTATCGACTGCATTTTATTGTAGTATTAGTTTTGACTTTTCTGCGCATTCGTTGAAATCTTTCTTCCGATGCCGACCCCATTTCAATAGTAAGAGAAAAACGACTTTGCGCCACTTGAGTCTCAATCATTTGATCTCTCTAATACTCTGTGCTCGGCTCTTACTAATCAATAACTTTGAATTTTTGGAGTCACTGGAACAGTTTTGTGGTGAGTATTCATTATGTCAATTATTTATATAGTTTTTATCGGCAGATCTGGTTTTTAATTTAAGAGTCATAGTAGTCACTAGTTAAAGTAGTATTACAGTATTTGAATTTGATAATAATAGTATGTATTAATATTAATTTGGCTTAGGGGATATTAGGGAATATTAAACTTCTGAAATGAATATTTGTTATCGGCAGATCTGGTTCTTAATTAATTTAATCTGGTATATAAATTTATTACAGTATTTCAGAAGTCCAGTACTATTATTATTAGTATTATTAGGGCTTAATTAATATTGTATTGGATTATGATTAGGCAGGTATATTAAGTCATCTGTAATTACTGTAATTGTAATTTTTATCCCTTTGCCTTTGGTTTTTACTTAAATAAAAATAGTATAACAATCTACTCCTTATTTAATTTAAGAAGTGCCCTACAACTACCGTAAATAAATTTGTATTTGAGCTTAGTATAGTATTTTTAATAATTATTGTTCAAGTCTATGACCATGATTGTAATAACATTAATTAATAGTTTATAATGTTAAAATAACTTGTAAAATCTATTGTTTCAGATAATTATGCCTAACTGTACTTTTCCAAGATAAGTGGTTGGAACAACCTGAATTCAAACCATGGCTTTCCCGTGACAAGTTGGTGCACAATGCATATTGTAGGATTTGTTCTAGATCTATTGATATCCGATCAATGGGCAGGACCGCACTCATCTCCCACATGAAAGGGAAAAAACATGAAGATAAGCTTAAATTTAGCCAATCGTCTCCAATAACAGTGTTCACTAAAAATAAACCAGCTGTTGACATCCCATCAAATTCAGCCACACACTTTGCTGAAGTATCTACTCCAATAACAGTGTTCACTAAAAATAAACCAGCTGTTGACATCCCATCAAATTCAGCCACACACTTTGCTGAAGTATCTACTCCAATAACAGTGTTCACTAAAAATAAACCAGCTGTTGACATCCCATCAAGTTCAGCCACACACTTTGCTGAAGTATCTACTCCAATAACAGTGTTCACTAAAAATAAACCAGCTGTTGACATCCCATCAAATTCAGCCACACACTTTGCTCAAGTATCTACTCCAATAACAGTGTTCACTAAAAATAAACCAGCTGTTGACATCCCATCAAGTTCAGCCACACATTTTGCTGAAGTATCTACTCCAATAACAGTGTTCACTAAAAATAAACCAGCTGTTGACATCCCATCAAATTCAGCCACACACTTTGCTCAAGTATCTACTCCAATAACAGTGTTCACTAAAAATAAACCAGCTGTTGACATCCCATCAAATTCAGCCACACACTTTTGCTGAAGTATCTACTCCAATAACAGTGTTCACTAAAAATAAACCAGCTGTTGACATCCCATCAAATTCAGCCACACACTTTGCTGAAGTATCTACTCCAATAACAGTGTTCACTAAAAATAAACCAGCTGTTGACATCCCATCAAATTCAGCCACACACTTTGCTGAAGTATCTACTCCAATAACAGTGTTCACTAAAAATAAACCAGCTGTTGACATCCCATCAAATTCAGCCACACACTTTGCTGAAGTATCTACTCCAATAACAGTGTTCACTAAAAATAAACCAGCTGTTGACATCCCATCAAATTCAGCCACACACTTTGCTGAAGTATCTACTCCAATAACAGTGTTCACTAAAAATAAACCAGCTGTTGACATCCCATCAAATTCAGCCACACACTTTGCTGAAGTATCTACTCCAATAACAGTGTTCACTAAAAATAAACCAGCTGTTGACATCCCATCAAATTCAGCCACACACTTTGCTGAAGTATCTACTCCAATAACAGTGTTCACTAAAAATAAACCAGCTGTTGACATCCCATCAAATTCAGCCACACACTTTGCTGAAGTATCTACTCCAATAACAGTGTTCACTAAAAATAAACCAGCTGTTGACATCCCATCAAATTCAGCCACACACTTTGCTGAAGTATCTACTCCAATAACAGTGTTCACTAAAAATAAACCAGCTGTTGACATCCCATCAAGTTCAGCCACACACTTTGCTGAAGTATCTACTCCAATAACAGTGTTCACTAAAAATAAACCAGCTGTTGACATCCCATCAAATTCAGCCACACACTTTGCTGAAGTATCTACTCCAATAACAGTGTTCACTAAAAATAAACCAGCTGTTGACATCCCATCAAGTTCAGCCACACACTTTGCTGAAGTATCTACTCCAATAACAGTGTTCACTAAAAATAAACCAGCTGTTGACATCCCATCAAATTCAGCCACACATTTTGCTGAAGTATCTACTCCAAAGTCACAGTCAACATTGTCCAATTTTATTTCAAAATAAGGATACATTAAATGCAGAAATTTTATGGGCGTTAAAATGTGTTGATTCAAATTATTCATTTTCATCACAAGTGGACATTGTGCCACTATTCCAACGGATGTTTCCAAATTGTGAAATAGCGCAATCAATGGGCTTAGGGGAAACCAAAATAATGTACATGTCATGTTTTGGTATTGCTCCTTATTTGACTACCTTGCTGGAAAGAACAACAAAGGATTCTCCATATGTCCTCCTGTTGACGAATCCTTAAACAAGGACCTTAAAAAGAAACAACTTGACATTCACATCAGGATGTGGGATTACGATAAAGTCAAGACTCGCTATTACACATCAGATTTCATTGGCCACTCTTGTGCCTCTGATGTGTTGGACTCTTTCCAAGAGAAAGTTGTCAACAGCATCGGACTCAATAATATTGTTCAATTGTCTATGGATGGACCTAATGTTAATTGGGCCATATTTAAAAAAATGCAAGAAAAAATAAGTATGAATTTCCAGCATCAGCTAATTGACATTGGCTCTCGTGGACTTCATACACTACACAATAGTTTCAAGGCAGCTATTGATGCTACTCACTGGGAAGTATCCCAGATTTTGTCAGCGCTGCACACCCTTTTTAAGGACACTCCAGCTCGCAGAAAAAACAACAGGACAGTCCATTTATTCTCTGAGCTTCTGCTCCAATAGTTGGGTCGAGAATGCAGCAGCATGCCAGCGGGCTTTGGATATTTTTCCCTTTATGTCTCAATATATCGCAAAAGTTGAAAAACGGGAACTGAAAAATCCATTGACCAAGTCGTATGAAATAGTTAAAGAGTGGATAAGTAACCCTCTTTCAAGGACAAGACTTGCTTTCATAATAAGCCTTGCAAGACCTATAGAGCTGTTTTTGACAATGTATCAAGGTGACCAGCCAATGTATACATGCATTGAATTATGTAAATTGACTACGGTATATATTTTTTATGTTATTAATATTATGGATGTATTCCTGTATATTACCAAGTCCAGGCATTGGAAAGTTATTGGTTAGTTAAAATGTTATTTTATTATATTGTTTTGTAAAGTTTATTTTATTTAAGATAGCATTATATTTAAAACATGTACCAGGATTGTGTGTGTAAAGTTTTAAAGAAAAAGCTGGAAAATCGATCGCAATAATGTCGATAAAGCAGCATTTTATTTAGTCAGGAATTTTCTTTTTTCAGTTGGGAAAAAGTCAGGAATTTAGTTTTGAAAAAAATGTGGGAACCCTGGGATTTATCTATGTCTGGGATCTTTACTGAGTTTGTCCCCGAGCAAAAGGCTTCAACACCCAGTGGGGAATATCCAAGTGAAGAATTTCTTCAAATCTTTGGTTCAGGTCTGCATGAACAGCCCGTTAAGTGTTGACAATAGGCAAGCAAATCTTCATCTCTATTTTGCAATTTCGAAAGATTTTGAAACTTGGAACAGTCTCCTCTACCCAAGTTTTTATTATACAGAAATTTTTTTGCAACAAACGCAGATATTACGCTTTTCATTTTGATTAAATTTAATTGGTCACATTGTAGTTTCAAATTAATTTCGTTAAATTTGGCAAAAAAATCTGTCATGTAGGCTATGTCATTTTTGAGTTAAATAAATTTTGTCTCAAATCATTGTCTTTGCCGTCCAGGAATTCCAGCACTGAATCAAAGAGAGCATAAAATCAATTTCAACATGCACTCTTAGGTAACCAACGTACATTTGTGAGAAGTGGTAAACAATTATGGTCTTCATCATTTTCCAAAGTTTAGCAAATAATATCTCATTGAATGAATCCTTTTGATTTTATTAACTGCTCTAATGACATAATCTAGTGATCCATACAAACGTTCACTAAGATTTTTGCAACTAAATGATGTCGATGAATGACACAATGCAATGAACATACATGTGGTACAGCTTGTTTTAAGTATGCCAGAAAGTCTCGGTATCTTCCTACCATTGCCAGAGCACCGTCAGTAGCAACAAAAATGATATTAGTCAAGAGTATAGCTTTTTCATCTAAAAATATTTTTAACTCAGTAAATAACGTTTCACCTTTCGTATCTGTTTCCAAACATTTAACAAACAAAAGTTTTTTGGCAAAATTGTTCTTCTTTTACAAATTTTACATAAGCTAAAAGTAAAGCCTCGTTTTCTGGTAAATTGGACTCGTCAATCTGTAGGGAAAATTCAGATGTTTTTAAGTAATCACATAAAGAATTTTCAACACACTGAGCCATTTCGTTAATCCTTCTTTGGACTGAATTATTGCTCAGTGGATTTCTTTTTGTGATGTCGAAACCTGGTTTGTGCAACACAGTGCTAATCACCTCACTTACAGCTGGTAAAATAAGTTCTTCATTATTCGTGTGGGGCTTTTCAGACTTTGCAATCAATAAAGAAATGTTTTAAGATGCACGCAGTCCATTGTCGTCTCACTTAGATGTTGTCCCTATGAGTTGTTGAAGTGATGTTGTTTTCACATATGTTTCTTGGACTGCGTCAAAAATCGTTAAATCTTTATCTTTTTATCACTATGGATTTTCATTAAATTTTCCTTAAGCTTGGAAGGTTTCATAGAATAATTCGGCAAAGTTTTATTTCACAGAAGACACATTGGTGAAATACTATTTCGTGGTGATGAAATAAAGCCCTACTTCAAATTTTCAACACTGTACTGTCTACATTTTTTGTTCGGATCACTCATCTTTTCAAAAGGGCACAAACATATAAGAAAATTTGTATATAAATGTTTTATTTGAAATGGTTACTTAACTATTAATTATCAACTTTTTCAATGGAATGCTGCAGTAAATCCCTTTAGAAATATTTGATGTGAGACGGAAGGATACAATTCTATTTAATTTTTTTTCAAAAACTTACAATTCTGTGTTTTATTTTTAAAAAAAATTAACCTTAAGGTATTACTATATTGAAATGTGAAACATATTGTTTTCAAAAGATATAAATTGTATCAAACATTAAATATATTTACGTTCAAAAGTACACTATCTGGATAACAATACAAAATTCAACGCTATCAAAACTTCAAACCAACAATATTAAAATTATTTTAGCCTAATATTGGGAAAATTTGTTTATACACTTCGTTCAAGCATTACATAAAGATAAATTGTCGATTGAATGTAGGAGTCTAAAAAATGTTACAATATATTTTAAATATTTAAAAATATTACTTTGCTTTCTCTCTAAAAAGATGTTTGGTCAAATTTTGAATTTAAAAAAAGACTTTTTGCTGACTCGATCATGCATTTTTAATCGTCCAATCATATCAAATGTGGTATCAATGGAAAGCTGTAGGTAACTCATATTAAGATAAATATGACTTACGGACAAGTCAAAATTTACCCAACCCTGCAATCATCGTCATTTCCGTTAAAAGATTCTATTTTTATGACCTACATATAGGGTCTCCGCCTTTCTCACGCATCAAACTTGACATACTATTCAATTAACCAATCATTTTGATTGGTTACAGCTGTGGAGATATCGTAGTTTTTTCTTTTTCTAGGTCAAACAACTTTATTTTACTCAGGACCTAAAAATCGCCACTACAGTATTCATTGTTCTTTATTTTTATTTCCGTAATAATTAAAAATTAAACATAATTTTATTATTTTTAAACTAAACCTTCCGCAGACCCCCTGACGTTGTTTAGGGACCCCCAAATCAATTTTAATTTTCCACGGACCCCCTGAACGGTTCCGCGGATCCCTGGGGATCCGTAGGGACCACTTTGGGAACCACTGATTTAGGGTGTAATTCTGGATTTAATGAAAGTGAAAGTTGTTTTTATGTTCAAATTGACGTAGTTTGACGTCAATAACTGGGATATTTATACTGAAATCTGATAACAAGTCCGATGATGCTTTAGGCTTTGACAGCATAGACAAATAGGTCCAGACACTTAGGCAGTGGGGAAAATACCACATATATATCGTGATTATGGATTTTATTGCAGATTGTGCCCTAAACATGAATTAGAACCATTTGTAAGGCACATGAGGCTGTTTATGGATGTAATTTGTTCCAAGTTAGACTTTTTAAAAGAAAATATTTCTCACTATCCCATGCAGACTTGATGCCAACTTGTCACCAGCACTTCAAGTCAAATAAAAAAAAATTCATTTTTTAAAAAGGGTGTTTGCTAATAAATTTTCTGTCATCTGATACCTTGTCCATATTTCTTTTATTTAAAAAAAAAGACTTTTATTGCTGTATTAGTTTTATTTTTGTGAATTTTTAAAAAATGTATGCATATGACGGAGTTATGCACCTTTTGTCAAGGAAAGCCTGTGTGTGGCTCAGTATTTGCCTAAGGGCGAAAGGGTTAAATATGTTTGAATTATAGCAATAAAAAGGTTTAACAATTATTCCCTACAAAATTATTTCTTAATCTTAACTTAATGGTAGATAGCAGAAATTAGATAAGCATAAAGCATAGAACTTTAAAAAGTAAGCTCTAATAAAAAGTCTAAATCTGCTAAATTACTTTACATATTTAGAACAGACATTTATTGATGCTGATGATTGTTATGTTAACGTGAATGCTTGTTTCCTCCAGGGAAGTGACAATCTTCAGGTTAATCTGTGAAGATACAGTGGATGAGGCCATGTTGAGATGTGCCAATGATAAGCTGATGTTAGAGAAGGATTTAACAGGACCCACAAATGGTAGGGGAGGAAAGCCATGCTTTTTCAATGTGTTATCAATGTTTTATAAGTGACTTTTGCCCTTGTTTGTAGAAGTTCTGACCCAAGCATAGAACAATAATTAAAACACCACATAAAATTACCTGTAAAAACATGGATCGCCATATTTCATTTCGGTATGTCCCAAAGAATATTTTGAAAACATTTTCTTTCATTTTTCAGGACTACTTCTTTCTTTATGTAGTGCTTTATTACTCTAAAATATTCACTGGGTTAATGTCTACGTTTGAATGTGTTAGATTTGACCTAGATTTCGAAGTGATTTCAACATGTCATTGGCATTCTTATTTCATCTGTCAACAGGAGATGAGAATGAAGAGAACTCAAAGGATGTTGTTAACTTGCTGAAAGAAGTGTTGAGATCTAGACAGAAAAGGAAAGACGACCACTCAGATAGTACCTCACTACCAAATATCACCAGTGGTAGCAGTCAAATAGACTTATGACCTCAGGTGTAAGCACTACCTGGAAAAACTGTCATTGGCATTCTATATATACAAACATATTTTTCTAGATATATCATTTGATTTTTTAAAATACGTACAGGTTAGCAGCTTCTGACCAGTGTATAATTTTAACTAATTTTTTATAATCTGGGTACTAGTAGGTTTAAAAAATGTTGCAAATAGATTATGATTTTTCTCAGTTTCAAAGAGTTGCCATAGAACAATCATTGGTAAAAAGTGAAGAAATTTAATATATTTCCCAATGTTAAGCCATTTGAGTTCCCATGTTGTCTACTTGATTTTACATAATTTTTAACTGTGCAGTGACAAGAATCAAAACTCATTTGAATAACTTCTTTAACATGTGCTGCTTTTGCTCCCATACAAATCAGTGGTTGGAGTACAACTGGTGGATCCAGTTTTTTTGGTTTCAACATTAAATCTGTTTTATTTTCTTGATTCTGAATACTGGTAATTCAAATGAAATCTTCTATGTGGATGGATTCATGTATAAGAACAAAAAAGAAATTATGGACTAGCTTTATTAGTCAGTGGCATTAAAATGTTCTTTAACAAAACATATCATTGCCTGGTAAACCTAAAAAAACCACTATATTGTAATTGACCTATTAAAAGCATTAGACAATAGAGACAGGTTAAACCCAGTGGGTACACAGTAATTTCTATCTTTCACTTATTCTTTGATTTTTTTTCCCAAAGATTTCGAACAGTGACAAATTTAATTTCATAACCAAAAGTAGTTAAATAAGGTTATGTAACTCTTTAATTTGTTTATTTGCACCTCACAGATCAATGAACTGACTACATAATTTTAAAAAAGTATGAGCAATGGGAGCTAATGTTATAGTGTAACAGCATAGGGTTGTGTTTTCTCATGTCTATATTTCCCTGACAAAGGCATGTCATAGCGTTTGATCAATTCTTTGTTAAATTAGTGTCATGATCATCTCATCTTGTTTATTTTGTTTATTGTAGCACTGAGACAACTTGTCTTTATTTGTTTATCATAATTGTGCTTACCGTTTATTCAATTTTGTGTCAATTTTGCCCAATAAAATACAAGTTGAAGATTTTTGTTGATGTGTGTTGTGTATATTTTCTTACAACTGTCAGTAAATGTTGATATTTATAAAACTGGTCCAGCCAGTGCTAATACATGTACTACTGGATGATTTCATGTTAGAAAAATTATGATTAAACAGGATAATAACATTTATTTATTTTAGATTAGATTGACATGTGATTTAAAAGGTATTGCTTCAAATCGGCTATAGTGCTTGGCAATATAAGATATCTGAATCTGACTAGTGCAAAATAAGCTTAAGATTATTAAGAACATAAAAGTTAAGAAGTAAAATCAAGTTAAGCAGAGACAGTTCTTGTTAACAGGGGATTTATGTCTGAACAAAAAGTGCACAGAAGGAAAAGTAACAGAAGATTAAGACGTAGGACAAGGCAGCAGAGCTTCACAAAGACTAGCACAGCTTAAGCTGACTCCATACCTTTGCCCCAATCATGGATTACGAGGATGAACAGTTTATGGAGTAGTTATGGTGTATGTATATTTGATGTGTCTTGGTCCTGGTTTTTGTAGTGAGTTATAGTATTGTGATGGCGCCCTGTGCAGTCTCTTCACGTTTACTCAGTTGATGAACTCATTCGTTGTGTAGCGTTGTTTAGAACATCTTTGATGGGGTTGGATACTCTCCTGAAATCATCAAATGACATTCCTCATATAGTTGGATCTCTCCTGACATCAAATGACATTCCTCATATAGTTGGATCTCTCCTGACATCAAATGACATTCCTCGTATAGTTGGATCTCTCCTGACATCAAATGACATTCCTCATATAGCTGGATCTCTCCTGACATCAAATGACATTCCTCATATAGTTGGATCTCTCCTGACATCAAATGACATTCCTCATATAGTTGGATCTCTCCTGACATCAAATGACATTCCTCATATAGTTGGATCTCTCCTGACATCAAATGACATTCCTCATATAGTTGGATCTCTCCTGACATCAAATGACATTCCTCGTATAGTTGGATCTCTCCTGACATCAAATGACATTCCTCATATAGCTGGATCTCTCCTGACATCAAATGACATTCCTCGTATAGCTGGATCTCTCCTGACATCATCCAATGACATTCCTCGTATAGCTGGATCTCTCCTGACATCAAATGACATTCCTCGTATAGTTGGATCTCTCCTGACATCATCAAATGACATTCCTCGTATATTTGGATATCTCCTGACATCAAATGACATTCCTCATATAGTTGGATCTCTCCTGACATCAAATGACATTCCTCATATAGTTGGATCTCTCCTGACATCATCAAATGACATTCCTCGTATAGCTGGATCTCTCCTCACATCAAATGACATTCCTTGTATAGTTGGATCTCTCCTGACATCATCAAATGACATTCCTCGTATATTTGGATCTCTCCTGACATCAAATGACATTCCTCGTATAGTTGGATCTCTCCTGACATCAAATGACATTCCTCGTATAGTTGGATCTCTCCTGCCATCATCAAATGACATTCCTCGTATAGCTGGATCTCTCCTGACATCAAATGACATTCCTCGTATAGTTGGATCTCTCCTGACATCAAATGACATTCCTCGTATAGTTGGATCTCTCCTGACATCATCAAATGACATTCCTCGTAAAGTTGGATCTCTCCTGACATCAAATGACATTCCTCGTATAGTTGGATCTCTCCTGACATCAAATGACATTCCTCGTATAGTTGGATCTCTCCTGACATCAAATGACATTCCTCGTATATTTGGATATCTCCTGACATCAAATGACATTCCTCGTATAGTTGGATCTCTCCTGACATCAAATGACATTCCTCGTATAGTTGGATATCTCCTGACATCAAATGACATTCCTCGTATAGTTGGATCTCTCCTGACATCAAATGACATTCCTCGTATAGTTGGATCTCTCCTGACATCAAATGACATTCCTCATATAGTTGGATCTCTCCTGACATCAAATGACATTCCTGATATAGTTGGATCTCTCCTGACATCAAATGACATTCCTCGTATAGTTGGATCTCTCCTGACATCAAATGACATTCCTTATATAGTTGGATCGCTCCTTACATCATCAAATGACATTCCTCGTATAGTTGGATCTCTCCTGACATCAAATGACATTCCTCGTATAGTTGGATCTCTCCTGACATCAAATGACATTCCTCGTATAGTTGGATCTCTCCTGATATCATTAAATGACATTCCTCGTATACAATAAGGAAGTGTGTGTGTGGGGGGGGGGTATTTTTGGGAAACTATACTTTATTTAAAGAGGGGCGGTATGAACAATTGCTGCACAAATGACATCAAATACATTCGTACCTCCTACTCCTCTGTTTGTGGGATCAGCCTATCTCTATCCATGATTTGTCAACTATTAAATCGGGTTGAGTTAATTGTTAAATGATTAGTGCTACTTGACATAATTGTGTTTTGAACTCCAGTTTCTGTCACTAAATGAGCCAACCAGATGGTGTACAATTGTCAAGCACAAGCGCGTGAGCCATACGGTGGAGGGGAGAGTTGTGCATCAATTATTTAAATGAATACCCCATTAGGATTATAATTGATTATACATTTTTCAACAATCGTTTGTCTAATGGATTTACAAATTATAGGCATTTTTAATACGGGAAGTATTGACCTGTGCTATCGTGGTTCAGGTGGAGTTTGTGTCATCTGTTTGACTGATCAATTGACGTTATGTGACTTTAGGCTTCGACTTATTCAGTGACCTTGAAGCTCGGGCTCCATCGATAGTAGGATTAGGACTCTGAGATTAGTCGGTTTCAGTTCGGTCGTCAGAATAACTCGAATTCAGTATAGACCCCAATGTTCTGTTCGGATTCATATCTACTTCCATCTCTCGTCAAGGCACAAGCCGAAGAGTGGGTAACTACTAATAATATTCTAGTAACCAGATACTTAAGGCTTAAGGGGAGAACCCTGTAATAATATAGGCAGTGTTTTATTTCTGGCATCTAGACATGTTATACACCCAGTGGCGTAGCTAGGGGGGCGGTGGGGGCGGGCGGCACTCAATATGTGGGCGGCATTTGTGGACATTTAAAAAGTACAACCATTTCCGACCGACAACCGCCCTTTTTCTTTTGAAGGGGGAAAACCAAGGTGAAACACAAATATTTGTAATTGCGAGTCTTAATTAACGGATTCGCACAACATTGTTTTGATTACATAGTGGATATTATAACTAACGCAAAACCATTCAAAAATTTTTAATCGCTCAAAAAGGTATCATTTGTTTGGAAAACTAAGCGGTATAAGTCACAGATGACTCTTTTATAAGAAAAGTACGCAAAAAAACACATCAAGGCAGGGCCGAATAATATGTGCTAATAATATCGCCACGACAGTTTGTACGTGGAATTTTGATATTCGCAGAATGATGCGTGAACAAGTACTTACAAGGCATGGTGGTTCAAATATTGTTTTTAAAACTTGCAAGTAGTAATTTATATTACTGTTTTCAGTTTTCACAAAATTATGGTGAGGTAAGTTATTAAAAATTAAATATTTTTTTTATTGCATAAAAGTAGCACACATAATTTGTGTTTTTCATTAAAATACGGTTATTCATTAAACATGTTACGCATATCTAATTAAAGTAATGTTTAAATAATTTGAATTCGTCTATTTTATGGAAAATTATTAAGATTTATGACAAGAATATGTAAATATTCCAATTTCTCTGTTAATAAACACCACAATATGCATAATAATTTCGTAAAAGACGTACTTGCAAATTTTAATCGTCTTGAAAAAATTGACATCTGAAGATCAGATGCAGGAATTTTACTCAATTGAATGTAATCTTTTTTTTTCTATGTTATCTCAATTTATGGGAACCCGTCATTTTTTAAATTAATGCAAAGACATTGCATGGAACAAAGAGATGTGCTAATACAAAATGCTGTTATATCAGCTAAACAATTTGTGAAGAGATGGAAATATCAACCGAACGCGGAGTTAGAAGGAGAAAAAAATATGAGTAGGGAAAATTCAGAAGACGTGGTTCTATTTTTAGAACAAGAAGTACAACGAGAAATCCTTGCAAGAAAATATTCATAATACCATGTAACCTGCTGAATGAAGCCTTTGAACATCAAATAAATTACTTTAATGACATTGATAAAGAACAGTTCAATATGGAAAGAAAAAGGATCCAGGTTTTTATGGATGTACCTAAACTACAAGAAGATGCATTATGTTAGAAAAACGGGGGGAAAGGCCCCCCTTGATCTATTAAAATTTATTCAACAGTATAGACTACTATAGATTGGAAAATTCTGTACCAAACATTGTAATTTTACTATGTATTTGTTCAACTATTGCTGTCAGTGTCGCTAGTTATGAAAGGAGCTTCTCCAAACTGAAGTTGATAAAAAAATTATCTTCGTTCCACAATGAGCGATTAAAGTAAACAAAATCTTGCAATACTGTCCATAGTCCATAGAACAAGATATCACAGATAATTTTAATTTTGATAGCATAATACACGATTTTTCTGTTATGAAAGTTACGAAAATAAATGTATAAATATGTTTACATTCTAATGTAAACAATTTCTTTGTAAAAAATAATTTAATTATAAATACAACATAAAAGAATAGTGATTGGTAATGGGTTTTTTTGGGGTGTAAATTTGGAATATGTTTTGTCTCATGGGAGACGGCCGGACCTGCTACCTCAGTAACTTTCTTGTGGCCTTAAAAAAAAAGTATGTTGTATTTTATAAATTCGTATTTATAGGTATAATCTTATGCGGCCTCTTTTATTACTGCTTACATAAATATGGCATGCAATGGTAAACATGTTCCCAACCTTTATTTCGTTTCAATGACAATTGTTTATTCATGTTTATTAATTTATAAAAACCATAATATTATAATTGACTAACTGGCCGTCCATAAATGACGTCACGCTATTTGGCTAATTTTTCACCTCTCCCCCCTCTTCAATAAGACGTTAAAAAGCTTTAACATAAAAGCCGCATTTTCTGTTTGAAAATGAGCATGTTTCAAATAAAATTTTGGTCATTTAAGTATGTTTTTAGTGTAACGCTGCATTCTAATATCGTAACAAGCGTTTTACATAAACGTCATTAAATAAAGTGTCGGTATTCAAATATTTAAGTGGAAATTTTATTTTAAGTTGCACGTTTTGACGTGACGTCACATTTCTTAAACATCCCCCCTCGTCACAAATGTGTGACTCCCTCCCCCCCCCCACCCAGGTGCGTGACGTCATTTATGGACGGCCCCAAAATGGGCGGCAAAAGTTTTAGCTACGCCAATGTATACACCAAAGTGAAGAATATTCTCCAATATTATTAGTGAAGTCTTAACAAGGTTTATAATTTTTCAACCTCTACACACAATCTGAATTAATTTTTTTTTAAAATTAATGAATTGACCCCCCTCCCCGAAAATAAAAAATAAAATAAATAAAACAAAAAATAAATATAACAAAAATATAAACTATAAACATTTCATTGTTTCAGCTGTAGCGTATGGAAAACATCACATTACAAAGAGCAATGATTTCATCAACATCACGAGCAAACATGACTCACACAGAGAGAGAGAGAGAGAGAGAGAGAGAGAGAGAGAGAGAGAGAGAGAGAGAGAGAGAGACTAACACATTACTAACAAGTGTAGTCTCTCAAAAAACCACTCAACTGAACTCATTTAGACATGGGGTAGGGGTAGGTGAATGTAGCGGGTACTTGATATTAAACACATGGTCAACAACCATAGGCGTCACAGGCGAAACAAGACGACATTTTATGGATGTGATGTCCGATCGAATATCGTGCTAACTACTCTGCCAGGATGGGCCACCCTCGGACAGTGCAGCCTGCATGGATTAAACCCTCCTGGCACTCCCGCGCTTCTGTGAATAGCCTCTTTTCACTCCTCCAACCTCACCCACTCCCCTGTCATAATTCATGTGGCGCAAATAGAATTCTATTTTGGAAACTGACATATCATGTGACTCGTATTTGATGCAGGGTATAGGGGAAAAAAATCAAAACGTGAATTCTGTGAGGTTGTTGATATTTTCTATATCATTTCGCTAACTGGTAAGTTATAATTATTGAAATATTGAAGCCTTTTAAAGTCAAAGTTAATTAATTTTACAGTTTAATCCTTCCAATTCAAACAACCGATTTATTGAAGTTAAGTTTTCGTAGTCAACTGTCAATTATGCAAAGAATTTTTCTTTATCTTTCTTCCTTGAGCCACATTTCCCATCATACATCTTGCCATT
Source organism: Ampullaceana balthica (assembly GCA_944989445.1). Classification (NCBI taxonomy): domain Eukaryota; kingdom Metazoa; phylum Mollusca; class Gastropoda; family Lymnaeidae; genus Ampullaceana; species Ampullaceana balthica. The sequence goes on along the minus strand of CALYLW010000317.1, from coordinate 510,207 downwards.
TATAGGAAAGATAGCAGATCATATTGACTAGACTAGACCTACGATAACTTTCATGATTCATACATTCAGCGTACATCAATGGCGTATGCGGGGAAAAAAATGAAAAAAGGGTGAGGGGTGGGGAAGGCGTGGGATATTCTCAGGGACAATTTTAGAATATTGTTTGAAAGCTCTCCTTTGATGACAAATCCTATGCATTTTTCTTCTACATATCTTTAATGCTTGTTTTCAGAAATGAAATGTTAAACTGCACATTACCGAGATTCCAATAGTTTCACACAACTCGTACACTGTATAATCCACCCTGGTAAACAAAATGTAACTTGGTTCCCTTTAAGCCACGCAGCAGTTACGAATTAACGCGTAGAAAATTTGATATAGATAACAATCATATATAATAATCCTAAATAATAAATAGAAGTAAAAAAAGGATTTTTAAAAACCACGTTTTTAAAAGCGGACTAAAAAGAAGAAAATAATTTAAAACTTATAAGTTCAAGTAATTTAATTTAATATGACTAAAAGCGTGGGGCGGGCGCTTATGAGGTTTAATATATGCAGTTCATTCATTCTCTCAAGTATATATATAGATCTCTCTTTTGCCTTCTAAATTATAAATCTTTAATTTTTATACCAAACATCTCTAGGATCACCAGAAGTGGTTTAATTTTACGTTGGCAGATTTGAAAAATTGTGGACAGACAAACAGGAGCGAAAGTGAGTTAATAAAAACGTGGTAATAAAAGGCAAGTTGCTGTCCGTTCTGTCCGGTCATCTATAGCGATTGGTCCCTCAAACACATATGACTTATACAGCCAATCATATTGAACACGTTTACGCGGACGTTCAAAATGAGTTAATTTTGGTGCAATATTTTTTCCAAGACTTTATTTTGAGTTATGCGCGTTGGAATTTATAGTCAAAAGCTCTGTTTTTACGAGTTATTTATTTTAACTATAAAATAGTATTTTTGACGTGATGCACATGTATGCCGGTCAAGATGGCTGTAAGGGGTGGGGGGGGGAGTTACAACAACATGGCACCGAACGGTGGCGGAACGTCCTTGGACGGGCTTTGTTGCTCGTAATTACATAATATGTGTGTTTGTGGGGTGTCAAATTTTGCACCAAAAATGGATGCCGTGCAACTTGCACACGACATAGTTATTTTGTACACGGATCAACAAAACTGAGATAGAAAATTATAGTAAGAGGGAACATTATTTTAAGGAGTAAGGAGTGATTTCAGCAGAACTCCCCCCTCCATACCCCCCTCCTTTTTGACCCAGCATATTCCAGCCGTAGTCTGATAGCGAAGGCGGTAAGTATAAAATCATATTTAATATATTAATGTCATCGGGCGTCATAAGGAAATAATTGTTATGTTTTGTATTCGCTAAAAACAATATCTTTAAAACTATGTTTAAACTAGATACGCCCCGCGGCGTAGCATACGCCGCAGACTTGCTCATGGATAGTGCAAAGAAAAAGGGGGGGGGGAGAACGGACACAAACTACAGCAAGAAGAAATCAAAACAACGCGGGTTAACGTCATTGTGGCACCAACGTATTGTTGGTTTCGAGATATTCGCACTGCGGTTTTCTACCTGCCCACCACCCTTCACCACCCTAGCTTGCCAACCCTAAACTGTGATTGGCCGACCCTAACGAGGGTCAGGCATTTTCGCAAGGGAGGGGGGTAAGAACGGGCACAAACACACATTTTTTTTTAAATTAAAAAAATAATGTTTTCGCCTGGGCTTGAACACAGGACCTTCCGCGTGTACGGCGGACGTGATGACCACTACCATACGAATCTAATGTTATTCTGTGAAGGAAAAACGCCAGTGAACGCAAGTACCATTGTTGGTCTCGAGATATTGGTCGACCCCAGGCGAGGGTCATTCGTCATGCTCATTTGCAGATTCTCGCTTTGGTGAATTATATATATAGATTACGTCGTTAAATTATCTGAGTCTCACTCACGCATGACAATGAGTTTTAATACACAGGAGGTGATCATACAATGACATAGAGCATGAAGAGCTCTTCATTTGAAAAAACCTACTGATAATATTATTTAGCATTATTTATGTGCTGTTCAGGTGCGTATACAGTACACTATTATTAATGTTCTTATGTAAACTTATGCATATATTCCTTATAATTTAATTCTAGGACGTAATATTTAACTTTTAAAGATAAATATTGTTTATTTTTTTAAATTTTTTTATTTAATATATTTTTACGTCTAAAGTATTTTTTTTACAGCTCTTAATTTTTAATTGACGAATCAAGAGGCGTCACTATGGTTGGTGTCACCAATGTTCCCTCTAAATTTCTTTGATCTTTGTGCAAAGTAAAAAAAAACAACAACAACTCGTGTTCAAAGTTGCACAGTATCAATTTTTTTGTGCAATGGACATGACGTCATGGGGGCGGATGACCTGTCTGTAGACCCCTCAACCGCCGCCGCGCGCCGAATGCGCCGCAAAATTTTCGTCCGCCGTAAATCAGCCGAAAAATGAACGAGCCGCCGTAACGTAAAGTTTGTTTTCTTAAGATTAATTGCGTTCCGTTTTAAGATCGAATGAATTTTTAGAATAACCGTCGCCGAATGTGTGACAAAAATGAGTTATTTGTACAGTTTTTTTTTAACCTAAATAATAATTAAAATCATTGATACAGTTCTTGCAAGTTATCTTTTTCTTACAATCTTAATTTATAAAATACTAATTAAAATACAAATCAATAAATTAATTAATTTAAGTTATCTTTAAGCTTTGTCGTAAATAGGCAATTTATTATTACTTAATTATTGGGCACCGATCTTCTACTAGCAGATTGGTAAGCCTAAATTAATTGTTTCAATTAACTAGATACTACTTTAGTCAATAACTGATGATTTTAAAGGGTTATCATGAAATTTAAGCACGTAAATTTTTTTGCTGCGCATTTTAATTTTCTCGGGAGAACTTTCATTTTAAATTTATTAAATGCATTTAAATTTATAGCTATAGATCTATATATAATTATCTTCGTGGTCGGACCCTGCGAGGCAACAAGAAGCTGCATGTGCAACAGATACTAATTTTAGAAAGCAGCGCACCAAATTACTGCACCAATGCATCAAAAGGTGTGCAAATTAAATATGCGCTGTAAAAAAAATTATATAACGTCATTGTTTTCCGCTGATATTTTAATTTTGTAAAAAGGGAACAATGTAAAAAGAGGATTTGATGATGGTTAAATATAACATCAAAAAACAAAAAGGGCGCCCTACAAACCCTATTATAAAACACTTTGTGTTCATTTCAGAAAGTTTAATATTTCGTATTGATCAAACAAGGACACGTTAGTTGGGCTTTTAAAAAAGGTCGGCGCCGTAGGTGCCCTAAAAAAGTGCATTAAAAGGGGGGGGGGCGTCTAGTATGTTATATTTTAGTTATTATAGCGCTAATTTGTAAGGCTTTTAAATTTATAAGGCTTTTTCGGCCCTTGACGCTACATAATCGGAGTAGGATACATCATTTTTGTTTATCTAGCAACCTGCTAGCTAGATTTTGTTTTACCTGGAACGACCCATGCTAAAATAAATTTACTGACTGAAGATGTTTTTTTTTAAAAGTTTCATTAATCTATTTTAGGATTCTTAGAAGATCAATAAATTATATTTTAATGAAAATTTCATTTTTTATTTCCTTACTAGATGTTTGATTCTTTTTTGTTTGTTTGTAAGTGAAAAAAGTTGCTTGGCCTCTTGCTGTGACAACCCATCAAGTAGGGTGCTAGATAAACAAGATGGATGTATCCTACTCTACTTTGATTATGTAGCGTCAGGGGCCGAAAACAGCCTTATAAATTAAAAAGCCTTAAAAATTAGCGCTATAATAGCTAAAATATAACATATATAAATGCATTTAATAAATTAAAAACGAAAGTTCTCACGAGAAAATTTAAATTCGCATTGAAATAATATACGTGCTAAGACTGCAGGATTACATTTTTACGTTACACCATTTCTGATGTAACAATTCTTTATGACTATATGATAATTTTAGGTGAACTCAAATGTCAGCAAATGTCATCTAAACCTGGAAAAGAGGCAGTTCTTTAAAAACCTAGAAGTAATACCTAAACCGTCTAGCCTACATGGAAATTCTAAAGCACAATGCTGAAAATATTTTGAAGATCTGTTCTCTGCAGATGGCAGAAATGTAGACGTCGATCGAGTTTATTGTCAGCTGTGTCTCACTGCTCAGCAGTCACTGGGTGACAAGTAGGGTCACATTCAAAATAATTAACCTTAAAAACACTTTTTAAAAACTAGTCTTATATTAAAAATGCTCTAATTTTCTACTTTTTAGTCTACGCATTTTACAGTAAGTGCAAAGCCAGCTTACCTTTTGACTATAAATCCCTTATATATGAGACATAACTAAAAGTAGTGATTATGTTTAAACGCGACATTTACAGACTGAAACAGAATCATCTCCCCTGGTTTTTATCTCCACTGGGCGCAGGGACGGTAGGGGGTGAGAACAGTGAGGGTCGGCGTCAACGCGTGAACTGGGCACGTGAAAAAATTATAAACAAATAGTTGGATGGACGGACGGACGGTTCCGATTAAACTTACAAAGCAAGCTAATATAAGACTAGTAATTAACCAATTTTGCCGCAATTACTTCCAGTGGCAATATGAATCTTCACTTAAGTGTCAAGCACAATGTGTCAGTACAAAGTCAAGAAAAGTCAATAAAATTTTGGGATATTTCCATAAGTATGGAGAAGGCAACAGTCAATGTCAGGCGACATCAAGTCATGAACTGACAAGAGATATCGTTATCTGGTTATTTAGAGTCTTGCTCGCCTTTGAAAATGTGGCTAAAGATGGTTTTGTTGACTTCTTCAAAATTAATTGCCCATCTCTCAACATACTGGCACCTGTAACACTTGCTGGAACATCCCTGGATGATGTTTACGAATATTTTGCTGCAAATGTCGATTTACGGAGAAATCCGGCTAATCCGGATATCAGCCGAAAAATTATGTTAACCAGCCGAAATGTTAAAATCCGGCTAATCCGGATATCAGCCGAAAAATTGTGTCAGCCAGCCGAAATTTAAAAAAAAATTCGGCTGGCAGGTCTACCTGTCTGTCACCGCCATTGTCTTCTGCACAAACTCACCCGACACTGCCCGGCAGTCAGTCTTTAGAATAGGCTTTTTTCAAGAATATGGGACATTCGCACCACTGTTTAAATAACATATATTTTACAAAATCTAAAAGCCAGATTGCAGTCTCAGCCATATTTTGTCCATTCCTTTTGAAGTGGGGCGTAAAGTAGGGCGGCCTTTCATTTGTGATCATATTTATCTAATCTGTTGTCTTAAATTTCTGAAGTGGGCAAGAAGAGGAAGTATTGGTTTGGAGGGGGGGGAGGGAGAGAAAGTGTGTATGTATAGACAATTATGGGTTTTCGTGCATGATGCATGTACAGGAATTTGATTTCGTTAACCTAGGTGATGTGGTTCTAGTCTAAATTAGAAATTTCGGAAACATGATTAAATTTAGATTTTTTGTGTGTGTTGCGGTCTACATTAATCTTTAAAAAAAAGAAAGAAATAAGTATTCTTTAAAAAAATAAAATAAATTATTCTTAGATACCTATCAAGATTACATTTCTCATAAAATATATTCAGAGAGTTTGCAGCACTCAGGGCAGGGTATCTTAACACAATTTCTATAAACTATTTTTTATGTAAAGCATGATGAGACGAGCTGGTAGTAGCTGGGGTACAGCGCTATATAAGTTCTTAAATTTAAATTATTAATATTATTGTTAGAAACTCTGAACTTCTTTCACAATTTCTTTTAAATAATTTGTTTACTCTCACTCTCGTGTGATAAGATTTTTACTTTGTGACTATCCAGTGGCAGCTACCAGAATCTCTGTAATTATGTGTTAATGATACATCAAATGTTGTTTCCTTTGTTATTATTCTTGAAATGAATGAATAATTGACTAAAATTAAATTAATCGTTTTGCTTCCAAACTTAAATTTTGTTTTAACTTTAACCCCTCTTGCTCTTGAAAATATCCTTTAGAGTACCACCGCCAGGTTCGGATTTATCCTTTGAACTGCTCCGTGCGAAAGTACAAAAATAACACAATTTCTTGTAATAAGTTTGAACTTAAAATGCTGAGTATAATTCAGAAATTTTTAAACGAACTTTTAGTTCAAAGAATTTTCTAAATCCGTCTGTGTTGTGCGCAGGTCAGAGTGGTAAAAATGTGGCGCAGTGGAGTAAATATGTCGTCGAGGTACAGAGGTACTAAAATGAGGCCTAAAACGTTACATTTTAGTGAAATTTTATAAACTGGGATGGTTGGAGGTGGGCGCCAATTTTATTAATTGCATCCCACGAGTGCAAATATCACCACTGGCGTTGTAGGGGACACGGTGGTCGAGTGGCAACGCGCTCGACTGGCGTACCGATTTGGCACGGGTTCGAATCCATTTGAATTTGAAGTCAAGGATTTGTTCCCGGGGCCTAGGGCGTCCCTGAGTCACCAAGCTCCGAATGGGTACCTAACACTAGTTAGGCGGCTGGGTAATGCGTGGAATCCTCATAGCCGTGGCCTGTGAACGCTGCATCACTTGCCAACAGGTCATCCGGTCTGTGGACGCAATTATCTTCTGCACAAAAGGAGCGACTGTATAGATAAGATAGATAGAAATAACGTTATAACCTCTCGTCATAAAACTTGCTGCGGCCCTGGTTTAAATCTAATTTTTGCCTTAATAATATAAGATTTGTGAATCTTTAATTTTAAAAAGGGTAATTTTATACAATATACTATCCACTAAAGGATTTTATGGACTTTTAAAAAATTATTTCTTTTTGAAATTACATTTTTCAGAAAGTTCCTCCGCGATTCCATAAAATGAATTTTGCGGCCCCCATTAATTTTTATTTCGTACCGTTGCATGAAAAAGCGGAGTGTTAATGCGGCCTTGCCACCGCACAGAATAAAGCTGGCAACAGGGTTGCCATATTGGCCTTTTTAAGGCCAAATTATCAAAATTTGGCCTTTTTTAAGAGGGTTTGGCTTCAAAATTTTTTTTGGCCTTTTGGCCTTTTTTTGGCATTTTTCTTTAAAAAGAAATAAAAATATATACATAAAAATAATCTTTATCACAAACAAAAAAAAATAAAAATTCGCCAATAAGTAAATAACCTTATTAATTATTTCCTATTTTTGAATAGCTTACGTGTATTTTAGACATTAAAAAGTTTTTAAAAAGTTTAACGAAGAGGCTATTAAGACAAAGCCAGATATAGAATGCAGCTCACACTTTTAGACGCTATTGTTAGAGTCAGGGCTGAGCTTTTGTTTACAAATAAATGCAGTAAGGACTTTGTCATGTCACCAAGAATGCTTGATGACTTGACATCTGATAAAGTTTATAATAATACTGCAAATAGCAGTCTAGAGGAAAAGGATGACCTGAAGCTTTTCTTTCAAATTTGTATGTTAGTATCATAGTCTATTTATTTTGTGAGTACAACCATACATACGAACATTGGCATTTACACATTTATTATCCTTTTTCTCCTGGTTCTACCTTCATTTTAAATAGTTAACTAATTTTCAGCCGTTATGAGCCGTCCATAAATGACGTCACGCGATTTTGGCAGATTTTTCAATGTATTTTCACCCCCCCCAACCCCTCGTCACACGTAATCAAGAGCTAGACCCTTTCCAATATGACGTCACAGTTCTTAAAAGCACCCTCCCCCTCGTCATACATCGCCACAAATCTGTAACCCCCTCCCGCCCCCTAGGTGCGTGACGTCATTTTTGTTGACATTTTTCATATAACATAAGTTTGGCCTTTTTTGGCCTTTTTTGGCAGTCAGTTTGGCCTTTTACCCAAATTACAATCTGGCAACCCTGGCTAGCAATAAATAAACAAACAATATGGATGGATGAATAAAGGGGTTTGCATAAGTATAAGCTAGTGTAAAATTGTTTTAGAAATAAAAAAAAGCAGATTATTTAGCACTGTAATAGCTTAATATTACTTATAAATTTAATTTAAACAGTAAAAAAAATGCCTTTGTTAAGTTTACTCATGAATATCAAATTTTGGTTATAATATAATTATTATAAATAGTAGAGAGTCCGAGTCTTAGTCTTAGAGAGCCTTTACTTTAACTTTTAAACTTTAAATACTTAAACTCTACACCAGCCAGATACTACGCACATTCATCACTTTTAAATACTTTCAGTTCAACTATACACCAGATACTACGCACATTCATCACTATAACTTATAACATTGAGTCATAGAGTTTGAAAGGCACTTTTCAAAAACATATATGGGTAATCCTGCAGTTTCTACACGTCTAACATGTATATTATTTCACTACTCACAACTGTCACTCAAGGATAGGACTGCTGCATAGTTACTTAAGTTACCCAACCCAACGGTGCATCGATGCACCATCGGCCATCGTCTTGCCAGAGGGAAGGATGCCGATATTCATATTAATAATTAATTATATAATTATCATTTCACAGCAGAATTTAATTTTCTTGTGAGAACTTATGTTTTTAATTTATTAAAGGCCGGTGCTGCTCGTCTCGAAGTTCGAGTCATCCAGCATGAATACTAGTCGTCTCGAAGTTCGTTTTGATTTAAAAAATAGACTAAACCTAACCCAGACCCTAACACTGACACTAAAACTACAATCTTAATTACGTTAATGGATAAAAATAATTGCACTTATTCCCTATTTACTTATTCCCTATTTTCAAGTGTAAAAATACAACATTTCATTCCCGGAAGTACGCTTTGCTCTGCCATAACAACAATGAAAATAGTTCGAGACGAGCAGACCACTTTGTTTATTTAAATGCATTATTATGTGTTGTATTTTTAGCTATACTATTACTATACTACAGTGACTACACAGCGCTAATTTTTAAGTCTTGTCTTATTTATTTCTAAGGCCAAGGCATTTCTAAATTTCTTCGGCTCTCTATGATACAATATATGATTTATTTGATACATAAAAATGACATAATCCGGTCACGATCCTCCATTTTGTTTATCTAGCGCCCCAGGCCCTGCTTGCCAGATGTTTTTTTACCCATGTTAAAATAAATTTCCTGACTGAAGATTTTTTAATAAAAATAAAAGTATTATCCATCTATTTTAATGTTCTTAGCAGATAAATAAATATTTTAAAGACAATTTCATTTTTTATTTCGTTACTAGATGTTTGATTCTTACTACTTACTGTGACAACCTGGCAAATAGGGTGCTAGATAAACAAAATGGATGTATACTACTTCGATAATGTAGCTTCAAGGGCTGAAAAAAAGCCTTAGAAATTAATACAAATTACAAATTAGCGCGGTAATAGCTAAAAACAACATTCAATAATGCATTTCATAAATTAAAAACGTAAGTTCTCACGAGAAAATTAAATTTTGCTGTGAAATAATATACATGTAGAAACTGCAGGATTACCCATTTATGATTTTATCTCAATAATTTGATATTTTAAAGTGAAGTCTGAGTTGCACATGCAGTATTCAATTAGCGAAGTTTCAATTATTTTGGCCAGATGTTTTAGATTTACTTTTTCGTTGAATATCAGTATGGCTATGAGTATGAGTCACTTAAATAGACAGACTATTCTTTCTATGCTATAACAATACTTTTTGTAATACGAATCATTCCTAATGTTAGAAAGTTATATACAATGTACTATGATTATTATGACAGTTTTCTTATTCCGTATGCAAGAGAAACATATGATACAGCCATACAATATGAAATATGATAGAACCTAAATTTCTCTTGCTGTCTAGAAATACAATAATAAACAAGCGCTGGAGAAATTAACAATGTACAAATGTAAAATGAGGAAATTAAAGATATCAAGGAATCGATCATCCAATTGAATGCCCTCTATGCCCGTCTGGTGTTGTATTTTACTTGGACTTGTCATCTGGTGGCTGTTTAATACTATTACTATTAATCCGGAAGTTACAATTGAACATCGTTATCTCAAGTAGATCGCGTTCTTTCCTTGACTGGAGTGTTGTCTTGGCGTGTGTAACTTATTACAAGAGTGGAAAAAAGACTGAACTCTCGCTACAAGGTGACTCGGTTTAACCTGATGGAAATGATACAGACTACAACGAACCACGGGACGACCATTGCGATTAAACTTCTTGGTGGAATCTTGAGAACGAGGCTACGCCTAACAGGCATGCTGAGCCTTAAACTCTTGATTTAATTGTGTGTATTTGTTTTGATATTATTTCTGGATCAGGATCTTCATCATGGATTCCTGTTTTGCTAAGGACATTCTTTTAGCCCAAGACCCCTGTTTCGCTAAGGATTGCTCCATCAAATTACTGTCTATGACGGTGATGCGTCCATTTCTGAACACTTATATGAAATTGTGTGTGTGTAACTATGTTTAGGAAGATTTAGAGTGCAATGTGTTTTATTTAGTTGTTGAAGATGTTTGCAAAGTACTGTGGGCTGGGTTACTGCACTATATAAGTGAACAAATAATAATAATAATAATAAAGTATTAGTATCATAATCATATCATTGATACAAATTACAAATTCTCGCGCCCCCCCCCCTCCCCTTTCCCTTTCCCCCAAAGGAATTCGATAGTGGAATGGGTTGCCTGAGGAAACCAGGAAAACCAACACTTTATCAACATTTAAGATGATTTAAAACTCTAATAAAAATGCAAGACTAGTCATAAACCATGAATAAGTGTAGGATGCAATAATCTTCTGTAGAGAAGGAGTATCAGATAAGAAAAGATGACTATACTTATACATGTACTATACTTATACTATACTTAGACTATACTTATACTATACTTACACTATACTTACACTATTTAGACTATTTGTAATGCTAATGCTGGAGAGTTATTTGTGTGAATCAATTTTTACTTTAAATTGTAAATTATAATTACATGTAATAAGAATGAGTTTAATGTGATTTTAAGAAAAATTGGATCAGATTTTTTAAATGTTTAGAATCAGAATAAACAATAATTGAATACATGTAATTGACAATGTCATCTGTATACGACCCATAAAACATGTATACATTATAAAACATTTAAAAAGAGCAGCAAGATTCATTACTGGTGAATATTCACAACTGACAACAGTAACACCATTAATTAAATTACTAAACCTAGAAACACCAGAGGATATTAAAGCAAAGTAGTAATAAAATATAAGACATTAAATTCTAAATTGAAAATTCAATACAACAATCTAATGCAACACTCAGATAGTCCTTGTTCCATTTACAAGAACAAACACATAAAAATCTCTTTCTTCCAGTCTGGAATGGGTTGCCTGAACAAACCAGTAAAACCTACATACTATCAAAATGCTAATAAAAATGCAAGACTAGACATAAACCATGGAAAAGAGTAGGACATAGGAGTAATCTTCTGTTTAATATAATATGAGTAGGGTGAGAAGCCCCACTATGAGTAGGGGGAGAAGCCCCACTTACATAAATTTTAATCTGACACAGCTGCTTTACTTTAAAAGAACAACAAAAACTCTTTATCTAATCATAATGAGTGAAGTATGGATAGAAAATTTCTTTAAGTTTTGAATTAGCCTCCACTTAAACTTCAATATTTGGACTTGACCTTATTTTTAGTTTGAGATTATTAAATGGTTGGCTTAACTGGAAATGGAAAGCTAATTTAATTCTTGTTAATCATATCAGTGATTATGACATTAAAAACAACATCAAATTAGTATGAGTCATAAGGTCCAGTCCAGTGGTCCCCAAACATTTCAAGCTAAGGATGCAATCACTTTCTGTATAGAAGTAGCATCTATAACTATAACAGATAAGATAACTTCTAAGTTTAAAGTGCTATATGGCTTATGGCATTAAAAAACCTAAATAATTTTTGATAACACTTAAAATAGACTCAAGCTGGATTAAAACCTTAAAAATAATCTTGTGTGTCTGTCAAAAATATGGAGTTTTTTTTGTAGAGAATTAAAACCGGTGGTTTTTCTTTGTAATATTTTCATTCTACATTTATCATACATATTTATTACTAACAATAACAAAATTAAACTTCAACATTTATCTCATTTAAGAAGAGCTCTCGTGTTATAACTGGAGCCAGTTATTCTCAAGATTAGTCACATAAAGAGCATACTTTATTAATTTCTATTTCTAACCCTCCTGGTGCTAAGCTGTTACTTATATTTTAATATTAATAATAAATATTTGGCTTCTGTGCATCAAGTTTTACTATTCTTCAGAGACATCCTAATACTAATAGATACATTTTTTACTCCAAGATTTTCTTCACCTTCAAGACATCTTAAATTTTGCTCAATACATCCTTTTGTAATAGATTTGTTCAATACATCCTTTTGTAATAGATTTGTTCAAGACATCCTTTTGTAATAGATTTGTTCAATACATCCTTTTGTAATAGATTTGTTCAAGACATCCTTTTGTAATAGATTTGTTCAAGACATCCATTTGTAATAGATTTGTTCAATACATCCTTTTGTAATAGATTTGTTCAAGACATCCTTTTGTAATAGATTAGTTCAATACATCCTTTTGTTATAGATTTGTTCAATACATCCTTTTGTAATAGATTTGTTCAAGACATCCTTTTGTAATAGATTAGTTCAATACATCCTTTTGTTATAGATTTGTTCAATACATCCTTTTGTCGTAGATTTTAATAAAGACATCTTTTTCTCATAGCTTTTTATCAAGAAATCCTTTACTCATAGATTTTGTACAGTTCTTATTTACTCCATCAACAGGTGTTAGCTGAGCTAACATGCTTTTAAACACAAGTCTGCTAACTTCCTCTGAACATTTTAATACGATACACTGGATATTCAAATATTAGCTTCCTACAGACCCTTGCTGAACTCTCCATCCAACGAGTGGTTGAAGAATTTGTCTCATGTTCAACTCTCACAGGCTGGGTTTTTCTACATTGGACAAAAATGTGTGCTGTGCATGTACTGTGAAAGTAAAGTTCGTATAGATAACTTTGTGAAGGATGGCCGTATGACTGATCCCAAGAGTGCAGTATTCCACCACAAGGGCTGCAGGTCTGTTACTACAAGTGATGATGGTTCTGAGGGGAGTTCAAAGAATAACTTTTCAAGAGGTTCTCCTGTAGAAATTTTAGCTGATAAAAACGAGAGCCCAAAATCAGGACAGCATTGCCGCTCCACATTGACTCAAGGAACACCAAGATTACAAAATTCTGCACAAGAAACAAGTGTCAACTTTAAATCCCACTCTGGGAAACTTCAAGAAGTAGAAGCCAATCATGAAGAATTTTTTCCACACAATGAGGAAGGGGGATTAAATGAAGCAGTTGGAGGTCTGGACTTTTCAAGCCAAAGCATCGACAGTTCTGTTCCTCACAGAGAATTTGGCCTGATTCAGCCAACTCATTCATTTGGTAGGTGGGATAGAAGATAAGAAAATTGCCAAAATGCTTATTTTTTTAATTTTTAGAATGAATGCTTTTGGCTTATTTAGTAATGCTCGAAATGTTATCAGTTAGAAAATATTCTTATAAGCACTTAATTAAAACTTACATAACTTGACTTTGTTTATTCTGTTCTTCTTTCTAGAGTATGCTGAGATATTTGAACCTGAAATTGATTTGATCAAAAATGATGCCACAAGTCCAGCTCTCCACTTACTGGAATGTACAAAAAACCCTGGCCACTTTTCATACTTCCCAATCAATAACCTAAATTTGGCTCAAATACCTTCAAAAACCAGGCATAGAGATGTAATCAAGTTTTTTCAGCTCTTTGCAAACCTCACTGTAAGAATTATTGTCACAAGTAAAACTGAACAAAAGATAGGAACAGGTAGTTTGTCTCTGACTGAGAGTTTAGGCCCAGAGACCAATGCTGGACAAGAAACTGTCACTTACACGTTTGGTCAAGCTGTGAGGTGTGTCACATCTCTGGTGAAAAGGCCAAAGTTTGTCATACACATTTTAACCAACAAGTACGTGGTTTCCTGCAATGAGGAAGCAGTGAACACAAATGTTGAATTTTTCTATGACCATCCAAACAGAAGTCATGTTAAAGTCATCAAAGGTGCCTATGTCAATCTCGGTGAGATAACAGATGATGACCGAGCAACAATTGTCTGCAAAACGTCGGACCACAGTTTTGCACATAGAATCGAGCAGATGAGGCAAGATGTTTTGTCAACAGCCAACAAACTTCCGAGGCAGGCCAGAGTATGCATGACAAAGAAAGTTTTTATCATCAGCCATCCTCACGGCAAGGAGAAGGTTCTGTCCTATGGTGACTCAGTACTGGTCAAGTACGACATCAGGTCCATTGAGGTCCAGGGACGGCTGGTCAAGAAACTGAGGAAACTTAACAATAGCCAACTAGGTGAGTGAGTTCAGAGCGGTTATATTAACAATAAAACATTATCACCATCATGAATTGTAATTTTTAAAATGCGTCATTTTTTTTTACTTAAAAAATTTAATTTTTGCTCATTTTCAAATGTATGATTTTATCTTTTCATTTATCAAATAGGTAAATAAATGATTTTTTTTGCATCATTTATCTAAATATAAAAAAAATAAAATCAGAGCCTTTGATTGTTTATTAACTTGATGTGAAACCATTACAAACTCAATTTTTCTGTATACATATGCACTATGTACCTACTGCAATATTTGATTAATAAGCTCAAATTTTGTTTTCATGCAGCCGATGCAGATTTTGTTAATTTACGGAAGGCGCTCCTGTATGCAGCCGACACGTGTGCAGGGTGTTGTGGGGCACCAGTGATTACATTTAAGAGAATTCAACACCAGGCAAGTGTTGACCCAGAACTTGAGTTGGAAGTATGCGTCCACAATGGAGTTGAAAAAACTCATGGCCTCGGGGCTTCTGTCTTACAAGGTGTAGTACTTGGTACAACAAATGATTAACACTGAAACTCACGTCATATCTGTTAAATTACTAAACATATGTTAACATAATGAATGATAGTATTGTTTTAATTGGATTATTTGATAAAAGTATATTTTGTTTACATTACATTTACATAGGTAACAGTTTTAAGACCATAACTTTTAATTGATATCTTCAATATTTTGTGTGTTTTATCCTGACCTGTAATCTTTTCTGAAATGTTTTTGTTTACTTGGTTGATATTAAAAAAAAACAAAAGTACTTCAAAACATCCGCTTTTAAGGACTTAAAATTTCATGGAGATTCAATATTTTTTCTCATAAATTATTTAAAGAAATGTTCACATTAGCTGCAGTGAACATAATGTTCCCAGATTAAGCAATGATGGATTAATGTTTATTTAAGAGGTTGTACCATGCAAGTTCCTGGCCTTGGGACATTAATGATGACATATTTGCACATGTGCACAGAAATTATCATTGGATTACTCAGAACTTGAACAACTCTTGACCAAGTCGGCTAGGACCGCAAGTTGACAAGTCTGTTGCTGGAGGCCCAAGTTCATAAATAGTTTAAAAATTCAGTTTCTATGAATGTCAATGTTTTGTCTTCTAGAGTGCACAACAGAAGATTTGGAAATGTCCAATCCTAGTCTGATTGGAAATGAAGCTGAACAGAATGATGATGAAGAGGAAAGTTCCGGGGGTCAAGCTGAAGTTACTTCTCCTGTTTTCAAGGTCAAAAGTCATCCATCGTATCCCAGCTACATTATTTACAAGGAACGTTTAAACAGTTTTGCCAGTTGGGACGCCCATCACATCCATCGACCCGAGGCATTAGCTCATGCTGGATTCTTCTATGCAGGTATTTGTCTTAGTTTATTATATATTGGGATCTTTTGTGTTTACACTATAGCAGTCTTACTGTATTTGTATATTAGTATTATTTTATTTATCTTATTGTGTTTGTCTTAATTTTTAAATTTATATTTGTGTGTTTACATTACATTACTCCAGCTTTTGTAATTATGTTATCGTATTTATGTCATTGTTTTCTTATGGACTTATTGTAACATATTTTTATACGCTGTTAGTATTTGATTTTAATGGATCATTTTCTACTGCCTTATTAATGCAGGAGTAAAGTATGTGTAATGTATTCACTCATACCTATCAATAGCCTGTTATTGCATTGGCTTTGCTCTGTTATGGTGTTATGAGATAATAAAAAACAAAATTGGCTAGAAATTCCTTTAAACATGACATTTTCAAGTTCACATTGCCATGCATAAAGCAATTCCACACTATATTAATATTATTGTTAACTTAAATTCTTTAACCCTAATAATTGGTGTATCAAGTTTCATGTTACAGTAAGTAACATGTCTTCCATTTTATATACCTAACATGGCATTTAAGTTAAATTCAGTTTCTTTATGTTTAGTATTTACTTCAGAGATAGTAGGCTTAGTGTTAATATTAACAAAATTCTAGCATTCCAATGTAAAAAATATGTCCAACACTCTTTACGTCAGGTTATGCTGACTGTGTTAGGTGTTTCCAGTGTGGTCTTGGCCTTAGGTCATGGAAGGCAGGCGACGATGTTTACACCCAGCATGAAAAGCACCGGCCGTCCTGTCCATTCCTGCAGGCTCACCGTAGACCAACGTCTGATAGTGACCAAAGCCAAGGCACAGTTTCAGTGGATAATGACTCAGGTAAACTATTTTGATAATTTATCAGAACAATAAGTGTAAGTGTTAACAATTAGATTGCATGGACTTGATGAGGTTATAAAGATATTTTTAGTTCTGGAATGTAGTTTTTAATAGTTTCTATTAAAGATCTAAATATTTATAAATGTAAAAAAAACAACCTTTAGAACCTAGTGTATTTACTTTAGAATTAAAAATAGGACCTAACAATATTTGTCTTTTTATTGCATTGTTTCTGGTAACGGTCAAACATTTAATTTTCTAGGATATTTAAATACTATTTTAAAAAAAAATAGTTTTCTGATAAACTTTTTTCAAACAACAATTGTATTGTGTGGTGGGTAAACCTTCATTATAATGTGTTAAATCCTAGTAAACATGTTATTGTCCTCATGTGTGTTAAATCCTAGTAAACATGTTATTGTCCTCATGTGTGTCAAATCCTAGTAAACATGTTATTGTCCTCATGTGTGTTAAATCCTAGTAAACATGTTATTGTCCTCATGTGTGTCAAATCCTAGTAAACATGTTATTGTCCTCATGTGTGTCAAATCCTAGTAAACATGTTATTGTCCTCATGTGTGTTAAATCCTAGTAAACATGTTATTGTCCTCATGTGTGTCAAATCCTAGTAAACATGTTATTGTCCTCATGTGTGTTAAATCCTAGTAAACATGTTATTGTCCTCATGTGTGTCAAATCCTAGTAAACATGTTATTGTCCTCATGTGTGTCAAATCCTAGTAAACATGTTATTGTCCTCATGTGTGTTAAATCCTAGTAAACATGTTATTGTCCTCATGTGTGTTAAATCCCAGTAAACATGTTATTGTCCTCATGTGTGTTAAACCTAAATGTTCTTAAAATAATACATAAAATAAAAATGTCATTTAACAGTAAGAAGGAAATACTATTTCACTATTTTACCATATATTAAATATAAAGGCATGAAATATTCTGACGCTAGCGTTTACAGTGCAACATTAATTTTTTGTTTACAGATCAAAGAAATTTTTTTTTGACTGTGCTAGAGTGTGAGCATGTAAAACTGAAACAAAAAACATTGTGTAAAGTTTGTGCTAACGCACCAGTGAGGGATCTGTTTCTTCCGTGCGGAGAACTTGTTGCCTGCACCGAGTGTTCAAAGCTGCTCACACATTGCCCTGTCTGTCACAAACAGATACTCGCCACTGTAGCAACATACTTTGGGTAATTTTTGAGTACACCTTTCAGCTTCAGGATCAGTGTCTCTGGCCTGTTTGACGACTAGAGTAAAAAATCAAATGTCAGCAAGGGAAATACATTAACAAAAAGTATCTGAAGTTTCTAAACAATTATGGAACATGATCAGTGGGGTCAAATAACTGTTTCGACAAGTCTGGTTGGCCACAGCAAGTAATTTCAAGAATCTCCCCATCTTTCTTTGTTTTGGTTATATAAAGTTTGTAACAGAGGGTTTTCTGGTATTTTTTTGCTTTTTGGGAACTCAGAACAATTAAATGTTTGGTGTAAAAGGTTCTTTGAATAAAAATAAATCTTTAATTGTGAAGATAATAAAAGATTTGAATTAATTTCTCTATGTAGAGCTATTTTGTTTAGTTGAGTATTTTTCAGTGTATTGGATAATTTAAAGAAAAGTTATTTCAAGTAAAAATAATTTGTCACATTATTTTATGTTTATTTATCGATGTGGTTAGTTTTATTTTTAAATTCAAGCTCTAACTTTAATGTTCCCTTTAAGCTGCGCGGCCGCACTGATATCTGACTCATGCCGCGCAGCAGATTAGAATTACAGCGCAGCAAATTCTGTAAATGGATGCTGTGCAACTTTGCACACAAGTTGTTTTAATTTGCAAGCGAACCAAGGAACCTTAGACGGAACATTGTCTAACTCTAAAATAATTTTTAGAACATTAGAGCAGACTTGTTTGGACTTATAAGTAGGGGTCTACCGATATGCATTTTTGCCTATATTGCCGATACCGATATTACCGATATTTTTTTTGCCGATATGAGTATTTGTTAGGACACAAACCAGCGTTCATATTTGATGACGTCATTCTTAAATTTATCACTGGTAATTCTTTATCTATTATATTAGGGGACTACCGATATGCATTTTTGCCGATATTACCGAAATTTTCTTCCCATATGAGTGATGAGTATTTGTAATGACAAAAACCAGCGGTCTTATTTGATGACGTCATTCTTAAATTTATCACTCCTAATTATTTATATTTTATATTAGGGGTCTACCGATATGCATTTTGGCCGATATTACCGATATTTTTTCCCGATATGAGTGCCAATATGAGTATTTGTTAGGATATAAAATAACAGCGATCATATTTGATGACGTCATTCTTAAATTTATCACTCGTAATTATTTATATTTAATAATTTAAGGGTCTGCCGATATGCAGTTTTGCCAATATTACCGATTTTTTTTTGCGTGGCCGAAACGAAGTTTCTGATGTGTTTACAAGTTCCAATTCATGACCTATATAAGACTCATGACAAAACGAACCGTCCTTTATAAAAATGTACAAGCAAAATTAGAACTCCTTTTGAAACTTTAACTTTTGACTCATAATTATTAATTCTAACCAATAGTTTAATGGCTTTTGCACACGGCTACCTTATATGAATGAAACAATGAGAACAAAGTAATTGTAATAGAGTGAAAATGAGGTTGAAGGATCAATGGTTGCCAATGACAACAAGTCTGCACACGGTACATTTTGTTATTCCATACGAAATGAAATGTTTTAGACATCTGCGATTCTGCGTGCATCTTTGCTATTAGAGCAATTACGTCAACATAATGTTTACATGTTATCCATTTATTAGAGCAATTACGGTATACTTGGCATCGGTACTATTTACACAGTATTTCTGAGCATACGAAAATTGGCCGATACCTAAATAATATCTTATCTTATCTATACAGACGCTCCTTCTATGCAGAAGATAGTTGCGTCCACAGACCATGACAGATGATCTGTTGGCAAGTGATGCAGCATTCACAGGCCACGGCTTTGTGGGTTCCACGCATTACCCAGCCGCCTAACTACATGTAGTGTTAGGTACCCATTCGGAGCGGGGTGACTCAGGGACGCCCTAGGCCCCGGGAACAAACCCATGCCTTCACACGGATTCGAACCTGTGACCATCGGTACGACAGTCCAGTGCGCTGCCACTCGACCACCATAGCACATGGCATACTGTATCATGGCTGTACATATTAATACTAGGACTCTTTTTGGCTATTTCAATATCGGTATCGGGGTCGATATATTAATTTTGTTAATTTATCGAGATATTGTAAATCTAAATGATAGGGTTTTTTCGTTGTTGTTTTTTTTTGACGCAAAAAAAATATCGGTGACGTCAATATCGGGATCTTTACATGATACCGATATTGCCGATATCCAGATATCGGTAGACCCCTACTTATAAGTATTATCTGTTTTTTTGAAGATCCAACTGCATTTATTTATTTAACAATTAATTAATTTTTTTTTAACGATCAAATTTCTTTTAAAAAGAAAAAAACCCCACAGATTCTCATCGTCACTTGATTTATTGCCAGGTGCTGATTAAATTATCTATTTTTGATATTTAAATTTACTCCACAAATTTGTTTGATATTTTCAAAACCATTGATCTTGTTTATATACTTTGAATAAAAAAATCAGTTCGTCTTCCGATACTTTAATAATTTTCTTTATTGATATAAATTTAACATTAGAGAAAGTTTCAAAGTTTGTGATATTGATGTCTAAATTTGAGTATTTTTTAAATTGTTGTTTGGCCTTTATATCTGTGGAGTTTTTACATTAGTGTCATTAAGACCAGTTTTATTTGAATGACTAATGAAGGGGATGGGCTGTGAAGATCATTTTGAGGACTTTTTCAAAAACCAAATGTAATCAGATTCTTTAATGCCTACATTAATCAGAACCTTGATTTGTTGCTTGTCTACAACCGGTTGCTATGTGCTGACATCAAATTTATTATAAGTCTATGTTGTCCATTACTGTCACAGTAATGAAGTAATCATTACCCTATCTGACGATAATTTACTTTGACAGTAGCTCACTAGATGAAGATATCCCAAATGTTGGTTGTTGTATAATACTGTCATGTTACCCACATAGTAACCAGGTGGACACGGAAGATAGGAAGATACATCATGCTGTACAAACCATATATCTGACAATGTCCTCTCTTTAAACCACCACAGCCTTCAGTAGATAGGTAGCTTGATGTCACACTGTACCGTCACAACCTAGTCAATAAATCACAACAGCCTTCAGTAGATAGGTAGCTTGATGTCACACTGTACCGTCACACACCCTAGTCAATAAACCACAACAGCCTTCAGTAGATAGGTAGCTTGATGTCACACTGTACCGTCACACCCTAGTCAATAAACCACCACAGCCTTCAGTAGATAGGTAGCTTGATGTCACACTGTACCGTCACACCCTAGTCAATAAACCACAACAGCCTTCAGTAGATAGGTAGCTTGATGTCACACTGTACTGTTACACCCTCACCCTAGTCAATATTAATATTTAAGTACATGTAATTACTTTTATTTCTATTTTTTCATTCAATTTTTTTTTCAGTCTGGGATTCCTATCAAAGAAGTCAATGTATTTTGACTTGATAGTTGTTTTTTTTTACATTAAATATATATTAAACATTTCTGCCTCACTACCTGTGATAAAACTTTATTAAATAATGATGGAAATTTTAAATTTTTTATTTTAAACTTATATTTGTGTATTTGAGTTGCCTAATAAAAGTGACAAATGTATTTTGTTCTTTGGTTTTATTTGTGATTTTCTATTGTGTCAAAGTCTCTAATCTCTAAGTCAAATTGATTTAATCATTACTACTAGTTTACTACACAGTACTCAATATACTACTATAAATAGTCACTGTTGGGTTTCACCTGTTTATTGTCACTGCCAGTGGGGAAGGGGCAACCATAAACTCTTGAGGGAGAGAATGAGTGAGGAGACATAGCAATCAATAATTTATTACCCTCTTGTGGGTGTTCAATCGTCACTACCATTTTCATGAAAATTTTACCAGAATCTACCCGATAAATCCATAGTCATTTGCGGCTATTTGACCAACCAGATAATTGGTGAAATTATTGTTCCCACTAAATCAATCATTTTATTGTTATACCAAGATACGATGCAAAGCAAAAATTAAATTTTAAGAAATCAGATAAACATATTTAATTCTCTTGGTACCATGACTTGTATGTCAGACTGACTAAAAAAAGAAATTCTTAATAATAAATAAGAAATGATTAAAAACCGTTAAAAAATCAATCCTTTTAGATTTATTATCTTATCTTCTTATCTGTTTACAGACGCTCCTTCTATACAGAAGATTATTGCGTCCTACGCTTATCTATGGTTTGTGTTTAGTCCTGCATTTTTATTAGAGATTTAAATGTTGATAAACTGTTGGTTTTCCTGGATTCTTCAGGCAACCCATTCCACGCCCGAATTCCGGACGGGAAGAAGGAAAACTTGTATGTGTTTGTTCTTGCATACGGAATAAGAAAGGTGTTTTTATCCTTATGTCTATCTGAGGGTTGTATTAAGTTATCTTTGTGTTGTATTTCTACATTAGAATTAATTAATATTATAGCCCAGCGTTATAAAAAAATCCATCAAACGCTTTTGAGTTTGATACTTCTTTTCTTTTTGATTTAGAGAAATATTATAATTTATTATTTCTGTAACAATTTTGCTATGTAATATATATATATATATATATATATATATATATATATATATATATATATATATATATATATTAGGGCTGCGGAATTTAACAATTAATTTCTCGATAAATCGTTAAAAATTTTTATCGATTAAAATTATTTTAATCGATAAAAATTCGATTAAAATTAAAGAAAATATTTATAATATTTATAAACATTTTTATTAATAAATTATTAATAATTAATAATAATTTATATATTTTTTACGTACAAACTTCTCCCGTGTAAAATTATAATTTATTTTATTACTTTATAATTTATGTGGACTGGCAGACGTCAACTAAAAAATGGCTGACAGCACAGCGCAGTTAAATTTAAACATATAACTAGAAAGTTGAGCAAAAATTTTGTTTTTAAGCAAACTGCGGATGGCAAAGTCGAAGATGGTGAAAAAGTTTACTGTGTTCACTGCCATAAAAAAAAATCTCTTTTAAAGGATCAAATACATCGCTGACGTACAAAATATTCTTACTTTTCAATGTCCATGAGAAATGTTCAGTTTAATGACGTCATAAATTTCTATTTTTGGCTTTAATCGAAATTATCGATTAATAAATTAAGAAATGTGTTATATGAATTTATGTTTTTTAATTTCGGTACTTGTTATTTATCTGACCACCAATGCAACATGACGTTCTTTTGTTGTTGTAAAAAAACAAAACCAGGCATAACATCAAATTTAATTAACAATGAATATAGTCAGCTATGATCTATGTTCCATTATCCCGGTGGCCAGAATGTTACAAAGGCATCCATTATGGTGTTGAAAGGATCAGCGTGTCACATTTTCACACGCTCCACATGTACTTGCACATTTAAGAGTCTTTCATATGACGATGAGTCCCGTTGTGGCATTTACTTTATTCCTTTGTAGATTTCCATGACATCACGATTCGTTTGGTGTTAGCATCGGTATTAGGGTCAACGAAATGTAGGCTGTGATTCGCGGTTTCATGATTGTAACACAGTGTAACACATGCCAACTGCAGCAGCTATTCCCTTGTAAAAGCGTCACTAATCAGACATAATTATTTTTCCTGGAAGAATGTATTGTGCAATTAAAGGCATCAGAATGGCAGCACTTCTATCAGTGAAGCCAACATGTAACTTTCTCCAGTATCATGACTGATACCGCTAAAAAATAAAGACATTATTTGGTGATCGGATAAAAGGCAAGTACCGTAATTTCACTTGAGAAGGTCATGGTTCACGCTTTCTCGGAAGCTATTGTTTTGTTTGTTTCCTGCAGTTGGTTACGTTCATCAATAAATAAATGAAATGACGGATAATAAATAGAATTTCACTTTAAATATGCAAGGAAAGTATCCGCGTATCACATGTACATGCACTATGTGACTTCATAGTTCTTAGGCCAACAATAAATTATTCTTTTGGCAATACAAATGGATTTGGAACTTAAAAACTATACAGTACAGTCCCATTGACAAATAGAGAAATATAAATTATACGAAAGACGATAAACCAATAACGTTTTAAATTTTCCACTGTCGCCAGTTGAGTTATGTTTCCAGAATACCCAAAGAGTTCCATATTGTTGCACACAATTAATTTATTTTCTACTAGATACGACCGTGGCATAGCATACGCCGCAGACTTGGTCATAGATAGTTCAAAGAAAAGGGAGGTGAGAACGGACACAAACAGCTGCGTTAAGAAATGAGAACACCGTGAGTGACAACCCCGTACCACCCTCGCTTGCAAACCATAAACTGTGATTGCTAGTTCCTAGCTACGGTCATTCGTCATGCTTGCTTGCTCGCGTCGTATTGTGCTTGTCGTAATTTCTGATGAATTATATATATAGATACTAGTATACGTCTATAGAAGTGTCTACGTAATTCCCAACTACACATTAGGGGCCGTCCATAAAGTACGCCACGCTATTTTTGACAATTTACCCCCACCCCCCTTTCCCCCCTGTCACAAACTGTCACAAATCTTGGAACACCCCCCCCCCTCTAAAGTACGTCACACTTTCGAACAAAATGTGGTTTTTTAATTAACAAAATAATTAAAATTTAATATAAAACACCGTGACGTCACACATGGCCGCAGTGGCGTAACAACGGGTTGGCATCGGGGGCAGTTGCCAAGGGCGCCAGCTCAAAAGGACGCCACTAAATCTCTAATTTTTAAATTTGCATATAAGTAAATACAGTCGGACCGGTAATCCTGCAGATTTTACACGTATATTATAATTTATTATTTCACAGCGAAATTTAATTTTCTCATGAGAACTTACATTTTTAATTTATTAAATGCATTATTATATGTCGTATTTCAGCTATTACAGCGCTAATTTGTGAGTCTTTTTAATTTCAAATGCATTTTTTCGGCTCTATATAATACATAATGTGGTCACGATACGTCCATTTTGTTTACCTAGCGAACTGCTGCCAGATGTTTTTTTACCTGGCTCGACCCATGCTAAAATAAATTTACTGACTGAAGATATTTTTTTAAAAAGTATTATTCATCTATTTTAGCGTTCTTAGAAGATAAATAAATATTTTAAAGACAATTTCTTTTTTTTATTTCGTTACTAGATGTTTGATTCTTATTTTCTTTGTTTGTAAGTGAGAAATTTCCATTTGGCATCTTATCGGACAATCCGGCATGTAGTTTGATAATTTAAAAAAT
The DNA here is from genome assembly GCA_944989445.1 of Ampullaceana balthica. Lineage (NCBI taxonomy): Eukaryota > Metazoa > Mollusca > Gastropoda > Lymnaeidae > Ampullaceana > Ampullaceana balthica. The sequence goes on along the minus strand of CALYLW010000317.1, from coordinate 484,988 downwards.
GGTTGCATCATCATCAGACTATTTACTGTTGAGAGCCGAAAAAATGGCTTAGAAATTAGAAAGACTTACAAATTAGCGCTGTAATAGCTGAAATACAACATATAATTATGCATTTAATAAATTAAAAACGAAAGTTCTCAAGAGAAAATTAAATTTCGCTGTGAAATAATAAATTATAATATACGTGTAAAATCTGCAGGATTACCGTCGGACCTTTCTAAGTCGAACTCAAAAGAAACCGAAAAAAATCGACTTATGGAGTTTTTTGAGTTAGCGAAAATGGCTTAATAGGTGCCGATTAATCAATGACAATGTACATATTGAGAGGTGGGGGGAATAGCCATACTGGCTAGTAGGCTTGACAGAAAAGATGCGGTGTCTATGTTTCATATGAAAGGAAGCCAACTGGCTTTGACATGCCGACACAAGCCCGTGAGAGGAGACACCTTCCCTCCCCTCCCCCACTTTACTTCCTCCACAGTGGGATGGGGGAGTAAGATTTTTTCTTTTTAAAAAGAGTCACAGCATGCAGCAAAGGGGCGCGAGTTAATTACCACTTACCACTCCTTTTTCTTGTGATTGTCATTTTTTTTACTTGCAAGGGTCTCTTAATACCCCGTGGAATGCACTAAAATAAGAATTTACGTCCATTTACGTGGCTCTGCGGAACACGTGTTCTGAAATGTCACTCCAGAATAATAAGCCAAACGCCTTGGAAAATTCGACTAAGAGAGGTTGAAAGCCAAAAATCTTGGAGTTAAGGAGATCTAAAATACATTAGTCTTATGGAATTTGGGAGGGACCTAACAATTAATTCGATATATGGAGGTTTTCGACTTAGGGAAGTTCGACTTAGCGTGGCCCGACTGTATTTCACTTTTATCCTCGATAAGAAAAAATTGAATAATTAATTATATTAAAAAATATTTCATTTAAACCATTATTATATTTGTTATTATGTGTGTGGACTTTGCTGGGCTTCTTATCATACAAATGCAATATGATTTTACAGTCTTTTTTTTTAAAAGAAAAATCTTACTTTCCCCATCCCACTGTCGAGGGAGTAAAGTGGGGGAGGGGAGGGGAGGTGTCTTCTCTCATGGGCCTGTGTCGGTATGTCAAACCAAGTTGGCTCTTTTCATATGAAACATGCCCGCCCCTCTTTCCGGTCAAGCCTTCTAGCCGCTATGCCAGCTATTTTTTTTTAAATTTCGGCTGGCTGACACAATTTTTCGGCTGATATCCGGATTAGCCGGATTTTAAAATTTTCGGCTGGCTGACATAATTTTTCGGCTGATATCCGGATTAGCCGGATTTCTCCGTAAATTGACATTTGCAGCAAAATATTCGTAAACATCATCCAGGGATGTTCCAGCAAGTGTTACAGGTGCCGGTATGTTGAGAGATGGGCAATTAATTTTGAAGAAGTCAACAAAACCATCTTTAGCCACATTTTCAAAGGCGAGCAAGTCTCTACAGAACCAGATAACGATATCTCTTGTCAGTTCATGACTTGATGTTGCCTGACATTGACTGTTGCCTTCTCCATACTTATGGAAATATCCCAAAATTTTATTGACTTTTCTTGACTTTGTACTGACACATTGTGCTTGACACTTAAGTGAAGATTCATATTGCCACTTGATGTAATTGCGGCAAAATTGGTTACTTTTGAAATGTGACCCTTGTCACCCAATGACTGCTGAGCAGTGAGACACAGCTGACAATAAACTCGATCTTCGTCTACATTTCTCCCATCAGCAGAGAACAGGCCACCAAAATATTTCCAGCATTGTGCTTTAGAATTTCCATGTAGGCTAGGCGGTTTAGGTTTTACTTGTAGGTTTTTAATGAACTGCCTCTTTTCCCGGTTTAGATGACATTTGCTGACATTTGAGTTCACCTAAAATCATCATATAGTCATAAAGAATTGTTACATCAGAAATGGTGTAACGTAAAAAGGTAATCCTGCAGTCTTAGCACGTATATTATTTCACTGCGAATTTTAATTTTCTCGTGAGAACATTCGTTTTTAATTTATTAAATACATTTATATATGTTATATTTTAGCTATTATAGCGCTAATTTCTAAGGGCTTTTTAATTTATAAGGCTGTTTTCGGCCCTTGACGCTACATAATCAGAGTAGAGTAGGATACATCCATTTTGTTTATCTAGCACCCTACTTGCTGGGTTGTCACAGCAAGAGGCCAAGCAAATTTTCTCACTTACAAACAAACAAAAAAGAATTAAACATCTAGTAAGGAAATAAAAAATGAAATTTTCATTAAAATATTTATTGATCTTCTAAGAATCTTAAAATAGATGAATGAAACTTTTTTAAAAGACATCTTCAGTCAGTAAATTTATTTTAGCATGGGTCGTTCCAGGTAAAAAAAATCTAGCTAGCAGGGTGCTAGATAAACAAAAATGATGTCTCCTACTCCGATTATGTAGCGTCAAGGGCCGAAAAAGCCTTATAAATTTAAAAGCCTTACAAATTAGCGCTGTAATAACTAAAATATAACATATATAAATGCATTTAATAAATTAAAAATGAAAGTTCTCCCAAGAAAATTAAAATGCGCAGCAAAAAAAATTACGTGCTAAAACTTCAGGATAACCCTTAAAAATCATCGGTTATTGACTAAAGTAGTATCTAGTTAATTGAAACAATTAATTTAGGCTTACATATCTGCTAGTAGAAGATCGTTTCGCCATAATTAAGTAATAATAAATCGCCTATTTACGACAAAGCTTAAAGATAACTTAAATTAATTAATTAATTGATTTGTATTTTAATTAGTATTTTATAAATTAAGATTGTAAGAAAAAGATAACTTGCAAGAACTGTATCAGTGATTTTATTGATTATTTAGGTTAAAAAAACCTGTACAAATAACTCATTTTTGTCACACTTTCGGCGACGGTTATTCTAAAAATTCATTCGATCTTAAAACGGAACGCAATTAATCTTAAGAAAACAAAAGTTACGTCTGCTGCTCGTTCATTTTTCGGCGGATTTACGGCGGACAAAATACGGCGGCTAATGCGGCGCGCCGCATATTTTTCGGCGGACGAAAATTTTGTGGCGTATTCGGCGCGCGGCGGCGGCTGAGGGGTCTAGCTTCACCCCCCTCTCAAAATCAACATTGTCCTTGATTAATCTGCGCCTATTACGCCAGTTTCCCTAACTCGAAAACTCCGTAAGTCGATTTTTCTCGCCATTGAGTTCGACTTCGAAAGGTTCGACTGTATTAGGAACACGCCAATACGCCAGCTAATGGTATTATTTAGTAAATAATAAACTGCAAATTAGTATTGATCCTGTCTTACGCATTTTTTATATTCACGTTATATGACTGTCACTGTCAGACTACGTAATTATTGTCATAAATAAAATAAGAGAAATTCAATTATTTTTTCTAACAAATGAAAAAATCGCAAAGCTGAAACTTATCAATTTATCAAGGGCGAAATAAATAAATTTGACAAGGGCGCCAAAAACATATTTACGCCTCTGCATGGCCGGACCCCCCTCCCCCTTTTACAAACCGTCACACTTTCTTGCACCCCCGTCCTCTGGAGGGTGACGTACTTTATGGACGGCCCCTTACCCTATTTCAACAGTCAGCCCCATTGTTATTTGTTTTTCTTAGTCTCAGCTTTATGAAGTCATATTTAAAAATGGGACTAAGTCTATGCTTTATATAGAAAATGCACATGAGCAGATCAATAAAATTTTTATCAATTGCCATTCTGGTTTGAACAAGGAACATTTAGAACGTGCAATTTTTTAAAGAGAATTAAAGAGGAACAAGTTTACCTAAATATGACAAACTAGATTGTGCTGGGGCGCCGTGGCGCCTGCGGCACCCACTTATTTTAGGGCGCCTACGGCGCCCACCTTTTTCAAAAGCCAAACTAACTTGTCCTTTTTTAAAAATAAATACGAAATATTAAACTTTCTGAAATGTACGCAAAGTATTTTATGATAGGGGTTGTAGGGCGCCTACGGCGCCCACTTCATTTTTTGTCAAAAGCCCAAGTAACTTATCCTTTATTTGATAAATACGAAATATTAAAATTCCTGGAATGTACACAAAGTATTTTATAATTAACCATCACCAAATACTCTTTTTACATTGTTCCATTTTCCAAAATTAAAATATGAGCTAAAACAATGACGTCAAATAATATTTTTTTACAGCGCATCTTTAATTTATAATCATTGTGCGCACCGATGCACACCTTGTATTTTAATACATAAGATCAAACAATGATGTCATATAATTTTTTTTTGACAGTGCTAATCACCACACGATTTTGTAACTGCTATAGGCTGTTGTACATCGTTCCTCAGCGTTCCACATCCAATGAGTGAGTGACTTGGACTATTATATTATTTATTATTGTAAAGTACCAAAAAAAAACTAATTACCGCGCTAGGGCTCCTTAATCTAAAACAGTGGTCCCCAAACTTTTTTGATCCGTGGACCCCTTTTATATCCAAAACTTGTCCACGGACCCCCAAGTGAAAAATACATTTTGATGAAGTATTTATTTAAATTATAACTTTTCTTTAAAATAAAATTTAAACAATGACTTGGATAAACGTGATTTGATTGTATGCGTGTCTGAATCAATGTTTGTGAGTAGCACCCACAAATTCAGCACTAATTTCTTGCCGGTTTCTTTTTAAATTCCTTATATTAACTTCAAAATCTTGCCTGTTGTCATCTCTTCGTACGTCGGTCGGGCGGAAAAAACAAAAGTAAATAAGAAAAACCCGTAAAAAACCAAGTTTTTGACTATAAATCCTTTATGTACGAGAAGTAATTAAAAGAATGTTCATTATAATACGCAGCGCCAGACCATCCAGAAATACAAAATTGCAGTTGTGTCGTAAAACATGTTTAATATAATGCGCACCGATCAGGAATATGTTTATAAAAAGAGCTGTCAATAAAATACGCACCTTATTGCGCGACAGAAAGGTTGTTCAATATAATACGCACCGCGACGCTCTATCTCAAAAAATAGCATGATACATAGGAATAAATAAAATAATCTAAAAAATCAATAATTTAATTACGGTACATGCGATCGATCTGAAATTTTGATACATTGTTTTTATCATCGGTACGAAACTGCCTGCAAAATTTCAGCTCGCTATCTTGCGAGCAAGTGGGTTAAAAATCGATCAAAAGTTTTGGCGACAACGTCGGTCGGTCGGTCGGTCGGTCGGTCGGTCGGTCGGCCGCAGACACCACGAGTTAATATAAAGGATTTAAAAATGGCACACTTCCCGTGATGCGATCGAGCTGAAATTTTGCAAAAAGACTCGTGTCAATCAACAATGCATTGTGTCAAACTATCAGATCGATCGAACTTACCGTAATTAAATTAATGCATTTTTAGTTTATCTCAATATAAAATATGTAATTCAATTTCACCGTTTTTTTCTCCACGTGCCAGTTGAGTTTAAGCGTTGACGCCACCGATCAATGTCCACAACCCCGTTTTCCCATTCCCCGGGTTTTAAAGACAGGGGAGATAATTCGGTTTCAGTCTGTAAATGTTTGTCGCGTTTGAACATAATCAATACTTTTAGTTATGTCTCATACATGAGGGATTTATAGTCAAAAACTTTGTTTTTATGGGGTTGTTTTTATTTTGTGATGCGGTTCATAACGACACTAAATTCACGTGAAGACGGGAAAGCAATCAACAATTTCTGTACAATAACCCATAATGCAGGGATTAAAAATTGAGATCTGTTTTTGAGTTTGTGGTATCCTTGCTCAAACATTGGTTTCAGTTCCTAATTTTGGGATATTTCTATAAGCTGCTTGTGTTAGTATGGATTCATATGTATTTGGCCACGAGCAAAACGATTCATGCCAGTCGGGAATATCCAAGCGAAAAATATCCTCAAATTTTTGGTTTAGGTCTGCATGAATAGTTCCTAAGTGTTGACGGTGAGCCAACAAATCTTTATCTCCTATTTTGCAATTTCCAAAGATTTTGAAACTGAAAACATTCTCCACTTCCAAAGCTTTGTTTGTGCAGAAAAGGTTTTGCAACAAACGCAGATATGACACTTTTAGTTTTGATTAAATTGAATTGGTTACCTTGTTGTTTCAAGTTAATTTCCATAAATTTTCCAAATAAATCATTCATAATAATTATTTAAGGTTAATTGTGTTGCAAATCATTTCCTTTGCCCTCCAGGAATTCCAACACTGAATTAAAGAGAGCATCGAATCGATTTAAACATGCACGATTTTATAACCAACGTACTTCAGTGTGAATAAGTAAACGATTATAGTCTTTGTCATGTAACAAACAATGTAAAGCAAATAATCTCTCATTGAAGGCATTCTTTTTGATTTTTTAAACTGCTCTAATGACATATTCTAGTGATCCCTTCAAACGTGCACTAAGATATTCTGAAAATAAGTGATGTCAATTAATGACAGAATGTAACGAGAAAACAGTTGGTACAGCTTATTTTAGGCGTGCCAGAAAGTCAAGGGTACAGCTTTAACCTTAAAACTTTTTTTTAAATTCATTAAATTACGTTTCACCTTTCGTATCTGTTTCTAAACATTTAACCATTTTCTCAAATATTCAACAGCTCTGTATTGTCTTCATTTTTCTTCGGGTCACTGATTTTCTTATCAAATCACTCTTCATAATTATACAATTTTTCAATGGAATGCTGCAGTAGCTCCATTTTGTAAAAAAAATATTTAATGATAAGATACATGATACAATTTAGATAAATATATCTTCCCGACACATCTAAATTTACCCAACCTTGAAACCCTCGTTGATTCACGTTAATAAAAACTTGTATTTTTCTGATCTACTGATAGGAATTCTGCATTTCTTACCCATCAAGCGTGACCTTTCAATAAACCAAGTAAATGTATTTTGATTGGTTATAGCTGTTAAAATTACCTTAGCTCCAATTCCTTTTCTAGGAAACACAACATAGTACTCCACGACTGATAGCAACTCAGATGGTAATTAATTAGTAGAAAAAATATTCATTTTATTTATTGTTTTTTATTTAATTTCTATAATAATAAAAATGGATCTCAATTTTATCATTTTTGTTAAACCTTCCGCGGACCCCCTGACGTTGTTCAGGGACCCCCAAATCAATTGTAATTTTCCACGGACCCCCTGAAAGGTTCCGGGGACCCCTGGGGGTCCATAGGGACCACTTTGGGAAACACTGATTAAAAATGTCAATTTTTCTGAAAATGTTATCATGCTGTTTAAAAAAGTTAAACAAGGCACGATAACCGATCTGATAGCATTTTCCCTGAAATAGAAAAGGAAAAAAAATCGTTGTTTTGAAAAGTCTTTATTGATTTATACGTTTTTGTATGTATGTATGTAAATATATGTGTGTGTGTGTCAGTTGCGGATTAAGACTGCACGGGGCCCCTGTCTGCAATTCAACAGCGTCCCATTAAAATAAAATGATTGATAGCAGCTACTATAAGACTGTAACTTGTAACTAAATAGTTCATTGGTTCCTTTCTCATACTTTGTCTATACTACGGGATCGGCCTTCCCAGCCTAAAAGATTTTTCATGAAAAAAAAACCGAATACGAAGAAATAACTGTTTGCCGGTATCCTAAAATTGAGTGTAAAAAGACAATTAAAAAAAAAGACAAATGAAAAAAACATTATTCCCACGCCGGTAATAAATCGCGTGACCGCTTGCGCCACAAGCCGACACACTTCCTCAAGACCACACGAGCTTGACGAAAGATGTAAATTAAAATAAAATATAAACAATATTCTTTATTTTTTTCTCTTATTGAGCCTATAAAATCAGGTTTCTCGATTACTAATTACTAAGACTATCGGGTTGGAATAGCGATCAGATTAATAGATAATATTTTATTAATTTATTTAATTTATGATATTTTCATGAATTCATGCAAACATTTGTCCACCTTTATTATAAAATATACTAAATTTTGGGGCCCCTAAATCATAAATCATCGTGGGCCCCTGGCTTTAGCCCGCTCATACCCCCCTTAATCTGCCATAAGAGTGTGTGTGAGGGGGAGGTTGGGGAGGGGGGGGAAGTCAAGGTGCCAAGTGGTTGTGGTATTGAATGAAAAGGACATTTCAAATGTATAATTTATAGTTAATTTTATAGCTTTTAGTTTATAGTTTATGTGATAACTTATGTTAATTTTATAGCCTATAGTTTTTATCTTATCTTATCTGTTTACAGACGCTCCTTCTATACAGAAGACTATTGCGTCCTACGCTTATCTATGGTCTGTGTTTAGTACTGCATTTTTATTAGAGATTTAAATGCTGATAAAGTGTTGGTTTTCCTGGATTCTTCAGGCAACCCATTCCACGCCCGAATTCCGGACGGGAAGAAGGAAAACTTGTATGTGTTTGTTCTTGCATACGGAATAAGAAAGGTGTTTTTATCCTTATGTCTATCTGAGGGTTGTATTAAGTTATCTTTGTGTTGTATTTCTAAATTAGAATTAATTGCTTTATGTATGATTACTACTTTGCTTTTGGTTCTTCTATCCTCTAGTGTTTCAAGGTTTAATGATTTAACTCAATTTTATAAGTGTAACGGCAACGTATTTCTGACTTGTAAACGAACATTATTATCTTACTTTATAGTAATTTGGAGTCAGTCTTGCGCTTTAGTTGGGAAGCAGTTTGAAGATTGGCAGTGAAAGGTCCTCTGCTGTTATCAATGTATAAAGTATTGTTATAGAGGACAACCGGCTGCGATGCTTTATTCCATGTTTGGTGTGGTTTGAGTACTCATCAAAACTACGGCACGGTACACTGTACACATTTCACAGTGACACACAATATACACATTGAAGTTGTTATTAAAAAATATATATAAAGTTATTTTAAAACTACATTACTGACGTTACTTGCACGTTCTTTATTAGATAAAATACATACAGACCATGCTGAACTGTTGCGCATGAGAGCAGCATTCACTGGCCAAGACATACAAAGTTGAGACCCCAATTAATGTCAGGCACCCATCGGAGCTGGGAATACTCAGAGGAACCCTAAAGCTACGGGACCAAATTCCTGCCCTCACTGATGCTTGAACCCGCAACTCTCGGTACGCCACAAAGGGCGCATGTCGCTCGACCCCTGTATTGCTCATCGTATTTATTGTTTTGGGGTTCTAAGTAAGATCACTTCAATCTTCAAACGTTGCTAGGATATTACTTTCGATAACCTGACGTGAGCGTAATCAAGATCAGTCGCTTTTAGTCCAAGTCCATTGACTGCTTGCCCTTGGATCTGTTGAACGACATTGCAAAAAACAACAACTCACACTTTTGCAGAAATGAAATACATGTACTTAAAAAAAATTCGAATCAATACTTATTAAAAAAAATTCATCAAGATTCTGAAATTATTAAAAGTCCTCCCCCACCCTCTCCAAATGGTAACATAATAGCCCAAAGTCTGGCAACTCTTGATAGTACAATGTGAGAACAGCTGTCCTATAAAAGATTGACTATTTTTAGATTATAAAGCAACTACGACAGTCTGACTCCACAACCAGCTCAGGCTGCGTAAGCCGCCACGTCAGTGTCACGTGATTCAGTTGATATCATCAACATGGGCGTAGCCATGCTCCGAATTAAAAGTTTATAAAAATTTTTGAAAATATTCTAAGAGCCTTCTCTGGTGTTCTTAATGCGGCTCTGTCAGAATGGCTTGTCTAACCATAATTTATAAGATTAATTTTGAAAAGCTTCGCTCACGTCAAGCCACAGGCATACTGATCGAAAGAAATAATTGTTGTCTTGGCGTAAGTTTTGGAAGGGAATTTAAGACCCATTCAGTTATAAATTTAAAAACATCAACAAAACCTGTACCTGGCTTTGTGAAATAAATTGCAGGCTGCATAACTGTCTTCTAAGCCTTAGTATTTCTTTATAAACGCTAATTTTTGGATAACTCGTCATAGAGGGGGGTTAATTTTGAAACGGACACCACTAACCGTTCATCAACAATGTTGACAACATCGCCACTTTAATTAACTGAATATATTTTAGCACCTTAAAATAATAAACACACGATGCTGTATTGAACAGCATATTAACCATAGCGTCAATATTAAATAGATCTGATTATTGATATTAGAACGGGTTGGGAAATAATTTATTTCACAACAAAAACACGTCAGAGAAATTCAACACCACCACCAACAAATTCCTCACTTCAGTTGGCTCAGAAGCGACTATGACGGCCGACGGGAAATTAATATTTACACTCTGCACGTGCTGACTAGAGAGGGAATTACCGCTATGAAGAAGGTTATATTTATCTTTCTTAAATTTTTTTTTAATTAAAAGGATATCTGATATAACAATGTTTTTTAAAAAAATGTAAACATTGCGCCTTGTTCACTAAGTACACATGAACGGGACCAGGCAGTGTTCTATATTTCCGTGATAAGACTTGTGTTTTGGAAGTGGCTGAAGGTGTCCAATGGTTTCACGAGGAATACGAGGAATCATCCTGACGAATGCCTGGGTATTTATTTCTTTGAATCTATTTTATACATACATTAATACCTTGAGGTACGACATTAATTTGTTCCGGAGTCGCTTTCGTATCTCAAATTTTTCGTAAGTCAAGTCCAATTTTATATGTTAATTGCCTAATTCGTTCCAATTCCAAGCCCTACTAAAACACCACTTTTAATTTAATAATAAAACTAAAATACACTTCACTGTATACAGTAGTGTATACGGTATTCCTCTGCTGTGCATCAAACCATCAATAACTGATTATATACATTAGTAACAAGGGTAAATTAAATGCAAAAGCTCACATTTGGAGTGAGGCGATAGAGGAGGAGGAGAAAGGACGACAGAAACGATGAAGTGAATGAAGTGGCTGAGAACGAGCATTAAACGTAACAAGCAATGAACATTCACAAACGGCAGAAAACAATTGACTTAATTTTAGGAAGAAACATTAAAACATTTCATGAAATTTTAAACATAATTTTTACGAAAAACTAAATTTATTATTTTTTCTTTTTTTTTGTTTTTGTTGCCTTTTTCTAATTTTCGTTTCGTATCATCATCATTTTTCATTTTTTTAAACCTATAAACGTTAACTCTTATTTTTATGAAAAGCAAAATTAATTTGTGCGCCTTTAAAAAAAAATATGACATTTATTCTGTAATTTAAAAAACTAACTTTTTAAATTAGTATTTTTTAAAAACAGTACGGAGACCTCGTTTTCGTATGATAAGGAAAACTTGGAATATTTTTTCGTATCTCAAGTTTTTCGTATGAGAGGGCTTTCGTATCTCAAGGTACTACTATATTTTGGTTGACAAATGAAACAATGTCAAATGCATGATCGGTTTTGCTTTTATGTTTTAACTAAGATCTTTATCGAGTATAGTGCTTTTAAATAATTAATTAGTATTGGTGATGTCTTATTTATGTCTCATGTATATTTATTAAAAACATATATAAACATTACATTAATGAAATGTGCAAATGCCATCAAGAATAACGTTTCAAATGATATCAACTCAGTGGCGTCACTAGGCGGGGTAGTGGGGGCGGGCCGCCCCGGGTAACACCATCAGGCGGGTGACACCCAATTCTAAAATTTTCTGTGTACAATTTTATGTTAAAAAAACGACCAAAAATATATTTTTTTCACCTAGAAAGAAATTACGAAATACAATGAAATACGTGAAACGCGAAAACTTTTAAATAAAAATCATCAGTTATCATAAATAATATAAAAGCCCAAGTCACTGGATGGATCATTGTATCCGTACCGCTATGACGTCATTGTTTGAGCTTTTGATACAAGGTGTGCATAGGAGGTGTGCTAAATAATTATAAATTAAAGATCTCACCGTAAAAAATATTATATGACGTCATTGTTTTAGCTTATATTTTAATTTTTGAAAAGGGAACGAAGGAAAAATTCAGGATTTGAGGATTTATAATTATAAATAAAATACTTTGTATGCATTTCAGGAAGTTTAATATTTCGTATTTATCAAACAAGGATAAGTTACTTGGGCCTTTGACCAGCCCTACAACCCCTAGTCCAGTGGTTCTTAACCTTTTGAAGTCGGGGAGCACTTTTGATCATGACAAAAATTTGGGGAGCACCAAAATCAAGGAGTAAAAAAAAATACAAATACACATACGTACGACTTTTATTGAAAAAAAAATTATAACATAAGAGTTTAAAATTATAACATGACAAACAAATTTTTAATAAACATAAATTTAATAAGTAAAAAAATAACATTGAGCTAAATTTAATTCAGAAAAATAAAAAGATTTAATGTGAAACCTGAGCTTGACGGTTTTTACAAATTTCAGTGATATTAGGCCTAATTTTAGAAAAAGCTACCCTCAATTCTTCATCCAAATTAGTAAGTGTTGCTCGTTTTTTAGTTTTTATGTTGGTGACTATCGAGAAACCGAGTTCACACAAATATGATGTTGAAAATTGCAACAAGATTTTAAGTGCCTTCATGGAGAGAGCTGAGTATTCTTCTTGCACAAAGATCCAAAATTCCTCCAGAACCATTTCGGAAAATTTTATTTCAAGTGTACGATCCGATGATAGGTTGATTAATTCTTCTTCTTCTTGGTATGACAACTTACTATTTGATGTATCAACCGTGGCAAAGGCATTACGTATCCAGTCATATGTTTCGACATTTATTGATGGAAAATAAAATTCAATCTTTTCTTCTAATAAAGTTAAATGCTCTGTTACTGCTGAAATAATTTCGTCGGTAGTGTTATCATTAAGAGAAGGAAAGATATCTACTTTCTTTTTCTCCAACAAACGATTTTTCAAAAAAAACAACTTTTTTTTCCAAAAGGCTGTCAATTTGTCGGTCGATGTTAAAAAATTTTCTTTTCTTCCTTGAAGGCTGGTATTAACACAATTTAAATAATCAAAAATATCAGCTAAATATGCCAATTTAGCACACCAAATGTCATTTTGAAGATATTCCACAAAATCATCCATATTTTCATTTTGGAAAAAGGTCATCAATTCATCATTCAGTTCTAAGAAACGACGTAACACTTTTCCTCTGGATAACCATCTCACTTCACAATGCAAAAGAAAAGATTTGTACTTGGCTTCCATAGAGATGCAAAGATTTTTAAAGACGCGTATTTTCAAAGGTCTCGATTTTACGAAGTTTACCATATTTACAACTTTGTCTAGCACAGGTTTTAATGCTACTGGTAATGTTTTGGACACCAGAGATTCTCTGTGCAAAAAACAGTGAGTAGATATAATATTGGCGTTTCTTTTCTTGGCGAGAGTCACAAACCCTTTTAATGAGCCTACCATTAATGGAGCACCATCCGTACATATTCCCACACACAACTCCCATGATATTTTGAATTGTTCGAAATAGGAAGAAATAGAATCAAAGACATCTTGTCCTGTCGAATGTTCGGTAAGCTCAAGACAGCATAGAAATTGATTCACTATTTCGTTTTCAGGAATGAAACTAACGAACCCTAGTATATGAGCTTTTCCACTTATGTCAGTGGACTCGTCAATTTGCAGAGCAAAATGCCGTTTGGAAAGCTTATCGGCAACTGTTTTCTCGATATCATCCGACATATTTTTAATTCTATTTTTTATTGTATCATTTGAACGAGGAATTTTCATTATTTCCTTTGTTGCTTCATCGCCAAACATAATTTTAACCATTTCACAACATGCAGTTATAATTAAAGACTCTGCTATAGTATGTGGTTTTAACTGAACAGCAATCATTTCAGCGACCTTATATGACGCCAATTGTGAGTTATCGGAAATTTTCACATGTTTTTCAAAATATTTTACTTGTTTAGCTTGCGTATCTAACAATCGTTTGAAATAATCTTTAGTTTTTGTAGCAAGATTGGCGTGATTTGTAGAAAAGTGACGTTTCAACTTGGTAGGAACCATCGCGCTGTTGGATAATTTTTCTCCACATACAATACATTGTGGAATGTGATATTCTTCCTCACAAATGTATGTAAATCCAATACTTAAATATTCTTCAGAATACTGTCGATTAATTTTTCTTCTTTTCTTCTTCTTCTTCTTCTAGTATTGAGTATTGCGTGCCGACGTGTTTTGCGCCAAATGGCCCGTGGTCTCCGACTTCAGCCTGCTGTTTTTTCTGGATGTGCTTCCATAGCCTTTGGTCAGCCAAGACCATCTGCAAGGTAGCAGTTGATTTTGGCAAGTGATGCAGCGTTCACATGCCACGGCTATAAGGGTTCCACGCATTACCCAGCCGCCTTTTATTTTCCCTAACTATGCGTTAGGTACCCACTCGAAGCTGGGTGGACTCGGGGACGCCCTAGGCCCCGGGAGCAAATCCTTGGCTTCCCAGGGATTCGAACCTGTGACCGTCGGTACGCCAGTCGAGCGCGCTGCCACTTCGACCACCGTATCCCCTAAAAACAGTAAAAATAGGCAAAAAATGCCGATTTTTCCCCGTTTGGACTACCTATTATAAGGATTTGTTCAGCTCAATCAGATAGAGTAAGTGAGTGAACATTAAATTTTGAGTTTCATAATTTCGCGGAGCACTTGCAACTACCTCGCGGAGCACCAGTGCTCCGCGGAGCACCGGTTAAGAACCACTGCCCTAGTCCAATAATAAAACAGTCCCAACAAACAACCATAAAACAAATAAGAAAAAAGAACAGAAACTGCCATCCGCAGTTAGCTTAAAAGCAAAATCTTTGCTCAACTTTCGAGTTATATGTTTAAATTTAACTGCGCTGATGCTGTCAGCCATTTTTTAGTTGACGTTTGCCGGACCACATACATTAATAAAATAAATTATAATATTACGCGGGAGAAGTTTGTACTTAATAAATATATAAATTATTATTAATAATTATAATTAATGATTTATTAATAAAATTTTTTAAAAATATTATAAATATTTTCTTTAATTTTAATCGCATTTTTATCGATTAAAATAATTTTAATCGATAAAATTTTTAACGATTAATCGAGAAATTAATCGTTAATTTCGGCAGCCCTAGTATTAAGTTAATATTTTTTAAAATTTATATTTATTAAAGGCGTGTACTTCTTTATATATATATATATATATAACTGAAATTCTAGTTACGACGTTACTTAAGAACGTCGTGTCGAGGACTCCCTATAATGTACTTAATTTATCCGAACCGCAACTGCAGCGACGAATTCTTTGACTGAAAAACATCTTGTCTGACCATTATATAGCATATAATTGAAGATATAATCTGTTATATTTAAGTATTTTGTCACAATTCCTAATTCCACATTCTTGCCGCTGTAAAGTTAAGCAGGTGAATCCTTTATTTAATGTTGTTAAAAGAGGGAAAGATAGTGAGAATTTACTTGAATTATTTTTGAGTCAAAATGCCACGGCCACGGAATACCTTTTCCGGCTTAAATAATATTTAATAATGATTGACTTTAATTTTGAAAGTTATAAAAGTAAGTCAAATTACACTTACATTTTGGACACGTTGAAAAGTTAGACGAAACTTTAAATAAAAAATGTTCTGATAGTATGACTACCTCGTTGGTAGACCATCTTCAAACATTAGCATATATTAGAACAATCATCTCGAATCTTTATCTTCGCTCTTTTGTTGTGTGCTATTGGATGTGTCACCGTCATGAAGTTAATTAGTAAGTTACACTAAGCAGTGGCGTTACTAGAGGGGTGCGAGGGGTGCTGACCGTACCTGGTGAAACCATCACAACGGGTGACACAACAATGTAAAATTTCTGTATGTTCTCTTTACTTCGCACTGGAAGACTCGGAGGAGTTCCATGGGTTAGTGGCCGTCCATAAATGACGTCACGTACCTAGGGGGAGGGGGTCACGCATTTGTGACGATGTGTGACGAGGGGGAGGGGGAGTATTTAAAAAATGTGACGTCAAATAAAAAACGCGCAACTTTAAATAAAAGTTCCACTTAAATATTTGATAGTTTACAATTTATTTAATGACGTTTTCAATGGCTTCACATGTTTTTACGATATTAGAGTGCACACTTACACTAAATAATATTTAAATGACAAAAAATAATTTGGCTGGGGTCCAAAAGATTTTTGATGTCATATTGGAGGGGGGTCTAAGTTTTCGTGACAAAGCATAACGAGGGAGGAGGGGGGTAAAAATCGACCAACATTGCATCATTGCATGACGTCATTTATGGACGGCCAGTTAAGTCGTGAGGGGATGACACCATGAGCTACCGCCCCGGGTGACGCCAACCCTAGAGACACCTCTGTATACACTAGGGCTGGTACTAATTAATTATTTTTTTGTTTCATTAACCGGGAAAAAATTTAATCGATTACTCGATTAATTTCGATTATGGTAATTATATTTTTATAATGCATATATAGATCCCGTTAAGTTGCGATTCATTATTGCGCAAAATCAGTTAAGGGGCCGTCCATAAATGACGTCACGCACCTAGGGGGGGGGAGGGGGGTCACACTTTTGTGACGATGCGTAACGAGGGGGAGGGAGTGGGGTTTAAGAAATGTGACGTCACATCAAAATGGTAACTTGAAATAAAACTTCCACTGAAATATTTGGTCGCTTACAATTTATTTAATGACTTTTAAAAAAAAATCAGTGCTTCTCAATGTGCCGGTCGGTAGGCCATCAGACTCTAGTTGGCGTAAGCCAGGGGTGTCCAAACTTTTTGCATGGCTGGCCAAATTCCTTGAAATAAAGACCCTCGCGGGCAGAATTAAAATTGTATACAAATGACATAAGTTGAGAAGTTTTTATAGCAAAATTTTAATGTGAAGGGGTGAAACTGAGATCTTGAATGCAGTAAACAGATGAGGTCAGGCTCAATGACACTAGTTTTGATACGTATGATATCCCGTAGGTGAGACTCACTTATTCTTGTCCTCACACGGTTGAGAAAGCTGTTGTCTGCTGCGAAATCCATTATCACTTTGCAAATCAATAGCCGTAAGCTATCAAGACACGAAAATTAAATCTAATTATAATCCTTAAGTTTGAGAATCCACAAGATAACATGAAATTGTTACACTGCGTCGTTGGATGTTGACATCAAAGCATTTGTGATGTAACCGCAGCTCCGTTTGGTTCTCTCGAACTTTTTTGCCCGTTACCCCAAAATATACAAGTTTATGTGTGTGTTACCCTCCCCCCAACCCCCAGACTCTAGGTCCTGCTCACATGACTCGGGGATTTGGGGGGAGCGTCGTTAGCCCACCCCCCCCCCGTAAATGCTACTGGTGAGTTTTACATGCATTACAAGTGTCTAAAAATGATCTGAATAGGATTATATGTAGATATTTTAAGTCAAAACGACACGGAATATCCTTTTTCTTTAAAAGGGGAGAGGGGAGGTAATCTATTTGATAGAATTAAAAACGTTTTAAGTTTGATATATTTGTTCAATGGGTTTTTGGTCAAACGCCCCTAGTCTAGTCTTCTAGAATCTAGATATAATGGTAAATGAGCCCATTTAAAATAAGCCAAGTATTCATTAACTTTATTGAATGCATCAAATTCTTGACATCGCAATTCGAGAGGAGCACAAAACAACTTTTCTTCTTAGCTCAGTTTTTAAGGCATTAATTTTAAATATCACAGAAAGTATACGTGATACAGACAAGTCATGTGGATTAAGATTATGGTCACTCGCGTCAATATAAATGAAAGTAGGGTAGATTTAGGTGTCTTCATATAGTGCGTAAGTAAGAAATCTACATAGTTGCCAAATTTTAAAAAAAAGCATTTTCTGGAAGGAACCGGTTCAATAATGGGCATATGTTCCAAGCGTACACGTGCACATGACGTATTTTAATATATCTAGTGGATTGTAGTGGATGTTATATGTCCCAAATGAGTCTGCATTACCCCCAAGAATTCCCTTTTTGACCTCAGATGAGGTTATTTACCTCTGTGCGCCGACCTCTTTCTTACGGGCTGCCCGTCAGTCAATTGAGGGATTTAAAAAAAAACATTTAAAAAAGGATATTTTTATATAATTTTTTTCTAAACAAAAACGTTAACCGTGATGATTAATAGTCAACGTTTAATTTGTATTCATTAAAATAAAATATAATCTAAGGATGTTAACACAGTTCGTTTTCTGAAGGCCGGTTAAACGTTTTAAAAAAAATGTTTCACGCGGGTTACGATATTACAATGTAGATATTCACTAAATAAATAATAAATACTTAAATGACAATACAAGTGATTTGAAAATAGTTATTTTCAAATAGAAAATAAGTTGTTTTTAAGGAGGGGGGGGGGCTCAAAGATTTGTGACGTATTTTTAGAGGGGTTTTTGTGACGACGCGTGACGAGGGGGAGGGAGGGGGTAAAAAATCGGCAAAAATCACGTGACGTCATTTATGGACGGCCCCTAAGTCACGGTAATTCCATGGCTCCCAAATTTTGTGACGTAACACAGCAAATTCGTTCTGCTATGCAAGAAATAAGGAAGAAAAAACTTTTGGTTACGTATGCACGTCAAAAAATATAATAATAAAAATATAAATTATTAATGAATTGAAAAAAATATTTTATAGATCAAAATATTTTTAATCTATTTAAATTTTTAACGATTTGTCGATTAATTAATTGTTAATTTCCGCAGACCTAATATACAGGCTTAAGCTACTAAAATACAATCTTTAAAAAAATTCATTGATGTAGGAAAGTGAATAAATGTATAAAAAAAAAGAATAGTCTATCTATTTATTTACTAATAGCAATAGTGTATATGGAACTTAATAAACAGTATTTAGAGGACTTTATAATACAATAATAAAAAAAAATTATATATATATATATATATATATATATATATATATATATATATAGAGAGAGAGAGAGAGAGAGAGAGTGAAAGATGAGAGATAGTGAGTGAGAGAGAGAGAGAGAGAGAGAGAGAGAGAGAGAGAGAGAGAGAGAAAGAGGGAGAGAGAGAGAGAGAGAGAGAGAAAGAGGGAGGAAGAAAGAGAAAAGAAAACTAATATTTCTTGTCATTTCCAGAAAGTAACAACTGCATTTGCGACACTCGCCTCTCAGCTTAAGGGTTGGATGTCAACTTATCCATGAAAGATCATGGATATCATTTTAACTTTAGGTTTTCTCTTGATTTTTTTGAGCTTCGAACATTTGGATAACACCAATGCGAATAGCAGAAGTCGAAATTGCATAACTATCGGTAATAATGTGGATGTCGAAAATGGGGATTGCAAAAATTCGGATAACAATATTATGGATAACAATAATATGGATGCTAACAATGTGGCTATCGAAAGTGTGGAAGGTAAAAGTATAGATTGCAATACTATACATACAAACAATACTGAAAACAGCATTATGGATAGAAAAAGAATTGATAACACCAGGGATAACAAAATTATGGCTATCGACAGTATGAATAGCGAAACTTTGTATAGCAACAACATTGATGTTATCACGTCAACACACACACATCGTGAGTCAAGCAACATATCCAACGCCGAGACCTTCAACACCACTGCCAACGTCATGGACAACGATGTGTTGAAAGTTTTGAATGGCCAAAATTCGTTTTCAAAAATTCTCCACTCACCAATGGAGCCCCAGAAGTCAATGATACCAAAAGATGGTTCCTTGACAACAAGGAAAATTGTGGAAAGAAATTCGGATGGAAAAATCATAACTTTGATCAGTGTCCTTCATATAGTTAACATTTTATTTACTATTTCCAAAGTGATTTCTGTTCAATACAGATTGGTTGAACCATACACATCTAAGTATTATTTTCATAAAAAAATCAACTCACATATCTCATCATTCCGCTTGCTTTATTTAGGCGATACGGACAAATATCTCCAGACTTTAGATTTTGATATAGCGATTAAAGAAGTGAGAGAAAAAACAATAAAATCAGATGCATTCTTTGATAAACAGGAAGATTTTCAACATTTCCAATGGATTTTTGAACCAAATAGACGTTTTCCAGCAGTGTGTTGTAGAAACTTCACAGCGTTTCCAGTCATCCAGCTCGTCCTCTCACGGCTGGCGTCATTCAGGAGTATTGTTAACGATTTAACATCCACGCCATTATCAGCCAACAGACTGAGCCAAAGTGGTTTTGGTTACAACGGAGCAGGAACGACGGTGACATGCGGGGAGTGCAGCAAAGTGGTCGAGTTAAGCAGCTTTATCCGAGGCTATGAAATGGCTGATCCCGGAGACGCCATGTTTCATAATCTCGGATGCAGCTATGCATCAAACGTAGACTCCCGAGCGGATGTTATGACTGACTCGGCGCCTAGCAGCCATAACATCGGACAAAGTAACACAAAGATTACCATTCCTGTAACGTTTCCATCAGTTTCATCCAAACATAAGGCTAATGGATTCACTTCAACCCTGGCCAAAGAGCAAGATTTCAAGATCTTACCAGGAGAAAATACAAGCAACATACACGCATTGGAGGGGCCATTCGACAGACAACAGTACCCTGAAACAAGCCAAAATTCTGGCATTGTTCACCCGTCCGCACCAGATCCCAGCAGACAATTAAACACGATATCGGAGCAGGCACTTGAAGGTAGTCATTTTAGGAAATTATTTATATTAGTTATATATAGATTAGTTGTATATAGATTAGTTACAAATAGATTAGTTATATATGTAGTTTGGTTAAATATAGGTTAATTATATATCGATACATTATTTATAGATTAACTATATTTAGTTTATTTATATATGTTGTAGTTAGTCCGTCGTACTCCATGTAACATCTTTGTGATGTTTTACTTATTAATATATCTTGTAGGCGTTCTCTCAATACACAACCTTGCATACAATGATGCTATGAAGAACTGGTTTCAATAAAACAACTTTAACATCTACACTGTATAGTACATATATAATTTGAGGTTATACAAAGTGGAGTCCTCAGTAACACGTCCGCCATTACACAGAATTCTCTGACTCTCCGATAATACTCTCGAACCTTCTATCCCATTTCTTCCCGCGCTTTCACTCCCGTGACCTCTCCGTCATCCAACTCGTGATTCCCACGTGACAGTCCAGTTCTAGGCCGCAACGTGAGTCCTCTGTTGGCGTATAAGCCATATTCTTGCACAAAATTTGAGTCCTCATGTCGATCAAGAGGTGGATGAGATGCCATCAGGAGGGTTTTGTACATGGTCATTCCTGGTCTGACATTTGGACTTGGCAGCCTGTTGTCTATTAGCATTACATATAACTCACTATAGAAGAGCCTCTTTGGAAGCCGATGATCAGACATGCACACGACATGCCCCGCCCAGCGTTGATGACAATTCATGAGGCTTGTGTAGATGCTTGGTAGTCCTGCCCTGGCTAAATTTCGTTGTCTGGAACTTTCTCCTCCAATTCTAAGTTGATAATTTTTTTACGCTTTTCGTGTGGAAGTGGTTTAGCAGTCTTGCATGGCGTTGGTATACAGTCCATGTTTCGCATGCGTATAGTAAAGTGGGGAGCACTACAGCTCTGTATACTTTTAGTTTTGTTTGGGTGCTGATTCCCCTTCTGTTCCAGACACTGTCATGCAATCTGCCGAATACTGCACTGGTCTTGGAGATCTCAGGTTCACCTCGTCATCACTTTTGGCATTCTGAGACAATGAGCTGCCAAGGTAAATAAACCTGCTCAATGCGTTGATTTTGTTGCCGTTGATGATTATATTAGGCTCAGTGTAAGGTTTCGCAGGTCCGGGTTGTTACAGAACTTCTGTTTTATTTGTACTGATGGTGAGTCCATAGTTTGACCACGCACTGGAAAACTTATTTACGCTAAGTTGCAGGTGTTCTTCTAAGCCAGCGTTAAGGGCACAGTCGTAAGCAAGTAGAAGGTCCAGGATAGTGTCTGATTTGACATTTGTTTTTGTTTTAAGCCTTCTGAGATTGAAGAAGCGACCATCAGTGCGATAACTAATGTCTAGTCCTAGATTGCTATCCCCGAAGGCCTCTGTAAGCATGTCTGAGAACATGAGGCTGAACAATGTAGGGACCAGAACACAGCCTTGCTTACACCATTTGTGACAGGGAATGGTTTATTGGCCTCTCCATTGTCCTGGACTCGAGCCTGCATGCCATCATGGATCTTCATTACGATGGCTATAAACCTTTTGGGCAGCCATAATTGGCCATTATCTTCCATATTCCCTCTCTGCAGACTGTGTCAAAGGCTTTTGGAATGTCGATATATATGGAGAAGAGGTCCATATTCTGCACTTGGCACTTTTCCTGCAACTGCATTGCTGCAAAGATCATGTCGATGGTCCCACGTTCTTTCCGGAAACCGCATTGGCTTTCTGGTAATAGACCCTGATCCAGATGTGCATTTAGGGAATTTAAGAGGATTCTGGCGAGTATTTTTCCTTCAATTGATAGCAGTGAAATTACACTATGATTATCACAGGCTTGGCGGTTCCCTTTTCGCTTACACAAGTGGACTATAGAGGCATCTTTAAAATTCTGGGGGATAGCTTCTTGCTGCCACATCATTAGGAAGATTTCATGCAGATTTTTCAAGTAGAACCATG
This sequence comes from Ampullaceana balthica, assembly GCA_944989445.1. Taxonomy (NCBI): domain Eukaryota; kingdom Metazoa; phylum Mollusca; class Gastropoda; family Lymnaeidae; genus Ampullaceana; species Ampullaceana balthica. Next base: position 462,332 of record CALYLW010000317.1, on the reverse strand, counting down.
CCGCCTTCTTGGTATATTTCAGCCGGAATTGAGTCTGATCCAGGAGCCTTTCCCCATGACGGAAGATGTACAACCATTTGAGTCTCAATAATTGTAGGTGCCATCGTCCATTGCCAAGTTAATAATTGATACTTGAGGGAAGCGACTGATAGCATCTTCATTAATACTTGGGTTGCTGTTTAGGACAGCATGACTGTGTTCAGCCCAGCGTTCTAGAATCTTCTCTCTGTCAATAATTAGATATGTCCCGTCAGCACTGAGAAGCCAGGATGAATTAGTGGTACACTTAATTAAGTGCAGGGGTGGGGGAACAGGGGTAAATTACCCCATTTGGGGTAAAAAGTGAATTCTTGGGGGTAAGGCAGACTCATTTGGGACATATAAAATCCATTAGAATCCACGTCTTCAGGTGTAACGTCAACATAAAATTTTATATTTTGGGGTAACGGGCAAAAGAATTCGCCGGGCCTTGCTCAAGTGCTTTGTAAAAACTCTTTAATCATTTTTACTGTTTTATTACTAATTATCCCCTCCCCCCCACCCCCTTTGTGGAGGGGAGTTAGATTGTTATTTAATCAACGGTAGGTAAAGTGCACACACAATATAAAGTAAACAAATTTTTAAAAAAGATACCGCATTACTTGAAGTTGAAACAATGGAATGCGGAGACAATCGTCTTTCACATTTGACCGACGGCCAGCCATGTTTTATAAACACTAACATTCATTGATCGTAGTAAAAATATCCCTGGAAGACTGGTGAGGATATTACCGCGTTAAGAAATGTTATTAAAACAATGGAAATTGATCTCCATGTACAGTGATCTCCCTTAATGATATGTGGCAAGGGAATGGGAGAATTATGAAAACTACATTCAAAGAAATTGCTCCCAATGTGAAGCCATTCGAATGTTCAACTGTTGGGTTGAACTTTGATCGAACAATTGTGTATCCCCATTAACATCTGTGGTCACTTGTCACCGTACATTATATGATGCATTTTTTAAAAGGGAAGTTGGTACTTATAAGAAAAAAGTTATAAGATTCAGAAGCGTCACTAAGGTGTGCGGGTGATGCGGACCACACCGCGTGACACTATCACCATGGGGGGGGGGTCACCAAACTGTAAAATTATGTATATTCCCGATATTTTGCTCTGGGAGACTCAAAGAGGGTCTGTGGGGTAAGTCGTTGGGGAGGGGGGGGTGACACCATGAGCTACCGCACCGGATGTAACCAACCCTTGCGGCGCCTCTGATAAGATTTGATCTAGATAAAGGGACAAATTTGTTGTAAAGTTAAATACAGTCGATTAGCAATGAAAGTAACTAACATTATAAATTCAGTATCTTACTGTTGCTTGTCAGGAAATGAATCAGGAGGTCAAGGACAAATTAACAGTGGACACAAGTCAAACAAGGACACGGAGCAGACGACTGTCTTCAAGGTACTCAGCCAGCCCACGTATCCGACATACATTGCCTACCAGAAGAGACTTGAGAGTTTCTCCCTTTGGGTCTTCTACCACATTGCCACACCCATGTTTCTGGCTAAGGCAGGTTTCTTCTATGCAGGTAATCATGCATAAATATGAGTAGAAATAATGTCAGATTAGTCGGATTATATTTTGACCACCAGAAACCATATTTCATTTATCTCCGAATTACTTATTTTTGTTTGACTAACTATTATAAATTGAAATATTATTATCGTAAAAATATACATATAAATATTTAACGAGTAATTAATAATTAAAAAAATAAAATAAATAGATGACATAAAAATCAAAGTAGTAATAATACATAAGACAATAACTTCACGCTTACAACCCTCATATATATAGAGAGATAAAAACTCTTTGCTTATTCCGTAAACAGAAACAAACTCATACAAATTATCGATCTTCCCGTTTGGAAAATGGATGTTGAATTGGTCGAGGAATCCAGGAAAACCAAAACTCCATCAACATATAAAATTCTAATAAATTCTCAAAACACGCGTATGAGGAATTATTCTTATGTGTAGAAGGAGCGGCTATAAAACATAAGATAGAATAGGTTTAATAAGAAATATTCATGACTTTTTCCTATTATGTGATATTAAAGGTCTGAGGATAGAGAATAATTATTACAAAAAATTCCAGGCTAGAAGAATGAAACAAAAAATCATTTTCTTGTAATTTTAAATTGCATTTTATTATTATCTTAATCAATTTAACATCTCAGATGAATAAATACAATAAACATTTCAACTTTACACAAAGTTAAAATTAGAAAAAAACTTTATACACTTTCAGACCATGCTTTTTACCTATTGGACATTATAAGAGTTTGACCTTTATTTTAAGCAAGATTTTCTTTGGAAAAGAAGTGATGGTATTTCAGAACAATTTGAAGGTTTTTGCATTGGTTATTTATGTTCTAGCTAGGAGGAAAGCGAGCATAGATCTAGATCCCTTTCAAACAGTAATGTCATGGCCCTAAAAGAACATGATACATTTAATTTAACTTGATCACCTGTATGTGTTTGTGTGTACGTTTGATGGTGTGACTGAAAGTGCATCGCGGTGCGAATCTAAAAATAGTGTGGTGGGGTATATCTAATAAGATATTATTTATTATTAGAAACACGTGGAAATAATTTTATAACATACCCAATTCATTTTCCTTTCTCTTAGGTAAGCCACCCCAGTAGTCGTGAACAATCTTAACACTTTTCCCACAATATAGTATCTATCCTATATAATAAAAGGCAATTTTCTGTCCATTCTGTCCCGTCATCTATAGCGATTGGTCCTTCAAACACATATGGCTCCTACAGCCAATCACTAGCGGAGAAAAATTTACATATTACGCGGAGGTTCAAAACGAGTTATTTTTGGTGCAGTTTTTTGGTCATAATTCATTATGTTGTTCCCATCTTGAAGTGATGCCTGCCGCTTATTCCAATGACAATTCTGCTTTTTCCTTGATGGTCCTGGGGGGTAGTGGCAATAGTTTTAAGTGTTGTTTGTTTTTTGTTGCTGTTATTGTTGTTGTTTTGTTGTTGTTGTTTTTTGTTGTTATTTTGTTGTTTTTATGTTGTTGTTGCTTTGTTGTTGTTGCTGTTGTTGTTACTGTTGTTGTTGTAGTTGTTGTTTTGTTGTTGTTGTTTTGTTGTTTTTATTTTGTTGTTGTTGTTGTTGTTGTTTTTGTTGTTTTTGTTTTGTTGTTGTGTTTTTTTTGTTGCTGTTGTTGTTTTTGTTGCTGTTGCTGTTTTTGTTGTTTGTGCTGTTTTTGTTGTTGTTGTTGTCCACATCCCTTGCCCTGCGACGACAATGTCCTGCAAACGCTTCAGCATAACAACTACCAAAACATAGCGTCCATGAACTTCACAGGTCATCCTACACTTATTCCCGTCCTTGGGCGGGCTTTGTAACTAGTATAATAATAAAAGGCAATTTTCTGTCCGTTCTGTCCGGCCCTTGATAGCCATTCGTCCCTCAAACACATATAACTCCTACAGCCAATCATATTGAACACGTTTACGCGGACGTTCAAAACGAGTTATTTTTTGGTGCAGTATTTCTTCCAAGACTTTATTTTGAGTTATGCGCGTTGGGATTTATAGCAAAAAGCTATGTTTTACGAGTTATTTATTTTAACTATAATGAATAGTATTTTTGACGTGATGCACATACATGCCGGTCGAAACGGCTGTTGGAGGGGAGTTACAACATGCCACCGAACGGTGGCGGAACGTCCTTGGACGGGCTTTGTTGCTCGTATTAGATAATATTTCAATTTCAATTTCTATTAAACACAAACAAAAAAACAAAACAAAACAAAACAAAAAAAAATAAAAAAATTCGCAAACAAAAACACACTTGTGGAACTTTAATTATTTAGTTTTTTCGATTATTTTACATTAACTTAAGTATAATTATTTGATAGTGATGTTTACTACAATATTGTTTTCTTATAATTTATATTTCTGATGGGTCCTAGTTTTGAGAATACTTTAAGGCACACGATGTTCATAAGTCTATTTCATTAACAAAATATACTTCAATTAAGATATTAACAACTCGTCAAAAAAAAATAAAGCCTGGAAAATAAGTTGACAATCAGATATTATAGTTATTCTAAGCTGAACTCTCGTCACCAAAATTTAAACTTATTTGTAGATACATTTCACTTAATGATTTATTATTTTATATGATCTTATAAGCAATGTTATTTTTAAACTGCGCGGCTGACCAGATATCTGACCAGCGCTGCTCAGCAGTTTAGAATACCGCGCCGGAAAGTTTGATATGGATAATAAAATATCTGTTTGTGAAATGTAGCATTTTGCACTAAAATGGATGCTGTGCAACTTTGCAAACGACTTTATTATTTTGCTTATGGGACAAGGAAACTTTGAGGAAACATTGGTTATTGAGGTCATAAATAATTGGGAACTAGGTGTGTGGGGTGGGGGTTGGGTAAGGGGTTAGAACAGATATTTTACATCTGATTTATCTGACAGGTTATGCTGATTGCGTCCGGTGTTTCCAGTGTGGACTTGGACTGAGGTCATGGAAGGTCGGAGACAACGTGTACGATGAGCACAAGAAACACAGACCGCAGTGTCCATTCCTCCAGGCCCAGGTCGTGGCAGGTGTTCCAACTACTGAAACAGTTCACCAAACAGCTAGACCAATTAGTGGTACGTTACTGTCGTCTTTAGGACCAATCAGTGGTACGTTAGTGTCGTCTTTAGGACCAATCAGTGGTACGTTACTGTCGTCTTTAGGACCAATCAGTGGTACGTTACTGTCGTCTTTAGGACCAATCAGTGGTACGTTAGTGTCGTCTTTGGGACCAATCAGTGGTACGTTAGTGTCGTCTTTGGGACCAATCAGTGGTACATTACTGTCGTCTTTAGGACCAATCAGTGGTACGTTAGTGTCGTCTTTAGAACCAATCAGTGGTACGTTAGTGTCGTCTTTAGGACCAATCAGTGGTACGTTATTGTTGTCTTTAGGACCAATCAGTGGTACGTTATTGTTGTCTTTAGGACCAATCAGTGGTACATTACTGTCGTCTTTAGGACCAATCAGTGGTACATTACTGTCGTCTTTAGGACCAATCAGTGGTACGTTAGTGTCGTCTTTAGGACCAATCAGTGGTACGTTATTGTTGTCTTTAGGACCAATCAGTGGTACATTACTGTCGTCTTTAAGTCCATGCCATTCAGGACTTGCGGTTGGTAAGTTATCTTTAGGGCCGAGTCCCAATAGGACCCCAAAAAAATTAGGCAAGAAGATGTTTGTGGAAGTGAGGCAAAGGAAATGAAAGTTTCACTGAAACAGAAAATTAGAATGCGCAAAAAAAGTTTTTAAAGCATTGTACATAAGTTTAATTATTATTTTACTTTTTTTTTAGTGTACAGTTGTACTTAATGTAAGTGTTAATGTTAATTCATGCAAAGTCTGTACATAACGTATTATTTTGATAAACTTAAGTGGTTTTATACGTAATGCTGTACTATTTTCTGCCATCCGTTCTTCTCCGACACTTTGCCACATCGTAAGGTATTTGTGTAGATTTTATATTTGATTTATTTTATACTTTTTAAATTGTTTTATCATTAATTATTTGATTTATAAGAATCCTACTTGGTTTTTCTATAGTTTCCCATGATATTTTAAATTTGTAGTGCTGTTTCTGTGTGCCTTGGAACGGATTAAGTATTTTACATGTAAAACTTAGTTCAAGATACGAAAAATCCAAGATACGAAAAAGCTACCCCAGAGTGTATTAATTTCGTATCTCGAGGTACCACTGTTATTGTATTAAATTATTTTTTTAATGGTGTGATGATACAAATATATATTTAAATTTCAATTCATGGAGTAGGTAACGATTGATTGTTTGAAATCGATTTCAATGCTTAAAATGTTTTTGACATTTTGAAACATCGGTTTTCAAATTTTTTCGGGGTCAAATGCTCAATGCTAAGTCTATATTCAAAATTTGATGAAAAATAAAATTTATTTAAAAGTCTGACAAAGTCTCCAGATAAACTATGCACAAATACTCTTGGCACATAACTCACACAATTGTCTTCAAAAACTGCATTCTCTCATTTTTCCGTTTGTATTTTTCTTTCATTGTCCTCTCTTAATGTTGTTAATAAATCAAACTATTTGAACAATTTTAATAAAATAAACTTATTAAATTTTAAGCGACGTTAGCAATCAGATCTGGCGACGAAGGTCTCAGGTTTAGATGTTGAGTCGTGCTACAACCTCATATTTGTTATAAAGGTTATATTTTTTATATTAATAATTTATAACTTCAACTCTTTCGGTGTCAGAAGTAAGCAGCCCAGTTCTTCCGTCCAGCAACACAGAAAAATTGTCGTATCCTCTTACCCAGCAGTCTGTCATGATTCCTGTACAACAAGATTTCGTCAGCTACACACCGAGTGACCAGCCAACGAACTCGTCAATCGTGCCTCAAAACACAAGTAAGTCGACGTGTTTGCTTACAAAATTTAAGGTACATTAAACGGAAATTGTATTCAAAAAATTGAAACAGGGTTTAAATAAAGTGTGGGCAATAGTGGGCAATAGTGTGAAATAGTGGGCAATAGTGGGAATAGCGGGCAATAGTGTGAAATAGTGGGCAATAGTGGAATAGTGGGCAATAGTGGGCATAGTAGTAAAATATCTAGAGATGGAACCTGTGAAGTTGAAATTCGAGATAAAAATGGGTTGGCAATGGCAGCAATGACGAAGTTAATCAAAATATTGACCAGCAAAAACATTTGCCTTGCAACAAAGCTCATGTTAAACAGAGGACTCGTTAAACCATTGTCCTTTATGGATGTGAGACCTGGGCACTACTGGCAACCCCTGAAAGCAAGCTGCAGGCGTTTGAAAACAAATGCATGAGAACGATTCTCCAGATCTCTTAACTAGAACACAAGACCATTGAGTATGTCTGGGACAGAATAACCTCCATTGTGGGCTGTCAAGAAACCATTATAGTGACAATAAAGAGACGTAATTTGGCATGGTTCTGACATTTGCTGTGACATGATAGTCTGACAAAAAAAAACCATCCTTCAAGGCACTGTAGATGGGGGCCGTTGAAGAGGTCAACAGCGGAAAAGTTAGCTTGACAACATAAAAGATTGGACAGGGATGAGCTTGAATGAATAGTGACCGCCGGTCAAGATAGTCAAAAGTGATCTTTGTGTTGATGTATCCATTCGCTAATGATGATGATGGTAGTAAAAAATATATTTTGAATTAAACAAAATACTCTAACAATCAAGATTTAAACAATATTTAATACTTCTATTTTGAATTTAAACTTCAAATTTTTACCTCCATTGAACAAAATCTTCTAGACTTTCTTTAAAAATAATATAGTTTATAATATTTGAGACACAAATCTAAATCGAGGTAAATAAGTCTTCAAAAAATATTTCAGTCATGACCTTTCTTCATTAATGTCGATAGTCAATTATAACTCAATGGAAGAACACAGAAGTAAAACTCAATCACCCTATAACAAGGTTTATCTTTTCTACTATTCTAATTTGCCAGTTTGTATTTCACGCTGCTTTTCTAGGAACAATCTTTAATCTTTTTCTCGTGAGACTCTCATTGGCAAGTTGGGGACAGTACTTGGATAGAAGGATCTGAAGAACACCCATTCACATGTTCAATCTTGTCAATGATTTCCCATCTACCCCACATTTTCTCTTGTCTGAGTTCAGACCACCGGTTCACTACAGGTGTGAATTGCCCAAATCTCCAAATCTTTATGGTGATTTTTATTTTTAATCTGCTCATAAAGTGACTTAAGACTTACAAAATAAAATATTAATTTTCCCCGTGGTTTGAGTCATCAAATACCCCAAACGGGTAGTTGTAGCTAAAACATACACCCTTTCCCACAGGGCTGAGGTGTGGGTAAAATCTGTGTATATCTCATGACGCAGGAAATAGTTTCATTTGTGGCAAAGAGTTTTACTTCTGCTCCTTGACCTTGACCTGCTTGACAACCCTGAAGAAACTCTTACAACTGTAAGTATATTTTATTTTCGTTTAAAAAAAATTATTTAAAAAAAAAGTTATGAATTTAAATTTCTATTACGCGCGTTGAATAATTCGTTAGGCCAAAGTTCATCACAGAAAAGCCTGAAGTTTAAACTCTTGCAAGATGAAAACACAAAACTACAAGAACAACAACTCTGCAAGGTTTGCTTTCTCGCCCCGTGCCGAGACTTGTTCTTGCCGTGTGGAGACCTGTACGCATGCGCGGACTGCAGTAAGCTGCTCACTCACTGTCCACTGTGCTCCAAGCAAATCCTGGCTACTGTTACGACTTACTTAACATGAGGTAAGATTGCAGTGAACTTTACATTTGGTTTAAAATTTGAAGTTAAGATGATTAGGACAAGTGTTATACGAATGTCAATGAGGATTAGAACAAGTGTTATACGAATGTCAATGAGGATTAGAACAAGTGTTATACGAATATCAATGAGGATTAGAACAAGTGTTATACGAATGTCAATCTTTATTTAATTTAAGCAAAACACAAAACTGAAAAGAAAGACAGTCTTTTTAAAAATTCTTTTATCAAATGATTAGCTTGACTCTGATTAAGTTTGGGCTGGGACAAAATATCGTTAAAATATTATTTAAACTTATAAAAGAGTTCAGAAAAATATTATGGTCATTCTTAAGTAGCTCATCCAATGCCCGATAAAACAAATTGTAACATAGGATCCACGACTTGTAATAGATTAACATATTTTATGACCTGTCTGAAAACGGAGAGTGCAATATTCTAAAGATGTAAATATTTACACCATAATATAGTAGGCTGAAATATGGGACAGGATGAAATGTAGACACAATAAATACCAAGAAATCTTTAACTTTTCTACTGAAAACATTGTTTCTTCTACTTCTAGAGACAAATATCCAAAGTTCTGACATTTATGGATCAATATACTTTACATTAAATATACTTTACATTCAATATACTTTACATTCAATATACTTTACATTAAAATGATTTAGGACCAGTTTATTTTCTGCATTTACGTGTCCTTCAGCTACTGGCAACTAAATGACATAGATTTTTATTCCTTTTTAAATCATCATTTAATCTAGCAATCAGTAATTACTTGTTTGATTATTATCACGAGTGAGATTTACTAATTGCTCCTTAAGCATGCATTTTTATTTTACAAATAAATCTAATTAAAAAAATTTAAAACTTAAATTCTAATTCTGTTAATGACAGCCATTTTGTTTTCACGTGAAGGTAAACACGGAGATGTGTATATCCAGAAGTCAGTGTAGAGATAATTATTATGGTATGATATGGAGAACATACAATTAAAGTAGCACCTAGTGGCAGGACTAATAGGAACTATCACCCATTAGCAGGACTATGGGAAAGTAACGAATCGGACGCAATATAAATTCGAACGAACTATTAAGGATGGCCAGGGCCTTCGAACGAGCAAAGAATGACAAGAGATGTTTGCAACAGATGTTTTGAGTGGTTAATTTTCTGTATTATTCATAAAGATACAATAAAAATAAATGTTAGCCCTCAAATGGAAATATTTCGTCAATTTGTAAATATCAATAAACATGTTGTCATTCTCACCAGGACCTTGTTAGCATGCTCATTCCTTCAGACCTGACTCACCAACGTCGTATCACCTAGGAAGATGCACCAAGGCCATCTCACCAATGCTATCGCACCAAGGCAGACTCACCAAGTCAGACTCATAAAGGCCATCTTAACATATCCAAGTCACCAAGGTCGACAGACCACAGGTCCCACACACAAAAAAAAACGTACCCAGGGGCGTTTATTCTCACAACCCTATCCTCAATAAGATATAATTTTCAGTATGATTAGCAACACTATGTTTGCATATAAAAAACGTCAGAATTTCACAGAAAAGCGCCTGAGCGGAGACACTGGAACCCAAGATGGGCCACAAAGCGGTACACAAAATAAAACATCTCCCTCGCCAAGTACGTCCGTCAGTATCATTGATGAGAACGCGTCCTTTCGATTTATCTTCAGCCAGGATCTGACCCCCAGGTGGATCATCAGACGATCGGGTTGGGGCTGAGCAGCACCTAACACATTATTAGACTTTTCTCTAATTTTGATGTGCCATAAAATAAGCTTTAGATTAACAGTCCATACAGAGGGTATTGCCATGAAATTTGAGAAACACCTAACAAATATTTAAAAATTTAATTATTATTTAAAATAATTGTTTATATCCAATGAATGCCTTGGCAGACAAAAATACTTCTTGAATATTTTATTAAATAACTACAAAACTATGATTTTTCCTTTTCTTCTACAAGGCTCTTCCGTTATATATCACAAAGAATAGGAATGAGATTAAGCTTTTAAATAAAGTACAAGAGAACAAACAAATTGTGTAATCAAAACAATAAATTAAAGCTTTATTAATTGATTAATACAAAAGTAAAAATTTCGCCTAATGCCTTCCTCATTATAAATAGCTTACACAAGTATTAAAACTATATTTACATTATATAAGACATTCTATATCATGGAAAAATAGTTTCGTAAATATGAAAAGAAGAAATAAACACACACACAAAACAATAACAAACAAAAAGTGACACAGTGTATAAGAAAAGGGAGGAAGTATCAAAAGTTACAGTTCAAGTCACAACAGGAAAAATATTCCACAGTTATGTAAAATTGTGAATTTGGTTTAATCCATATGAAGCCAACGAACCAAATCGTTTTATAAATCTATTTTCCATGTAGATCCTGTCATGGGTATTGCTCGCATATAAAATATCAATACCTGCAATATCTCAAACCCCGCTATGCTCAGCACTGTTGAAGTATTTAGAGACAGGACAAATACCCAGTATATTTATATTGTACACGTGTTCTCTAAACCGATCTCCCAGTCGACGAGCTGTCTCACCCACGTAGATTTTTATTGCACCACTTGCAAAGAATTACTCTTTAGTAGCATTCTATGGAACATTCCTGACGTTTCCGGCAAAGGAACTGAACGCCTCTGTCAAACCAGTGAGAAAACGTATCTTACAATTGTAGCAGGCGATTTGTCAGCATAACCAAACAATCGGAGGAAAATAGTTATCTTAAAAATAGAAAATCAATAAAAAAATTAATACATTTTTATAACGGGAGGTTTTCTCTATTGAAAAAAAAATTAAGTTCAGACTTTCAATTTTGTCCCATTATATTTGGTTGAATAATAAAGGAGAATTTGTAAACATTTTAACGATAGAATTTTCTAGAACAATATAGATAATAACCGAATTAAAGAAATAAAATTTTAAAATCTGAAAAATAATTGGATTAAAACTTTAAAGTACCCCATTAACATAGAATAAAACAACGGAAATCTCGAGAGAAAAAATCTAGTATGTTAGAAAATGCCAGAATGAAGCGACTAATAATATTAATATTAAATTCATAATCTAATGAAAAAAAAATAAAGTAAAAACTGTAACAAAATTGTCCCATTTAAAGGAGTTCTAGCAAAAAGTTAGATTATAGAATTTTCCATAACATCCGAGAAAAGCGTTGCTGGAACAACTACTTCTAAATTAATTCACATTTGAATACAAAGCACCGCAAACTGTATTGGTATCATCTTTGACTTAATTCATGTGTAACCAAATATTGTTGCTTATGCTATTCTAAGGTGTATTTAAATAGCTTACATAAGAGACTAAAAATATGGACACCAGCCCGAAAATGATAGGATTTAGGAGTTAAACACTTAAAATATTTAAAGGCATTGAACTCCTGATACTCACACAAATCTATATTTTCGCTCAATTTTAAGTCGTAATTTCCATTAGATTTTGTACGATCTTGACAAATCTTGGCACATATATTCATTATCAACCAGATTAAAATCTAGAGAGGTTTTAAAGATCACGTTTTTGTGTATCAAATTTGTTATAGATCCATTCATATACCTGGAAGCCCATTTTTTTCTCCCATCTTTATATTAGCTATATTAGAAATGAACGTAACTGTCCCCAAACAGGCCTCAAATGTTATATAACGTAAATTTTAAAACCCCAATTGATTTCAATCTTGTTCATGTACCAAGTTTAGCCAAGATCCATTAAGCCACGTAGATCTAGAATAAATTCAGCCAGCAGGCTATGGACTCTAACTGCTATGATATAGATATATAAATATATAGAGTATCATAAGAATAAAAACCTTGGCCAGCTAGAAACTGGGCCTTATGGCGCTTTCCCAAGAAACAACCTCAGAACGAATTCAGCCTCGTCTCTCGGCCTTTAAAACCTGATTTATGAAAAGACAAATACGTCAAATAATTAATTAATTACAAAATTTCTGCTAACTGTGCACACGGCCTTCACAAAAATTATAAATAAATATTAATTAAATTGTAACATAGTATGGAATTTATATGTATAAAGATAATAGAGCTGTTCAGATAGTGAAATAAAAACTAAACATCAGAAGCAACTTCTAATTTGCTGTGTAATGTACTTAAGGCTAAGGCGCTTTAACAAATAGGAATTAAAAATCACACAAAAACAACATATAAAACAAATACATCAGAAAACACACACACATGCACGCATAAACAAAATTTAACGCACACACACTCAAACATACACTCAAACACACAGACATATAAAGACACTAGTTTTCAATGGGAGTATTATGCATGTGTTCAATGGGAGTATTATGTATGTGTTCAGTGTGAGTATTATGCCAGTGTTCAATAGGAGTATTATGCCAGTATTCAATGGGAGTATAATACATGTGTTCAATAGGAGTATTATGCATATGTTCAGTGGGAGTATTATGCCAGTGTTTAATGGGAGTATTATGCATGTGTTCAATAGGAGTATTATGCCAGTGTTCAATGGGAGTATTATGGAAGTGTTCAATGGGAGTATTAAGCCAGTGTTAAATGGGAGTATTATGTCAGTGTTCAATGGTAGTATAATGCATGTGTTCAATGGGAGTATTATGCCAGTGTTCAATGGGAGTATCATGCCAGTGTTCAATGGGAGTATTATGGAAGTGTTCAATGGGAGTATTATGTCAGTGTTCAATGGGAGTATAATGCATGTGTTCAAGGGGAGTATTATGCCAGTGTTCAGTGGGAGTATTATGCCAGTGTTCAATGGGAGTATTATGCCAGTGTTCAATTGGAGTATTATGCCAGTGTTAAATGGGAGTTTTATGCCAGTGTTAAATGGGAGTATTATGTCAGTGTTCAATGGGAGTATTATGTCAGGGTTCAATGGAGTATTATGTCAGTGTTCAATGGGAGTATAATGCATGTGTTCACGGGTAGTATTATGCCAGTGTTCAATGGGAGTATTGTGCCAGTGTTCAAGGGGAGTATTATGCCAGTGTTCAATGGGAGTATTGTGCCAGTGTTCAATGGGAGTATTGTGCCAGTGTTCAATGGGAGTATTATGCCAGTGTTCAATGGGAGTATTATGCCAGTGTTCAAGGGGAGTATTATGTCAGTGTTCAATGGGAGTATTGTGCCAGTGTTCAATGGGAGTATTGTGCCAGTGTTCAATGGGAGTATTGTGCCAGTGTTCAGTGGGAGTATTATGCCAGTATTCATGAGAGTATTATGCCAGATTTCAGAGAGAGTATTATGTCAGTGTTCAGTGGGAGTATTATTCATGTGTTAATTGGGAGTATTATGCAAGTGATTAATTGGAGTATTGTGCCAGTGTTCATGAGAGGATTATGTAAGTGTTCAATGAGAGTATTATGCATGTGTTCAGTTGGAGTTTTATGCCAGTGTTCAAAAGCCATCTTGGTGCCCTAGGCACAAACCCACATGGGTGCCCCCTTCTGCTCCGGGCCTTCGATCCACCCCTGACCGCTAGTATGTTAAATATTATGCTAAAAACTTACAAAGAAAAACAATAGTTTTTTTTACACATATTTTTGTACTACTATCACTCATATAAAACCTACAATAAAGTAGTTCTGTATTAAAATCGAATGTTAATTATATTTTCAAATAATAATAGACAAAAATACTTAAACTTTTTTAAAGATATGAGAAAGTCAGAGAGAGAGAGAGAGAGAGAGAGAGAGAGAGAGAGAGAGAGAGAGAGAGAGAGAGAGAGAGAGAGAGAGCACTCATTTACATTTTAAAGTTCTTTTTATAGATTTACATCTGGCAAAGTTTTTGACTACAGTATCAATGTTAATCGTGCGCAACAAGTCTGCCTCACTCATCAGCAGAGATAAGGAACCAAGCCTTTCTTGTTTCATTGTCGATCTACTTGGATGTTTTTTACGTTTCAAATGAGAAATAGAACGCTCAGTTGAACAGTTCGTAACCATTAATGTTCAAAATATGCGCAAGGGGATTTCTAAATTTGGAAAAGCACACCGGATGTTGTCTCTAAATTAATATTACTTTGCATAATTCTGCTTAACTGAACGTGTTGTTTTCAGATTTTGATGCACGAACCTTGTGGCGAATATATGAGTGGAACTTTTGTAGTTCAATATATAATTTTTGTTCAGATCTTCAGGATAATAATTTTTAGTCCTTCACACCACTGAGATGTTAATGTTACATCGTCCAAACAAAAAATTGAACTTCTATATCATTTTATACCTGTCCTCGTCTACTCATCTCTGTCTCAAGTTTATCAACGATGAAGTATTAAGTAGATATACAAAATTTGTCTCTGGCATTCAGATATGCCTCAGGGACATCGCTATCAATGACCACTGTCTTTCGTTTACGATTAAGGGTCAAAGTTGACTTATCCACACCTCATGGAGGTAATTCTTTTTGCAGCTTCTTCAAATCTTTCAAATTCATTCGTAGATTAACGCAAATGATCTACTAATGAAGAAAACAAGCCAGCACGCGTTGACAAGTTCATTTACTCATTTTAGATAAAAACGAAAACGAAAGTAAAAATTTTAACAATAAACCTTCGTCAAATCAAGTTTTGCTGTTTATTAATATCTTCATAAGTCAGTTGCCTAAACAATTATTTCAAAATGCAAAGTAGTTCTAAGCCGTTATGTAAATATACAGTCATTCAATGTCACGTCCACAAAGTCGCACTGTTCACAAATGTTTTCACTAGCAGACCAAAGCGGGGTGAATTTTTCGATACGGATTAATACGTAGCAATAACATTTCCTAAAAAAAGTAATTTAAAAAATAGCACAAAAAACCTCGATGAAAAATAGCAAAAAAAAATTAAACACAAACAAATTGTGGGACAAAGGCTAAATAATGTGCTATTCAATACTACAATTGCGATTTGCTAATGTCATGTCGACTGCGCGCAACTACCTGGACAATATAACATTTTATTTAAGGACTTGTGGTGCCCCTAACGCTTGGTGCCATGGGCACGTACCTTGTTTGTCTAATGGTTAATCCAGGTCTGGTTGATATCAATACTCAATATATATTTATAAAAGACTAATTAGTAATTTCCAAAGTATCAAAAATTACAGACATTATTAATTAGAACAACAAATAAACACAGAAGAATAAGATATAATGGCATGTTTTGAAACTTGTCTAAACCATAATATTTATAACTTTGAAATCTTCAAAAGTCATTACATACAACATTTCAGAAAAGATCGATCACGGAGTTGTAATACCAGCAGTATGGTTTAATATTATTGCTGAAGAAATCACAACACAATCAAAAAGTAAGTCAGTAGTTTGTTAATTAATACACCGAATTCAGTACCACTTATTGTAGGCAAAATATACAGACCACCTAGTACCAACTTAGAATATATGAAAGATTTGTGCAGTCAAATTAAATTCATAAAACAAAAACATGAATACGCTGTAATTTGGACAATGGCGAACATAGAACGAGGCAAGGGGAACAAATGTCGAATGTGGCACTTTGTATAGGGGAGTCAAATTCCTCGTCGTTAATTAGCTTCTAAGAATGAATTTTGTTTTTCAAGATGACATTTTATAAAAATAAAATAAATACCAAGTAAATAAAAGATATATATTAAGAAACACAGGAACTATCCTAAATATGTGAACGTTTCTAAAACCAAAACTACAAGTGCCATATTTTAGGAGATACAGTTCACCAAAAATAATCGTAGAAACACTGTCGTCCAGTTATACCTCTGTATATGCAATAGCACTCCATTTATTTCACAAAAGGATGAACCAAGTCCTGTTTTGCGACGTGATAAGATTGAAAATCAGAAACTAGACGTTGTAGAATCTTTCAAAGATTTCATTGAAAAAAAGCGACTAGGAAAATAGAATACTTAATTTATTTTGAACAAATAGAACAGGGCAAGTGATATATTGTGAAATATACAAGGTCTGTGACCATGATATCGTTAGGGTAACCAACACAATCAAGACTAAAATATCTAAGAAACCCAGAATAATAATTTGTCTCTGGAATAAATGTAATAAAACAAAATTACACCAAACAGCGGCTAACTTCCAACTAAATTTTCTAAGTAACTACAACACAAATAGCCTAGGAGAGGTAGTCCTTGTAGCACTTTTTCAAGCCTCTCTAAATCAGGATAAAGTGCCCCAGGATCGGAAATTAGCTACCGTAACTCCACTCTTTAAAAGGTGATAAGTCAGACCCTGATAATTATAGACCTGTATCACTTACTTGTATCACATGTAAATTACTAGAACACATAATATATAGTAGAATAGTTAATCACCTAGATAAACATAATGTCCTATGCCCACATCAACACGGCTTTAGAGAAAAGAGATCATGTGAAACACAATTAATAGGTTTAATAGATGAACTATACAAAGGCTTAGACAATAATGATCAAATAGACACGATATTACTAGATTTCTCAAAAGCATTTGACAAAGTTCACCACTTTATTTTACTCAAACAACGTAACTACTTCGGAAGCGCAGGTCCCTTACATCAGTGCTTCTCAAACTTTTTAGTATGGCGGACCGGTAGGAATTTTTCCATGGCTCCATGGACCGGTGCACAATTTTAAATGTGCTGACGTAGCAGCGAAATTTAATTGATTGTATTTTATTTATTTCATTTAATGTGTTTATTGACGAAAAATTGACATTCTATGGGGTTAGTTTTAATGGTTGCGATGGAGGATCGGCGGCGGATGGCCCACGGACCGGCATCGGCCCACGGACCACCACTTTGAGTGCTCTGCCTTACATCACTGGATCCAAGACTTCCTTTTGGGTAGAGAGCAAACTTTAATAATTGATGGATCTAAATCTGCACCAATAACGGTTAACGAAGTACTAAGGATTTCCACAGGGAACTGTGCTAGGTCCCCTACTCTTTTTAATAATACATATGACTTGTATTACCCGTCAAAATTACGAAAGTTTTCAAAATAAATATATTTCAATTGTCCCTTTTAAATGAAAGCAAATAAATAGTAAATAATCAGAAAATGTAGAGACAAACTTTGTATCTACATTATCTTTATTAAAGAGAGAAAAATTAAATCTCATTTCCATATTGAACAATTTTATACGGACGTTCGAAAATAGTTATTTTTGGTGCAGTATTTTTTTTCCAAGGATTTTTTTTAGCGGTGCACTTTCTAAAACTACATAGCTTTATGAACGAACATACATAGCAAATTATATATATATATATAGCCCTGGGTGACACCACCACAAAGGGTGACACCAAAATGTATGTTCTGTATGTTCCCGTTATTGGGCACTGGATGACTCGGATGAGTTCTATGGGGTAAGTCGTGAGGGGGTGACACCATGAGCTACCGCCCCGGGTGACACCAACCCTAGTGACGCCTCTGTATATATATACTAGTGTATTACCCGTCAAAAATGACGGAAGTTTTAAATATAAATATATTTCAGCTGAAATCAATTAATTAAATAATTCGAAAATGTAGAGACAAAGAGACAAATTAAATCTCATTTCGATATTGAACAATGAGATACGGACGTTCGAAAAGAGTTATTTTTGGTGCAATAATTTTTTTTCAAGGTGCGCTGCTTTCTAAAACTACATAGCGTTACGAACGGACATACATAGCAAATTATATATATTGATTGATTACCCAACGGCATCTCACAAGAAACTAAAGTTACGTTATTTGCTGATTATTATATAACCTATAGACCAATTAAATCAGAACAAGATAGCGAAATCTTACAAAATGTCCTAGATGAAATAACAAAGTGGGAAAATAATGTAAGTATTTCTTTCCACCCAGAATTATCATCTGTTAAGAGTAACAACAACACCACACACGAAAAAAAATGCAAACTATTTCATCCATGGAAAGCAACTTTAAAGATTCAAAAGCCATAGGAGAATTAATAAATGAGAAATTATCATGGAATCACCATGTCAATAAAGAAATTTAAAAAATAATCATAACATTAGGCTTTATCAAGAGAAACGTTTACAGATGTAATAAGAATATAACACTAAAATGCTACCTCACTTTTGTGAGATGTGTTCTATAAAATGTTGAGAAGAGAAACACCATTGGTTAAATCATTAAACCTTGAAACACTAGAGGATAGAAGAACAAAGAGCAAGTTAGTAATAATACACACGTCAATTAATTAATTAACTTGGAAATACAACACAGAGATAAAGGGCCGTCTATAAATGACGTCACGCGATTTTTGCCGATTTTTGACCCCCTCCCTCCCCCTCGTCATGCGTCGTCACAAAAACTTAGACCCCCCCCCTCTAAAAATACGTCACAAATCTTTGACCCCCCCCCACCCCCCCAAAAAAAAACAACAAAAAAAACAAAAATAAACTTATTTTCTATTTGAAAATAAGTATGTTTCAAATCACTTTTATTGTCATTTAAGTATTTATTATTTATTTAGTGAAGATCTACATTCTAATATCGTAACCCGCGTGAAGCATTTTTTAAAAACGTTTAACTGGCTTCAGAAAACGAACTGTGTTAACATCCTTAGATTATACTTTATTTTAATGCATACAAATTTAACGTTGACTATTAATCATCACGGTTAACGTCTTTGTTTAGAAAACAAATTATTTAAAAATAACATTTTAAAAATGTATTTAAAAAAAAATCCCTCAATTGACTGACGGGCATCCCGTAAGAAAGAGGTCCGCGAACAGGGGTAAATAACCTAATCCTAGGTCAAAAGGGAATTCTTAAGGGTAATGCAGACTCATTTGGGACATATAACATCCACTACAATCCACTAGATATATTAAAATACGTCATGTGTACGTGTACGCTTGGAACATATGTCCATTATTGAACCGGTTCCTTCCAGAAAATACATTTTTTTAAAATTTGACAACTATGTAGATTTCTTACCTACGTACTATACGAAGACACCTAAATCTACCATACTTTCATTTATATTGACACGAGTGACAATAATCTTAATCCACATGACCTGTCTGTATCATGAATTATTTCTGCGATATTTAAAATTAATGCCTTAAAAACTGAGCTAAGAAGAAAGGTTGTTTTGTGCTCCTCTCGAATTGCGATGTCAAGAATTTGATGCATTCAATAAAGTTAATGAATACTTGACTAATTTAAAAAGGGCTCATTTACCATTATATCTAGAACAGTGATTCTCAAACTTTTAAGTATGGCGGACTGGCAGGAATGTTTTCCATTGCACCAGGGAGCGGTGCATTATTATCCCTGCACTGACAATTTTTTCTGTCCTTTTTTTGAGAACATCTGCAGACCGGCAGCGGATGGCCCACGGACCGGCACCGGTCCGCGGACCACCACTTTGAGAAGCACTGATCTAGAAGACTAGAATGGCCAGGGGCGTTTGACCAAAAACCCATCGAACAATTATATCATCCTTAAAACGTTTTTAATTCTATCAAATAGATTCTCTACCCCCTCCCCTTTCAAAGAGAAAGGATATTCCGTGTCGTTTTGACTTAAAATATCTACATATAATCCTATTCAGATCATTTTTAGACACTTTTCATGCATGTAAAGCTCACCAGTAGCATTTTCGGGGGGGGGGCTAACGACGCTCCCCCAAATCCCCGAGTCATGTGAGCATTACTTAGAGTCTGGGGGTTGGAGGGGGGGGGGTAACGCACACATAAACTTGTATATTTTGGGGTAACGGGCAAAAAAGTTCGAGAGAACCAAACGGAGCTGCGGTTACATCACAAATGCTTTGATGTCAACAGCAAACGAAGCAGTGTAACAATTTCATATGTTATCTTGTGGATTCTCAAACTTAAGGATTATAATTAGATTTAATTTTCGTGTCTTGACTCTTGATAGCTTACGCAAACCAGCGTCTGATGGCCTACCGACCGCCACATTGAGAAGCACTGATTTATAAAAAAAAGTCATTAAATAAATTGTAAGCGACCAAATATTTCAGTGGAAGTTTTATGTCAAGTTACCCTTTTGATGTGACGTCACATTTCTTCAACCCCC
Source organism: Ampullaceana balthica (assembly GCA_944989445.1). NCBI lineage: Eukaryota > Metazoa > Mollusca > Gastropoda > Lymnaeidae > Ampullaceana > Ampullaceana balthica. Next base: position 441,835 of record CALYLW010000317.1, on the reverse strand, counting down.
CTCCCTCCCCTCGTCACGCATCGTCACAAAAGTGTGACTCCCCTCCCCCCTAGGTGCGTGACGTCATTTATGGACGGCCCCTAACCTGTTACAAGCCACAGACATAGGGATAAAAACACTTTTTTATTCTTATGCAAGAACAAACACATACAAATTCTTGTTCTCCGCGATGTACTCGGATGTGAAATGGGTTGTCCGATCAAACCAGGAAAAACCAAAACTCTTTCAACATTTAAAACTCTAATAACAATGCAAGATTTGACATGAACCTTGGATATACGTAGGAAGAAATAATCTTCTGTATAAGAGGAGCTTCTACTTCTGTAATAGATAAGATTAGAAGATAAGATATGTTATCGTTCTATGGGAGTATTATGCCAGTTTTCAAACTTTAAGACATACATTTATAATTTTTTTTTATTAAGTTAAGAAGATGGATGGAATTTGAACTCTTTCTCTATGCGCACAAATAACAAACTGTTTATTTTTTTACGATGCAAATAACTGTAAAGTACATGTTCTAATATTTACTTCATCATCATTTATTTGTTGGGGTCACTGAGGACATAAGCCCTTGACACAGTGCCAAGCAAGTCATTTTAGTACTTTCAACTTTCTATCTTATTCTTTATCTCAATTCCTCTCAAATACACAACGTCCATAAGTTTTTGGGTTTTCCTCGATGACGTTTAAATATGTTTACAAAAAGGCACTTGTAAAGAAAGGTTTGTTTTTGAAATAAATTAGGCCATTAACTAACCTTTATTTATATCTAGGGGGTCATGGTCACAGTTACGTATTTGTTCAGGTTGAATGCTTGGGTGCTTTTATGGGAAAAACATATTCGCTTACGAACTAAGACCCTGGGCGCCCTGGCCCTGTTTTTTTGCCAATCTTTTATTAGATTTATTTTGAAATTTCGATCGAAATAAAACTCTATGTCAGGTTGCTTGATAACGTTGGGAAATTTCCGATATATACGTGGCTACGTGTTTTCCCAATTTAAAACATTTCAATCTACCCACTTTTCAAATGATAAAAAAACAAAACATGATCAATACACATTAAAAATAATAATTATAAAAGGGAAGAACAAAATATTTATTATATTTTTTTAAAGTCTTAAACAAAATAATAAAAATAATAATGTATTTAAAAAAAAATATATATATTAGAACTCTTAGCATTAAAAAAACTTAGCGGATTTTCCCATTGACCTGGTAAAATTAAAATAAATTTTATAGGCTATAGGTTATTAATTATTATTATTATTAAGTTTGTGTTTTAGTAAACGATTGTTTTGTAAGAAAAGAATCTTGACCTTTAGTCTATAATAAAAAGAAAAGAAAAAAGTGAGAAAAGTAAAAAAAGGAATAAATTATATTCAATGGAAGGAAATAACTTTCGCAAACTTACATATCATTTCATGGCATAGGCCATAGGCATAGGTCTAATAATCCAATTGTAATTATTCCATTTGAATTTGTATCAAATAATTCCACTTGAAAAAAGTCCACTTGAAACAATTAATTTCACTTTTAACAATTAATTCCTCTTGTAACAATTAATTCCACTTGTAACAATTCCACTTGTAAAGCCTACCAACAACAATATATCGTTTCTATTGGTATAATAATACTACTTACACTTCTAAGTATAAAAATATTCACTCAATCAGGATAAATCATAAACACAGTTAAATACAATTAAAATTTTTAAAATTTATTTTTTATCGATATCTTGACTTAATTAAAAACAATGACAAGTTCATCCCTGATACACAAAATAAACGAAACAAATTCACCATCTACCACGGTTGTGTGTCGTCCTTACGAACATCCAGAATACTGAGCTTTTCTTTCCGTGCAATACGTAATATCTCGTGTGATTGGTCTGTTTACAGGACATTTGTTGTTTGATTGTTGGGTGGGTGTGGCACATTTTATAACTGCCACGCATCATTAACATATCAAAAGTTGCATTCTAGAAAAAGGGATAACGGATGGACTCGTGACCAAACACCTGGTGACTTATGGCACAAGCCGGCATACCACGAAGATCAGCGACCCATCTTCAGCCACGCGTTACATAAATCGTTCCCATCAGGTGGTCCATAGAATTTAGCTATGAATGACATGTGTTTTCTCCGTCTCGTTGCACTCAATTAATCTTTTGTGTCGACCGCACGGGGAAACTTGTTATTTGGCCACTGGTATATTTGATCCTCTCCCCCCTCCCGGATTATAATCTGCATTAAATTTTTAATTTTTTAAATATTTATTGCAGTGGTTCTCAGTCTTTTTGACCAGCGGGACACATTTTTTTTAAAAATAAGCTCTTCGTTATGGAGGAGAGGGGACGTGTAGGCAGGCTTGGGCTTTAGAGAAACAGAAAAGTTGTAGAAAGGTCAAAGTTGAACCTTTGCTTTTGTTGTTCTTTTCTAATTTTGATTCGAAGGTTTCAGACGCATTTACTGCCACTGGGCACGTTCCAAAACGTGTACAAGGTTTGAAGTTTACTTATCATGGACCTGAAGATAATTTATGAGGACCGGCACTTGGACCGGCTGTGCGAACCCTGGATTAAACGAAGCTAAGGGCCCACCGGTTCTTACTCCACTCCTTGCCCCCCCCCCGCCCCCCCCCCGAAAAAAAAGAAAAAACAATACATGGAAAAATTACGTTAATTTCCCCGTTATAATGACTAAAAAGTTGAGAGTCAATTATAACTTTAATAATTTAAAACAACAACAAACAAACGAACAAACAAGCAACAAAGAAACAAAAACAAAACCTAAGCCGATTATCTAAATTCCTGAGATAGTGGCCCGCACACTGCTCTAGTAGAAGAAAGTCATCATGGTTCGTCAATTTGAAGTAGTTTTTTTTTCGGTGTCAGACCTGACATAGGCCGGTGGCATTATGACGCGTCAGTAGAACAGAACAAGCCAGCAGTCACCAGACTAAACAGATGTCAGCAGTCACCAGACTAAACAGATGTCAGCAGTCACCAGACTAAACAGATGTCAGCAGTCACCAGACTAAACAGATGCCAGCAGTCACCAGACTAAACAGATGCCAGCAGTCACCAGACTAAACAGATGCCAGCAGTCACCAGACTAAACAGATGCCAGCAGTCACCAGACTAAACAGATGCCAGCAGTCACCAGACTAAACAGATGCCAGAAGTCACCAGACTAAACAGATGACAGCAGTCACCAGACTAAACAGATGCCAGCAGTCACCAGACTAAACAGATGCCAGCAGTCACCAGACTAAACAGATGCAAGCAGTCACCAGACTAAACAGATGCCAGCAGTCATCAGACTAAACAGATGCCAGCAGTCACCAGACTAAACAGATGCCAGCAGTCACCAGACTAAACAGATGCCAGCAGTCACCAGACTAAACAGATGCCAGCAGTCACCAGACTAAACAGATGCCAGCAGTCACCAGACTAAACAGATGCCAGCAGTCATCAGACTAAACAGATGCATTCAAAGAAAACAGCGGACTTCAAAATGGACATTTCTCAATCCTGTCAAACGTGTGCTTGAGTTGACTTGTAAAAGTGTGATGTATTTCAATAAATCTTTGAATGATCAATATGGAGTACATGCTCAGATCTAACTATTACATGAAGCCAGCACGAAAAAGTTGTAGATTCTACAATGTAGAAGAGCGCAGTACATTTATGCATGTGTCTACGTGTCCACGGCTACAGCTGCATGGTGTTACATTTGACCATGTGTCTACGTGTCCACGGCTACAGCTGCATGGTGTTACATTTGACCATGTGTCTACGTGTCCACGGCTACAGCTGCATGGTGTTACATTTGACCATGTATTTACGTGTCCACGGCTACAGCTGCATGGTGTTACATTTGACCATGTGTCTACGTGTCCACGGCTACAGCTGGTTGGTGTTACATTTGACCATGTGTCTACGTGTCCACGGCTACAGCTGGTTGGTGTTACATTTGACCATGTGTCTACGTGTCCACGGCTACAGCTGAATGATGTTACATTTGACCATGTGTCTACGTGTCCACGGCTACAGCTGAATGGTGTTACATTTGACCATGTGTCTACGTGTCCACGGCTACAGCTGAATGGTGTTACATTTGACCATGTGTCTACGTGTCCACGTCTACCGCTGACTGGTGTTATATTTGACCATGTGTCTACGTGTCCACGGCTACAGCTGAATGGTGTTACATTTGACCATGTGTCTACGTGTCCACCGCTACAGCTGAATGGTGTTACATTTGACCATGTGTCTACGTGTCCACGGCTACAGCTGACTGGTGTTACATTTGACCATGTGTCTACGTGCCCACGGCTACAGCTGACTGGTGTTACATTTGACCATGTGTCTACGTGTCCACGCTACAGCTGACTGGTGTTACATTTGACCATGTGTCTACGTGTCCACGGCTACAGCTGGTTGGTGTTACATTTGACCATGTGTCTACGTGTCCACGGCTACAGCTGACTGGTGTTACATTTGACCATGTGTCTACGTGTCCAGGGCTACAGCTGACTGGTGTTACCACACAGAAAAAGAAACAAGTTGGATGGGAAGGTTCTCAAATGCGAGTCTGCAAGGAGTAAAACAGAATATGTAGAGCTAATTATTATTTCCTCCTTACTCACTAACTAGTCAAGTCTAAGCGTGTCTGAAGAAAGGTGATTGTACGATGTCGAAAGAGATTTAAAAAAGAAATACGAAAGAACGCGTTTCTGGTCATGTATTATGTCAATACGTTGGCACAGTCTGTTTCTTTCGAGGCAAAACATACAGATGCTTGAACACAAAGATTGTGTGGTTACTTGTCGGTTAATTCAATCCTGTAAAATTTTACATAAATTTTGTCATTTCTATCACTTTTTCTAAAAAAGTTGACTAGCGTATATTTCTTTTAAATTGAATTGGGCATTTGAAAGGATGCTGTCAGAAATTTGAATAATTGCCCCCTGACATCAAACCTCCAGTTCATAATACTATCGATGAGTATAAAAGTCCTTGAGAAGTTGCCACTGCAAAGAGACATTGAAAACCCCTTTAAAATACACAGGAGCAATCATGATCAAAATATTAATCGTGGCCATTGATATATAGAAGAAGAAAATAATATAACAAACCCCTTTAAAGCTCAATAGTCAATATAATTTTATTAATATGGCAACATTTTTAAACTAATATCAAATTCATAAAGTTAAATAAGATTTTAAACATTTTAATGTTGTTGAAAGACCATAATTAATTTTTAAAAAATAAATATTTCGGCTAAACTCTGTCAGATTAGCACATAAAAGTAAATGCTTTTAAATGTAATGGTACACCTGGGACGATGGCGTTTAACATATCGTACCTTAATCTTGCTAAACAACTTGAATATGGGAGCGAGACATCATTGAAGAATGGGATCCCACAGAGTAATGTGAACCCATCTGCTACGGCTTGACACAGGGAGCGTGAACCACGGAGAATGGAATCCCGACATGAATAGGATCCTTAATTCAAACCCTTAGAAGATTGAATCCCACCAGGGAACACCATGATTTCGGAGAAGGGTACGTATACTGGAGCAATTATGGATGTGTTAGTTGACGAAATGATGACATTGATATTTTAATTTAGTTACGTATTTTTCTACTACTAGTACTGTTATATTACCAGGTTGGCTATAGATATTTTTTTTTCAATCCCACGTGACACAAGGTATCAAGACAAAAGGGGCATTTTCAGAAATTACAAATCTACCTCAAAGTTCTGGTGACGTAATATGACAGTGATGCCAAACCTATGGCACGCGTGCCACAATCGGCACGCAGAGCCTCATAACCGGCACGCGACTAAAATATTTCCTTAACCAAACCAGCCCAGACAAATCCCCATTTTCGGGTTTCATAGGAGTGTCGGCACTTTGTTATATAAATGAGTGGGTTTCAGGTTGAATTTTGGGCACGCTGCCCCAAAAAGGTTCGCCACCACTGTTATATGACCTGACGTAGATAGATCTTTCAAGTCTTTTAGTACAGGAGAGTGCAGTGTAAGATTAAGGAATACAATCACACGTGCAATAAACTAAATATAATTATTTGAAGTGTTCTTATTGGTATCATAATACCTAATTTATCTTATCTGTTACAGAGGCTCTTTCTACACGGAAGATTTTTGCGTCCTACTTTTATCAATAGTTTATGTGTAATCTTGCATTTTTATTAGCGTTTTAAATAGGTCTGTTAACGATTAATTTTAATTTAATCGGTAACTTTTGAAAAATTAACGATTAATTAATAATTAATTTCGATTAAAGCCAAAAATTAAAAATTATGATTTCATAAGTAACACTTATTAAATGTTTTTGTTGAAAATCTAAATAACACTGGAATGTCTCCTTTATATGTCATCTTTTAACCAACTACGCAAAAAGACAGGTGTGTTGACATTATTTGGTTCAAGTGATGAGCGGGTCCAATTGACAATATAACCAGCCGAGCTGAACAATCATTCACATGGAACTGAGGTAACTGGTATGCACAAAACGGTCTTGGCAAGAAATGACATCGGATATCGGTGTTCATTAAGTTTCCACCATTGTAGAGGGTTAATGGATTCAGGAACGTTCATCCCTATTTTGTAACGCAGTAATTCATCAGAAGAGCTATCGTCATTTTTCTGTCCCTTAGTCAGACTCCATTACTGCCATTAGCTTAATACGATTTTAGTTTGGTTTGATAAATAGGCGAAGTGTTAGAACCATGGTATAGGCAAACTTTATCAACATTGTAAACATTCCCGTCAGTCAATAGTTTAAAACCAAAATGTTAGTGTAATCGTCATGAAATTTATTATTATTTATCGGCTGCTAATTTTTTAAAATTTTTACTTTTTGACTTCCAATAATTTGTAAGTGATGGGTCTATTAATCGCTAAAAAATAATTTAATCTTTAAAAAAATTTAACGATTAATCGAGAAATTAATCGTTAATTTCCGCAGCCTTAGTTTTAAATGTTGATAAAGCTTTGGTTTTCCTAGTTTGCTTGAGACTTCCGAATTCCGGACAGGAAGAACGAGAACTTGTATGTGTTTGTTCTTGCATACGGAAAGAAAAAAAAAGTTGTTTTTTTATCATTGTCTATCAGAGGATTGTATTAGATTATCTTTGTGTTGTTTCTTGGCCTTAATTGGATCACGTCTTCTTACACTACCGCTTTGTTATAGTGCACAATTCAACTACTGAAACAGACAAAAGATGGGCAAGGGCGTTATTTTATTTTATCACTCTTCACGGTGATAGAGCACGACAGGTCATTCAGTTAAGTAAGTTCCGTATTTGTACATTATCATCAAGACCAGGCCACGATTGAGTACAAGTTCTGAAGGATAATAAAACTATAAGTTTTATTGATATTTAATGTGATCGATTGTGGGATTTAATGTGAGATATAAAATAATTTGATCAACTAACACAAAAGTTCTGAGTCCCCTGTGTGACTACTTAGTTTGTGACTAAAAAAATATTTTCTGCTTTTTCATGCGAGATTCTACATTCCTCACTGCAGCTGGGCCTCATTTTTTTAAAAATGTTTTTTTGTTCATTTTATTTTCTACTTTTACGCGTTAACAAAAAATTTGTAAAACTTAATTTCATTCATGAAGTTCTTTTAAATGTCCTGTTAGCCAAGTTAATCTAGAGATGACATTTTTGAGCAAAATTTGACATTTTCTATAAATATAAACTTACACATTCTTAACTCCTTTCCAAATGTGCGCTGATCCACTTAGCAGAAAAAATATTTTTTTCACAACACATAGATTGTCTATATACGACATTCTATGATTACGCTTGTTCTATCTGGAATGATTTTCTATACACACTACACATATCATATACACAACACGCCTATGCATCACGGGAAGTGTGTCATTTTTAAATCCCTTATATTAACTTCGCGGCCGTCTCTGTCTCTCTCTCTCTCTCTCTGTCTTGGGCTCGGCGGGCGGAAAAACAGAAGTCAAAAATGACCCACTTCCCATGATCCGATCGAACTGAAATTTGGCACACGGACCCTTCTAACCTAACAATGCATCGTATCAAAATTTCAGATCGATCGAACGTACCGTAATTAAATTAATGCATTTTTAGTTTATCCTTATATGAGGTATGTAATTTAAATTCACGTTTTTTTTTGTTGTTTTTTTTTCTTCCAATTCCACGTGAGTTTGAGTTGACGCCGACCGTCGAGCCGACACCCCCTCACGTCCCACCCCCATTTATTAAAGACAAGGGACATCACTCGGTGTCAGTCTGTCAATGTTTTTTCCCCTCTCCCCCTCCCACCCACCCCTCTCCCCCTCCCACCCACACCTCCCCCCCCCAGGGTTATGAAGCAAACTTGAGTTAAGACAGATTCAGTCTGTAAATGTTTGAAAATAATCAATACTGTTAGTTATGTCTCATATATAAGGGATTTATAGTCAAAAACTTTGTTTTTACGGGTTTTTTTTTATATTAAATCCCTTATATTAACTTCACTGGCGTCTCTCTCTCGCTCTCTCTCTCTCTCTCTCTCTCTCTCTGTCTGTCTGTCTTGGGCTCGGCGGGCGGAAAAACAGAAGTCAAAAATGACCCATTTTCCCATGATCCGATCAAACTGAAATTTAGCACACGGACCCGTCGAACGTAACAATGCATCGTATCAAAATTTCAGATCGATCGAACGTACCATAATTAAATTAATGCATTTTTAGTTTATCCTTATATGAGGTATGTAATTCAAAATTCACTGTTTTTTTATATTTTAAATTCCAGTTCCACGTGAGTTTGAGTTGACGCCTACCGTCGTGTTGACGACGACCGTCATGCCGACACCCCCTCACATCCCACCCCCATTTATTAAAGACAAGGGACATCACTCAGTGTCAGTCCGTAAATGTTTAAAAATAATCACTACTGTTAGTTATGTCTCATATATAAGGGATTTATAGTCAAAAACTTTGTTTTTAAATCCCTTATATTAACTTCACCGGCGTCTCTCTCTCTCTCTCTCTCTCTCTCTCTCTCTCTCTCTCTCTCTCTCTCTCTCTCTCTCTCTCTCTCTCTCTCTCTCTCTGTCTGTCTTGGGCTCGGCGGGCGGAAAAACAGAAGTCAAAAATGACCCACTTCCCATGATCCGATCAAACTGAAATTTGGCACACGTACCCGTCGAACCTAACAATGCATCGTATCAAAATTTCAGATCGATCGAACGTACCATAATTAAATTAATGCATTTTTAGTTTATCCTTATATGAGGTATGTAATTCAAAATTCACTGTTTGTAATTTTTTTTTAAATTCTAGTTCCACGTGAGTTTGAGTTGACGCCGACCGTCGTGTTGACGACGACCGTCGTGCCGACACCCCCTCACATCCCACCCCCATTTATTAAAGACAAGGGACATCACTCAGAGTCAGTCTGTAAATGTTTAAAAATAATCACTACTGTTTGTTAGTTATGTCTCATATATAAGGGATTTATAGTCAAAAACTTTGTTTTTACGGGTTTGTTTTATTAAATCTCTTATATTAACTTCACGGCCGTCTCTGTCGTCATCTCTCTCTCTCTGTCTTGGGCGGGCGGAAAAACAAAAGTCAAAAATGACCCACTTACCGTGATCCGATCGAGCTGAATTTTGGCACATGGGCCCGTCTGACCTAACAATGCATCGTATCAAACTTTGAGATCGATCGATCGAACCGTAATTAAATTAATGCATTTTTAGTTTATCCTTATATGAGGTATGTAATTCAAATTCACGGTTTCTTATTGTTTTTTTTTACTCCACGTGAAAGTTTGAGTTGACGCTTTGAGGCGACCCATCGAAGTACCGCGTGCTTTTGTTTACATTTTACGTGTCACGCTGAGCTCGGTCAAGCGAATCGATGACCAGACTTTTCCCCCTCTCCCCCACCCCCCTACCCCAGGGTTATGAAGCAAAGTTGAGTTAGACAGATTCAGTCTGTAAATGTTTGTTGCGTTTGAAAATTATCAATACTGTTAGTTATGTCTCATATATAAGGGATTTATAGTCAAAAACTTTGTTTTTACGGGTTTGTTTTATTATTATTATTAAATCCCTTATATTAACTTCGCGGTCGTCTCGTTATCTCTGTCTTGGGCGGGCGGGAGGAAAAACAAAAGTAAAAAATGACCCACTTACCGTGATCCGATCGAGCAGCTGAAATTTAGCACACGGGCCCGTCTCACATAACAATGCATCGTATCAAAATTTCAGATCGATCGATCGTACCGTAATTAAATTAATGCATTTTTACTTTATCCGTACATGAGGTATGTAATTCAAATGCACGGTTTGTTATTGTTTTTTTCCCACGTGAGAGTTTGAGTTGATGCGTTGACTCGACCCATCGACGTACCCGTGTGCTTTTGTTTACATTTTACGTGTCATGCTGAGCTCAGTCCCCCCCCCCTAGGGTTATGAAGCAAAGTTGAGTTAAGAGTTTGAAAATAAATAATTAAATATTAAAAAAATCTTTTTTTAAAAAGGACACGATTTTAACATGATCACTACTTTTAGTTATAAGTTATGTCTCATATATAAGGGATTTATAGTCAAAAACTTTGTTTTTACAGCTATTTTTAAAAACTTATAATAAAAACTCTTTAAAATTCACGTCTGAAGCCCACACATCTTTTTTACCACTATTTTTTTTTATACCAAACACCTCATAAGCGCCCGCCCAACGTTTTATACCACGGTGTTGTGTTCACGTGGTGAACTCATGGATGTCAACAAAGCAGACGGGTACCGATGCTTATATATAGACTATAGATAAACTAAAAATGAACCTCGTACGGGGGGTAATCGATCACGCTTATATTTCGGCAACCAAGACTTGATGTTGATAGTACTTTTTAAAGTTATAATAATTGTATCCCTCTAGGGCGAATTGAGGCATGGTTCATTGACTCGAGTGATAATATTTTATATAGACAAAAACTAAAAACTGAAAGTGCATTAATTTAATAACGGTACATTCGATCGATCTGAAATTTTGATACAATGCATTGTCATCCACGATCTATATGTGGTAAACTTTTGAGATCTCTAGGACCATCAGAAGTGGTTTAATTTTACGTTTCAAGTTTTGAAGGAAGGATGGATGGATAGAAGGATGGATGGATGGATACAACATACAAACAATGTGACTTAAATAAAAGCGTGTAAAAATACTGTTAGTTATGTCTTATATATAAGGGATTTATAGTCAAAAACTTTGTTTTTACGGGTTTGTTTATTTACTTTTGTTTTTCCGCACGACCGACCGCCTGCGAACCCAAGAGACGACGGTGAAGTTAATATAAGAGATTGAATTAGACAACCCCGTGAAAACAAAGGAAGTTAATATAAGGGATTGAATTAAACAGCCCCGTAAAAACAAAGTTTTTTACTATAAATCCCTTATATATGAGATAACTAAAAAGTATTTATCATGCTTAAACGCGACAAACAACAGTTACAGACTGAGATTGCCTTAAATACCATTTGTTGTAAAACGGGAAAAGTTTTGATCACAGATGGTTGAACTTAACTCAGCGTGACGCGTAAAATGTCAACAAAAGCTTGCCGCTACATATAGAGATAAACTAAACATGCATTAATTTAATTACGGTATATTCAATCGAACTGAAAATTTAATAGCTTTATCCTCCCCACAAGCCAAACATACTGTGAAAATTTCAGCTCTCTAGCAAGTCAGAAAACGTGTTTACGAGCGTTTTGAAAAAGTTGACGACAGAACCGGATGCGTTGAATCCGGAATCCTTCACGAGTTAATAGGATAGGGGCCTAAAAAAGAAATGGTTCTAAATAGGGGACAGCCGAATATCCGGAATGCCGGATATCTGGACCAAATATCGGGATTTTTGCCACTATCCGGATTTGGCAAATACCTATGGCAGATCCGAATAGTATCCGGATATCAATGTAGTAAAGAATTTTTAAAATTAAATTAAATTAATACTAATTAGATTATAAACAAATATATAAAAAGTATTAAAAAGTAAAAAAAAACAATAACCAGAAATCACTACATTTAACAAGAATTTTCTTCAACAACACAAAGTTTAACCGAAATTTACTAACTAGTTACTATTTTATTTACTCGTGTCATTTTATTATTTTCATTGTTATAGCAGATATATTAATTTTATGATACAAAATGATAATTTTATGTTAAAAAATAATAATTTTATGTTAATTTGTAATTATTAGTTTATACTATTAATTATATAGTTATACAGGAGCCTTGGAAACTGCGACTGGCTGAGAGTTGGCTTTCGTTTTTAATTTCTTTGTCATTGACAGTAGTCAATCTTTCAATACTTTCAATTCAGTATTCAAATTTAAACATTTTACTTATATGATATAAGTTATATCATTGTAATAATTTTATATTCATAGTTGTTTTTTTCCGTTGAACTTTAAATGGCAGTTGCAATTGTGATTTGATTTGCGAACTTAAAAATAAATATGTTTCTTGTCTTACGTGTTATATCTTATTCAGTCTTATAATTTAAAAACTCTAGTCTATTGTGAATATAATAATTATACAAAATAAGTTATGTACAAATTAAGTTATACATTAAGTTATTAATATATAACAAAATAAACAAATTAACAAGCGTTTATCCATTCAAATCATTCAAATCTACTCAAAATATAGTAAAAGAATCAATTTCAATAGGAGAAAAATATATTAATTTAAAAAGTTACAAGTATAGATATTACTTTAATAATAAGATAACAAACTATGTTCAATACCAGCATATTAAACTTAAATTGTCTGAATAAAAGAACAGTTTTATTATGGCTCTAGGTCACGACTTCTTGTACATCACACTACACACTCAGTACAACACTGTTCGCTTGGTACACGCTACACAGTTCGTTGAACTTCTTCAAGTTCGTTCATTCAATTCATTGTAAAATGTTCATCGTTGACTTTGACAATGTAACAGCGTCGATAGCAGATACTCTTCATTTGTAGAATAATATATATTTCAATAAATAGTATGAAATTAGTAAAGTACACCATATTAATTCTTACACTTCAACGTGGAGATATCTGGATCCGGAATCCGGATTCGGCAAATATTACGGGCAAACTATCCGGATTCGGCAAATAGTAAAAAAACATATCCGGCTGATCCCTAGTTCTAAACGTCAATAAAAATATATGTCTTTGATAAATAAGTTTAAACAGTGTACAGATTTTGTTTTAGAAATTTAGGGACATTTTTTCAAGTTGAAAATTTCCAATAGTTGAAGGATGGTTTTATACCATAAAGTTAATTACTTGTTCTAATGAGTTAGAAAAGTAAATATCGATGTAATGTTTTTTTTACCCAGAAGAGGGTCTGATGAATCTACATGTGGAAGAAAGTCAGTAGCCACGAGCCTAGTGCTCTTCATGGGTCTCCCCGAGAACCCACCCTCCAAAGTCACTCGACCCCCTCCCCCAAAGGGACCTAACAGCTGAGAGACAGAACGGTCGCATCTTAAGCGGCCGCCTGGGCATCCAGGAAATGGTCGAAAATGCCTCCCATTAAAATTGACCTCACAAGGTGGGGTGGAATTTTTCCTACTTCGACTCGCTACAACTTCAGCGCCCCCCCCCCGGCAAAGCATACGAGTCTATATTTTTAATGAAAGCCGCAAAGCGGAGAATCATTAATGGCCTACCCAGGGTTTTACCCCCACTGGAAGGTTTCCTCACAGCTGGCGTCCGCAAAGTTCTTTACGGCAACTTTTGCTATTCTGTACTGACGTTCCTGACCTTAAACCTGCACGACTCAATGGCGTTGCTATTGGGGGGACGAAACGGTCTCTTCGGATTTTACCCGACCCTCAACAGGTACTGTTGTTATCATCGTCGGCATTGCATCTATTGCTTTGCCTCAGATCCGTAGCTCGACTTTAATCATATTTGACCAGCACCTAGCATCTAACAACACGGACTTTGGCATTGCCTGACTGGAGTTGTCGGTTTTGGGGTGCGGCCAGCTCCGCTACCCTACTCGTGTCGAGCCACGTAGAGGCCACCCCTTCTTGGAGGAGAGGGTCTGATAAACTAGTCCTAAGTATCAATTTGGTGGTGAAAGTAATCTTCGCACCGCGATTTTATCTGCTTAAAAAAACCCCACACGCATACACATTAAAAAAGGTAACATAATTAGTTCTTTTAAAGCTACAATTTATATTGTTAGATGTTGAAACTTAGCAATGGCAAAATGCATTTAATTGTTTTTAAAAACCCTGAGATCATATCTTTTAGTCATTGTTATTTAGATAGAATCAAAATACATATTATGGTAGTTGCAATGATATTTCATTGAAAAGTTGTAAATGTGAGAATCAGCAAAACCCAGAACAATTGAAAAAAAATTAGTGTACCTTTTAAACGGTAACATACACAATAAACTCGGTTACACGCAAATTTACAGAACGTTTTGTGATGTTGAAAACAGAGACGATATCTCTAGAGCCAAGGTGACCGGCTAGAGCCAAGCTGACCGGCTAGAGCCAAGCTGACCGGCTAGAGCCAAGCTGACCGGCTAGAGCCAAGCTGACCGGCACAGTCATTTCTTCCAGAGAACAAGTCTCTTAAATACTTTGATGAGTTGTTATCATTTAGAAAAATCTGAGCGTCATAGGAGGCGAAACTTGAAGAGACGCTACTTTACTTAGCACAACAAGTAAAGCAACTGACTTGACTGTAAAGCGTAAAGTTTAATATTGTTAAAAAACATCGATAGATTCTGCCATTTTATTTCCTTCAATAAACGTTGTTACCGCCCACTGGAATTAATGTCACCGATGCTTTTATTTATTTGATTTGAAGATATACAACAGATGTCTTGAAGATATACAACAGATGTCCGGTATTTCAATAATAGCAGTCTAAAAGTCCTTCTCTCGGTAAGTCATAGTAACTGTGGTTACAATGGTTTTAAATATAAGCAGTCATAAATTAGTTAGAATCAAGAAAAAAATTGAAAATTTATACCATGGTATCGTTATGTATAAACAGTTTGTGTTCTTCGAGCGGAAATTAATAACTTTAAAAAAATCGTTGAAAATAAAAAAAATAATAATTAATTTAAATACAATTTAATGAAATTAAGAATGACACCAAAAGACATTTTCTTCACACATTCCTCAAAACGCTTGCTAAATGTATTCAAACATCATAATTCACTTAAGTGGAAATTAATTTTGTAAGCTCTCCACAATGTGCACGTCGCTCGCTGAGTTTCTGGAATAAGTTCACTTAAACTCACGTGAACTCTCCAACCCAATTGTTCTATTGATCAAACTCTCTTTATCTGGTCAACTCGGCCAAAGTCATCAGTTATCAATTCCGACCAAATTGTTCTATTGATCAAACTCTCTTTATCTGGTCAACTCGGCCAAAGTCTTCAGTTATCAACAGCGGCGTAGCGTGGGTATGTGCCGCCTAGGGCAGAACCCAAATTTGCCGCCCCCCCCCAAAAAAAAATGAAAAAAAAATGTAAAAAGCTATAAAGCAGATACATGTATAGTTTTTAATAGAAATTAATAATAAAGAGACTATTCCTTTTTTATGTTCAAAATAAAAAGAAAAGCTTTCATTTCTTGAATAAAATTGAATTTTTCTTTTGTTCCTAGTGGAACACCCTTTCATGTATTAATGTTGTCAACCATGCCCTGCTCTATAGCCAAATATCTATAGATTCGTCAGTCATCATTGATCCAAATTAATTTTTCAGTAAATTAATTTTAGAGAAAATACTTTAACACCTTGCATTACTTAAGACTGTTATAAGCAATGTTCGAATTTATTATATTATTCTAGGCAGGGTAGTTTCGAGTCTGAATATCTTAATAAACTTAAATAATACAACTGTTCTTGAATTCAGTAATTCTTTTTTTTTAACCCGCGAGGTAAAATATTCCTTGGTTTTTATTTGAGATAATTTGAATTTGAAGGCAAAATTTCCAAGTCCAGTAGATAGGCTGGTGTACGAAAATCATTTCTGTTTTCCAAATTCTGTATAACTGTTAAAACCTCAAATAAGTTTCTACAGTTATCTCATCTTATGAAGAATACAACTTTCCTCTCAACTGCATTCTATATAACATGGGTACATATTCGCTTCGATCACCAAAACAAATTGCTCTCTCGTTCTTTGAATGGAAGGTTCGATTCAAAGGATGAGGTCTCCACATACAATTTTAGCAAATGTCAAAGAATCCTTAAATATTCCCTTCCATTAGATTCTCTGAGAGTAGACCGTGATAAGAATTTTTTTGTTGAGCACTATACGTTTGTAAAGAATTTCGTGCAATTTTTTTTATATTACTTTGAAAAAAAAATATCTCATTGTGACTAGCAAAGTTCCTGCGTCTGTTCGTGTGTTGAGATTTTTGTCTGCATCTTTCAGTTCTTTAGCTTACAAAGCAACCTCAAAATGGCTCCATGGTATATATTCATTACTTGCGTATCACCCGTCAAAAATGACGGAAGTTTTCAGCTGAAATCTATATATTTTATTAAAAAATGCACTTTTTTAGGGCGCCTAGCGCCGACCTTTTTCTAAAACCCAACTTGTCCTTGTTTGATAAATACGAAATATTAAACTTTCTGAAATGTACACAAAGTATTTTATAATAGGCGTTGCAGGTCGCCTACGTCGCCCCTTTTTAAATCCTTTATATTAACTCGTGGTGTCTGCGGCCGACCGACCGACCTTGCTTGCTTGCTTGCTTGTCGCCAAAACTTTTGATCGATTTTTAACCAACTTGCTCGCAAGATAGCGAGCTGAAATTTTGCAGGCAGTTTCGTACCGATGATAAAAACAATGTATCAAAATTTCAGATCGATCGCATGTACCGTAATTAAATTATTGATTTTTTAGATTATTTTATTTATTCCTATGTATCATGCTATTTTTTGAGATAGAGCGTCGCGGTGCGTATTATATTGAACAACCTTTCTGTCGCGCAATAAGGTGCGTATTTTACTGACAACACTTTTTATAAACCTATTCCTGATCGGTGCGCATTATATTAAACACGTTTTACGACAGAACTGCAATTTTGTATTTTTGGATGGTCTTGCGCTGCGTGTTATAATGAACATTCTTTTAGTTACGTCTCATACGTAAAGGATTTATAGTCAAAAACTTGGTTTTTTACGGGTTGTTTTTTTAAATCCTTTATATTAACTCGTGGTGTCTGCGGCCGACCGACCGACCTTGCTTGCTTGTCGCCAAAACTTTTGATCGATTTTTAACCCACTTGCTCGCAAGATAGCGAGCTGAAATTTTGCAGGCAGTTTCGTACCGATGATAAAAACAATGTATCAAAATTTCAGATCGATCGCATGTACCGTAATTAAATTATTGATTTTTTAGATTATTTTATTTATTCCTATGTATCATGCTATTTTTTGAGATAGAGCGTCGCGGTGCGTATTATATTGAACAACCTTTCTGTCGCGCAATAAGGTGCGTATTTTATTTACAGCTCTTTTTATAAACATATTCCTGATCGGTGCGCATTATATTAAACATGTTTTACGACACAACTGCAATTTTGTATTTCTGGATGGTCTGGCGCTGCGTATTATAATGAACATTCTTTTAATTACTTCTCCTACATAAAGGATTTATAGTCAAAAACTTGGTTTTTTACGGGTTTTTCTTATTAAATCCTTTATATTAACTCGTGGTGTCTGCGGCCTACCTTGCTTGCTTGTCGCCAAAACTTTCGATCGATTTTTTACCCACTTGCTCGCAAGATAGCGAGCTGAAATTTTGCAGGCAGTTTTGTACCGATGATAAAAACAATGTATAAAAATTTTAGATCGATCGCATGTACCGTAATTAAATTATTGATTTTTTAGATTATTTTATTTATTCCTATGTATCATGCTATTTTTTGAGATAGAGCGTCGCGGTGCGTATTATATTGAACAACCTTTCTGTCGCGCAATAAGGTGCGTATTTTATTGACATCTCTTTTTATAAACATATTCCTGATCGGTGCGCATTATATTAAACATGTTTTACGACACAACTGCAATTTTGTATTTCTGGATGGTCTGGCGCTGCGTATTATAATAAAAATTCTTTTAATTACTTCTCCTACATAAAGGATTTATAGTCAAAAACTTGGTTTTTACGGGTTTTTCTTATTAAATCCTTTATATTAACTCGTGGTGTCTGCGGCCGACCGACCGACCTTGTCGCCAAAACTTTTGATCGATTTTTAACCCACTTGCTCGCAAGATAGCGAGCTGAAATTTTGCAGGCAGTCTCGTACCGATGATAAAAACAATGTATCAAAATTTCAGATCGATCGCATGTACCGTAATTAAATTATTGATTTTTTAGATTATTTTATTTATTCCTATGTATCATGCTATTTTTTGAGATAGAGCGTCGCGGTGCGTATTATATTGAACAACCTTTCTGTCGCGCAATAAGGTGCGTATTTTATTTACAGCTCTTTTTATAAACATATTCCTGATCGGTGCGCATTATATTAAACATGTTTTACGACACAACTGCAATTTTGTATTTCTGGATGGTCTGGCGCTGCGTATTATAATGAACATTCTTTTAATTACTTCTCGTACATAAAGGATTTATAGTCAAAAACTTGGTTTTTTACGGGTTTTTCTGATTACATTGATCCCTTTTCCAAAATTAAAATATGAGCGAAAACAATGACGAAATATAATATTTTTTTACAGCGCTTATTTAATTTGCACACCTTTTGATGCTTTGGTGCAGTAATTTGGTTTTCCCTGCTTTCTAAAATTAGTAGCGTCAGGACTGACAGACACTACTTGCGTGACAATTGCAAATTATATTGTTTTTTATAATTATTTTGTATCCTGAAGTCTGAATGCCTTGCTTGTAGAAGCCATTAGGTATTTCCAACAGTGTATGGACCTAGAAAAGAATGCGTAACAACGCTCAAGTGTACTAAAATAATTGGAGAATTCGTGTCAGTTGGTGTATCTTGTTAACAAATTGGTTTTAACTTTTTGAACGAGTTTGACATTAGATTTTATGTTTTTGCGTCTTTGTTGAACTCTTGTATACTTTCTAGCCTTTAAGAAGTATTAACACACGTTGGGTCTGTACTGTGCAGTCCATTATTTTAAGATCATCATTTATTCAAAATCATTTCAGAAATGTCACAAGCAGATTCACTTTTGCTTGAATAAAATCTTTGAAAGATTCTACAGCGTCTAATTTTTGATTTTCAATCTTTACATATCACACAACTGGACTTGTTTGATCCTTATGTCAAATATATAAAGAGCAATTAAATACAATGGAACAATATTTGGTATCTCGTATTGAAGAAAGATGATTTTTCGTGAAATCTGTCTCCAAAAATTGCTACGAACTCAGCTTGAATTTTAGATGACACATTTTTTACCCCTTTCCCATTATGTTCTCGGAGTGCTCGAACGTACTTTTCAAGCTAATGTATTACACGTATTTCCAGAATATTGCCTTTATACACAACAGTATTGCCCTCTCTGTGATCTCAAAAAGTCACATTCAATTTCGCCAGGATTTAATAACGTCAAATATTCTAACAATAACTTCTTGCCACTTTGTTTTCTCTTTTACAACAACTAATTGTCGGTCTTTATTAATAGTCTATTCTTTTATTATCAAATTTAGTATCCCTTCCATTTGCAAATAACTTTGGTAATGTTGAGTACTTATTGAGTACATATCTTGGCTTTTCTTTATTTTTAGTAAAATTTATTTTCACGTTTTAACAATTAGCAAAGAGGAATTTTCGGCCCCCACCCCCAATTTTGCATTTATTTGTGCCAAGTTTTAATTCCACTATATAAGCAATTGTTTCCATTATATTTGTTTATGCCACAAAACAAAAACTTTAAAATTAAAATAAGCCATATAAATAAATACGCCAACAGCTTGTCCAGTAGTTCACTTACGTTAAACTCAAACTTTAATCAACATTATTGTCTTACTATCAGTCCCTATGTTTTCCAGCTCAGTAACATTAGTATCAGAAGACTTTGGATTTTTAATGGAGTTTGAAGTTTTGGCATTATAAGCGCTCTCGTATTTTAATATAGTTCTTCATTTCGTTCAATTTTATTATCCTTGCTTTTCTTTTATTCTATTAAAATCTGTTTTCATATTTTAACAATTAGCTAATAAACAACGAGGAATTTGCCCCCCCCCCAATGTTACAACAGGGGCGGCTGTCAAATTTTAAGAATCAATGAATGTATCACCACATCAGTGTCACGTTCTCATACTAATTTAGCCTCTGTTTTTTTTATTACAGTAGTATTAGTATCAGAAGAATTTATATCCAATAATGAGTTTGAAGTTTTGGCAGTTAAAACACTCACGTGCTTTTGGATTGTTCCGTTATTTCTTTGATTAATTTCTTATTTGGCTTTTCTTTAATTTCCAATTAACAAAAACTTCTCTTTCTTTAACAAATTTCTTTTTAAGAAACTAATTAACGACTAGGAATTTGCCGCCCCTGGAAAAGTGCCGCCCGGGGCATTCCCCCCCCCCTGGCCCCTCCCCCTTTGCTACGCCACTGGTTATCAACTCCAACCCAATTGTTCTATTGATCAAACTCTCTTTATCTGGTCAACTTGGCCAAAGTCATCAGTTATCAACTCCCACCAAATTGTTCTATTGCTCAAACTCTTTTTATCTGGTCAAATCGGCCAAAGTCATCAGTTATCAACTCCGACCAATGAACTCCGACATTATGTCCGATAACAACTGGGTAAGCATTACTATAAAGTAAGTAAAGTCTACACCTATCTCCTCCCAACCCCAATGTATAGTGGCTGTTAGTGGCCCTAAGACCAGACGACCTTTCGTTGATACCATCTTGACGAGGGCCCATTCGTCACAAGCCTTGATGTTCTGGCTCTTTACTTCCATTGTCATTTGACTTCAAATTCGTTATTTTGTTACGCGTGAACACAACCAACTTTTCACGTCATTAGCGTTTTCAAAACAAACAAAATATATTGGCTTGGATGTCCTATTACATACTACATATAAATGACAAGTTTACCCAAGTTGGGCTTGTTGGAAAAGAAGGCTATTTGGCTAAAGGCCAAACTAGAATTTGTAGGCTTTTCATCCACTGGATGTTAAAAAATTATTTATTGTCCTAATTGTAGTATTATACACAGGTCAACAAAATAATCCTTACCCATATTGTACAGATGTCAACAGGTTATTAACTGCCCCAATTGTACAGATCTCAACAGAGTATTTACTGCCCCAATTGTACAGATCTCAACAGAGTATTTACTGCCCCAATTGTACAGATGTCAACAGGTTATTTACTGCCCCAATTGTACAGATCTCAACAGGGTATTTACTGCCCCAATTTTACAGACGTCAACAGGTTATTTACTGCCCCAATTGTACAGATGTAGACAGAGTATTTACTGCCCCAATTGTACAGATCTCAACAGCGTATTTACTGCCCCAATTGTACAGATGTCAACAGGTTTACTGCCCCAATTGTACAGATGTCAACAGGTTATTTACTGATTCAATTGTACAGATGTCAACAGAGTATTTACTTATTCAATTGTACAGATGTCAACAGAATATTTACTGATTCAATTGCACAGATGTCAACAGAGTATTTACTGCCCCAATTGTACAGATGTAGACAGAGTATTTACTGCCCCAATTGTACAGATCTCAACAGAGTATT
The DNA here is from genome assembly GCA_944989445.1 of Ampullaceana balthica. NCBI lineage: Eukaryota > Metazoa > Mollusca > Gastropoda > Lymnaeidae > Ampullaceana > Ampullaceana balthica. The sequence continues at coordinate 420,016 of CALYLW010000317.1, read as the reverse complement.
TACTGCCCCAATTGTACAGATGTCAACAGAGTATTTACTGACCCAATTGTACAGATGTCAACAGAGTATTTACTGATTCAATTGTACAGATGTCAAAAGAGTATTTACTGATTCAATTGTACAGATGTCAACAGAGTATTTACTGATAAAGAGATTGAACCAACTGCTATAAAGATACTATTTTAAACTGGAAGAAAGCCAAAATCATAAAAGTAATTCCCGTTTTTTTATCTGAAGGTAAATTTATTTTACGTGACTAGACTTGGTTTTCCCGATGATGTGGTGCTGGAAAACCACGTCAGCATGAGTCATCTTTAAAACATTTAACCTTGTCTTTTTTAGTGCTAATTCAACCATATAATTTATGGCATGCAGAGGCGTCACTAAGGGGGTGCGGACCGCACCGGATGACACCATAATGTAAAAATTCTGTTTGTTCCCGTTATTTGGTACTGGAAGACTCAGTGGAGGTGTATGGTGCATAGTGTAAGTCGTGGGGATGTGACTCCATGAGCTACTGCACTGAGTGACACCAACCCTAGTGACGCCTCTGCCTAGAACATGTATTAAAATTATTATTATTATTATTTTTTTACGTAGCCAAATTTCAAAGTTTATTTTGATGAACCACGCAATCTTTTTTGTTTATGAACAAATCTACACAGGTCATAATAACTAGTGTTTCCTAAATGTAGTGAAATAATGCAGAGAATCGATGTAAAAATGAAAGCAAAGTTTACTGACCCGTTTCTGCTCGTTTTTCTGTAATCCATCTATAGTCAAGACATGTGACATCCACTCGAATTAGATACTCCTCACTCAAACGTGAAGAAATAAAATCTCACTTCCCGGTGAAAGCAGACAATTAACAGACCAAGACAAAGTCAACATGCGTCTGTGGACATGTCTTGCATTGTCTTTGTACTAAAGGTGCATAAATATCTCAATAAATATACATCTTCCAATGTTTGGTTCATTTATAAACATTAAAAGTGACACCTGATGGTGACATAACAGAGCCGGAAGTAATCTCTGGACACCTCGTTCGTTATTATCACATGTGTTCTGAAAGGGGGATAAGTACATCGTACCATTTGAAAGGGGACATTAACTCTAAAGATTATGTAACATGCCAGCGAGTAATCGATTACACACGAATGGCCTAAAATGTTGTTATGGACAGAAAACTGTACAGAAAGGAAGCTTTTCGGTGACTTTCACGAACTTTGGTGGCTATTTTACATCCGCATGGAAGCATGCTTTGAACGGTGGACTAGTGGGGTAACAAACTAGCAAAACAAACTATTTTTAAATCCCTTATATTAACTTCGCGGCCGTCTCTCTCTGTTTGTCTCTCTCTCATCATCTCATTGGCTCGGTGGGCGGAAAAACAGAAGTAAAAAATGACCCACTTCCAATGATCCGATCGAACTGAAATTTGGCACACGGACCCGTCTTACCTAACAATGCATCGTATCAAAATTTCAGATCGATCGAACGTACCGTAATTAAATTAATGCATTTTTAGTTTATCCTTATATGAGGTATGTAATTTAAAATCACGATTTGTTATTGTTTTTTTGCCACGTGAAAGTTTGAGCATTGAGGCGACCCAACGAAACGACGGTGCGCTTTTGTTTACATTTTACGTGTCACTCTGAGCTCGGTCAAGCGAATCGGTGACCAGACTTTTCCCCTCCCCCCCACCCCTCCCCCCCTAGGGTTATGAAGCAAACTTGTGTTAAGACAGATTCAGTCTGTAAATGTTTGAAAATAATCAATACTGTTAGTTATTTCTCATATATAAGGGATTTATAGTCAAAAACTTTGTTTTTACGGGTTTATTAAATCCCTTATTAAATCCCTTATATTAACTTCACCGCCGTCTCTGTCTCTCTCTCTGTCCTGGGCTCGGCGGGCGGGCGGAAAAACAGAAGTCGAAAATGACCCACTTCCCTTGATCCGATCGAACTGAAATTTGGCACACGGACCCGTCTGACCTAACAATGCATCGTATCAAAATTTCAGATCGATCGAACGTACCGTAATTAAATTAACGCATTTTTTGTTTATCCTTATATGAGGTATGTAATTCAAAATTCACTGTTTGTTATTGTTTTTTTTCTGCCAGTTTCACGTGAGTTTGAGTTGACGCCGACCGTCGTGTTGACGCCGACCGTCGTGCCGACACCCCCTCACATCCCACCCCCATTTATTAAAGACAAGGGACATCACTCGGTGTCAGTCTGTAAATGTTTTTTCCACTCTCCCCCTCCCACCCACCCCTCCCCCCTCCCACCCACACCTCCGCCCCCAGGGTTATGAAGCAAACTTGAGTTAAGACAGATTCACTCTGTAAATGTTTGAAAATAATCAATACTGTTAGTTATGTCTCATATATAAGGGATTTATAGTCAAAAACTTTGTTTTTAAATCCCTTATATTAACTTCGCGGCCGTCTCTCTCTCTCTCTCTGTCTTGGGCTCGGCGGGCGGGCGGAAAAACAGAAGTCAAAAATGACCCACTTCCCATGATCCGATCGAACTGAAATTTGGCACACGGACCCGTCTAACCTAACAATGCATCGTATCAAAATTTCAGATCGATCGAACGTACCGTAATTAAATTAATGCATTTTTAGTTTATCCTTATATGAGGTATGTAATTTTAAATTCACGGTTTGTTATTGTTTTTTTGCCACGTGAAATTTTGAGCTGACGCATTGAGGCGACCCAACGAAGCGACGGGCGCTTTTGTTTACATTTTATGTGTCACTCTGAGCTCGGTCAAGCGAATCGGTGACCAGACTGTTCCCCTCTCCCCCCACCCACCCCTCCCCCCACCCACCCCTCCCCCACCCCTCCCCCCCCCCACTAGGGTTATGATGCAAAGTTGAGTTAAGACAGATTCAGTCTGTAAATGTTTGAAAATAATCAATACTGTTAGTTATGTCTCATATATAAGGGATTTATAGTCAAAAACTTTGTTTTTACGGGTTTGTTTTATTTAAATCCCTTATATTAACTTCGCGGCCGTCTCTCTCTGTCTGTCTCTCTCTCATCATCTCATGGGCTCGGCGGGCGGAAAAACAGAAGTCAAAAATGACCCACTTCCAATGATCCGATCGAACTGAAATTTGGCACACGGACCCGTCTTACCTAAAAATGCATCGTATCAAAATTTCAGATCGATCGAACGTACCGTAATTAAATTAATGCATTTTTAGTTTATCCTTATATGAGGTATGTAATTTAAAATCACGATTTGTTATTGTTTTTTTGCCACGTGAAAGTTTGAGCATTGAGGCGACCCAACGAAACGACGGTGCGCTTTTGTTTACATTTTACGTGTCACTCTGAGCTCGGTCAAGCGAATCGGTGACCAGACTTTTCCCCTCTCCCCCTCCCACCCACCCCTCCCCCCTAGGGTTATGAAGCAAACTTGTGTTAAGACAGATTCAGTCTGTAAATGTTTGAAAATAATCAATACTGTTAGTTATGTCTCATATATAAGGGATTTATAGTCAAAAACTTTGTTTTTACGGGTTTGTTTTATTAAATCCCTTATATTAACTTCGCGGCCGTCTCTGTCTCTCTCTCATCATCTCATGGGCTCGGCGGGCGGAAAAACAAAAGTCGAAAATGACCCACTTCCAATGATCCGATCGAACTGAAATTTGGCACACGGACCCGTCTTACCTAACAATGCATCGTATCAAAATTTCAGATCGATCGAACGTACCGTAATTAAATTAATGCATTTTTAGTTTATCCTTATATGAGGTATGTAATTTAAATTCACGATTTGTTATTGTTTTTTTGCCACGTGAAAGTTTGAGCATTGAGGCGACCCAACGAAACGACGGTGCGCTTTTGTTTACATTTTACGTGTCACTCTGAGCTCGGTCAAGCGAATCGGTGACCAGACTTTTCCCCTCTCCCCCTCCCACCCACCCCTCCCCCCTAGGGTTATGAAGCAAACTTGTGTTAAGACAGATTCAGTCTGTAAATGTTTGAAAATAATCAATACTGTTAGTTATGTCTCATATATAAGGGATTTATAGTCAAAAACTTTGTTTTTACGGGTTTGTTTTATTAAATCCCTTATATTAACTTCGCGGCCGTCTCTGTCTCTCTCTCATCATCTCATGGGCTCGGCGGGCGGAAAAACAAAAGTCGAAAATGACCCACTTCCAATGATCCGATCGAACTGAAATTTGGCACACGGACCCGTCTTACCTAACAATGCATCGTATCAAAATTTCAGATCGATCGAACGTACCGTAATTAAATTAATGCATTTTTAGTTTATCCTTATATGAGGTATGTAATTTAAATTCACGATTTGTTATTGTTTTTTTGCCACGTGAAAGTTTGAGCATTGAGGCGACCCAACGAAACGACGGTGCGCTTTTGTTTACATTTTACGTGTCACTCTGAGCTCGGTCAAGCGAATCGGTGACCAGACTTTTCCCCTCTCCCCCTCCCACCCACCCCTCCCCCCTAGGGTTATGAAGCAAACTTGTGTTAAGACAGATTCAGTCTGTAAATGTTTGAAAATAATCAATACTGTTAGTTATGTCTCATATATAAGGGATTTATAGTCAAAAACTTTGTTTTTACGGGTTTGTTTTTTACACAATCAGCACCCGACACGAGGTCACGGTAGGAACGGTCGTAATATACGCTACTCGTGAGATAAAATGATCCGTTACGATTTGTTGCTTCTAGACCAATAAATAACAAGGGTACAATGGGAGATAATTACTGTGTATCAAGCTGAGACGTTGAATTGGGGGACATACAACAAACCATTCATTTAGTTAGAGGCTACGCACCGTCGAAGGGGGCGTGGTCGTTTCAAGAGGTTCATGGTGAGAAATGCTCTCCTACGGCCGATATTAAATCACGGGGTAAACATCATGAGACATTCCATTGCTATTGTGAACATTATAAGCCCGCGCCCCCTCACATCCCGACGGTCAATAGACGTGTGATCATCGAGGTATTCAAACAATGTTGGATGGTTCTCAAACTGTGATGACCGGTGTACCAGGTAACAATATCTACTAGAGTAAGACTTCTAACCAAATTTAAAAATAATTGAATCGGTTCCTTGTGAAAATGTTTTTCTTCTATCTTTTATGTTTCCCAAACGATTAAGAAAAAAATATTCCAGAACAACTCCTATTTATTATATGGGGGGAAAAGTGAGGGGGCGGGGGGAGGGGTAGTCGGTTGGTTTTGGGAGTGTGTGTAAGTGAATGTGTGAGTTTGATTGTAGGTGTGAGTCACTGTGTAAGCATGAGTGAGTGAGTGTTTGTTGTAGTGAGTGTGTGTTAGTTAGTGAATGTAAGAGTGAGAGATGGAGAGAGAGAGAGAGAGAGAGGAGAGAGAGCGAGAGAGAGAGAGAGAGAGAGCGAGAGCGAGCAAGAGAGAGAGAGAGACAGACAGAGAGAGAAAGACAGAGGGACTGAGAGAGACAGAGAGAGAGACAGAGAGAGTGACAGAGAGAGTGACAGAGAGAGAGAGAGAGAGAGAGAGAAATAGATGGAGAGAGACAGAGAGAGAGAGACACACACAGAGAGAGAGAGAGAGAGAGAGAGAGAGAGAGAGAGAGAGAGAGAGAGAGAGAGAGAGAGAGAGAGAATGAGAGAGAGACAGAGAGGCGGGAAGGTATATTGAATTTAAAAGACTTGAAACGAGTTCAAAGAACTTCCTCGGTATTCCATCACTGTCCACAAACTAAAAATATCGCTGAGCTCACCGAGTCCTAAATTAAAAGAAATAAAAATGATATAAGAAGCTTACATAATCAATTTAAAAACTTCATCGAGGTCAAAGAATATGTTCCCATTCAAGCGTGACGTACAAAATAATTTTGCTCCATTAACGCTCCAGTTCGCTGCGCTCTGAATACGTCAAAAGGTTCTAGACACTCATCAACACTACTATCACACTTTAGATCAAAAGATCCTGGATTTCTATCACCACTAATGCTACACTAGTCGTGTGTCCACCTTTCAGATCGCTAGGGTAAGGGCGTCTCTAACCCCATGAAAAACTGTCGGATCCAGAGGTGGGCAATTGTTGTGGCTCGGGGCGCCACTTTGCGTTAGCAGAATTTAGTGGAGGGCCGCGTCGTTTACCATTCTTTAGTTAACTTTCTCTAAACTCGTTAAGTTATGTTTCCCGGTGTTTTTTCATTTGTATTCCTTAAATACGGCAATTATTTCATGACACAGTAATAACACTGCTTCTAGTCTGTCTTACCAAAGAAATATTTGTGTGTCTATTCTAGCATTAAAAACACGTAATTCACCACCAACGCTACGCTTTTTTTGTAGGGTTTATGGCATCACTGAATTTGGAAATGTTTACATTTTACTGTTGCAAAAACAAAATGGAAATAAAACTGACAGACCGGTAAGTATGTATTTACACTGCCTGACGTAGACTATCTAATTAAAAAAACGAGACCAATTTTCGGTCGCGGACATGAATCAAATCTCAGTTCAATGCAGGTTTTCTGAATGTCTTGGCAGACCTTAAACAACTCTGTGGTGGGCCGCATGTGACCCGCGGACCGCACTTTGCCCACCTCTGGTCTAGTCGACCATGAATGCAGCCCCCGTTAGTAAATAAAAAAGTGGCACTCGCAAAAATGTCAAAACCAAATTTAGGGATGTTATCAAAAAGCAATGACTGTGGATCTGTGAAGGTCAAAGGTCAATGCCGGTTGCTGGCACATCATAAAAAATAACTTTAGGAGCTGAGAGCCGATAACCTCATGTACGTCCGTCTGGAGGTGACCACTATAAAAAAGATCAGTTGCTGATTTGCTGCCCCTGTTTTTAGACCCTAAGTGGAGACATACGACGATCAATAGATTAAATTGTTTGATTGATTGTTTGTGTCACAGTGCTGACTGCTGAATGACTTGCTGATAGCGGCAACTAGTTGGTTAGACATTGTGTTTGTTATCTACATAGGATCAGCAACGATAACTGCTGTGAAGAGTTCCAGCGCTACAGGGGGCTACAAGCTTTTCGTAACACAATGATTTATCACTGGCAATAAAAGGTTATATAACGAACTAACAATACGCTTTGATTATAAGCAAAGCGTCGAGATTACAAAGTAAAAATATCATACTTAATATATGTTTAAATTAGGGCTGCGTAAATTAACGATTAATTTCTCGATTAATTGTTAGAAAATAGAACGATTAAATTATTTTTTTAAAATGATTAATCAGTTCCAAATTATTGGAAGTCAAAAAGTAAAAAAAAATAATAAAAAAATTTCCTGAAGATTACACGAACATTTTGGTTTTAAGCTATTGACTGACGGGAATGTTTATAATGTTGATAAAGTTTGCCTACCATGGTTCTAACACTTCGCCTACTTATCAAACCAAATGAAAAGCGTATTAAGCTAATGGCAGTAATGGAGTCTGACTCAGAGACAGAAAATGACGACAGCTCTTCTGATGAAATACTTCGTTACAAAATGGAAATGAAAGTTCCTGAATTCATTAACCCTCTACAATGGTGGAAACTTAATGAACACCGGTGTCCGATAATGTCATTCCATGCCAAGACCGTTTTGTGCATACCAGCTTCATCAGTTCCATGTGAATGATTGTTCAGCTAGGCAGGTTATGTTGTCAATTAGACCCGCTCATCACTTGAACCAATTAATGTCAACACACTTGTCTTTTTGCGTAGTTGGTTAAAAGATGACATATAAAGGAGACATTGCAGTGTTATTTAGATTTTTCAACAAGAACGTTTAATAAGTTTTACTTATGACATCATAAATTTTAGTTTTCGGCTTTAATCGAAATTAACGATTAATTAATCGTTAATTTTTACAAAAGTTAACAATTAAATATAAATTAATCGTTAACAGCCCTAGTTTAAATCTACGTAATCAGTAATTGGTTGGACGCTTCCTGACTGCTTTTCTAAGAATTCTTGTGTATTTATTGGATATATATGAAAACTAATTTTTTTTTCTGAAAATGTTAAACACCAAAGTCGGGAACGAGATATGACAGTCAACTTAAATATGCGTTAGTATTGTTGATAAAGGTTTAACCTGTTAGAATTAAATGGTTGCAATATTAATAATGTCTTAACCTTATCAATACCATAGTTGCTGGCACATTTGACATCTATGGAATCTTCTGTCACGAAAGATTTCGAACAATGATGGGACATTACATACCTCACTCTTGAGAACTTTACCCCGGCTGTCATCTTGAGCCGCTAAGCTTCTTCTCATGTCGGAAAAAAATTGAACTCATCGGTCACTTTTCATTATGTCAAGGTTTCTAGTGATGTGATGATTGACAGGGTTGTCCACGTGAACTTACCCCATCCCCAACCCCCGAAGTGTACACAAAACCAAGTGACAAACAGTGGCGAAGCGAGGGGGGGGGGCAAATGCCCCGGGCGGTACTTTGTTAGGGGCGGCAAATTCATCGTCGTTGATTAGCTTCTAAGAATTATTTTTAAGTGGAGCTTTTTGTCAAATAAAATAAAAACCAAATTAAATATTGATAAAACAAATTAAGAAAAGCTATTACCAAAACTTCAAACTCATTAGATAAAAACTATTTTGACACTATGCCACTGAAACAGAAGAAACAAAACAAGAATCCTAAAGTACTATGAGAACGTGACACTGATCTGCTTGTGATTTAATTGATTCTTCAAATTTGACAGCCATTCCTGTTGTGGATGCATGTCATGGCTTAAAACATTAATACTTCAAAGGTTGTGACATGACGAAAAGCAGAAAATGCTTTTTTTTTAATTTCTAAAATGTAAAATGTATATAGTGTCCTTATTATTACTTTAAAATAAAAATATTATATTATTATATTTTCTTTATTGTATCAACATATTTTACCGGGCGGCACATTCACAGGCTACGCCGCTGGTAACAACCACTCAGTGTGGTAACCACTCATTGTAACACTCGCGGCTTATTATTAAATCTTTTATATTAACCCACTTCCTCGTATGCTAGCGAGCTGAAATCTTGCAGGCAGACTTGTGCCGATGATAAAAATGATATAACAAAATTTCAGATTCATCGAATGTACTGTAATTAAATTAATGAATTTTTAGATTATCTTCTTCTACATATTCTTTTGGCCTGAGACTTAGTCTCGTAAGGCCTTGACTAATACCTGGGCAAGCTGCTTCATCTGCTGACCAGTGCCATATAACATTGTCTTCACGTGGGGCTCTTTTGCCTCCCTAACCTCCCCGGCTATGTCTAGCGCGGGACACAAAGTTAACATGTGTACACTGTTTCAGAGGCTTGGCTGCAATGACGGCAGTTCGAGTCCCTGTTATGGTCTACCCCAGCGGTTATCAAACTTTTGATATTCAAGGAACACTTGAGAAAATTGTGTCTGAGCCGCGGACCACAACTGAAAATTTTGCTACTCCCGTGCAGGAAATTTATAGATAATTATACTTTGCATATAAATTAAAATTTCATCCTCGCGGACCACCAGAGGCAACTCCGCGAACCACCAGTGGTCCGCAGACCACAGGGTGAGAACCACTGGTCTAGCCTGTTGAAATATGAGTTAGTTGGGCGGTGCTCTGTTCGCATTTGAGCCACTAAACTCTGGTGTTTGCGACTCAAACTCCACCACTGGTCTGATCGACTTGGCCTGGGCATGTTAGCGAATATATCATTGGCAGTCGTATTGTCAGCCAACTCCTGGTACCACTTGTTTCTGAAGTGGTCCATTAGCCAGGTCTTTGCCCCGAGATAAGTGACTGGGACGTCTGGTAGGGGCTGGACCGCCCCAGTTTTTGCCAGGGAGTCTGCTTTCTCATTGCCGTCAACATTCACGTGGCTCGGGATCCACTGCACTGTTACCTTACCTCCGAGTCTTTCGAGCTTACCCACGTCATCTAAGATGTCGTCAATCAAGTGGGTGCTAAACTTCTTACTTTTCAGGACCTCGAGAGCTGATCTCAAGTCACAAAACACTACCGTGTCAAAACCTACTAGATCCGACCCCTGCAGTGTCTGGTGCATACTTTCCAGGGCCCTGTGTATAGCTTCAAGCTCCTCATCGTAATTCGATGCCATAGTCCCACAGGGTCCCGAATTTTCTCGTTTGGTACCCCGCCTATTGGGTATAGGATGAGCGCACCCTACCCTGCAGTTCCTTCTCTCAAGTTGGCAGAACACTCTAGATTATATCTATTTATCTCTATGTAGCATGTTAATTTTTGTGCTAGAGTATCGCGGTGCGTATTAAATTGAACACATTTTAAGATATTTTCCTTTCGCGCGGTGCGGTACGTATTATATTGACGATATTTTAAAGAAAATATATATTCCCGATCTGTAAATGTAAATGCTAGTAATTGCTAGTCGGTCTCGCGGTGCGCACAATATTAAACATGTTTTTATAACTCTATACCCGTGATAAAATCGAGCTGAAATTTAGCAGGCAGACTGAAGTAGTTTTGCTTTTTAACCAAACACACGTTCCCATCTACCCTCTACTGCTAAATTTAGTCCCACCCACACATCTTAAACAACCCAATTTGATCTTTCCGCTTTAATCGCTCACAAATCACATAACCTTCACCCTCACTCACACATAACATTCACCCTCACTCACACATAACATTCACCCTCACTCACAAATAACATTCACCCTCACTCACACATAACATTCACCCTCACTCACACATAACATTCACCCTCGCGCACACATAACATTCACCCTCGCGCACACATAACATTCACCTTCGCTCAAACATAACATTCACCCTCGCTCAAACATAACATTCACCCTCGCGCACACATAACATTCACCCTCGTGCACACATAACATTCACCCTCACTCACACATAACATTCACCCTCGCGCACACATAACATTCACCCTCGCGCACACATAACATTCACCTTCGCTCAAACATAACATTCACCCTCGCTCAAACATAACATTCACCTTCGCTCAAACATAACATTCACCCTCGCTCAAACATAACATTCACCCTCGCTCAAACATAACATTCACCCTCGCTCAAACATAACATTCACCCTCACTCACACATAACATTCACCCTCACTCACACATAACATTCACCTTCGCTCAAACATAACATTCACCCTCGCTCAAACATAACATTCACCTTCGCTCAAACATAACATTCACCCTCGCTCAAACATAACATTCACCCTCGCTCAAACATAACATTCACCCTCACTCACACATAACATTCACCTTCGCTCAAACATAACATTCACCCTCGCTCAAACATAACATTCACCCTCACTCACACATAACATTCACCTTCGCTCAAACATAACATTCACCCTCGCTCAAACATAACATTCACCTTCGCTCAAACTTAACATTCACCCTCGCTCAAACATAACATTCACCCTCGCTCAAACATAACATTCACCCTCACTCACACATAACATTCACCCTCGCTCAAACATAACATTCACCCTCACTCACACATAACATTCACCTTCGCTCAAACATAACATTCACCCTCGCTCAAACATAACATTCACCTTCGCTCAAACATAACATTCACCCTCGCTCAAACATAACATTCACCCTCGCTCAAACATAACATTCACCCTCACTCACACATAACATTCACCTTCGCTCAAACATAACATTCACCCTCGCTCAAACATAACATTCACCCTCACTCACACATAACATTCACCTTCGCTCAAACATAACATTCACCCTCGCTCAAACATAACATTCACCTTCGCTCAAACTTAACATTCACCCTCGCTCAAACATAACATTCACCTTCGCTCAAACATAACATTCACCCTCGCTCAAACATAACATTCACCCTCACTCACACAGAACCTTCACACAAAAAAGAAGCCTTTTAACAAGATTGTAATGGAATATAATAATAATAATAAAATAACAGATTGATATGAAAGTCCTGAATCCCATATAATTCATGACGTGCCATTAACAATTTTCAAGCTGATTAATAAATCTCTTTGTGCCATGTTGAAAACTGGTATTCATTGGTTACATTCTGTCGAACTTTCTGTATGTATCTGAAGAAGGAAATGGACGCCGTTGTTAAACCAATCCAGAAAACGTAACTTGCATCTGTAGCAGACGACCGCGTCATTATAACCTTCGAATAGAAAAAAAATAGATGGAAACTTTAAGGTTAAAAGAATTTCTAAGACTATAAGTTGCAAGAGAAAGCACTACGCTATACATAGGGCACGACTTAACCATCCTTTCTATCTAAACCAGTGATGTCCAACCTTTTTGACCCCGCGGGCCACATTTTTTTTCCTTATGAGGTCGGGGGCCGCAAGCAATTAACGTCTTAAGAAAATATTAAATGGATAAATACTTCCTACCTTATGTAACTTTGTCTCCTCATCAATACGAAAAATAACATGAATAAAAACTGTAACACATGTCTAATGTGATATTTGGCTTTGAATTGTACTTGCAATTTTCTTAATTTGGAGTTCGTATTCTGTAACTGCTGCTCTTATTAGGTTTTCCAAATGCTCATCAGTCAAAGCGTTTCGTTTTTTAGATTCAATATTATCCATGATGGAGAATCCAGCTTCACAGACGTAGGTACTCCCAAACATGGTTAATATTTTTCTACAACTTTTCGATAGTTGCGGAAATTCGTCTGCAGAAACATACGTCATCCAGAATTCAGTTATCGACGAATTCGTATGTTTATCACGAAGCGGCGTATTATGCTGAATCTCGATGATTTAAAGCTTTGCACCTTTGATTTTCACCTTCGTCTGCTCCTAATATGGTCATTTTCGAGGCTATATTAGAGACATCACTAGTAAAAGGATTTTCTATAAAAAGCAAAACAGGTGTAGAGATTTCGAATATCTGTAAATCGATCTGTGAAATCCAGCGTTAACTTTTCTAATAAAAGATAGAATCGCTCATTTGTGACAATCTCTGGAAGTTGTTGAGCAGCCTTGGCAAGAGCTGGGAAGTGAGTAAAATTTGACTGATTTAGTTGGGTGATGAAAAAATCGAGCTTGGATTAAAAAATACCGATTTCTCTCATTAGCGTTGGTAAGATTTGAAAACGTCCTTGCAATTTTAAATTTAATTTATTCAGGTGATCCGTGATGTCGGTTAGAAATGCTAATTTTACCAAAAAAGCAGGTAGTTCTATATAATTTAACAAATCTTCCTTCTTTTTAGACCTGAGAAACAGTTTTACTTTGTCAATTAGGTTCCAAAATCGTGACAGAACCTTTCCTTTGCTCAGCCAACGAACATCAGTATGAAGAATAAAATCCCCAAAATTGTTATCATAGTCTTCTAACAAAGTCTTAAACTGCCTGTGATTTAATGGATTAGCTCGAATGAAATTAACACTTTTCACCACAACATCCATAACATTTTGCAATTTGTCATCCTTCAACTTTGAGGAAAGAGATTGCTGGTGAATTATACAATGATAAGATTGAATGTCTGGAAAATCATTGTCACCCTTCAGCAAACCAATGAGTCCAACTTTCCTTCCTATCATTGCTTGGGCACCATCCGTTGTAACAGAAATCAGCTTCCTCAAATCGATATTGTTGTTTAATCGAAATTCCTTCAGTGCTTTATATACACCCTCACCATGGGTTGTATTTTTAATGGAATTAGTGTCAGTAATTCTTCTTTAAATGTCTGCCCCTTGTCAAACCTAACCCAAACTATAAGTTGGACCGTGTCAGTGATATCACATGATTCATCCAATGCCAGACTGAAACCAGAAGCGTTTTTTAAAATCCGTAAGCAACTGCTCCAATATATTCCCGGACATACTTTCAACACGCTTTGCAACAGTGTGGTGGGAAAGCTGAAGATAAGATATTTGTTTCTTTATTGCTTCCTTGTTTTTAAACTCAGAAAATAATGAATCAGCAAATTCTTGAAAACAAAGTTTAACCGATTCACCATCCCGATACGATTTTTGTTTCTTCGCTAACAACCAGCTAATTTCAAAAGACGCTTCAGTAGCACAATCACTTGAACTCAAAATCCGCCGGAAAACATTTTGCTGGCAATTTAAATTCTTCTTTAAAGAACTAACTTTGTCTTCTCTTAGCTTTGTTCCTTTCGGATATTCGTTATCAAAATCGGCATGCACTGACTTGTGGTGTCTCTGCAGATTTGACTTTTTGATAACAGAAATAGTAGCCTGACAAATCAAACACACTGGCTTTTCATTAAACAGAGAGAAAAAAAATTCGAGTTCCCACGAAAAGTTAAAAGTACGATTTTTTCTGTAACTTTTCGTTTCCCACTCGCCATATTTGCTTTCTCTTTTTAGAAAAAAATGTCGTTTCAAAAATCGTTCCGGTTTTCTCAGAATGTTTTCATAAGTGAATTGCACTGATACCACAAACACAGCTTTTATTCTGGTTTCTACTCCCAAAATGGTTCACACTCTTGAAATAAATACCAGTTACTGGTCGTTTTCCTTTTAAAAATACTGGATGGACATTTATTCCCCCCACTCCACCGCCCCCAACCCAGGCAGGTTTATTTCAACTTGTTCACATTCCTCTGCAGTGACCTGGGAATATCATATAACGCCCTATGTGTCATTTTGATTATCCTTGTTCTATTATAACATTCCTTCCAGAACCAACATTAACTTGCCATTGTAGCAGAACATTGTAATCGAAACCAATCATGGGAGACACTGACCAGGTATCTACAAATGAAATCCGTTGAACCACCCCTGACCCCGCTCAGACCGAAGCAACCGAAAGAATTTATTTCTGGATTGTCCGTATCGGATTTCAGGTAATTACAAGTTGCCCCATTGTTCACGTGAAACGACCTGAACATAAATATATCAAACCAAAAACCTCTTTTGCAGCACCCCACCCCGTCTTATTAAAAATGCTACATTTCTCACGTAGTCTCTAATAAATTATCAAGAATACTGAATCACTAAGGTTTTTTTTTATTTTATTTTTTAAATTTTTTTTTAAATTTAAGGAAAAGAATTTTACCAAGATATGGCGGGCCATTTTAGACAGGTCCGCGGGACGCAGGTTGAACAGCACTGATCTAAACGCATCAAAGGGCCTGTCTAATAAAAACATCTGGGTAACCCCTATCCTCAAGTGGCTTCCAATACTGTCGTATGGACCATTTTTTTTAATGAACCTCTCTCCAAATAACCATCCGTCCAACATAATCTTTCTCACAGTCCATTGACAATAACCGCATCCATAAAAGTATTTCTCATACAGGCAGCTCTGGAATCCCAACATCAATAGTACTTCTCCCATTTCCATTTTACAAGCGCTCTCAAACAAGGCATTTGTTCATATCTACATACGTTATTCAGCTGTTCATTGTATGACCTACTTTATTGTAAATGTTAAATTTCAGCGTGCTAATGAGCGTTTAGTTACTGTGTATCAAACTTTATTTTGATTGTTTAATTAAAATAAAATAAAATCTATAATGCGATATAATTTTATTTACGACATAACAGTTTATCTATGTAAACAAGATTGTTATGGAATAATTTACCACTGTAGTAGAAACCTCTGCTTGCAAGGAACACTGCAGTTTCATTGTTGGCGAACGAACTATTGTTGAAGGTACATAGCCGTGTCATTTGGTTTGTAAAATCTGTTTTATGAAAAGACAAATGCAGTAAATCACAACATGCTAAGTCAGCACGCTACAAAACACATACATGTATTTACTTTTCAAAAATTATAAACTTTTGTCAACTCACCTACATCAGAGTTTAGCTGGATACCGAATGATCCTAAGGTAAGGTACCTGCAAATTAAATAAAACAACAACATTCCTTTTTTTTTAAAAAAAACGAAACGTAAACATAAAAAGGATCATGACATCCACACGAAAGAGGGACTGTTGAATGTACTCTTCCACACCAGTAATAAATTTTACTTGCCATCATTTAAAAGAAAACAACAAAAAGTCATTATATAATATTAGAAAATGTGTTCTTAAAGACACAAATGGTTTCTCTTAATTCTACTGTATTTTGACACAATTTGATTCACAGTTTATATCCAAGAATTAAACATCACTGTCCATTTTTATGTTGCTGCCAAAAAAACGCACGTGAAATTTTGTAATAAATGTACCAAGTAACTGTTGGAATCTTGACTGTAATTTTCAGATTGAATCAGTTTTCTTCTACAAGTACAATACACGTACAATACAAATTTTATAGCTCAGGACACTGACAATATTTTACCTATGATTTTTTAGGACCATCCTTATAAATGTCAACCAGTAGCTGTCATGTACTGCCTTGAGAAGACAGTCGTTGTCATGGAGAGGTTTACCCAAAGCTGTTAAAGCGTCATATGGTGTCACCTTGCCACATCTAATGATTTATAAAATGGCTGGTTAATTTTTTTTATAGTAGAAAAATGAGAAATAGATCTCGAAAACATTATTATCAATTAAAAAATAATTATATTCATCTCCCAGGGAATACCATTCGGACACAACATAAATAATTAATGAATCATATACCATTAATTATTTTTTTTACTGCTAATTAAAACATAAATAAATACCCTACGCCTAACCTAGCCCTATCAAACAAACATATTGTTTATTCATAAAATTACGTGTTAACTTGGCCTACATCTTCAGCGTCTTGATACAAGTTGTTATTTAATGTAAAGGTGGTGTGCAATAATATTAATTGCACATTTATAATAACAACAATAAAAATAACATAATAGAATAACTTACAGAAGATCTCCAATGACAGGTAAGATGAGTGGCATGCAAAAGGTCAAGGTCACCTACATGCACATTTTAGTTGTAGTCGTGAAGCCAGATGTCTTGAAAAAAAAACAACACACACACACACACACACACTACTGTCCTGTCGCGTTGAAAAGGGAATTCGGAGGGAACGGTTCAGGAAAGAACGCAGCTTTCTTACATGGTAGCATGCTCGAACGTCGTTTTTGGGCTAAAAAAATGGGCCCACCTGAGTGCTATTAATGTTAAATAAGCCAATTTGTCCGCACATTATTAAAAATAGAAAAACACAAATTAAAAAAGTAAATAAAAAACAAACAAACATCAAACTAGCAGATATTATATTAATATTATGTGTAAATCAAGTGACAGAAGCTAAAGCGAATCTCTTCACATTTCATTGATGAAGATGTTAGAAAACCTTCTTCAAACCTCAGGCAAACCACATCTGTTACAGTCAAGAAAAATCCCATAACCCTGAGCAAGGTAGCGATGAACTTTGACCCCTGGTCTGTGACAGCCAAAGTCTGGGCAGCAGTTCTTAAGGATGAAGTGTTGTTTCCATTTGCGATCTCAGACATTTCCTGAAATTAAATGTATGAAGCAGACTGCAGTAAGTTTTACAATATAGATTTACAATAACGCTTTGTAGAACAGGTTTATTAAAAAGAATATATACTTTTTTCTGTGTGAAAAACTTAATTTTCAACCTGTCCTGCACCGATAATCGAAAATAACCACCCAGCTTTTCAACATTAATGGTCCTATCATTAGATTGATTACTGCTTAAGCCAATTTACTTTATAAGATTTTGTGTAAACAAATAATGGTAGTGTCATATACCAGAAGCTGTTAAAATAGAGAAAGAATGTTTCCTACTCAATGCTCACGATTAGATCAGGTTATACGGTTTGATGGGCAGATGTGCAAACCTTTTCAACAGTAATGTGTCACTGTGAGATACAGAATATGAATAATGTTGTTATAAACACATTGTAATCATTCAGCGACATATTTCGTGGAAATGTATACGTTTATTTTTGACGACAAAGCCAAAAGGAGAATAGGTGACATTTCGTGTACTAGTAAATATAAGCACTCAGCAGGACCTCAGTAGAGACTGTATTATAGTTTTGAAGATTTCAATCCTGCGTGATATATCCGGGAGATGGAGGTCTCGGCAATACGTACGGTACGTAAGTTTATTCCTAAAAAAAAATTAAATAAAAAACTCTCAAATTAGTATCCGTATATACAACTCTTGTAGAAATCTCAGTCAATCTCTGCCAACAATCTCTGCCAGCAATCTCTGCCAACAATCTCTGCCAACAATCTCTGCCAACAATCTCTGCCAGCAATCTCTGCCAACAATCTCTGCCAACAATCTCTGCCAACAATCTCTGCCAACAATCTCTGCCAACAATCTCTGCCAACAATCTCTGCCAACAATCTCTGCCAACAATCTCTGCCAACAATCTCTGCCAACAATCTCTGCCAACAATCTCTGCCAACAATCTCTGCCAACAATCTCTGCCAACAATCTCCTTTCTGTTGCTTGGCCCTGGCTTCTCACGTGAGCACACAAGTTAGGACACCAGAACAAAGGTCAACAGTGTTATGTAATCCACCGCTCACCTTTGTGATCATCATTACAGGGGTGTCTGGGAGTAGACCGATGGTTCATATGAGCTGCGATGCCAGTGATGGCATTCAAACTCTGACACAACTACAGCAAGTAAAACTCAATTTAATGTCCTTTTAAAGTTTTGTTTTCGGTCAAGTTGAAGCCGAGGATTCCAGCGTATTTAAAAACCAGACAGTTATGTTAATTTCATCTTGATCCAACCATTTTCTTGACTAATTGTCATTTTAAAATATATTTTTTGGAAAACTGAAATGCAAATATCTTGGAATTGAAATATAATATTTACTGATTTAATTATTTGTATACAGGGGGGTCCTCGGGTCAGGGGGTCCTCGGGTCAGGGGGTCCTCGGGTCAGGGGGTCCTCGGGTCAGGGGGTCCTAGGGTCAGGGGGTCCTCGCGTCAGGGGGTCCTCGGGTCAGGGGGTCCTCGGGTCAGGGGGTCCTCGGGTCAGGGGGTCCTTGGGTCAGGGGGTCCTCGGGTTTCGACGTTGATACGTCGTAACCCGATTTTCAGTGTAAGTCGGAACATATATAAAATATACTGTTAAGTACTTTACGTACAGTGCTATAAAAATAGCAAATAAAAAAAAGTATTAACAAAGAGACAAAATTTCTTACCACATTAATTAAAGTAAATATTAATAAATTTTCTAAATATTATTTATGTTGGCGCGTTCGTAACCACGAACCAGCGTAAGTCAGGACCGGCGTAACCCGAGGACTCCCTGTGTATATATATATATATATATATATATATATATATATATATATATATATATATATAAATAAATATATATATATATATATATATATATATAATATATATATATATATATATATATATATATAAATAAATATATATATATATATATATATATATATATATATATATATATATAAATAAATATATATAAATATATATATATATATATAAATATATATATATATATATATATTTGTTAACGAATTTGTCATGTCCGGGGTGTTAGCTCATTACTTAAATGTAATTCTAATAGTGTGTAATTTAAGGTAATATTTAGTTTAAAAAATCAATACTAAAAAGTCAATGAATACTTAAATTCAATACATAATAATAGCCTTACTATTCAATGAGTGATACAACTTTACACTAAGATAAATGTCATCTGATGAGTGCTGAAGAATAACGATCCATTTCTTGTTCTCGTTATCAACGGGGCTTTTTTAAAAATTGAAAAATATCGTTGACAGAAAAAAAAACATTTAGAATTCTCCTCGGTAAAACATGAAAACAATTTTGTACAGCAGATAGAACAATCCTGAAACATCTGCTTTGGGATGTTAAGTGTTATTGCATTGTTGTTAAGAAAGGAATTTATGTCAGAGGCGTCACTATGGGGGTGCGGGTGGGTGCAGACCGCTACGGGTTAAAAAAACACAAGGTGTTATACCAAAATATAAAATTCTGTATGTTCCATTTATTTGTCACTGACAGACTAGGAGAAGGTCCACGGGGTAATTTGTCAGGGGGTGACACCATGAGCTACCGCACTGGGTGACACCGACCATAGTGACGCCTCTGATTTATGTACAACCAATTTATCGTCGCCTTAAAGAAGATATGCAATGTTTGGATGGTGATTTAGTCCGTGTCCTTCGTTCGGGTTTGAAAACACTCGTCCCAAAATGTGCTACTTCATACAGTTCCTTAATTAGCTTTTTCCCATAAAACTAGCTTAACTCCCCCCTCCCCACATCCAACAATTAAGTGTATACTTCTCGTTTCAAACACAAATGTAATGACGTCTCAGGAAACACGTAATAAAAACAATTATTTAATTCAATGATTCACGGATTGGTTGGCAACAAGAAATAACAGGAGGGGTGTCCAAACGTTTTAGCAAAGAGGGTCAGATGCCTTCCTAAGTAGGGAAGCCCTAGTTTTGCAATTTTGTCTGTATTATACTGTATGTGTATTTGCCTATGTGTGTGTGTGTGTGTGTGTGTGTGTGGGAACACGATAGCTTGTGTGCAGGGCTGGCCTTAGGGCAAGATGAACGAGGCAACTGCCTTGGGCCCTCGCGCTTTTCAGGGCCCCGCGCTTTGACAAAAAATTTTGTACTACTTTTAAAAATTTTACTTCTGGTGCGTAATAATTAAAAAAAAATATTTTAAATTAATTTTTTTTATAGCAACGTCGTTGCCAACGGTATTAAAAAAATCTATACTTGTTTTTCAGGGTAAAATCATTTTAAAAATAGTGAACTAATATATCAAAATATTATAATCACTTTAAATCCTAATTCAAAAGTCAAAAAGTATTTTTCCTAGAGCATTTTAGTAAGCATTTATGAATTCAGGAGAACATTTAAAATAAGGAAACGCAATTTTTAGGTTTTAACTTGTTATGGTAAGTGAAAAAAAATATGTAGATCCCCTATTTAATGAAATATCGATTTAAGGACACTTTCCGGTCCCCATTATAGAGGGGGCTAGGTGTATATTTTCCAACAGATAGCAATAGACCGAAATGTTCTACACAGAGGCGTCACTAGAGTTGGTGTCACCCGGGGCGGTACCTCATGGTGTCACCCCTTCACGACCGAAGTGGTCGTCCATAAATGACGTCACGCGATGTTGCCGATTTTTACCCCACCCTCCCCCAGCGTCATACTTTGTCACAAAAACTTAGAATCCACCCACCTCCCCCCCCCCGTTTTTTCCGATATGACGTCACAAAGTTTTTACACCCCCGTCCCCAAAGCCGTATTTTCTAGTATTTATGGTAAGTCTGCTCTCTAATATCGTAACACGCGTGAAGCTATTGAAAACTTCATTAAATAAATGGTAAACAATCAAATATTTAAGTTGAACTTTTATTTAAAGTTGCGCGTTTATGATGTGACGTCACATTTTTAAACACACCCCTCCCTCATCACATATCGTCACAGATGCGTGACACCGTCCCCTTATGTCGAATTAAAAGGGGAGGGGGTGCTGAGTGGGCTAAAGTCAGGGGTCCCCAATGATTTTAAGTCCCCCAAACTTATTATAGTGTATAATAAAGATGGGCAAATGTTTGTATGAAACCCTGAAAATGCCTTGGACTGTCATACGCCAATGCTGCAAATATGAGTAGGAAGTAAAACGGAGTCCAAGCTATTCTTCGTGAGAAGTGTAGTGTTGCTCATTATGTACCGTGCACAGCTCATTCCATTAATTTGGTTGGGAAAAGTGCAGCTGGTTGTCCTGCTGCAGTCAGATTTTTTTTCCTTCGGCAAAATCTTTATACCCGGCTTGTTGCATCTACTCATTGTTGACAGGTACTTCAAAAACACATGAAATTGATACATGTTAACAAAGCCTTGTCTGACATGAGATGGTCAGCCCGAAATGATTAAGGTCTTTTAATAACTCATAACATGAGAATATTGCAGCACTGGAAGAATTAGCAACTAACGAAATTCAGCCATGTGACTGTCTACTTGAAACAGAAGGATTTCGGAAGGAACTTGAACAACTGGAAGTCGCTATTTAACTTGACATTTGAGAAATATTTCAGAATACTAATGTATCCCTTCAAGAGCAGAGAACTATCTTTGAATTCAGCCATGCATTTGAAGTCTCTCATTGAGTTTGTTAAAAGACTGCATTCTTAATTAGATTCCTATGAAGACAAAGGAAAGGACAAGTCCATGAAAAAAGAGTATAAACAATCTTCAATACAATAAATTTAAAAAAAAGAGGGAAAGTGTAAGTCTGATAAAGGGACATCACCAAAACAGTATTCTCCCCGAGACAAAATTTCAAGGTTGCGGTATTTCTGGTAATTATTGAAAAACTTTCTTAAGCCCTACAACATCGGTTAGGCGCATATAAAGACATCCATGAGA
This sequence comes from Ampullaceana balthica, assembly GCA_944989445.1. Taxonomy (NCBI): domain Eukaryota; kingdom Metazoa; phylum Mollusca; class Gastropoda; family Lymnaeidae; genus Ampullaceana; species Ampullaceana balthica. Next base: position 397,687 of record CALYLW010000317.1, on the reverse strand, counting down.
AATTTGGCTTTCTTACAAACCTAACTGACCTCAGCAATGACGCCATCCGATGGGCAGCAGCCAAGTTAATGGAAGAATATTCAAGTGATTTTGAAGACTGCCTATCTTCAGAATTCGTCCAATTTTCAGAACTCTTAAAAAGGTTATTGTCAAGCCCAAAGCACAGGGTATGGAAAAGGAAGTGGCACAATGTGAAACTCAAAACACGTGCACAGAACTAAACAAATTTGATGCTTTTGAATGAGCTAATTCACACAGCCCTTTACAAATGTACACATCGCACTTCGCATCTATCTTTCAGTAATGACACCAAACTGCAGCTGAGAGCGATCCTTTCCAAAGTTGAAAAGAATATAAAAATGAGTTAGAATTTGCATGGGACAACAAAGACTGAATATGCTCTCTCTAATGAGCATTGAAAATGAACTTGTAAGCGTACTTAGCTTTACTGACTTGATTACTAACTTCGCCATGAGAAAAATTCGCAAACGAAATTTGTAGGTTGAAATAATAATTATAAACACTTTTATACATTTTTTTAAAATTTCAAATAGAGAAAACAATTCGTTACTCAATGAAAATTTATTTTTTTTAAAAATAATTAAAAAACATTTAAAAATACGGAATAATTCGTAATATTATTCTTTATGGGGGCGTGTTCGTAACCCCGAAACAGCGTAAGTCGGGATATGACCATCGTAACTGGAGGACCTCCTGTATATAAACATGCATGTCTATGCTTGCACGCCTCTAGCAAAATATTAAGTCAAAGACACTGAATTCATAATTTTCCTCTTTAAAAAAAAGACATAGAAAACCCATCTTTTGAATTTTCTTTTGTAGAAAAATCGTATTCTCCCCTCCCCCCCCCCACACCGCACTGTGGTGGAGGGAGAAATGGGGTGAGATTCTTTCATGCTGTCGGTGTGTCAAAGGCAAAATGGCTTTATATCTTTTAAAACAGAAGACACTGCCTCTTTCATGCCATGCCTTTTTTAAAGATCTCTCTGCTGCGACTGTTTCTTTTTTTTCCCCTAATTTGTTTTAATGTTGTTTGTGTGTTGTGACTGTTTTGTTATTGCAAGCTAACTGATATTTTTAAATAAAAGTTTTCGCGTTTAGCGTATTTAATTGTATTTCTTAATTTCTTTCTAGGTGAAAAAAATGTCTTCTTTTTTTCTGACATAAAATCGAACGCAATAAAATTTTAGACTTTGGTGACACCCTCCTGATGGTGTCACCCGGGGCGCCCCCCATTGCCCCCCTAGCGACGCCACTGATATAAATAAAACAACATTATTAACTCAAAGACATTTAATTCATAACTTTCCTCTAAAAAAACAACAAAGAAAACCCATATTTTGATTTTTATTATTATTTTGTTTTTAGAGAAATCTTCATCCACCCTATTCCCAACTGTGGTGGAGGGACTAGTGAGGTGGGGTGTCGGTATGTCTAAGCCCAGTTGGCTTATATCATTTAAAACAAAAGACACTGTCTCCCATATTTCAAAACTTCTTAAAGCTCTCTCTGGTCCGGCTGTTCCTTTTTGTTTTCCTAATTTTTTTCATTGTAGTTCGTTGGTACTGTTTTATTATTGCACGTAAACTATTTTCTCATTGAAAAGTTTAAGCGTTTGGCGTATCTCGTGGTATTTCGTAATTTCTTTCTAGGGGAAAGAATTTCTTTTTTTTATTTTTCATTTATTTATTTATTTATTTTGTTACATAAATCGGTCAGTAAATTGTTAGGTTTGGGTGTCACCCCCTGATGGGTGTCACCCGGGGCGGCCCGCCCCCCCCCCGCACCCCCCTAGTGACGCCACTGGTTCTACAACATACTGCACACGACATGGGAAATGGAGAAGTTGTCAACCGAAAATGGCTGTATATTCATAAGCTAAGAACTAAATGTTTTGTTTCTGTTGCAAACTTTTGGCAACATTTTGTCTGCCCTGGGATCCGAGGGTATTTTCAATTGGAAAAATGCTAGTGTTAGACTGTCTGGTAATGAGAAATCAAAGGGACATATGACATCTACTTTGGTATGGTTTGAGCTGGGAAAAGAGGCTAAAAACGATGCACAAAAGACGAGCAAAGCCAAAAATTAAGAAATCGTGAAAAGGTTCTTCAGCACAGTTTATTTCGACGTCTCATGGCCATTGTCCAATTTCTTGCTGGGCACAACATGGCTTTTCGTAGAACAGTCGATAAACTACATCAGGCATACATACAATGGAAACTTTTTTGGGTCTCGTTGAAATGCTGGCAAAATTTGATCCGGCTTGGAGTACATATACGAAGAATACAAACTGATTAAATTCATGAACACTACTTAGGAAATTCAAAACTAGCTCATTTCGTTGATGCGGGAAAAACGATAAGAAATATTATTGTAGGAGGAGTAAAATCAACTAAATATTTTTCAGTAATACTTGATTGCACACTGGACAAAAGTCACCAAGAGAAGATGTCACTGACAATTTCTACAAGTAGAAGAAAGTACCGTACACCTGCTTGATGTCTTACTATTGGAACTGACAAAATTGGGCTATTAGATGTTTCTGATATCCATGGTCGAGGTTACGAAAACGGTGCGAACATAAATGGGCATAAGTCAGGCGTTCAAGCTCGCCTTTTAAAATAAATCCTAGGGTATTTTGTCGGTCTACTCACCCACTCGCGAGCTAAGATCTTCTGCAGACACACGCGTTCTCTCTGTTCCTACGACACGCACCAAAACGTTTGGTGAAAGGTCGTTCTCTTTTTGTGCAGCCAAACAATGGAATTCTCTACCATTACACATACGTAGTATTCAAACAACCAAGTCCTTCAAGACTGCACTTAAGACACATCTTTTCAAAATTTATTTTTAAAATTGATGAAACAACATTTCTTGTAAATGATTAACGTAGCTTATGTATAATGTATTGTAATTTTGTGTGTTTGTTGTGATATGAAAGTTAATTTAATACTTATAAGTATGTTATTTCTTTCATGTAAAGCGCTGTGAGCCCAGTTTCTTACTGGGATACAGCGCTATATAAATAATCAATTTATTATTATTATTTTTTTTTCTTCTGATTTTATCAGTCATAGTTACAACTTGCTGCTATCAAAGACGTATCCTTATGCAATAACGTTTTTTAGGGGTATAATTCAACAAATCTATGTTTTATTTTCTGCTTCAACAAAGCGATTGGATATCCTTTCCAGGACCACGTATGTTCGAAACATTTCTGTGAAACCACCTTGTAAAACCAGATGGGGAAGCCGTGTGGAAAATGTTAAGGCAGTGCAATAACAAACATGCTAATTCTATGATGCACTTTTCAAAGTTTCAGAGCAAAGTAGTGATCCAAAAGCTCGAAGTGAAGCAGAGTCATTGTGTAAACAACTTAATAACTTCAATTTCATTGCTTCTATTGCTTTTTTGTATGACATATTGTTCCAATTTAAATATTACATTACTATCAATCTAGCAACTGCAGTTGACAGCATGGAATACACTAGCAAATGGTTGAAATTTTACCGAAATTGCGGGTTTGAAACAGCAATAGCAAATGCAAAGGAAATTGCCACTGACTTAGAAGTTGAACCCATTTTCAAAGAGACGAAGTACGAAAAAGAAAAAAAAATCAAATTAATGATGAGATAAAAGATTTGTAGGTGCACAAAAAGTTTTAAAAAAATAATTGATTGTTGATATGGCAATCTTGTCGATGGGCAGTCGCTTTTAAAAACTATATGAAGGAAACACAATTCGTTTGGATTGCCTTATACATTTCATCAATTACCATTTTTTAAAAGTGATCCACTACATTGCAGTTTGGATCTGGAGAAAGAGCTCACAGCCTGCGAAAGTAATGATCTCGTTGGTTTCATGCTTGCTGAAGAGTTCCATAATTCCTGCAGTCACCTACAAGGGCCCTGTTAAGAATTTTCAGTTTCTTTCAGTTAAAAAACAAGCGTTATGGTGACTTTCCTAACACAAATTCAACTTTGAAGACTTTTAAATATTCCTGTTACTGTGGTTTGCGGAGAAAGAAGGTTTTCGAAACTAATACTTACTTAAACATATAAGCGAGTAATAATGATTCAAGATCGGCTCAGTAACTTAGTTATTTTGTCAATTGAGAATGATGTTCCCAAGGATCTCGACAATAATGAACAATTTCAGATTTTACCGCGACCGAAGCTCACAAGTTTGGCTTGTAATAAAAAACCCGTAAAAACCCATGTTTTTTACTATAAATCCTTTATATAAAAGACATTACTAAAAGAATATTCATTATAATACACAGCGCACGACAATTCAAAATTTTAGTTAGGTCTCGTTAAACATATTTAATATAATGCGCACCGATCGGGGATACATTTGTAAAAAGTATCGTTAATATAATACGCACCGCACAGCGCGACAGGAATGTATTAAAAAGGTTGTTCAATATAATACGTACCGCGACAATCTAACACAAAAAGTAACATGCTACATAGAGATAAATAGAGATAATCTAAAAATTCATTGATTTAATAACAGTACATTCGATCGATTTGAAATTTTGATAGATCATTTTTATCATCGGCACGAGTCTGCCTGCAAAATTTTACTCGCTTACGAGGAAGTGGGTTAAAATCGATCCAAAGTTTTTTCGGCATACAAGCAAGGCGCCAAGCAGACATCACGAGTTAATATAAAGGATTAAAAAAAAACAAGATGAAAGTAGAAGATAGAACCAAACCAACGCTAGTTACTATAGTTTATAATGTTAACAAAACAAAACATTTTAATTTTTAACCCTTTTTGTTTTGAGTTTTAGGATCTTCAATAAAATGGATAAAACTGTAATCATTGAGGTGTCAATGCTTTTGTAGAGTAAAAATTTTAGCATTTAAATTTTCATTTTCTGTTTCCCATTTATTTTAATATATGTGGAAATGCAATTGTTTTTAATGGGTCTCATTCCTAGTCTGCTGCTCGGGTCTGAGCTCCGCCCATCTTTGCTGCCTTGGGCCCCGCATACTCTAGGGCCGGCCCTGCTTGTGTGTCGTTTCAGTAAGGTGGAAGAAATTTTATATGCAAGTATTAGATCTTATACGTAGGTTTTTATCAACCTTGGAGCGCTTTCCGGTAACCGGAAGTGATGCTTAACTCAGTTTCATTTTAAGTGCCATATCAAACCTTACTTTTAGTTGCTGTTATTTACAATTATACAAGAAAGTTAAGGGATCCCCACTCCCGGTTTATTAATTTCATGATTGGTTTTTGTTTGATGGCATTGCTATCGCAATTTTCAAGACTTTATACATATCTTATTCCATCATTAGAAAAAAATGAAATAAAAATTGTACTAAATTTAATAAACATTTGGAAGATTTACAATAAATTTATTTTATTTTATATTTCGTACATAATAATAAATGAACTGCGTTATAATATGACTAGAACCGTAGATAATGTGTCAATAATTGTGTTGTTAATACTGTCTTAAAATTGTATGCACACCAATAACACATTCATTTCCTTTTCCGACTGGTCAAAAATAAACAATATTACGTCATTGATTTTGACTTCGGAGTTCATCAAATTTCGAACTCATAACTGAACGTAATTTCACATTGACTTTTTTTAATCAAGGTCTATGTTGGTAAACCATAAAGCGTCATCGGTTTTTTTTTACTCTAAACAGAACATAAATTTGGCTTTCTTTATTAATACAATGTCGTCATTAAAGAAAAAATCCTCAAGTTAATTAACTATTTAAAATGAAACCGCAGGCCTAATAAAATTAAAATATGGGCCCTATTTGGCCCGCGGGGCGAAAATTGAACACCACTGAGTTACACAATAACCCGCAACAGGGATGACATAAGCACAATTCGTGAAAATGTAGAAATATCAGGATGGTGGTTTAGATTAAAGTGTAAAAAGGATAATTTCAAATGAATGACCCAGAAAAAGGCAGAAAAACTTCTAAATGATGGCATGGTCAATTACAGTTTTCCCGAAGTATTTTAAAGAACCGCAGGAAGTCGGCTTGAACACAAGCTTACACTATTTATTGAAAGATCTCCGAATACTATGAATACATTAATTTATCATTGTAAAGGATAACATCGTATTGAGAAGGTGCGAAATAAAGGGCGCTGTTATTGATATTCTCAGAGTGTCCGCTGAACGTCGTTATCAAATGTAAATAATAGTAAATATAAGTCTTTTATATATTATGATGAATCAATGTAATGTAGTGAGATAAAAAGTATCTGATACTGATAAATATATCTATATTTATATATACTTTATGTATGCCAACTTTAGTAACGTAATTGTTCTTTAGAAAAACTCTCTGGCTGGTTGTTTGGACTATTAATAATTTCTTTTCTAACAGCTGATGCCTATTTTTCCTTCGTAATTTAGATCACAAGCTAAACTTACACGGAATAAATAACCACAAAAAGTACATGTGATGTGAAGTGATCTGCTTGTTTGATGTTTATTATAAAATCAATTCGTAATCGTTTAATGAGTACTGTACTTATAGCGCTGACGGATATAGTGCTTAGAGATCAAGTGTTATTAATCAAGGGTCAATCTCATTAGCCCTAATGCTTATGCGGATTTCCCAGGTGACGCGTGGTGTTAAATATATTCTGGGAAAATAGGGATGAATAAAAAAATAAGCAATTATAATATAATCTAAGGCTTTACATTTAAATTAAGGTTTAAAACATATCTTCAGCCGCCCATATGTAAGGTCTAAGGAGACCCTACCAAGTGTAAACGCTTAGCTTAATGATAAAAGTTAATTAATTTTGTTTTACCTTGAAATCAACTCGGTCACCGATATATTTCTAATCTCAACCCACAATGTAATCAGAGTGGGGAAAAAAATAACACGAAGTCGACTATTCTAAATGATAAATAAATACACGTAACTTTTATCGGAATGCGACTATTTAGGATTTCCCGCAATAAACCCACGTAATGCCCTGGCACTGGTTTAAAATAAAAAAGAAAGATGAGTACAACATACCTAGTTGCCAGATTGGCTTTTTTTTCAGATGTGTTGGCGTCTAATTTTTGGGGTCTTTTTGGCTTAAAAAAATATTTTATGTTAATTAAACTAAATTTAAAAATGAAAACGTAGAAATGGATCCATTGTATTTTTTTGTATCACAAATACCCAGGCGCTATAGGGAACTTAACAGGTAGCAACACTTTTTTCATTAAGTGGAGGTCGGGGGTGGGGGGGGGGAGTCGTTTAGAGAGTACGTGTGAACAGGAATGTTTTAAATAAATAGATGTAATAAACGATTTTTAAAAATACGTTTTTATAAGTGGACTAAAAAGAAGAAAATAATTGAAAACTTATAAGTTCAAGTACTTTGATTTAGTTTTTAGTAATATTAAAAACGCGGGGCGGATGTTTGGTATAAAAATTAAAGATTTATAATTTAGAAGGCAAAAGAGAGATCTATAAGTGAGAGAATGAGTGAACCGCATATATTAAACCTCACAAGCACCCGCCCCACGTTTTTAGTCATATTAAATAAAAGTAATTGAACTTGTAAGTTTTATATTATTTTCTTCTTTTTAGTCGACTAATAAAAACGTGGTTTATAAAAATCCTTGTTTACCTTTATATATTTTATTCTTTTAAGTCCACTAATAAAAACGTAGTTTTTAAAAATCTTTTTTTACCTCTATTCATTTTACCAAACACATTATCAGCTCCCGCCCAACCTTTTACTACCACGGCGATGAGGTCACGAGGTGAACTCGGCATGTGAAATCTAATAACGGCAGACGGATACAGATGCTTATATTGAGATAAAATAAAAAGTGCATTAATTTAATTACGGTACATTCGATCGATCTGAAATTTTGACACAATGCATTGTCATCCAAGATCTATCTATGGTTAAATTTTGAGATCTCTAGGACCATCAAAAGTGGTTCAATTTTACGTTGGCAAATTTTGAAAAATTGCGGACAGACAGACACGAAAGCAAGTTAATAATAAAATATTTAAAAAATATTTTTTAAAAAAGGACACGCTTTTATTTACATATAGATATGGAAAGTGCACTAAAAAGGAGAAAATATGAATTTTCTATGATAACAGGTGACATGACCGAAACTATCCACTGTACATAAAAGCGTGGGGCGCCCATCACAACTCATTTCTCTTTGCAACTATTCTTTTGCATATATATGAATAGTTCTAATTTAATGTGATAGTAGCATGTAAATGAATTATGATCAAATTTTTGAAAATTTTAATGTTCATTAATATTCATACAATTTTGTATTTATGTTTCGCAGCCTTGTACATGACAGAGCGCCCCGCGCTTTATGTGCAGTGGATAGGTTCAGTGATTTAATCTGTTATGATAGAAAATGTATATTTTCTTCTTTTTAGTAAACTTTCTATATGTAAATAAAAGCGTGTCCTTTTTAAAAAACTATTTTTTAAATATTTTATTTTCTACTTTTTATTATCAAAATTTTTAAAATCAATTTTTCAACTTAATCAATTCAATTTAATTAGTCAAACTTCATTGTCAATAACTTACCTGTGATAGTGGTAAAAAGATAGATTATTAAAAAGATAAATTACAAATTTATGTATTAAAGGAAAAACAGTTTTCCCAAACAGTTTAAACCAGGTACCTCCAGGTCAGCAAACAATGACGGTCGGTTCTGCATAGTTTAATTTGGCGAATTTTCGCTCTTTTTAAACATACGGTATAATAAAAACTCTTTACAAACCACTTCTGACATCAACATAATGAAATTACGTGTATCCCACTGGGGCGAATTGAGTTATTGTTCACTGATGTGAGTGATAACATAGACATAAACTAAATAATTAAATATTTAAAAAATCTTTTTTTTTAAAAGGACACGCTTTTAACATAATCACTACATTTACTTATGTCTCATATATAAGGGATTTATAGTCAAAAACTTTGTTTTTACAGCTATTTTTTAAAACTTATAATAAAAACTCTTTAAAATTCACGTCTGAAGCCCACACATATTTTTAAATCCCTTATATTAACTTCGCGGCCGTCTAATCATCTCATGGGCGGGCGGAAAAACAAAAGTCGAAAATGACCCACTTCCCGTGATTCGATCGAGCTGAAATTTGGCACACGGACCCGTCTAACCTAACAATGCATCGTTTCAAAATTTCAGATCGATCGAACGTACCGTAATTAAATTAATGCATTTTTAGTTTATCCTTATATGAGGTATGTAATTCAAATTCACGGTTTGTTATTCTTTTTTTCCCACGTGAAAGTTTGAGCTGACGCGTTGAGGCGACCCAACGAAGCGACGGGGTGCTTTTGTTTACATTTTACGTGTCACGCTGAGCTCGGTCAAGCGAATCGGTGACCAGACTTTTCCCCTCTCCCCCTCCCCCACCCCAGGGTTATGAAGCAAAGTTGAGTTAAGACAGATTCAGTCTGTATGTTTGTCGTGTTTGAAAATAATCAATACTGTTAGTTATGTCTCATATATAAGGGATTTATAGTCAAAAACTTTGTTTTTACGGGTTTGTTTTATTTACTAATATTTTTTTTATACCAAACACCTCATAAGCGCCCGCCCAACGTTTTATACCAAGGTGTTGTGTTCACGTGGTGAACTCATGGATGTCAACAAAGCAGACGGGTATCGATGCTTATATATAGACTAAATATAAACTAAAAATGCAATAATTTCAATACGGCACATTCGATCGATCTGAAACTTTGATACAATGCATTGTCATCCAAGATCTATCTGTGGTAAAATTTTTAGATCTCTAGGACATCAGAAGTGGTATAATTTTACGTTTCAAGTTTTGAAGGAAGGATGGATGGATGGAAGGATGGATGGATGGATACAACATACAAACATTGTGACTTAAATAAAAGCGTGTAAAATGCAATAATTTCAATACGGCACATTCGATCGATCTGAAACTTTGATACAATGCATTGTCATCCAAGATCTATCTGTGGTAAAATTTTTAGATCTCTAGGACCATCAGAAGTGGTTTAATTTTACGTTACAAGATTTGACGGAGGGATGGGTGGATGGATGGACGGATACAACATACAAACAGTATGACTTAAATAAAATCATGTAACATGTAAAAACGTGTAAAAAGAAAACCATGTTCTTCAGGTGGCAGTATCCTTGCAGGGGTATCAATGGTAACGAGTTTTGTAGATAACTGTTGAATGTAGACGTTACATGCAAGCCACAGGTAGTGTTAGTTTCCTTCAGTACATATAAGAAAAAAAAATGCTAGCAGCTATTAAACGCAGCGGTGTAGCATGGGTTTATGACGCTTGTGGCAGATGCCGAATTAGCAACCCCTACCCATTTAAAAAATAAAATGCTATAATAAAGTAAAAAGAATTGTTATAGGAAAGTATAAATAAGGAACTAATTTTAAATTGTTGCGCAAGAAATACAAATTGAAGAGCTCTCGTTTCTTGATTTAAAATTGCAATGCCCAATGTCACTAAATCTAATAGCACAGCAGCATTCAACGTCTTCTGATCACTAAATCTAATAACACAGCAGCATTCAACGTCTTCTGGTCACTAAATCTAATAACACAGCAGCATTCAACGTCTTCTGTTGGAATAAAAAAAACATTCAAGAGATAAAACATCCAAATAAATGAAGTCACGTGATTTTGTCAAATTGTTCACCCTCCACTCACGTCACGCGTCGTCATAAAAATAAGACCCCCCCTCCAATATGACGTCACAAAGCTGTGCGCCCCTCCCCCCCATAAAATACATATTTTCTTTTTGAAAATGAGCACGTTTCAAATCACTTTATTGTCATTGAAGTATGTATTTAGTGTAAGGCTGCACTCTAATATCGTAACATGCGTGAAGCCATGTAAAACGTCATTAAATGAATTTCAAGCAATCAAATATTTAAGTGGAACTTTTATTTAAAGTGCGCATTTTGATGTGACGTCACATTTCTTAAACACCCCCTCCCCCTCGTCACACATCGTCAGAAAAGTGTGACTCCTCCTCCCTCTCTTTTTTTAGATGCGTGATGGCCCCATACCCGTGGGTGAATATGTTCAAAACAAGACACCCAAATAGACAATTGGGTGAACATGTGCACCACACCTTAGAATCGATCTCAAATAGATACTAGATGCGGCCGCTAAAGTTTTAACAAACAGACTGAGAAAGATTCTAAATTACATTTTTATATCTAAGGGACCGTCCATAAAGAACGTCCCGCTCCAGAGGGGGTGTAAGAAAGTGTGACAGTTTGTGACGGGGGGGGAGGGGGGTCCGGCTATGTGTGACGTCACGGTGTTTTATATTAAATTTTAATTATTTTGTTAATAAAAAACAAATTTTTTGTTCGAAAGTGTGACGTACTTTAGGGGGAAAAAAAGGGGGGGGGGTTCCCGAGATTTGTGACAGTTTGTGACAGGGGAGAGGGGGGGTTAAAATTGTCAAAAATAGTATGACGTACTTTATGGACGGCCCCTAAAGTCCTCAAACGAAACAAACATTTATAAACGGTTTATATCAAAACAGACTGAACGAAAAGAAAATGTACCCATGAAGTACCTAAAAAAAAACACAGATAGTTCAGCTTTGTACTAAGACCCATATGTTGTGTGTACGACTAGAGTACCGAGCCTGTTTATCTGGTTAACTCTTGACACCACACAAGGCGATAGGTAGACAAAATAAAAAGCACAGCCGCAGAAGCTGCTTCTATTGAATCAACATTACAGAGCAGTAGCGAAAAACATAGTTAGATTTAAAAAAAAAGTATGATATTACAACTGGCACTTTGGAAAGCAGTACACAATAATTAATTGGACTGTTAATTAAATAAACTTATAGTTTTAAACCAACTCTAGTGCGAATAGTTAAATACAATTTTTCTATAATGTTAATATTTTTTAATACCAAAACTAAAATGTTTACAAATAAAACCCATATTTAAGTACAGCACTGTACTAAGTAACATAATTACTATATTAGTTACGATATTAATCTACACACAAGCCTACGGTCTCGTAACTTTCTTGCCGCTCTTCCTCTCATGACGTACGACTATAGCTCAAAGTCGACTGTCTTTTTACAGGGAGGAAAAATATTCTATCATCACATACAATTTTCTCCAATTGGAAATCATTTTACAAAATCCCTGCCCCTCCCCCGAAATATGAGGGAAAGACTTAATAAAGCATTAAATCACCAACTTTATTTGAAACAACGTAAATTACATAAAGGGGAGAAAGGTGTCGATAAACTACTGGGTTCTAACTCCATCTTTCTACAATCTCATTAGATTATTTTAAAACCTGATAAATATCAAGAATAATTCGAATCAATGCTTCAGAAAGTTTACATCTCACATTAACCTTGCAAGAGTAACCCTTTCACCACAAATTAAACAGGAAATAAAAGTGCATACCAACTAGGAAAAACAAACAAGAGTCCACCAAAATAGACCTTAACACGTTTTAATAACTTACGACTGTCACATAATCCTCTCAACAGGACATAGGACAACCCCCCCCCACACACACACATAAACGCAATTTGCTTAATCTATGACCTAATAATCTAAGTACATAAATAGTATCTTCCGTCTTACGAAGCCACCAGTATAACAAAGAGCAGTTCTGGCCTTTAGATATGAGAATGAAAGTAAGGTCACGGTCAAATATGGAAACACTTCAAAAAATTTTAAATACCAAAAATAAAAAAAAGACAAGTGTAAAAAAAAAGTTTGTTTGTAATGTATACGGCCTCTTGTAAATTGACATTCTGATTTATTCGTCACATAGTGAGTCCAATGACAGGCTTTGAGTTGGGATAGTAATGAATTTTAATAATGACATTTGCAAATATACAGTGAGTGGGTTCTTCTTGCAATGGTTAATAGAATGCACATATTGAACGAAGTTTTCTTGCACTACAGTAAAGTGCGTGCACTCTTAGCTACAGCTTTACTCTGACATCTAAAGTGTAGTTAGAAGTGCGCATGTTTATTTTCTTTATAGTGACAGGGGTGGGGGCATTTTTGACTAACTGAAGATCTTTTAAAAAGAGGCTTACAAAATATTAACATTCCCATTGCTTCATAAAGGTTTAAAAATAGATTAAGTGTTGACGGATGTCTAAAGTACACTTTCAATTGAATGTGGTATTTTTGTGTCAAGTACAATTTTAATTGAATGTGGTACTTTTGTCTAAAGTACTCTTTTAATTGAATGTGGTACTTTTGTCTCAAGTACTCTTTCAATTGAATGTGGTACATGTAACTATATTACTTTTATATGTGTGTTGTAGGCGTTCTCACATAACACAATCTTTCGTGCAAAAATTCCCCGAAGCACTAATGTCAATGAAATAACTTTAATATGCACATTATATACACAAATATCAAATTGAGGTTACACTTCGTGGAAACATAATCACCACAGTCCAGCCATCTTGAATAACACTCTAGAACATTCTCCCGCGCTTTCACTCATGTGACCTGTCTATCATCAAACTCGTGATTCACACGTGACATTCACCCCCATCCTTCAAAAAAAATGTTTATGAAATCAAACATTCTTGGTCTTAATACAATAAAATTAATCTACATGTATATTCAAATTTCAAATATTCATCATCAATGGACATACATTGCTTTACACACAATATCTAGACATGAAAATGAAAAAGAAAAAATCTGCAGGACTTCGTCTACGTGTACTGAGAAAATGAAACTGAAATTTAAACACACCTGTAATTTTGAGTAATTAAAACAACATTTAACAATCAAAATTCATAAAATTAAGTATATTATCCAATGGAATTCACACATTGATTCTTTTCCGTTGTTCTGCAAATAATAATACTAATAATAAAACAGTCACTGGTTTTCTTGTTTATGAATTTACAGAATGTCTGTATTTATTGTAATTATACTTAATATGTCTGCAACCACATTGTCTTTTCCTTTAACAGGTTTAAAGTCAAATTTGTAGTCGGCTAATAGTATAGCATAGTTCAAAGATAGTCATTCTTCAGCTGACTAGTATGAATTCAAACCGATGGGCTTTCAATGCTTCTCCAGTCTATTAAATGTTCAATAATTCACCAACCACGACCACGATTATTTCCATTCACAATATCAACTCCAGCATCTTGAATAAGTCGCTTAGCTTTTGAGATGGTATTTTTGCTTCCAGATAATTCTCCAGAATTTTGGCCAGATGAGTCACTGTCACTAGAAACCTTTATCCGAAAACCACTGTCTGTTTCAATGTCTCTGCTTCTGTTTAATACACAACCAATTATTCTTCAGATGATTCCACACAAATGGTCTCAGACTCACCATCACCATCTCTATCTCTGCTACCACGGCCTTCATCCCTTTTGCCATATACGTGATTGTCAATAGTGTGAGTGAGGGAGACAGAGAGGAAGACTTCTGAAACACTGCGTATCTGCCTGTTGATCTTGATAGTTTTCATTTGAATTGTTTATAAGAGCAGGTTTACCCCTCACAGTGTTTGAAATTGATAAACGTTTTATGTTTATATATACATATATAATTAACCAGAACAAGAACGAGTACTGTGCAAATAAACATGACGAATGACCCACGCTGGGATCGACCAATCACAGTTAATGGTTGGCAAGCGAAGGTGGTGGAGAGGGGGGCATGTCTCAAGACCAACAATGCTTCTTGAGTTCACTTTCATTGTTACTTCACAGAATAACATGCATTTTGTAGTGTAGTTGTTATTACATCCACCTAACACGTGGAAGGTCCTAGGTTCAAGCCCCATCTGAGACATTTAAAATTAAAGACAAAATGTTTATGTTTGTGCCCGTTCTTTCCCTTTTTTCTTTGCGAACATGACTTCGCAACATGGCTGTTAACTTTGTTTCTCAACATTAAGATAACTTGGGCGACGTGCTCTCTGTTATTCCCAGGGACGAAAAAGTAGTCATACGCTCTCCTCAACAATAGGTTCAGTACATAAATACTTCAGGAGTATATGGTGGCGAGGCAGAAAAAAATCGCGACGTCGGAAATACTTCCCGCCATGCAGTATCATCATCTACTTCCGATAGCGTCCTCATACCTCTGCTTGAGTCTACAATCTCGGTAAACATTTTTCTATAATACCTGATCTTTAGTGGTCCATCCGATCATGGCCATTAAGAATTTCTATTGCCTCTCATACGTGATGACTTTCTGGTGCCATCTATTGACAACGTCGATATGTTCACACAAATTTCACAGCCACCTTATCACACTGATGTGACGTTTGTGGTTTGTTAAAACAGATAAGAGAATGAGTGAGCCGAAGAAAAAATGCTAACAATACAGCGTTGTTGAAATTTTGAAGTATGGCTAAATGTTTGGAAACAGATATGAAAAGTGAAACGTTATTTACTGAATTAAATTTTTTTTGAAGTTAAAGCTATGCCCTTGACTTTATGTCATATTTAAAACAAGGTGTACCGATTGTATTTTCAGTACATTGTGTCATTCGTCGACATCATTTATTCGCAAAAAATCTTAGTGAAAGTTTACATGGATCACTAGATTATGTCTTTAGATCAGTTGATAATATCAAAATAAATATGCCTTCAATGAGAGATTATTTGCTCAAAATTGTTTGGGAAAGGAAGAAGACTGTAATTGTTTACGTTTTCACACAGAAGTAGTTGGTTTTCACAACAAGAGGATGTTTAAGTCTATTTTATGCTGGAATTCCTGGAAAGTAAAGATATTGATTTGCGACACAATTAACTCAAAAAGCGTCATATTCCTTATGACTGATTTATTTGCCAAATTTGACAAAACTAATTTGAACTAAAAAGGTGACCAATTAAATTTAATCAAAACTAAAAGCGTATTATCTGCTTATGTTTCAAAACTTTTTTCTGTACAAACAAAACTTTGGAAAAGGGGAATTTTCTTAGTTTCCCAATCTTTCAAAATTGCAACTGTCAACACTTAATGGCTCTTCATGCAGAACTGAACCAAAGATTTGAAGAAGTTTTTCACTTGGATATTCCCGACTAGCACGTGGACAAACTTAGATCCCAAACACAGATTAAACCATATTCATATAGGAGCAGCTTATTGAAAAATCCACCAATGAGCAACTTAAATCAATGTTTGAACAAGGTTACCATTTATTCTGGTTACAAAAAAAACGGATCCCAATTTATACCATGCATTATGGGTTTATTGTACAGAAATTGTTGACTGTATTTCCGTCTTCCTATTTGGTAGAACAAGGATTCAGTGCCGTTATAAATCTCTTCACAAAAAAAAATAATTGAAACCAACTAAAAATTGGAGCTCGTGTTAATTTGCGGTTGCTACTCACAAACATAGAGTCGGACATACATACACTCATAAAATCTAATCACATTCATCCAAGTCATTAACTATTTTAAATTTTATCTCAATAAATACTTCATCAAAATGTTGTTACATGTATTTTGGATTTGTAATTTTTGTACTATACGGTTCTGTAGTTTTTTCACTTGGGGGTCTGTGGGAAAGTTTTGACTATAACAAGGGGTCCCTAGGTCAAAAAAGTTTGGGAACCACTGCTATAGGGGATTGAAATCTTAATGACATTTTCTTCGGGGCCGGGGGCCCTAAATCTTATTTTGTTGTTGATTTTGGGATTGAAACCTACTGTGTTTTTGAGCTTTACATCTTGCACCAATCGCGATGTAAATTTCGTTTGTATCGTATTTAAGCTTTATAAATACATGTAGTATTTTATTCATCAGATTGCTATGCAACTTTGTGAAGTTATCAACTAAACTCCCGCGAAATACCACTCAATGGCTTCTTTGAAATTCCTTTCGTCTGTGATCGTTAACGCGTGACGGGTCGACTGGTAAATATTATAAATAAACCTGTCACATTTTAAAACTAAGGAGTCATAAAAAAAATTCCCGATGCTGACTGCTGACACGTCAACGAAACGTAATTCCATGACGTCAAAACTGTGTTTCCCGATGAACGTGGAACTTTCTGGGAAATTTTAGACAACCGAAACATACAACTTACGTAACCAAAAGTTTTCTTTTAAAATACAATAACGCCCTTATTGTACTGTTTTATAATTATGATTATTGACACAAACAAATTCAAGTACACTTTCCTTGACACAGATATGTTACAGATTTATACTTTCACCTTGACACACTTATGTTTTCTTAGCAAATTTAAATAATTCATGACAATTGGGCCGTCCATTAGTAAAGTCATGCGATTTTAGCCGATTTCCCCCGTCCCCCCTCGTCACACGTCGTAACAAAAAGTTGTCCCTCCCCCACTCATCAAAATCCGTACTTCAAATTTGAAAAGGATCATGTTTCAAATCACTTTTTTGTCATCTAAGTATGTATTTAGTGTAAGGCTGCACTCTAATATCGATAAAAGTGTGAAGTCATTCAAAACAACATTAAATAAATTGTAAGCAATCAATATTTATGTGCATGGAACATTTGTTTAAAGTTTCACGTTTTGATGTGACGTCACATTTCTTAAACACCCCCCCTCCCCTCGTCACACTTTTTCACAAATGTGTGAACCCCTCCCACCCCCTTCCCTATTATCATGTTACTTGAATTATGAAAACAAACGATCGCTAGTGTTGCCAGATGTCCGGTATTTTAAACTGGACTGTCCGGTAATATCGTTATTTGTCCAGTGAACAAATTGAAGCTATATCCGACATTTTTTATTTAATATAATCGACATCGACAAATGTCGACACTCGTGTCCGTTTTTTGTGAGACGGCCATCTGACAACGCTATCTAACGCTTCAAAATGAAACCAACGAATACAAACCTATAACAGCTCGTTGAGTTATAATCCTCGCATAAAGTAGAGCTCAAATATCCACGGGAATGACATACTCACTAATCACACGGCAAGAAATCAAAATTCCTTCTACAACATATCAGTCTTATTAGCACGTGAAATTAGATAATTAACATGAGCGGACAATATCAACATTTCAATCAATGTCAGGCGGCATATCTCTCACAGTACTCTAGGTGTACTCTTTAAGTACCGTAAATATTTTCAATACATACGCCCCCATCCAATCATTGGATAGCTTATCAACATAAAAAGTGACACCTGCTGGCAACACAACAAAAGGGGGCTTAACTTCTTTATAGACTCCTTATGATAACGTGACAAAACACCGAGCCTAAGCGGGAGATAAGTGTGACGAGATTAGAAAAGGCAGATAAGAGATATTGGTTCTTTAATATAACGGCGGATGTTAAAAGGGCAAACCCAAAGGTCATGGCCTTGTGTTGATCATTGTCACAATTGTCCACAATAAGGAACGTTCGGAAGGCTGTAGTGGTAGCATGTTGCCAGGGCCATAGTGACAAACTGCCAAGCGGATTTAGTGGGACATTCAATCAAAGAACATAATCTGTCCATTACACAATCAGTAGACGGGAGTAATAAGTGGAAGAGATTTATATTAATGGAACTAAAAAGGTTGCTGTCAAAAATTTTATAATAAAAAAAATAATAAGTAATAATTACATCACCAATCAACAATCAAGGGCATGAGCCTCGTGCGAATTTCTTCTCAAATAAATGTCAGTCTTCAATCTCTCCATGGCATTCTTCTTGTATTATTTGAAGGGTGATAAAATATCATTGATCTGATTAACTTGTATGAGTCATTACACTGGCAAACAGTTGTGGATATTCATCTAAGTTTTAAGAAACGACATTTTTTTTGTTAGAAAACCTTGTTTTTGGAGCCCAGCACACTATGGGAAGTGGGCGTGGTCTGATTGAAGATTCCTTCACAGAACGTGTTGGTGAGTTGGTGGGCGGTCCGTAAGAAAGGCGTCTACGTTACAGCCCAATATTGTAACACGACTCAATGCGAGTTTGAGGAGACATTCCAGTGATACGGGAGGACCGCATCCGGGCAGAATAGCGACTGTCAAAACAGCGATTGTCTTAATGGCGACTGCATCACAACAGCGACTGTTAAACTGGCGACTTTTTTCTTTTGCTTGTGATAATGTTTGAAAAACTTACTGTGTTGGGAGAGGGGAAAGGTCTAGTCACCGATCGCTGGACCGAGCTCAGCGTGACACGTAAAATGTAAACAAAAGCACGCCGGTACATCGCGTCAACGCGCGGACTGAACTGGCACGTGGAACAAAAAAACAACAACAAACCGTGAAATTGAACTACATATGTTTTATAGAGATAAACTAAAAATGCATTAATTTAATTACGGTACGTTCGATCGATCTGAAATTTTTATACGATGCATTGTTAGGTGACACGGGTCTTTGTGTAAAATTATAGCTCGATCGCATCACGGAAAGTGTGTAATTTTTTACTTTTGTTTTTCCGCCCGCCCAAGAGATGACAGAGAGAGAGAGACAAGATTTTGAAGTTAATATATTGGGATTTAGTAAAACAAACCTTGGGGGAGCTACCATCTCCTACAAAGCGCGTCCTCAGGCGGTGGATAGAGGAACGACCTTTAGATATGAAGGTTAGCCGTGAATATTGAATAAGCGGCCGCGGACCAACTGGTTTGCTGTCGTTGAGGATGAGGTGGGGTACCCCTTGGTAAGGATACTCTTAAAAAATGCCTCATAAATCACAGGAAATGACTGCAAAAAGCGAACATAGAGCGCATAAACTCTAAACCCGGACAGATGAGGCCGTTAGCTAGGGATAGCAATCATCTAGGAGAGAAAACTCCGAAATAAAATCAACTGCTGCCTTGCAGGAGGTGGAGGGATCCACAAAGGATAGGGAACCTTACCCGAAAAATAAGGCAGTTATCCAGAAAGCTGAAAGGGAACCCTCCCAGATGGTTTTGCGCAGGGCCAACAACCCAGCCATGTAAAAAGAAGATTGTTACTGAAACCGAAAGCAAAGCAAACACACATAACACAGTCAGAGGCGAGAGTAGAGCTCCGCAAAGGAGACAAATGAAGCCTTGTGGGGAAAGTCAACAGAATCCCACAAGGCCGACCATCCTACTCAAACCGATGAAAAAGAAAAATTACCTCATCCACAAGGCGCCTCTCAACTTGGGAAACATGGAATGTCCGAACACTACTAGAACCAGGCAGATGCGCCCAAGTCGCCAAAGAGATGGTAAAGTACAAACTACAAATTCTGGGACTAAGTGAAGTACGGTGGAACACATTTGGAGAAACTATACTTCAATCAGGTGAAATCCTGCTCTTCTCTGGAAAAGAAAATGAAGAAGACACTCATGAAAATGGAGTAGCACTCCTATTGAACAAAGACGCATTTAAGAGCTCCTTGAATGGGAGCCAATTTCAGACAGACTAATCAGAGCCAAATTCCCTGTCCAGGTTAAAAAATGTCCATATCATTATGTGCTATGCTCCAACCAACCTTGCACCTGAGGAAGATAAAGTTGCATTCTATGAACAACTTCAAAGTATAATGGATAAAATACCGAAAAGAGACATACTGGTCGTCATGGGCGATATGAATGCTAAAGTTGGCAATGACAAACATAGAGAGAGAGAGAGAAGGTAATGGGCATACATGGACTGGGCAACATGAATGAAAATGGAGAGATGTTTGCAAACTTCTGCACATTCAATGAGCTGGTGATTGGAGGCACCATCTTCCCACACAAAAATTGCCACAAAGTAACGTGGGTCTCACCAGAAAACAAAACAGAGAATCAAATAGACCACATCACTATAGGTCGCACCTGGAGGAGCACATTGCAGGATGTACGAACAAAAAGAGGAGCAGACATTGGATCAGACCACCATCTGGTTGTGGCCAAGCTAAAAATAAAGCTAGCCAACCAAAGGCCAAAAACAGACAGGCGAATCAGATTTGACCAAGGCAAGCAAGCTCCGAAACCCACAGGAAAAGAACGAACTACAGCTAATCCTTAAAAACCGATTTGCTGCACTGCAACTAGATGATGTTAATGAAGGAAACATAGACAAAACCTGGGATAACTTCACAGAAATTATTACAGTATCTTGCAAGGAAATACTAAAACCTGCCCCAGTTAACTAAAAACACTGGATCAGCGATGAGACATGGCAAAGAATTGAAGATAGGAAACATGCAAAACAAAAAGTGAACCAAGACAAAACAAGAAAACAAACAACTTACTCAACAAGAGTACCATACAATTTCAAAAGAGGTCACAAAAATGCTTAGAAATGACAAACGAATATTTTATAATAAGCAAGCTGAACAAGCAGAGGAAGCAGCAGGAAAAGGAGATCTAAAGCAGTTATACAAAATTACTAAACTCTTGAGTGGCAAGAAATCTAACTACAATGTACCAGTCCGAGATAAACAAGGTAAAGTCATTTCCTCCATAGATGACCAGCTTAGAAGATGGAAAGAATATTTCCAGGAAGTCCTAAACAGACCGACCCCTCTTAACCCACCCGTTTTGACCACAGGAAAAAGTAGAAATATGGACGGCCATCAATCAAATGAAGACAGGGAAAGCAGCAGGTGTAGACAACATACCACCCGAGGTCCTAAAATAAGGAGGAGCTGAAATAATCAACCAACTCCACGGTATCTTCAACAAAATTTGTTCAACTGAAACCCCTCCTGCAGAATGGAAAAGGGGCTTACTGATTAAAATTCCAAAGAATTGGGATCTGTCACAATGTGAGAAATGGCGAGGAATTACTCTACTATCAGTACCAAGCAAGGTCTTTAGCAGAACAATACTAAACAGAATAAAAGATGCCTGCGATGATCTCCTGAGAGAAGAACAAGCTGGGTTCAGAAAAGGAAGATCATGCATTAACCAAATAGCAACACTACGGATAATTATAGAACAATCTATTGAATGGCAATCTCCACTCTATGCCACATTTGTGGACTTTGAAAAGGCCTTTGATAGCATAAATAGAGAAACTATATGGTCAATAATGAGGCACTATGGAATACCAATCAAAATAACTAACATCATCCGAAATCTGTACGAAAACTTCACCTGCCAAGTAGTACATAATGGTAGACTAACAGATGAATTCCATGTCACAACTGGAGTCAAACAAGGATGCCTCCTTTCACCACTTCTGTTCCTTCTTGTGTTAGACTGGGTCACAAAAGAAGCTTATGCAAGCTCAGGAAAAGGAATCCAGTGGAACCTAATGCAAAAACTAGAAGATTTGGAGTTTGCGGATGACTTGGCCATTCTGTCCCACAGACTTCAAGACATGCAAGACAAAATCGCAGCCTTGAGCGAGACTGGGAAAAGAGTAGAACTCAATATAAACATTCAAAAAACAAAAATTTTTGAAAATAAACTTCCTACAAGATGGAGTCATCCAAGTAGAAACCCGCAACCTGGAGCAAGTAAACAACTTTGTATACCTTGGGAGTGTGGTCAGTGTATCAGGGGGACAGATGAGGACATCGAACGAAGAATAAATTTGGCGCGACAGGCTTTTGCCAATCTGAAACAGGTCTGGAGATCTACACACATCTCTGTCAAAACAAAAGTAAGGATCTTTAACACCAATGTTAAAACGGTCCTACTTTATGGATCCGAAACATGGCGGACGACAGAGACAACAAAAAATAGACTCCAGACCTTTGTTAACAGATGCCTCAGAAATATTCTGAAAATAAAATGGTTCGATAAGGTCGAAAACTCCAAGCTGTGGGAGAGGTGTGGACAAAGAACAGTAGAACAACAAATCATGGAAAGAAAGTGGAGATGGATTGGACACACCCTCAGGAAAGATAACAGCAGGGCTAGGCAGGCCTTAGATTGGAACCCCCAGGGCAAGCGACAACGAGGAAGACCCAAGCGTACATGGAGACGGGAGCATGTTGGACGAGGCTGGAAGGACTGGGAAGAGCTGGGAAGAACTGAAGCGACTGGCAAGGGACCGTGTAGAGTGGCGAGCTTTGACAGAGGCCCTATGTTCCACAAGGAACTCAAAGGACAAATGATGATGAATAAAACAACCCCGTAAAAAAAGTGTTTGACTATAAATCCCTTATATATGAGACATAACTAAAAGTGTTGATTATGTTTAAACGCGACAAACATTTACAGACTGAATCTGTCTTAACATCCCTTTTCTTTATAACCCGGGGGGGGGCGGGTGGGAGAGGGGAAAGGTCTGGTCACCGATCGCTGGACCGAGCTCAGCGTGACACGTAAAATGTAAACGAAAGCACGCCGGTACACCTGGTTAAAACACGAGATGTGTTCACCGATGGCTGGCGTGAAGTCAAGTGACCCGTAAAATTTAAACAATAGCGACTTCTAAATATAGTTTTATATAGATACACTAAAAATGCATTAATTAAATTACGGTACGTTTGATCGATCTGACATTTTGATACGATGCATTTTTAGGTGACACGGATCCGAGTGCCAAATTTCAGCTCGATGGCTTCACGGAAAGTGGGTCATTTTTTACTTTTGTTTTTCCGCCCGCCCATGAGAGGGCGGTGAAGTTAATATAAGGGATTTAAAAACACATCAAAATGTTGCTATTTATTGGAGTTTTTATTTTTTGTACTATTATTATTGTTACTATGCATTTATGTAGTTTTTTCACTTGGGGTCCTTGGGTAAGTTTAGAATATGAAAAGGGGTCTATGTAACAAAAAAGTTCGGACCCACTGTGTTAGGTGAACGGTTGGACAAGAATAGCTATGCGGGGAAGTCGCTGTTATGACAGTCGCTGTTTTGATACAGTCGCTATTGTGAAGTCGCTATTATGACAGTCGCTGTTTTAATACAGTCGCTATTGTGAAGTCGCTACTATAACAGTCGCTGTTTTGATACAGTCGCTATTGTGAAGTCGCTATTATGACAGTCGCTGTTTTGAACCCGTGCCGGGAGGACTCAGCGACCGTGACGTCAGAGTTGGCGCATCCATACTAGTAACTTAAAACTGTTTGGTAATCCGGGTACAGTAGGTAAACGTGGATGTGTGGGGTGTGTGTGGGATTGGTGTCAAGTAGGGTACAGACCGGTATACCCGGTAATTATTTTTACATGTATTAGAGTCTGACCCGGGGAAAAAACGTAATCAGGTCAAGTGGTTAAACAAAAGTGATGTTATTTTCTAGTGTTCATTTGACGATTCTTGGCGATACTGGGCGATACTTGGCGATACTTTGCAATTAGTGATCAATGCTTTTATAAAGTCAGTACAACCTTATTACATATATTTTGTTTACATTTTACCTGATTGAAAGGAATACAAGAATGACTGGAGCGAAACAGAATGTTGATGATATAGGAGAATTTTAAAATATAGATGTTGACTTCCAGCGATGTACGAGTAGTTATTTTTATTGTCAGCAAGATGAGGCCGTGGTGCTAAAATGCACAGCAGTTCATATTGTCTTTCACATGTCGACTGAGTTTGTTTCTGTTTGTGTGTGTTTGTGGCTGGGTTAAGTGTAAGTGTTTAGGTTATTTCATGTCTGTGCCATAAGATTTTAAAATATTATTATGTTTAATCATGATTCTCAATCATATTATTATAAACTAGCAACAAAGCCCGTCCAATGACGGAAATAAGTGTAGGGTGACCTTTGAAGTTCATGGTAGGACGTCACTACATTACCCATCCCCGTATTTCCAGAGACACTACCTCCCACCCCCACACCGCGGTCTGTCCAGATACCCTACCTCCCCCCACACCGCGGTCTGTCGCGAGACCCTACCTTCCCCCACAGGGGTGTGTCTAGAGTTATAATAAATAACCCGTTAATAAAAAGTTTTTGATTACAAATCCCAACGCGCACCGCTAAAAATAAACTCTTGGAAAAAAAAACTGCACCAAAAATAACTCATTTTGAACGTCGTTCAATATGTAAATGAGACATAATTTTTCTCCGCCAGTGATTGGCCGTAGAAGCCTGTAGGAATTTGAGGGACCAATCGCTATCGATGACCGCACAGAACATTGCCTTTTGTTATATAGGATATACCATATATCTACCATATATTCCGGGGTATAAGTCGACCCCCTACTTTTCATGGGAAAATATAGGTTTTATGCCATTTTCGCCGTATAAGACCATCCATCCCTCTTCCAACATACTTTCAGTTTGAAATTGGCTTCACATTTTAAATTTTTTTTCTTGCTCAGTGCTAGCGAGGGGGCTAATTCCCAGGGCGGCACTTTGTTAGGGGCAGAAAATTCCTCGTCGTTATTTAGATGCTAGGAGCTAAACATTTAAAGAAAGTGGAACTTTTATCAAAATAAAATAAAACCAAACAAATTGATAAAAGAAATAAAGGAACT
Source organism: Ampullaceana balthica (assembly GCA_944989445.1). Lineage (NCBI taxonomy): Eukaryota > Metazoa > Mollusca > Gastropoda > Lymnaeidae > Ampullaceana > Ampullaceana balthica. The sequence continues at coordinate 372,340 of CALYLW010000317.1, read as the reverse complement.
ATCCTTAAATATGTGAACGTTCATACTGCCAAAACTTCAAACTCCATATTGGATATTCTATAGTCTTCTGATACTAATGCTAATGAACCGAAAAGCCAAGAGTTTCAAGTAGTATGATAACGACGTACTGGTCTGCTGGAAACTTAATTGACTCTTAAAATTTGACAGCCGCTCATGTTGTAGAAGCAAACATTGCTGTACCCTATCAATTTCCAACATGAGACAGCCAAATGCTTTCGTGACGGGTCTTTGTTGGGGCAGGAAATTCCTAGTTGTTAATTAGCTTCTTTAAATGAAAAACGTTAAAATTAAGTTTAATAAAAGAAAAGCCAAGGTAAAAATAAAAAATAGAAATGAAGGAACTTTTTTTAAAAACACTTTAGTCTTTCTAATGCCTAAACTTCAAACACAATAATGAATCTAAAGTTTTCTGAAACTAATGCTACTGATCCGAAAATCCAAGAGGCTGAAGTAGTATAGGAACATGACAATGATGCGCTTGCACCTGCAAATGATTCAAGTTTGTCAGCCGCTCATCTTGTAGACGCGAAAATTTCTGTATCCGTTATATTCCAACAACAACCAATACAATTTCAACAATATGCATAGACTTAATTGATATAAATAAATTGCCTGTTCGTACAGATGAAAATTTTCGGTTGCTATAAGTGTAGCGAGATACACTTATAGCAACCGAAAATTTGCTCATCTCATTGAATAAAACTGGCATAATATAAATCCAAAGTAGCCTCTCATGACCAAGTGCTCAACATTACCAAGTTTTATCAAGAGAAGGAATCAGAAATCAGATAAAAAGAATAGACGTTTAGAAAAGAACAAACGTTTGCCAACAAACTTATCAGCAGCTGATATTATTTATTTAAGTTTATTAAGATGTTTAGTCTCAAATACCCTACCTAATATAATATTACTTCGAATATTCCTCAAAACTACCATCAGTAATACCAGCTGTGAGAGAAGTTAAAGAAAAATCGATTTCGATCAATAATGAATACACAAATATCGACGAATCTATAGGTTTTTTGAGCATCGCATGGCTGACAATGCTGATATATCAGCGATTGTGGCATGGGGGAAAGCAGAACGATTCAAATTTAATCAAGAAATGAAAGCTTTTTATTTATTTCTAACATAAACATTTATCGTGTCATTACTTTCAATAAAAAAGAATATATTTTCTTTATACCAAAGAGCAAAGTAGTAATAATCCATAAGGTAATTAATTCTAACTTAGAAATACAACACAGAGATAATCTAATACAACCCTCAGATAGACATAGGGATATACCACTTTTCTAATTCAGTATGCAAGAACACCAGGGGCGGATTAAGACTGCACGGGGCCCCTGGCTGCAATTCAAACTGGGGCCCTATCCAACCAGTGTACCTTTAGATAAAATGATTGCTAGCAGCTAATATAAGACTGTAACTTGTAAATATTCATCCAAAATGATTATTCATGAAAAAACCGAATTCGAAGAAATAACTTTTTGCCGGTATCCTAAAATTGAGTGTAAAAGACAATTTATAAAATTAAAAATCACATGAAAAAAAAATCACACCCCACCCGGGGATCGAACCGGCCACCGCTTGCACCATAAGCCTTAGTACTTCACATTCGGCCACGAGAGCTCAATTAGGGTTGTTAATTTAATATATATATATAATATTCTTTAATAATTTCTGTTATTGAGCCTATCAAATCAGGTTTTTTGACTGCTAAGACTATCGTGTGGGAAAAGAGATAATTTTAATAGATAAGATTTTATTAATGTATCATATTTTCAGCAATTCATGCATACATTTGTCCACATTTATTATAAAATATGCTAAGTTTGGGGGCCCTAAATCATCGGGGGCCCCTGGCTTTAGCCCGTTCAGCCCCCCCCCTTAATCCGCCATAGAAGAACACATACAAATTCATGTACTTTCCGTTTGAAATTCGGACGTGGAATGGGTTGCCTGATAAAATCAGGAAAACACTCTATCAAAATTTAAAACTCTAACAATGCAAGATTAGACATGCACCATGTATATGCGTAGGAGGAAATAATCTTCAATATAGGACATAGGTTCCCAACCTTTTTCGGGTGGCGACCCCTTTTTATAAAAGCCATGTGCCCCGCGTCCCCCATTAAGTTAAAAAACGCATTGTCAATAAGGTTTTTAAAAAAAGTTTTTAAAGTATAATTTTAGGTCTGCGGAAATTAACGATTAATTAAACGATTAATCGTTAAAAATGTAATAGATTAAAATTAATTTAATCGACTAAAATTAGTTCGATAAAAATTTACAAAAATATTTCGATTATTTTTTTCCCCAATATATTAATAATTAATATTTTTTGTTACTTACATACTTTTCCCTCGCATGATCATTATTTAATTCTGTGTTTCCCAAACTTTTTTGACCCATGGACCCCTTTTATAGTCAAAATTTCCCCACGGACCCCCCAAGTGAAAAAACTACATAAATGCATAGTACAAAAATTACAAATCCAAAAAAGCAACATTACGTTGAAGTATTTATTGAAATTATAACTTTTGTTTAAAATAAAATTGGAAAAAATTAATAACTTGGATTAACGTGACGCGATTTTATGAGTGTATTTTTGACCGACTCTATGTTTGTGAGTAGCAACCGCAAACCCCCACAAGCACCAATTTCTTATAGGTTTCTGATTTTTATGATGAGGTTCACAGCGGCACTGAATCTTTGTTCTACCCAATGGAAAAGAAGAGGCAAGCCCGAAAGGCCCGTGCTGTCAACCCTCCTGGAGATGTCCCACTCGTCCCTTGTCCCTTCTGTTCCCGAACCTTCAGTGCAAGGATCGGCCTCATCAGCCATCTGCGCACGCACAAACAAAGCCAGTCCCAGCAACCCTCGGATGACTAGAGTGGTCTTCGTCGAATCGGCGGACGAACAACAACAACCCAATGGAAAGACGGTAAAGCAGTCAATAACTTCTGTACAATAACTCGTAATGCAGGCTATAAAATTAGGCTGTACAGTGACCCAAAAAGCAAGATGTAAAATTGGGAACTGATTTTGTAACCAGAATTTGTGGTATCCTAGTTCAAATATTGGTTTAAGTTCCTTATTTCAATAAGCTGCTCTAGTATTAGTATGGATTCATCTGTGTTTGGGATGTGAGATTGTCCACGTGCAAAAGGGTTCAACTCTTCAACACCCATTCGGGAATATCCAAGTGAAGAATGTCTTTAAATCTTTGGTTGAGGTCTGCGTAAAGAGCTGTTAAGTTTTGACAGTAGGCCAGCAAATCTATATCCCCATTTTGCAATTTCGAAAGATTTGAAAACTGAGAACATTCTCCTGTTCCTAAGTTTTGTATGTATACAGAAAAACGTTTGCAATAAACGCAGATATTATGCTTTTGATTAAATTTAATTGGTTTACTTTTAGTTTCAAATTAGTTTCTTTAAAGTTGGTAAATAAATCATTCACAAAGGATATGTCATTTTTTGAGTTAATTGTGTCGCAAATCATTGTCTTTGTTTTCCAGGAATTCCAACACTGAATCAAAGAGGGCATAAATCAATTTAAATAAATACTTGTTGGTAACCAACGTACTTAAGTGTGAATAAGTAAACGATTGTAGGCTTCTTCATATTCCAAACAATGTTGAATAAATAATCTCTCATTGAAGGCATTCCTTCTAATTTTATTAACTGCTGTAATGACATTATCTAGTGATCCATACAAATTCCACTAAGTTTTTTGCGAATAAATGATGTCGATGATGATACAATGTACTAAAAATACATTCCTTTCAGCTTGTTTTTAAGTACGCCAGAAAGTCAAGGGTATTGCTTTAACTTGAAAAAATCATTTTAATTCAGTTAATACGTTTCTCCTTTCGTATCTTTTTCCAAACATTTAGCCATACTTCAAATATTCAACAACACTGTATTGTCGGCATTGTTTCTTCGGCTTACTCAGTGCTGGATTTACCTATTTGCTAAACAAGCTATAGCTTAAGGCCCCCGCCTTCTTGGTGGACCCCCGAACTTTTTTTTCCAGATTTGGCACTGACATAGAATATCTGGACTTCAAAAGGGCCCCTTTATCTCAAATAGCTTAGGGCCCAATCAAGTCTAAATCGAGCCCTGGTCTCACTCATTCTCTTACTCTTATTTGTTGTAACAAACCACTGTTAATAATAATTAACATTTTCAATGAAATGCTACAGTAAAGCCCTATGGAAAAAAAAGTATTTGAAAGGATACAATTTAGATAAATATAACTTCAAGGCACATCGAAAAATACCCTACCTTGCAACCCTCGTAGATTCAAGTTAAAAACTTGTATTTTTCTGACCTACTGATTGGAATTCCACATTTCTTACGCATCAAGCTAGACCTTTCAACAAACCAACTATTTTGATTGGTTATAGTTGTAGAAATTACCTCAGTTCTACTACCTTTTCTAGGTAAAACAACATTGTACTCCATGACTGATAGCACCTAAGATAGTATTTAATCAGTTGAAAATATACTATTTTATTTATTATTTAGTTTTAATTCCATAATAATAAAAATTGATCACAGTTTTATTATTTTATATTAAACTTTGCGCGGACCCGCTGACACTGTTCATTGACCCACCCAAATCAATTTTAATTTTCCACGGACCCCCTGAATGGTACCAGGGACCCCTGGAGGTCCGTACGGACCACTTTGGGAATCACTGATTTAATTAGACGTACATACTTAAACAAAAAGGTTTTTCTTCCTTATTTCTTGCATAGAAGAACGAATTTGCCGTGTTACGTCACAAAATTTGGGATCCATGGAATTATCGCGACTTCTCCGATTTCGCTAATTAATGAATCTCCACTTAACGGGATCTATATATGCGTTATAAAAATAAAATTAATCTAAATTAATCGATAAATGTTTTCCCGATTACTCGAACACAATTTTTTTTATCAGTACCAGACCTAATAATTGTATTTTAAATTATGTTTAATAACTAATTTAAAATGATGGTTGAAAAAGCATACCACTTATTAGCTTACAAATTCTCGGGTGAGTTTTTTTTAACGTCAACCTCATGTCTTTCTCAAAATTTAGTTTATTTATATCTTTTGTTTTTAAATGAAGAAGAGTTGAAAATCCACTCTAACATAAATATGTAGACACAAATGTAATTAAAACTCGAAAGGCAAGCATCGTCGCAAATAGGTATGAATAATACACACCACAGAAAAATTGTGTGAGCAACTTTTCATTAAACAAGTCACGTGCCGATGAACCATTTCGCAAATCCTAGCATTGCATTCAAGTGAAATTTTTAAAAGTCGAATGTTTAAGTTGGTGACCCCAAGAAAAGCGACCCCCTTGTGGGGTCGCGACCCATAGGTTGAGAACCCGGGGTATAGGAGGAGGTTCTTTAATAGAAGATAGAAGATAAGATATGCTATCGTTCTATAGGAGTATTATGCTAGAATTTTTCAAACTTTAAGACATAAAGTTATTGAGTTAAAAAGATCGATGAAATTTGAACCCTTTTTCTTTGCGTACAAATAACAACATTTTAATTTTTTACGATGCAAATAACTGTAAAGCACATGTTCTTATACTTACTTCATCGTCATTTATTCTTTGGGTTCACCTTAGGACCTAAGGACCTGAGGACCTAATGAGCCCTTTCACAGCCCGCCCTCGACAAAATACAAAATACACAAACAAATTGTGCAATTAACCTCCCTCAACACAGTGCCTTGCATGTAATTTTAGTACTACATATCTTATTATTTATCTCCTTTCCTCATCAAATACACAACATCCATAACTTTTTTGGGTTTTCTCTGCTGACATTTACAAATATTAACATATAAGGACACTTCTAAAGACAAGATTGTTTTTGACAACCAAATGTAGGCCTTACTAACCTTTATTCTTATCTAGGGGTCATGGACACTTACGTATTTGTTAAATCAATTTATTCAGGTTGTGGCTTGGGTGCTTTTATAGTAAAATATTTGACCTTCTCAAATGTATATATAATTTTGTCCTTACCAACTAAGACCCAGTTTTTGCGTATCTTTTATTGGTTTGAAATTTCCTTCGTAAAAAGACCCAATGTCAAGTGGCTTATACACGTTGGGAAATTTCCGATAGCTACCGTATATACTCGTTCTAAAGCCGCCTTTTGTTGGACAAAATCAAGAAGTAAAGGTTGGGGGGTCGGCTTACGAGCTCGTCGTAGGTGATTGCTGCATGTACATTGAATATTCAAGGTCCTTGTCTACATTCTAGAACAGTGGTTCTCAACCTTTTTGGGTGGCGACCCCTTTTTTTATATAAGCCATGTGACCCGCAACCCCAATGGAATTAAAAAGAGTTATTTTCAATATCGTTTTTAAAAAATTAAGCAAATTTGCATTAGATTGAATGTTTTTAAAGGCGACAGTTAGCGACCCCCAGAAGACGCGTCGCGACCCCCCCCCCATAGGGGGGTCGCGACCCACAGGTTGGGAACCGCTGTTCTCGTGAATGTTCATTCTCTTTTGGGTCGAGCCGTTAGGCTCTTAGGACCCAGTTCATTTTTTCGCAAGCGAGCCTCATCAAGCGGGCATCGCCGTAGAGGTAATCCTCTGCAGGTACCGTTACTTCTCCTTCCAAATCCCCGCACAGCTCGGGGCACTCTTCGAGTACGTGGGCCACCGTCTCTTCCGGGTGGCCACACAGCCGACAGGCCAGTTCCCTTCTAGTGTTAAACTTGTACAAGTAGCTTCGTATGGGATAATGTTCAGATCACATTCTAGTTATGAGCGTCTGATTGATACGTCCAATTTTCCACAAGGAGTCGCTTTTGCTCGGTCGCGGCATGTACTGGAATACGTTTCTGGCCGTGCTTCCAGACGCCCAGCCCTGAAGCCATTTCTCTCGGAAATGGTCCTTAAGCCACGATCTGACCCCCAGCTGGGTCATCGGGCAATCGGGTTGGGGCTGAGCTGAACCTTCTCTCTTCAACTTATCGACCCTGTCTGAATGAGGCTCGCCACTGTGCCCAGTGATGTACTGAAGGACTATTTTTCCGCCTCGTGCTAGGATTTTACCTACTGTTTCCAAAATGACACTGACCGTGAGAGTATCAGTGTTGCTGTAACACTTAACTTCGAGCAGCTCCATCGTTAAATCATTCCGGACCGCTGTGGCAAGAAATAATTTTTAAAAATCCACTTAGCTGCGGTGAAATCCAAGTAGTCCAGTAGAGATGCTTGGATTTCACCGCAGCTAAGTGTTTTTTTTATATTATTTCGTTTTATTCGTTTCATTTGTGTACTATTTGTCCGTTGAGGAAGGCTCTTTGCCGAAACGTTCACTGTTGTGTTAAGTCCTTTCAGGTCTACTAATACCCTGTTTTTATATTTACATTTACCTATTTAAAAGCCTGATTTCAGTCTCACCACCATTACTTTATAGGTCATAGGTTATATGTCATAGGTTATAGGTCATAGGTTATTAAGTTTGTGTTTAGTTGACGATTGTAAGAAAATAATCGTGAACTTTTTTTTTAAAAAAAAATAAGAAAAAAGTGAAAAAAGTAAAAAGGAATAAATTATATTCAATTTAAGGAAATACGTTTTGCAAACTTACAGAGCATTTCGTGGCATTGCGGAAGAGATAAAACATCACGTAGTCCATGAAATACTCACTAAGTAAACATTTATTGATAGTTAGAAGAAAATATAAGCAAATAGTGAATTTATCAATACATAGCCGGGGTAATACTTTTAAAAGTGTTATCTAAGATTTATTAATAGAACAGCTGACTTATAAAAATATACTGACTTGTAACGACCCACTTGTAACAATTCCAATTGTAATGAATTCATTTGTATCAAATAATTCTACTTGAAAAAAATTCCACTTGTAACTTGTAACAATTAATTACACTTGCAACAATGCCACTTGTAAAAATTCCACTTCTAATAATTTCACTTCTAACAATTTCACTTGCATAACATAATTCCACTGGAAACAATTCAACTCGTAACATTAATTGCTTTTGTAACTCTTCCACTCGTATCAATTGATTCCACTTGAAACAATTCCACTTGTAACAATAAATTCCACTTGTTACAATTCCCCTTGTAGGCCTACCAACAACAATATATCGTTTCTATCATCAATCATCAACATACATAATTCCCGTAGTAATGTAATGATGCGATGGATGTAATGCTGTTAGGTTCAATAGTGCGCACCAAAATTTACTGCACCAAATATAACTCTTTTCGAACGTTCCGCATAAAATTGTTCAATATGATAATAAATGAATCAAATAAAAATAAATAAAATAAATGAAATTTCTGTATTACGTTATTTTTTTAATCTGATGTGTATTTATTTTGAAAACTTCCGTCATTTCTGACGGGTGATACGCTAGTTGGTATAATAATACTATTTTGATTTCAAAGTCTAAACATATACACTCAATCAGGATAAATCCTAAACATAGCTGAACACAATTAAAATTTTAAAATGTAGTCCTTATCAATAGCTTGATTTACGGTAATTAAAAACAATTATAAGTTCATCCTTGAAAGACAAAATAAACGAAAAAATTCAGCATCTATCTACCACTGTTGTGTCAAGTCCGTACCAAAATCCAGAGTACTGTGTAATGAGCTTTTCTTTCAATGCAATATGTAATATCTTGTGGGATTGGTCTGTTTGGAGGACATCTTTTGTTTGATTTTTGGGTGGGTGTGGCACATTTCTTAGCTGACACGCATCATTAACATATCAAAACTTGCATTCTAGAAAGGGGATAATGGATGGACTCGTGACAAAACACCCGGTGACTGACTCATGGCACGAGCCGGCGTACAACGGAGATCAGGGACCCATCTTCAGCTGCGTGTGACCTAAATCGCTCGTATCAGGGCGTCCATAGAATTTAGCTAGGAATTAACTTTTGTATTCTCTCCATGTCGTTGCACTCAATTAATCTTTTGTGTCGACGACTCGGTGAAACGTTTCATTTGGACACTGGTATATTTGATCAGAGACAGGGCGATTATAATCTGCATTAAACTTTTAAAAAATTATTTTTTGCAGTGTTTCTCAGTCTTTTTGATCAGCGGGACACATTTTTTTTTAAAAAAGGCTCTTCGTTATGGAGGAAAGGGGACGTGTAGGCATACTTGGTCTTTAGAGAAGCAGAAAAGTTGTAAGAAGGTCAAGGTTTAACTTTTGCTTTTGTTGTTCTTTTCTAATTTTGTAGCGAAGGTTTCGGACGCCATTATTGCCCCAGGGCACGATCCAGAAGGTGTACAGTGCTGTCCAACCCGCGGAACTGTCTAAAATGGCCCGCCATATCTTGGTAAAATTCTTCTTATCTTTAAAAAAAACAAAAAAACAACCACTTTAGAGATTCAGTATTTTTGATAATTTATTAGAGAGTACCTGAGAAATGTGGCATTTTTAATAAGACGGGGTGGGGTGCCGCAAAAGAGTTGTTTGGTTTGATAGATTTATGTTCATGGCCATGGCGTTTCACGTGAACTTGGGCTTAGCTGAAATCCGATACGCGATACAGCAATCGAGAAATTCTTTCTGTTGCTTCAGTCAGGGCGGGGTCATAGCGGGGTCAGTGGTGGCCCGACGGATTTTATTTGTAGCTACCTGGTCAGTGTCAGAACAAGGATAATCAAAATGACACATAGGGCGTTATATGATATTCCCAGGTCACTGCAGAGGAATGTGAACAAGTTAAAATAAACCTGCCTGGGTTTGGGGGGGGGGCGGTGGGGTGGAGGGGTTGAATAAATGTCCATCCTGAATTTTTAAAAGGAAAAAGACCAGTAACTGGTATTCATTTCGAGAGTGTGAACGATTCTGATAGTAGAAACCAGAATAAAAGCTGTGTTTGTGGTATCAGTGCAATTCACTTATGAAAAAATTCTGAGAGATAACAGGAACGATTTTTGAAACGACATTTGTTTCTAAAAAGAGAAAGCCAATATGTCGAGTAGGAAACGAAAAGTTACAGAAGAGAATTGTACTTTTAACTCTTCGTGGGAACTCGAATTTTTGTTTTCTCTGTTTAATGAAAAGCCAGTGTGTTTGATTTGTCAGGCTACTATTTCTGTTATCAAAAAGTCAAATCTGCAGAGACACCACACGGCAGTGCATGCCGATTTTGATAACGAATATCCGAAAGGAACAAAGCTAAGAGAAGACAAAGTTAGTTCTTTAAAGAAGAATTTAAATGGCCAGCAAAATGTTTTCCGCCGGATTTTGAGTTCAAGTGATTGTGCTACTGAAGCGTCTTTTAAAATTAGCTGGTTGTTAGCGAAGAAACAAAAATCATATCGGGATGGTGAATCGGTTAAACTTTGTTTTCAAGAATGTGCTGATTCATTATTTTCTGAGTTTAAAAACAAGGAAGAAATAAAGAAACAAATATCTTATCTTCAGCTTTCCCACCAGACTGTGGCAAAGCGTGTTGAAAGTATGTCCGGGAATATATTGGAGCAGTTGCTTACGGATTTAAAAAACGCTTCTGATTTCAGTCTGGCATTGGATGAATTATGTGATATCACTGACACGGTCCAACTTATAGTTTGGGTTAGGTTTGACAAGGGACAGACATTTAAAGAAGAATTACTGACACTAATTCCATTAAAAAATACAACCACCCGTGGTGAGGATGTATATAAAGCACTGAAGGAATTTCTATTAAACAACAATATCGATTTGAGGAAGCTGGTTTCTGTTACAACGGATGGTGCTCCAGCAATGATAGGAAGGAAATTTGGACTCATTGGTTTGCTGAAGACTGACAATGATTTTCCAGACATTCAATCTTATCATTGTATAATTCACCAGCAATCTCTTTCCTCAAAGTTGAAGGATGACAAATTACAAAATGTTATGGATGTTGTAGTTAAAAATGTTAATTTTATTCGTGCTAATCCATTAAATCACAGGCAGTTTAAGACTTTGTTAGAAGAGTATGATAACCATTTTGGGGATTTTATTCTTCATACTGATGTTCGTTGGCTGAGCAAAGGAAAGGTTCTGTCACGATTTTGAAGCCTAATTGACGAAGTAAAACTGTTTCTCAGGTCTAAAAAGAAGGAAGATTTATTAAATTATATAGAACTACCAGATTTTTGGGTAAAATTAGTATTTCTAACCGACATCACGGATCACCTGAATAAATTAAATTTAAAATTGCAAGGACGTTTTCAAATCTTACCAACGCTAATGAGAGAAATCAGTAGTTTTGAATCCAAGCTCGATTTTTTCACTTCTTTCAATTTTACTCACTTCCCAGCTCTTGCCAAGGCTGCTCAACAACTTTCAGAGATTGTCACAAATGAGTGATTCTATCTTTTATTAGAAAAGTTAAAGCTGGATTTCACAGATCGATTTAAAGATATTCGAAATCTTACACCTCTTTTGCTTTTGTAGAAAATCCTTTTACTAGTGATGTCTCTAATATAGCCTCAAAAATGACCATATTAGGAGCAGACGAAGGTGAAAATCAAAGGTGCAAAGCTTGAAATCATCGAGATTCAGCATAATACTCCGCTTCGTGATAAACATACGAATTCGTCGCCAACTGAATTCTGAATGACGTATGTTTCTGCAGACGAATTTCCGCAACTATCGAAAAGTTGTAGAAAAATTTTAACCATGTTTGGGAGTACCTACGTCTGTGAAGCTGGATTCTCCATCATGAATAATATAACATCTAAAAAACGAAACGATTTGACTGATGAGCATTTGGAAAACTTAATAAGAGCAGCAGTTACAGAATACGAACCCCAAATTAAGAAAATTGCAAGTACAGTTCAAATCCAAATATCACATTAGAGATGTGTTACAGTTTTTATTCATGTTATTTTTTGTATTGATGAGGAGACAAAGTTACATAAGATAGGAAGTATTTATCCATTTAATATTTTCTTAAGACGTTAATTGCTTGCGGCCCCCGGCCTAATAAGGAAAAAAAAGTGGCCCGCGGGGTCAAAAAGGTTGGACAGCACTGAGTGTACAAGGTTTGAAGTTTACTTATCATGGACCTGAAGATAATTTATGAGGACCGGCACGTGGACCGGCTGTACATACCCGGGATTAAATGGAGCTAAGAGTCTCCTGGTTCTTTACCCTACCCCACCCCACAAATTATAATAAAAAATGTAAAAAAAAACAACAACACAAATAATAAACCAATTGACAAAACATTAAAAAAAAAGTTAATATCTCCGTTAAAATGAATAATAAATGATAAAACACCTAAAAAAAACAAAAAAACAACAACAAACAACAAAAAACAGCAACAAACAACAACAAACAACAACAACAAACAACAAACAACAACAAACAACAAACAACAACAAACAACAACAAACAACAACAACAAACAACAAACAACAAACAACAACAAACAACAAACAACAACAAACAACAACAAACAACAAACAACAACAACAAACAACAACAACAAACAACAACAAACAACAACAAACAACAACAAACAACAACAAACAACAACAAACAACAAAAAACAACAAACAAACAACAACAAACAACAACAAACAACAACAAACAACAACAAACAACAACAACAAACAACAAAAAACAACAAACAAACAACAACAAACAACAACAAACAACAACAACAAACAACAACAAACAACAACAAACAACAACAAACAACAACAACAAACAACAACAAACAACAACAAACAACAACAACAAACAACAACAAACAACAACAAACAACAACAACAAACAACAACAAACAACAACAAACAACAACAAACAACAACAAACAACAACAAACAACAACAAACAACAACAAACAACAACAAACAACAACAAACAACAACAACAAACAACAACAAACAACAACAAACAACAACAAACAACAACAAACAACAACAAACAACAACAAACAACAACAAACAACAACAAACAACAAACAACAACAAACAACAACAAACAACAACAACAAACAACAACAAACAACAACAAACAACAACAACAAACAACAACAAACAACAACAAACAACAACAAACAACAACAAACAACAACAAACAACAACAAACAACAACAAACAACAACAAACAACAACAAACAACAACAAACAACAGCAAACTACAACAACAAACAACAACAAACAACAAACAATAAAAAACAACAAACTACAACAACAAACAACAAACAACAAACAACAACAAACAACAACAAACAACAACAAACAACAACATCAAACAACAACAAACAACAACAAACAACAAACAACAACAAACAACAACAAACAACATCAAACAACAACAAACAACAACAAACAACAACAAACAACAAACAACCTAAGCCGATTATCAAAATAACTGTCCTAGTGGCCTTCTCATGGCTCTAGTGTAGTTTTTTAAATTCAGGGTCAGTGCTGACGTAGGCCGGTGGCATTATGACGCGTCAGTACAACAGAACAAGGAGGTTTGATTAACTGGAGGCGGCGTGACGTCACTAGGCTGAAGCCAGACCCCCACCCGCAGCAGCCATCTTGAGCGACTCAAAACATTGGAAGCTGTGTAGTGTGTATGTTATATTATTGTAATATTTTGAACGGGAGCCTTGGTAACTGGGCACAGGCTCAGTGTTGGCTTTCATTTTCAACTTCTTTGTCATTGACTAGTAGGTTGCCAGTAGTCAATCATTCAATACTTTCAATTCAGTATTTAGATTTAAACATTTTAAATATATGATATAAGTTATATCATTTTAATAATTTTATATTCTTTGTTTGTTTTTTCCATTGAACTTTAACTTTAAATGGGCAGTTGCAGTTGTGAGTTGATTTGCGAACTTAAAAATAAAAATGTTGCTTGTCTCACGTGTTATATTTATATCTTATTTATTGTTATAATTTTAAAACTGTCTATTGTGAATATTATAATTATACTATACAAAATAAGTCAAGTTACAAATTAAGTAATACATTAAATTATTAATATAGAACAAAATAAACAAATTAATAAGCGTTGATCATGAAATCGTTCAAATCCATGCAAAATATAGTAAAACAATTTCAATACGCGAAGAAAATATTTAGTTCAAAAGTTAAAAGTATAGATATTACTTAACTACATAAGATAAAGCGGCTGGATAGCGAAGCCAGTAGTGCGCTCGCCTCACACAGTTGAGGGTCGTGGGATCGAGCCCACCCAAAGCCACAATATAAATGATACACTAAGAAAGTCCTCCGCTGACCCCTGTAATGTTAATAAATGTGTTGACCTGTTTGTACGTTCTTTATAATTATGTATAGCAGTAGAACTTCATTTCGATATAGTTAGCGTATTATTAATATAAGACCAGGCTCTGTAGCCCTCGATCAGCTGACCGAATAAATAACCTTACATACATTACAGCTCTTTGTAATTGACCTTATTAGAATATCTAGACCACCAGAAATGAACTTTTTTCTTAGCAATTAGCAGACTATAGAAAAAACGAGATGACAAAATACGAAGCTCATTGGAGTCGTTATGAGAAAACTGGTATGGTAATGAAAGCTGGTGGAATGTTTTGAGTCCAACAATATGGCGATAGGCTCCCCCACTCTCCGCCCACTGGCTTCACCCGCTAGCGACCATCTGATAGCAGACGCCACCTCCAGTTAATCAAACCTCCTTGCAACAGAACAAGCCAGAAGTCACCAGACCAAACAGGCGTTTTCAAAGAAAACAGCTAACTTCAAAATTGATATTTCTCAATCCTGTCACGCGTGAGCTTGACTTGACTTGTATTTGTGTGATGAATTTCAATAAATCATTGTATGAACAATATGGAGTACATGCTCAGATCAAACTATGACCTGAAGACAGCACGAAAAGTTGTAGAAGAACGCATCACATTTGAACACGTGTCTACGTGTCCACGGCTACAGCTGATTGGTTGTACCACACAGAAAAAGAAACAAGTTGGACGGTAAGGTTTGGAAATGCAAGGAGTCTGCAAGTAGTAAAACAGAATAGAGGTAAGTATTATTTCTTCCTTAGGGGCCATCCATAAATGACGTCAAGCACATAGGGGGCAAAGGGGGGGGGGTCACACATTTGTAGCGATGTATGACGAGGCGGAGGAGGGTGTTTAAAAAATGTGACGTCACGTCAAAACGCGTGACTGTAAATAAAAGTCCCACTTAAATATTTGATTGCCTACAATTTATTTAATGACATTTTTTATGGCTTCAAGGGTGTTAAGATATTAGTGTGCAGCCTTACACTAAATACATACCTAAATGACAAATTAAACTACCCGTAAAAACAAAGTTTTTGACTATAAATCCCTTATATATGAGACACTAGCAGACCCGTCGTGCGTTGCAATGATCTCAGAACAAAGGAATACATATAGATAAAAAGGAGTTACATTAAGGGTCACCGGGCCCATCTGTTTAACATATGACGTTCGAAAATCTGTTCATTTCAATCAAATCATAACAAATATATAAATATATTCATCTATATTTCTCAATATCCTGTAAAATTAAATGGGGAATACAATATTAAAAGTTTTAGTAAAAAACACATTTAGGCCCCCCAGCCCCGAGGAAATGGACATATGGCGTTCAGTGCCCTATAGTAATTTAATATAAGCTCTTAAGCTTTTATATACCAAGTTTGGTCAAAATCCAGTTATTTTCTCATTATCTAACAATTAAACCATTTTTTATTTAGCTAATATAAAGAAAAAAATACATTAAGGGACCCCGGGCCCATTCGGTTCAAGATGTACATTTTGAAAACCTGTTTATTTAAATTCAGTTTCATCGTAGATATATTTCTCAAGATCGTTAAAAATAGAATGGCAAATAATATCTCAAACATATACGAAAAAAAGACATTAAGGGGCCCCCGGGCCCATTCGGTTCAAGATGTACATTTTGAAAACCTGTTTATTTAAATTCAGTTTCATCATGGATATATTTTTCAAGATCGTTAAAAATGGAATGGCAAATAATATCTCAAACATATACGAAAATAAACAAGCGATGTAGGATGTAAATTTTAACATGCTGTTCATTTAAATTCAGTTTCATCATGGGTATATTTCTCAAGATCGTTAAAAATAGAATGGCAAATAATATCTCAAACATATTCGAAAAAAACATTTGGGGCTCCCAGCCCTGAACGATTGGACATTAGACGTGCAGTGCCCTTTTTATTGTAATATGGGCTACCAAATTTTTATATACAAAGTTTATATAATACGCACTGCACCGCGCGACAGGAAAATATTAAAATGGTTGTTCAATATAATACGCACCGCGACACTCTAGCACAAAAATTAATATACTACATAATAATAAATATAGATAATCTAAAAATTCATTAATTTAATTACAGTACAGTTGATCGATCTGAAATTTTGATAGATCATTTTTATCGTCGACACGAGTCTGCCTGCAAAATTTCAGCTCCCAGCATACGAGGAACTGGGTTTAAAATCGATCCAAAGTTTTTTCGTCAAACAATCAAACAATCAAGCAAGGCATCAAGCAATCAAGCAGACGCCACGAGTTAATTAAATGATTTTAAAATGCAGGTGATCGCAATATTTTTGGTGGCATTTTTCGTGAGCCTGGTGACTGTTTTAAGTTTGACGTTCTAGAGAGAACAGTGGCAATAATTATGCCTATTAAAACGGCTAATATGCTTCCTGCGAGAACAATAATGTCTGATCAAAGGCCCACTTACAATGCAATTGGTGCAGTTCCTGGTTTAAGTCAACAAACGGTCAAACATTCAATCAACTTTGTTGATATAAACTCTGGAGCTAATACACAAAGAATAGAAAAGGGTTAGACTCTACGTTGGCTCAGAACACGAGTATTGTAGCAGAGCTGGCTGCGACCTGAAACCGACAAACGCTGGCGCTTGGCACCTCCAAAGACCGAAAAATGCACACAAAACCCTCACAGATAACCACGGGGAAGGGCTCGACCTTAGAGAGTGGTCTGGTGCAGGGAGCAGAAGGAGCAGGTTTACTGCACTCAACAGGGCCCGGCTTGGGATGCCGAAGACCGAAAGACCCTCTGGGCAAGGGGCGAAACGCACACGGATCGCCCTCAATGGGTTGAAAATTTCTGCATACTCTCTCTGCCTCATGGCTCAAATACATCGAACTTCCGCAAGTCTCGATATAGACCTTCTAAACCCCTGTCCTGCGAATGGTGTTACGTCGGGCAGGTATGTGACTACTCCTTCTGTTGGCTCGGTGACGAGCGACAGGCCGAGTTCTGGGGGTAAACAGGCGTTTGGCTACCCATGCACAGGGCCGAGGGGTCACCTTCGAAAAACCTCGGTTTTGTTACAATATAATTATGTGGAATAAGGCAAAAGGCGAAAGAAGTAAGCACAACACTTTACGAAAAAATGGGGACGTAGCTCTATTCCAAGAAGCCGTTTCACATTACTGGTTACTCGCTATACCATATCAAGTGCGATCAGCGATGTCCAGGTCTTACCACAGGGGTCCAGAACGATCTGAATGTGGAATTGCTTGAAGTAAAGTGCTACGGCAATATGGACACTCTCATGGTGATCGTGTTCAAGGGTGACGTTGGCTTTAATATCACAAACGTCTATAGCACGCCTAGGAACCCGATCACACTTGCAATCGGGAACCATGTCACTTTTGGTAGGTCAATCAAAGCAGAAACTTTAATACACCGACTCCTGACTGGGGCTACACCGAGCGCAACGCGTCAGGCCGTTACATAGAGGACGTCTGAGTCAGCACGAATCTCATCAGGCTGCAGAACGCAGATGGTGAGCCGACACTTCTGCATACGGGACACAGCACGGAATCCCGCCTCGACCTCGACCTCGTAATCTCAGCGGACCTAGAGTCCAGGCATAGGTATCGGCTTCACTCAGCTTTTAGCTTTTACAGTGAGCAGGTGTAGTGTGGGCAGGTGTAGCGTGGGCAGGTGTAGCGTGGGCAGGTGTAGCGTGGGCAGGTGTAGCGTGGGCAGGTGTAGCGTGGGAAGGTGTAGCGTGGGCAGGTGTAGCGTGGGCAGGTGTAGCGTGGGCAGGTGTAGCGTGGGCAGGTGTAGCGTGGGCAGGTGTAGCGTGGGCAGGTGTAGCGTGGGCAGGTGTAGCGTGGGCAGGTGTAGCGTGGGCAGGTGTAGCGTGGGCAGGTGTAGCGTGGGCAGGTGTAGCGTGGGAAGGTGTAGCGTGGGCAGGTGTAGCGTGGGCAGGTCTAGCGTGGGCAGGTGTAGCGTGGGCAGGTGTAGCGTGGGCAGGTGTAGCGTGGGCAGGTGTAGCGTGGGCAGGTGTAGCGTGGGCAGGTGTAGCGTGGGCAGGTGTAGCGTGGGCAGGTGTAGCGTGGGCAGGTGTAGCGTGGGCAGGTGTAGCGTGGGCAGGTGTAGCGTGGGCAGGTGTAGTGTGGGCAGGTGTAGTGTGGGCAGGTGTAGTGTGGGCAGGTGTAGTGTGGGCAGGTGTAGTGTGGGCAGGAAACAAACCGGTAATTGTCGGTTAATTCACCCGATAGCGAATGAACTATGAACGTACGATGATATTCAGTTTAAAAGATGTTTATCGTAGGGGTCATAGTGACCGTCATAAGGATCATAAGGGCCACTTTGAATTAAAAAACCTGAAAACATGGGCAGTGCCGGTCTTAGCAATACGCGGGCGAGTGTCTTATCTGTTACAGACGCTCCTTCTACACAGAAGATTATGGCATCCTACGCTTATCCATGGTTTATGTCTAGTCTTGCATTTTTATTAGAGTTTTAAAAATATACAATAGATGTCCGGTGTTAAATAATAAAGTCTAAAAATCTTTGTCTTAGTAAGAATTAGTGTCTGTGGGTAAAACGGGTTTAAATGGAAGCAGTAAAATGAATTAATTTGAATCAACGAAAAAAATTAAAATGTATTCCTTGGTCTCATAATTTATAAACAATGTGTGTTTTTCTAGGGTACATTGATAACCGAAAAAATCTTTTGAAATTAAAAACAATAATTAATTTAAATACCATTTAATCAAATTAATAATGAAACCAAATGATCCAATTTTTAGCCCATCCTTTACAAACCCTGATATATGTATACAAACACCATAATTCACTCAAATGGAAATTAATTTTGTTAACTCTCCACAATGTGCACGTCGCACGCTGCGTTTCTGGAGTAAGGTCACTTAAACTCTGATGCACTCTTCCAACCAAATTGTTCTATTTCTCAAACTCTATTTATCTGGTCAACATTTGTCACAAGCCTTGATGTTCTGGCTGATTACTTCCAGAGTTATCTGACTTCAAATGCATTTTTTTCTACATGTAAGCACACACCCCTGTTCCCGTCATTTGTCTTATAAGCGTTTTCAAAACAATCGAACCATGTTGGCTTGGATATCCAATTACGTCATATCGATGAACTGTGTACCCATGTTGGTTAATGTGCTTGTTGACAAAGAAGGCAATTTAGCTAAAGGCCAACCGAGAATATATAGGCTTTTCATCCATTGTATGTTAACCAAGTATTTATTGTCCTAATTCTACACATGTCAACAAAAGAATCATTACCCAAATTATAAAGATGTCAACAATGTATTTACTGCCACACTTGTACATATGTCAACAGTGTATTTATTCCCATAAGTGTACATATGTCAACAGTGTATTTATTCCCATAAGTGTACATATGTCAACAGTGTATTTATTCCCATAAGTGTACATATGTCAACAGTGTATTTATTCCCATAAGTGTACATATGTCAACAGTGTATTTATTCCCATAAGTGTACATATGTCAACAGTGTATTTATTCCCATAAGTGTACATATGTCAACAGTGTATTTATTCCCATAAGTGTACATATGTCAACAGTGTATTTATTCCCATAAGTGTACATATGTCAACAGTGTATTTATTCCCATAAGTGTACATATGTCAACAGTGTATTTATTCCCATAAGTGTACATATGTCAACAGTGTATTTATTCCCATAAGTGTACATATGTCAACAGTGTATTTATTCCCATAAGTGTACATATGTCAACAGTGTATTTAGTGTATTTATTCCCATAAGTGTACATATGTCAACAGTGTATTTATTGCCCTAACTTTAGAGCTTTTCAGTTCATACCCCATTAGAAGTAAACATATTTTCAGTTTTTCCTATAACATACAACGGTCTCATTCAACAGTCTCATCTCCAAATCTCAATCTTCCCTTAAGTCTCAACAGCCCTACAGTCTCAGTCATGTCCAAGTCTCACTCACCTCATAGCCCCCCCCCCATCTCGTAGTTCCACTCATCTCATAGTTCCACCCATCTTTTAGACTCACCCACCGTGCAGTCTCACCCATACCACAGTGTCTTTGATAAATCTTAAGAACATTTCGGAAATGCCGCATTTGTTTCAGTTTGCTTCCTGCCCAAAGAGAGTGAACCACTGGTCGATTGCTATCAATTAATATTTCAGACTTTTTAAACTCGTAAAAACCAAAATCATTAAATAATTATTCCCGTTTTTGTATAAGAAAGTAAATTCTCATTTTGTCACTAGACTGGGTTTTCCCGATGATAAGGAAACTACTGGTCGAATACCACGTTAGCACGAGTCATGTCCTAGTTAATAGTTGCTAGAAAAAAAAATTCTTCGTCTTTTTGTGTGCTTATTAAGCCGCATAATTTATGACCTAGTCACGCAGAGGCGTCTCAAGGGGGGTGCGGACCGCACCGGGTGACACCCTAATGTAAAAATTATGTTTGTCTTCCCGTTATTTTGGTACTGGTAGACTCGGTGGAGGTCTATGGGCAAGTCGTAAGGATGTGACACCATGAGCTACCGCACTGAGTGACACCAACCCTATGGACGCCTCTGCCTAGAATATGTATTGAAACGTTTTTTTACATAGCCAAATCTCAAAGTTTTTTCTGATGAACCACGCAATTATTTTTGTTTTAAATGAACAAATCTACACAGGTCATAATAAATATAGCTTTACTTAAATGTAGTGAAATAATAGAGAATCGATGTTGTCAAAATGGAAGTACCGATTACTAACCCGTTTCTGCTCGTTTTTCTGTAATCCATGTATAGTCAAGAAATGTGATATCCACTCGAATTAAATACTCCTCACTCAAACGTGAAGAAATAAAATCTCACTTCCCGGTGAAAGCAGACAATTAACAGACCAAGACAAAGTCAACATGCGTCTGTGGACATGTCTTGCACTGTCTTTGTACTCAAGTTACACAGAGATGTCAATAAATACACATCTTCCAATGATTGGTTCATTTATAAACATAAAAAGTGACACCTGGTTGTGACCTAACAGAACCGGAAGTAATCTCTGGACTCCTCGTTCATTATTATCACAGGTTCTGAAAGGGGGATAAGTACATCGTACCATTTGAAAGGGGAGATTAACTCTGAAGATTATTTAACATGCCGACGAGCAATCGATTACACACAAATGGCCTCAAAATGTTGCTATTGTCAGAAAACTGTAAAGAAAGGAAGCTTTTCGTGGACTTTCACGAACTTTGGTGGCTATTTTACATCCGTATCGGGGCATTCTTTGAACGGTGGACTAGCGGGGTATCAATCTATGAAAACAAACTATTCACCACACAATCAGTACCCGACACGAGGTCACGGTAGGAACTGTGGTGAAGGACGCTACTAGTAAGATAAAATGATCCGTTACGATTTGTTGCTTCTAGACCAATACATAACAAGGGTACAATGGGAGATAATTATTATGTATCAAGTTGAGATGTTGAATTGGGGGACATACAACAAACAATTCATTTAGAGGCTACGCACCGTCGAAGGGGGCGTGGTCGTTTCAAGAGGTTCATGGTGAGTGGACGGGAAGTCTGTGAGAAATGCTCTCCCACGGCCTGGTATCAAATCACGGGGTAAACATTATGAGACATTCCATTGCTATTGTGAACATTTGAAGCCCGCGCCCCCTCACACCCCCGTGGTGAATAGACGTGTGATCATCGAGGTATTCAAACGATGTTGGATGGTTCTCAAACTGTGATGACCGGTGTACCAGGTAACACTATCTTCTAGAGTAAGGCTCCTAACCAAATTAAAAAAAAATTGAATCGGTTTCTTGTGAAAATGTTTCCTCTCTATCTCTTATAATGTTTCCCAACCCGTTCAGAATTTTTTAAAATAAAATTTACAGTACAACTCCTATTTATTTTATGGAGGGGGGGGGGAGGGGGGGAGGGGGAGGGGATAGTCGGTTGGTTTTGTGAGTTTTTGTAAGTGAATGTGTGAATTTGATTGTGGATGTGAGTGACTGTGTAAGCATGAGTGAGTGAGTGTTTGTGTGAGTGAGTGTGTGTTAGTTAGGGAATGTAAGAGTGACAGAGAGAGAGAAGCAGAGAGGGGGCAAGGTATTTAATTTAAAAGACTTCAAACGAGTTCAAAGAACTTCCTCGTTATTTCATCAATGTCTACGAACTAAAAATATTGCTGAGCTGACCGAGTCCTAAACTAAAAGAAAAAATAAATATGGAATAATAAGCTTACATAATCTTTAAAAAAAAATTTTTTCGCGGTCAAACAATATGTTCCCATTCAAGCATGACGTACAAAATATTTTTGTTCCATAACGCTCCAGTTCGCTGCGCTCTGAATACGTCAAAAGGTTCTAGACACTTATCAACACTACTATCACACTTTAGATCAAAAGGTCCTGTATTTCTATCACCACCAATGCTACACTAGTCGTGTGTCCACCTTTCAGATCGCTAGGGTAAGGGCGTCTCAAGAATTGTTGCCACTCTAACCCCATGAAAAACTGTCGGATCCAGAGGTGGGTAATTGTTGTGGCTCGGGGGGCCACTTTGCGTTAGCAGATTTAGTGGAGGGCAGCGTCGTTTAGTATTCTTTAGTTAACTTTCTCTAAAATCGTTAAGTAATGTTTCCCGGTGTTTTTTCATTTGTACTCCTTAAATACGGCAATCATTTCATGACACAGTAATAACACTGCTTCTAGTCTGTCTTACCGAAGAAATATTTGTGTGTCTATTCTTGCATTAAAAACACGTAATTCACCACCAACGCTACGCTTTTTGGAGGGTTCATGGCACCACTCAATTTGGAAATGTTTAAATTTTACTGTTGCAAAAACAAAATGGAAATAAAACTGACAAACCGGTAAGTATTTATTTACACTGCCTCACGTAGACTATCTAATTAAAAAAACGAGACGCATTTTCGGTCGCGGACATGAATCAAATCTCAGTTCAATGCAGGTTTTCTGAATGTCTTGGCAGACCACAAACAACTCTGTGGTGGGCCGCATGTGACCCGTGGGCCACACTTTGCCCACCTCTGGTCTAGTCGACCATGAATGCAGCCCCCGTTAGTAAATAAAAAAGTGGCACTCGCATAAATGTCAAAACCAAATTTAGGGATGTTATCAAAAAGCAATGACTGTGGATCTGTGAAGGTTAAAGGTCAATGCCGGTTGCTGGCACATCATACAAAATAACTTTAGGAGCTGACAGCCGATAACCTCATGTACGTCTGTCTGGAGGTGACAACTATAAAAAATATTAGTTGCTGCCCCTGTTTTTAGACCCTAAGTGGTGACATAAGACGATCAATCGATTAAATGGATTGATTAATTGTTTGTGTCAGAGTGCTGACTGCTAAATGACTTCCTGTTCGTGGCTACCAGTTGGTCAGACATTGTGTTTGTTATCTACATAGGATCAGCAACGATAACTGCTGTGAAGAGTTCCAGCGCTACAGGAGGCAACAACGTTTTCGTAACACAATGATTTATCACTGACAATAAAATGTTATATAACTAACAATGCTCTTCAACATTTGTTTTGGTATAATAAAGTTTCAAGTCTACGGAGTTATCTTAAGTTAATGTAGAACTAACAAAGATCTGTTAAGATAAGTCACTAAAGGGGGGGGGGTGCAGGGGATACTGGCCGCACCAGGTGACCCCATTAAAAGGGGTGACACCAAAACATAACATTCTGTATGTTCCCGTTACTTGGCACTGGCAGACTCGGAGAAGGTCTATGGGGTAAGTAGTAAGGGGGTGACACCAGGCGCTACTTCACTGGGTAGCTACTGGCACCCTAGTGACACCTCTGTCTAGCACAGGGGTCGGGAAACCATGGCTCGCAAGCCATATATGGCTATTTTGATGGCTGCATCTGGCTCGCAGAAAAATGTTCATTATAAAAAAAAATGTTTCTTCAGACTCGTTTGATCGAAATAATTGTTGGGAAAAAATTCTTTTTTTTTATTATTAAAAAAAAACAACAAAAAAACAGCAACAAAAAAAAATTATAAAAAAACAACAAAAACCTCGTCACATGTCAATAACCTTATTAATTATGTTCTATTTTATGGCTTACGTGACGTAAAAAATTCTTTAAAGTCTAGCAGTATACCAGGATATTCTGTTAGTAGATTCTCACCACTGATTGGCAAGGCCTATGGAGAAAATGCCTAGACACGCGTTTTGATTTCTTATTGAGAAAATATAATAACAATTATTGAAAAATCATTTCCTTTTTTAAAAAGTATTTTTTATAATACCCAGATAACTATAAAAAGCTGCTAAATGGATTATTTTTTACCATCAACTCTGCACCATCTGACTAACCTCCCATTGTTTTCATTTTACTGTGTTAGTTGCCGGAGTTCCCACAATCAACTCACACGGGAATACCGAAACGTGACGTCACGTATACAATGCGTCACATGGCACCATATGTAATTTGTAAGTTAGTAATCATAATTTTCTATGAAATAGAATTTCAACCTTTTAGTTGATTGTTTACCCAGAAAGGGAAGGAAATTGATTCAATGAGAAAGGGAAACGTGGCTAGTTTTGTTATAATTTGCTTGGATAGTGAATCGGCTCTTAATACGTTGACATGTTTAACTGAAGTTTAGCTGTTTAATTAAATGTCATACGTGTCAATAGAAGTACGTCCATCTTAACTGGAACGACAACCACTACCCATTTTTAAATCAACCGAAAATCATAACAAAACTTCTATTTTTAACACCCAAACGTTGACATAGATAAATACAGGTAATATGTAAAAGAGCTGGACCTCATCATCACCAGGCATGCACAACTAGCCAGCGTCCTACTCACCCGCAGCTATCACAGCGCCGACTGCAACACGGATCACTCCCTCGTGGCCAGCAAGGTACGAATAATGAGAAAAAACTCCTACCACACCAAGAAAAAGCGATGTCCACGCATCAACACCTTCTGCATGAAAGACCCTGTGAAAACGAAGCTGTTCACTGACAAAGTGAAAGAAGGTCTCTCAAAGACGTCTCCATGTGTCACCATTGACTCCAAATGGACGCATCTGAGAGACACAATCTATACATCAGCAATACATGCCTTTGGCAAGAAATCTCACAAAAACACGGACTGGTTTTATGCACATTGGGACGACATGAAACCTGTCACTGAAGCCAAAAGGAAAGCTCTTATGGCATACAAGGAAAAGCCTATACCCGACAGGCTGCATGCCTTAAAAACTGCCAAGTCGCATGCCCAAAAAGTCGTACGTCAATATGCCAATACCAACTGGCTTAACCTCTGCTCCAGCATAAAATCAGCTGCAGACATGGAAATGCCAAAGCCATATACGAAAATATCAAAACAGCAACTGGTCCTTTGACATCCAAAGTTGCCCCCCCCCTCAAAGTCCAAAAGTAGAGAAATTATCCAAGACCAGGCAGGACAGCTAAAACTGTGGGTTGAGCATTATCTGGAACTGTATTCAACAGTTACCACAGTCTCCAGCACCGCTCTAGATGACATCCACGATATGCCACTCCTGGAAGAACTTGATGTCGTGCCCACACAGGAAGAGCTGAGCAAAGCAATTGACTGCCTAGCTTGTGGAAAATCCCCCGGAAATGATGGCATACCACCGGAAGCTCTAAAGCTGGGGTCGGGAAGCGTTTTGTTTGAGAGAGCCATAAACACCACCTATTTGAAAAGTAATTCTGTGAGAGCCATACATTATGTTTAAAACTAAAAATTCAAGTAAATGTGTGCATTTCGTGTAATTCCAACACTAAATGTAAAACAATTGTGTTTATGAATTCCTTTTAACAAGATTGTTAAACTATTTTTTATATGCAATTAATATATAGATCAAAGGAGTCTGAAAAAAAACTTTTTTTTTGGAATCGAGCATTTGTCTGAGAGCCAGATGCAGCCATCAATAGAGCCACATCTGGCTCGCGAGCCATGGTTTCCCGTCCCCTGCTCTAAAGATTTGCAAGACAGCTTTACTCCAAACATTGCACGACCTTCTGTCCCTCTGCTGGGAACAGGGTTACATCCCCCAAGTCCTAAAGGATGAAAATATAGTGACACTGTATAAAAACAAGGGCGATAGAAGTGACTACAATAACTATCGTGAAATCTCACTCCTTAGTATTGTAGGAAAGGCCTTCGCCCGTGTCATACTAACACGTTTACAGAGTCTGCCTGCCACCAAGCCAAAACGACAGATGTCCTAATTCGTGAGCTACTCTTTGCGGATGATGCGGCATTAACAGCACACACAGAAACTGGTTTGCAACAACTCGTGTCAAGCTTCTCCAACGCCTGCAAAGAATTTGGTCTACAAATCAGCTTGAAAAAGACAAACATCATGGCCCAAGACACACAACCTCCTCCTACCATGAATATCGACAATGAAAACTTGGAGGTTGTTGACAGCTTCAACTACTTGGGTTCCAAGGTCTCCAATACACTGTCCATTGAAGAGGAAATAAACAGTAGAATTGGCAAGGCAGCTGCCACAATGGCTAAATTAAATCAACGGGTCTGGCAAAACACCAAGTTAACAGAGAAAACCAAACTGTGTGTCTATAGAGCCTGCGTCATTAGTACACTGCTATACGGGAGCGAGACATGGACCACTTATACATCCCAAGAGCGCAAGCTTAATAGCTTCCACTTGAGATGCCTGCGTTGCATCCTAGGCATTAAATCGCAAGACAAAGTGCCTAATACTGAGGTCTTAATGCGTGTCAATGCCCAAAGCATCTTCTCAATCCTTAGTGGAAGACGCCTGAGATGGCTAGGACATGTTAAAAGAATGAGCCCTGGCCGAATCCCCAACGACCTCCTATATGGAGAACTGGCATCGGGAAAGAGGAAGACAGGTCGCCCACGTCTGCGATTTAAAGATGTCTGCCAAAGGGACATGAAAGCTGCCAGAATACGCACAAGCGACTGGGAGTGTAAGGCAGAAGACCGATCTACGTGGCGCACAGTTGTCAAAGAGGGCGTCATAGTAGCGAGGAGCGAAGGATGGAGGAGGCTACAGACAGAAGAGCTGGGAGAAAGGCCAAAACATTTGGAAGCACAGAACTCGTGTGTAAAAGCTGTGGTAAAGACTGTCACTCAAGGATAGGACTGCACAGCCACTCGAGGAAATACAACCCAACTCAACGGTGATGCACCATCGTCTCGCGAGACGGAAGGATGCCGATTTAAAAAAAATAAAAAAATCCCCTCTAAATTTACATCCTTACATAAAAGTACTAGTGATGTTATATTGTTATGACAATTTAAATAATGCATTTAAATACCGATTTCCATCGAAATACGCATCTCATTTTCTTTAATTCACATAAAAATAAATTCTTTCTCTTTAAATGGTGTAGAGTTTCCAAGACATGCAATTGAATGTGTACGTTCTTTTCACTTGAAAAGCACAAAATGTGTTTGAGCATTCACTACCACGAGTATCTCTGATACCTGAAGTTTATTGTATACACCGGTTGTTGTCACTACCTAAACTGAGACCGAATGCATATTTTAAAAAATCACGACTCATAAAATGAATTAACAAAATATTTTTAAAATATTTTTTTTCAAATTATATGTCCATGTTTTTATTATTTAACAGTGGGGTTTGGGGAAAACGGGGGTGGGGGCTAAACAAACAATAAAATAACCCCCTTCCTTACCATAATCTAAAGGGCAAACCAAAAACGAAACTAAAAAATAAATGACAAAATAATGTTTTATTCTTAGCTTTTCTTCCAAAAGTGAGATCATTTCGGGAAATTCCCAAATTACTATTAGACGATAAGACGACATATATAAAAGCTGTGACTGTGGGCAGTGGGAGCCACGCCAAAGCGTGTGTATGTACTCATAGTACACAAGAACCTGAAAATGTAAGTACATGTACACATGTGCTGTAGATTCAAGAACCATTTAATGTAAGTACATTTACACATGTGTGTAGATACAAGAACCTTTAAATGTATTGTCATTGTCGCAGAAGCAAAATTGTAAATGTAATTATATGTTAAAATTATATTTTAAAATTATATGTTAATGTACACATGTTTTATAGATACAAGTACCTGTAAATGTATATTTGAGATGCATACTTTTTGAAAGTAATTACATGTAAATGTACACATGTCTTGGTAGTTATAGAGACAAGAACTATACGATGTGTGACTGACCTGTATGTCTTCCTCTTAGTCTTTGTCTTTCCTTCTGTGTGCCTCTATGTCTGTGCGTATATAAATATGTGAGTGCGTAAAGCTACAACTACTGTCTATGCACGTCTCGGTCTAAGATAGTTCATACAAATGATTACCATAAAATTCTGCCGGGTTTGCTACGCTGATATATTGTTATTTCTTGTCAATTTTACGTTATTCAATATGCGAAATTTTAGCATTTAGTTTCCATCTAGTTAAAATGTTGTGTGTATTAGCTCTGTCTAAATGTTGTGTGTATTAGCTCTGTCTAAATGTTGTGTGTATTAACTCTGTCTAAATGTTGTGTGTATTAGCTCTGTCTAAATGTTGTGTGTATTAGCTCTGTCTAAATGTTGTGTGTATTAGCTCTGTCTAAATGTTGTGTGTATTAGCTCTGTCTAAATGTTGTGTGTATTAGCTCTGTCTAAATGTTGTGTGTATTAGCTCTGTCTAAATGTTGTGTGTATTAGCTCTGTCTAAATGTTGTGTGTATTAGCTCTGTCTAAATGTTGTGTGTATTAGCTCTGTCTAAATGTTGTGTGTATTAGCTCTGTCTAAATGTTGTGTGTATTAGCTCTGTCTAAATGTTGTGTGTATTAGCTCTGTCTAAATGTTGTGTGTATTAGCTCTGTCTAAATGTTGTGTGTATTAGCTCTGTCTAAATGTTGTGTGTATTAGCTCTGTCTAAATGTTGTGTGTATTAGCTCTGTCTAAATGTTGTGTGTATTAGCTCTGTCTAAATGTTGTGTGTATTAGCTCTGTCTAAATGTTGTGTGTATTAGCTCTGTCTAAATGTTGTGTGTATTAGCTCTGTCTAAATGTTGTGTGTATTAGCTCTGTCTAAATGTTGTGTGTATTAGCTCTGTCTAAATGTTGTGTGTATTAGCTCTGTCTAAATGTTGTGTGTATTAGCTCTGTCTAAATGTTGTGTGTATTAGCTCTGTCTAAATGTTGTGTGTATTAGCTCTGTCTGTGTATTAGCTCTGTCTGTGTATTAGCTCTGTCTGTGTATTAGCTCTGTCTGTGTATTAGCTCTGTCTGTGTATTAGCTCTGTCTGTGTATTAGCTCTGTCTGTGTATTAGCTCTGTCTGTGTATTAGCCCTGTCTGTGTATTAGCTCTGTCTGTGTATTAGCTCTGTCTAGCTTAATACCGGATTGGTATCTTATTGTTTTCTAACGTTTCATTTTGATATTATTTGATAAATTTTTGCTCCTGAAAAATGTCCTCGTCTTGTTTAGACTAAAAACATATTCACTATAATGCAATTTTGGACTGTGAAATTCTTACTCGTACATTAATATAAATTAAACACCGAATGCCGAATAGAGAAGTTATAAAAACCTTATTGAAAATCCTTTTTTTTTATTGTATGGGGGTCGTAAGTAACATCACATAACTTTTATGAAAAGGGGTCACCATCCGTAAAAAGTTGGGAACCTATGATAGAACTAAAAATGAAATTTTAAATAAAATAATAAACAATTATTTTAAAAAATTACAAACCTGAAAACTTAAGTTAGTTAAGAAAAATTTCACCATTAACAGTTGCTATGTATCAGACTGTCTGTAACTGTAACAAGTGGCAATCTGAAAATCTATGGCAGAATTCTCGATAGCTTGATTGGAATAATTCAGTCGCATAGGGAGAGTCAGGAGTAAAGTGCTCCCAAACAAACAATCAAAGAATGCAGCTCATGTTAACAATAATACAGCGCTGCAGTGCTTGCAAGTCCATTCGTACGATGAATAGCACTTAAATGACAGTTACATAAATTTAGTGTTTATTAGAAAAAAATGATGAATATGTGGGTTTGGAGAAATGGTCAGTCAACTAAAATAATTTCATGCATGAACATCTACACCCATTTTAAAATAATTTTATTTCTCTTTTATTTGCAAGACAACATACGATATTTAATTATTTAATTTATATAAAAAGCAAAACCATTTGAGGTTTAATGTGATTTATTAGGGCTGCGGAAATTAATGATTAATTTCTCGATTAATCGTTAAATTTTTTTAACGATTAAATTATTTTTTAACGATTAATCGACCCATCACATACACATTTTTGGAAGTCAAAAAGTAAAATAAAATAATAATAAAAAATAGCGGCCGATAAATAATAAATTTCCTGACGATTACACGAACATTTTGGTTTTAAACTATTGACTGACCGGAATGTTCAAAATGTTGATAAAGTTTGCCTACCATGACGATGGTTCTAACACTTCGCTTACTTATCAAACCAAATGAAAAGCGTATTAAGCTACTGGCAGTAATGGAGTCTGACTCGGAGACAGAAAATGACGACAACTATTCTGATGAATTACTGTGTTACAAAATGGAGATGAAAGATCCTTAATCCATTAACCCTCTACAATGGTGGAAACTTAATGGACACCGATATCCGATAATGTCATTCCTTGCAATGAAAGTTTTGTGCATACCAGTTACCTCAGTTCCATGTGAATGATTGTTCAGCTCGGCTGGTTATATTGTCAATTAGACCCGCTCATCACTTGAACCAAATAATGTCAACGCACTTGTCTTTTTGCGTAGTTGGTTAAAAGATGTCACAAAGGATTTAGATTTTCAGGAAGAACGTTTAATAAATGTTACTTATGACATCATAAATTTTAATTTTGAGCTTCAACCGAAATTAACGATTAATTAATCGTTACTTTTTCAAAAGTTAACGATTAAATTTAAAATAATCGCTAACAGCCCCAGTATTTATTGAAACATTTCGTTTAGACAAAATATAATTTTAATTTTAACTAAAATTGCTCAATTTATTATTATTTTTTTTAAAAAGAACCTTCTATTTAACATTTAAATAAATTCAAATTTAGAAAACAAGAGCGTAACTTTATTTATAGTTGTCCCAGTCTTATATACTTTTGTAAGTTTGCAATTATATCATATGCTATATATCTTAAATAGGCACACTGTGCTTATGTCCAAGTTTGAGTCATTATCATCATTCTCAAAGATTTTATTTGCCTTAAATCTTAACGGCCTTGACACCTTGAATTGGTTCTGCTTTAGAATAACCGTGAACATTCTCTGAAGATTAAAACAGCGAAGGGTTGGGGTGTGTAGAAGGGTATAATTCCAAGGGAGACGTTGACGTATCTCGACTATCCAAAGAAAAGATGAAGCAAACGGAATTGCTTTAGTTGGAATTGATCGTTTTGTTATTGCGCGATGTATAAATTCTACATCTGTTTAAATGCCTTTAATAAGACAAAATTTCACGGACTTTAAAACGAGACAGTGTATTTGATAGGCTTGTCGGGTTGATGCTATCTCGTCCAAGGTCAGCAATTCGGTAAATTGTGATTGGTTTGCCTACGTCAGGGGTCGGGAAAACATGGCTCGCGAGCCAGATGTGGCTCTATTGATGACTGCATCTGACTCTCAGAATAATGTTAAATTATTCAGACTCCTTTGATCTACATATTAAAAGCATATAAAAAACGACACATAATTTTATTAAAAAGAATTCAGAGACATAATTAATTTACTTTTAGTGTTGAAATTACACAATATGCACGTATTTAATTGAATTTTTAAATTGAAACATAATTTATGGCTCTCAAAGAATTACTTTTCGAAATATGTGGTGTCTATGGCTCTCTCAGACAAAAAGTTTCCCGACCCCTGTCCTACGTTCTTATGCATCTGTTTTAACTATAACTATAACTAATTAAAACATACCAACCAATTCATTTTATAGCTAAGTAACTTCAAATAAAGATTTTCAATAAACAGATATGATTTTTTGGTAGTAATTTTAGACACACTTTTGCTTCAATAATATTAAGAATATTAATTTAATTGAAATAGCCTAATTTGGCCTATTCATTTATTGATAAACCTGTTGATGATATGGCTTTTGTGTATGTACAAATGAAATCAGATACATTTTTTAAATCTTTTATTTCGATTTGAACATATTTTCCATCAGATGATTAATATTTTTGTGTTTCGTTAACTACCGCAATCTCATTGGCTAATAATTTCACATTGGCTTATGTCAGTCCATGAAATATTTTTGAACGTGCCTCTAAACAAATTGCAGACACA
Source organism: Ampullaceana balthica (assembly GCA_944989445.1). Taxonomy (NCBI): domain Eukaryota; kingdom Metazoa; phylum Mollusca; class Gastropoda; family Lymnaeidae; genus Ampullaceana; species Ampullaceana balthica. The sequence goes on along the minus strand of CALYLW010000317.1, from coordinate 339,666 downwards.
TTCTATTGAACAAATTAAAAATCATATCATGCATGTAATTTGGTTGCTATTCTTCACTAGAAGTTGATTTAAAAAAAAATTGAATTGTGTAGCAGTTTTCTTCTCTTCAGTGCATCAACTGCTTTTTTAATAATACAAATAGTTATTTGTTGGTTTCTCTTTAGCAAACTGTAGGCATGATTCTATTAAAAAAGAATAAAATCAACATTGGTATTCAATAATAAGTAGGCCATTTTTGACTATATTGATGATATTAAAGTGCACCACTTGAATACATGCTTTTAAAAGTAACTTTCGTATATAGGATGTTGACGTTGTGTCACCGTCATTGTCTAGGGAGGGGGGTAATTTAAACAAAATCTAAACATCATAAGCGAGTTATCCCTGGTAATAAACTACTAGTAATAAAACAAGCGAGACTCAGTATTATTAATTAAGACAATGCTACATACGACAGAATAGGTATAAGGATTTTTTTTTAAAGAGGAAAATTGGACCACACATATTTAAGTTTAAGAGATAAACCAGGTAGTACTGAGGAGTTTGTAGCTTCTTCTCTGATAAAACTATTTTAAAAAAAATCAAATTAGTATTTTTAGAACAGGTTGGTCTTTTCTCTTTATTGACAGGATGATGGTCTAAGTGTAACCGACAGACAATGAGAACGACAGGATCAGAGATTATTCCATGGTTGGACTTACAGGTAAATACAGGTAAGATATCGAGATACAGGTCTTTTAAAGTGATGGGGACGAATGCACATGACTCAGAGAAACACTTGAAATAACCAGTGGGCATTGCTGACTCGGAAACCGGAGTAATTAATTGAATTTTAAGGCATCCGTTAAAATACATCACATACATTTTGGGTGTTGGTAAAATATTTTTCAATATATTTGATTGTGTGGAAATTTAGTCGAAAAAAATAAAAACATTCATAAAAAATAACTATAACACTAATTTTACGATAATGCACTTGTAGTTTAAACGTAATTTAATTCTTGAAATTGGAAATAAAAATGTATCATGCATGTCTATTTATAATTGAGGACGAGATTTATTAGCAATAAACACCACTCATGAAATACGTCACAATGATCACAGGACTATACAGGGTGTAAATAAAACTAACTATCTGTACCTCTCAAACGCAACCCCATTATTATAACATGGGAAAAATATATGCATATATGTATTTGTGTCTGTTTGTGTGTGTTTATAAGTGACTCTTAGAACTTGAATAGGGTCAACAACTTGAGAAACCAATCAATTTACAAATAATTCCTACATATGGAAGAAAATCAGAAGCCCGAGCCTAGTGCTCTTCGTGGGTCTTTCCGGAAGACCCTCCCAGCTATCTGGCCCCCTCCCCCAGAAAAGGACGTGACAGCTGGGAACCCCTCCCCCCCGGAGCGGTCGCTTCTGATGCGGCCACCTGGGCATCCAGGACAGAAAGTCGAAGATGCCTCCCACTACGTTTGACCTCACAAGGAGGGGTGGAATTTCCTTACTACGACCCGCTACCAATCTACTAAATAATTTGATTAACTGGTCAATTCTAACAGACGCAATGTTACACTTTTTAATAAAATAAAGCCACCTCATGAGGATTGCATTGCCTAATTAACTCATTGCCTGTTTGTATCCTTCATTTAGTTCTACATTTCAATGTGGGCCTGTGGTGACCTATTGCTGTCTAAAATGTAAGCTTCGTGGATGAGTGTACACAGGTAATAAACTCTTCTCTCTGTGTTTTATGTGACTGGGGAAATAGACATGGGTGCATACCACGGTTCTAATTAGAAGTTATAGTTTCCAGGAATTGATTGCCGCCTTGTGTCACGCCTGGTATGTCGAAATTGACGTCCTACGCTCGCTCAGGAGACAGTTAAATATAGAGCAGAATGCGTAGGTACTGCCTGGGGCATCAAGTCTATATATTATGTTACAGAACAGGTTTATTAGGTACTGCCTGGGGCATCAAGTCTATATATTATGTTACAGAACAGGTTTATTAGGTACTGCCTGGGGCATCAAGTCTATATATTATGTTACAGAACAGGTTTATTAGGTACTGCCTGGGGCATCAAGTCTATATATTATGTTACAGAACAGGTTTATTAGGTACTGCCTGGGGCATCAAGTCTATATATTATGTTACAGAACAGGTTTATTAGGTACTTCCTGGGGCATCAAGTCTATATATTATGTTACAGAACAGGTTTATTAGGTACTGCCCGGGGCATCAAGTCTATATATCATGTTATAGAACAGGTTTATTAGGTACTGCCCGGGGCATCAAGTCTATATATCATGTTATAGAACAGGTTTATTAGGTACTGCCCGGGGCATCAAGTTTATATATCATGTTACAGAACAGGTTTATTAGGTACTGCCCGAGGCATCAAGAGCGTAACATCAAATCATCAACATAATATCTGATTTAGATACTAGCTACCTATTTGTTTCGCATATGTAACACACTCTTATAAAGAGGAAATCTGTTAATTAACGACCTATTTAATCTCATTTTTGGTTGATTTGTTTTAATCAGGGTTGTCCAAACATTTTGTAAAGAGGCCCGTATTAATATAATTAACTATAATAATATAAAATGACATATTGAAATACTGACTTACAAGCTTTTCAAGAACTGTTTTTTGTTGGGGGGTGGGGGTGGAGACAGTATCATCGTAATTTTCTAACGGAGGGCTATAAAATTTTTAGCGCGTTCAGCATTTCGCCAGCGGGCCGGACTTTGCAAACCACTGACTTAAATGTTTATTCGAAAGTATATTACCTCACCAGTTATATACACTTGACATCACATAACAATTGAAATCTAAATACGATGTATGTTTTATTTTTATATTTTTCAGATATTATTTTAACCTCCATGTAAAGTCCGAGGGACTAAAAAAGATCTTAAGCTACAGAAGACTGGCTGTATTAGAGACTTCGTTTGTTTCTATCTAATTTGTTGTCGTTAATATTGTGAATATTGTGAACATTGTGAATATTGTGAATATTTGCTGGTTGAAAATGAAGTGGAGGAGGCCTGTGATAGCTATCGGACGCATTAAGATTAGATTTTTGATTATGATTATGATTATAATCCTGATGCCTGAATGTGTGTCACGGCAGCACACTGACTACGGGCGTTCAGGATGTGACGTCACATATCAACCTTACTGCAAGAATCTTGCAATGAGGCACCTGTTCCCGAAAGCGCTCAAGGACTCCCCTATTGAAAAGACAAAGGGCAGTAACTCATATGAGGCTATCTTCCCTTTGACCAACTCGGTTTGGAACAAGATAGCTTTCCCCTCACAACAAAAGCTGGAACTTAACACCCTTAAAACCTGTAAAAATTTGGCAGATATCTCAATGGCAGTTCATGTTGCTATATTAATATTTTGTTTATTACATGTTATTCGAATTCATTTCGGAATGCAACAATTCACTGAAGCTTTTTTAAATTACTTTTACGGGAAAAATGAATCTACTAGAGTCCGATTGTCGAAGTTGCGAATTGTAGATTTAAAAGCAATGCTCAAAGATGTTTTATATCATGAAGCGAAACAATCCAAGAATTCGAGTATTTTTGATCGCTTGATGGGGAAGTCTGTTCATAAACCAGATGGAGGTTTAGAACACACGGTCATGACCTTATTCCAAAATGAGATGCAGAGAATCGCGTCCTACAGGAGAAACCCAAACTTGCACATTCCGGAATCCGTATCAGTTCTCAAACTGGCGAATGCAGGTTTTGTTCCCTCAGGGGTCGGATCACACGTCACTTGCACTGAATGCAACACTCAAGTTGAACTGACCAGATTCTACGGTGAAGACCCCACAAATAGCAGGTTCCACTCACTGGGCTGTCCCAAAGCTGGTCTTAATGGCGAGCTAATCCACACTGACCCCGATCGTCTTAAGCTAAGCGCCCCTGAAGTTTATTCTGAGAAGAAAAGTATAGAAGTCTTTGTGACCTTTCCCTTCGATAACATCTCTGCAGTGGCGGCGCGTCCTAAAACCACCGAGCTAGGCGTACACCATGAACTTGAGGTAGATGGGGTGAGTGCTAGTGTGATTCCTTATTCTCAACCAGGTGAATGCTATGCTCAACCCGCTGATGATGACAGTTTGGGATCTACACACAAAAGGGAGAGCAACGCCTCATTTATTGCACAGGATCAAAAAACTCAGGAGGCACTCGAAGGTAATTTATTCAATGGAAAAATTAAGATCAGCAGCTCAAAACCAGGCCGCAATGACCACTGGGCAGTTTAAATTTTGGTGTTGTCTGGTATGAGAATTTAGGAACTATAATGTTAATAACATATAATACTTCAAAGGAAAAAGATTAATGTGAAAAATTATTAGATATTTATCTAACGATTTATACAAAAAGTTACAATATGACGTTTCAGTGAAACGTTTTAGTAAATACCATACATAAGAAAAAAAAGATACATTTCATACTTTTGCTATAGGCGCCGTCCATAAAGTACGTCACGCTATTTTTGACCATTTTTAACTCCCCCATCCCCCCTGTCACAAACTGTCACACATCTCGGACTAAAGTACGTCACACTTTCGAACAAAAATGTTGTTTTTTATTAACAAAATAATCAAAATTTAATATAAAACAGCGTGACGTCACACATGGCCGGACTCCCCCCTCCCCCCTGTCACAAACTGTCACACTTTCTTACACCCCTCCCCCCCTGGAGCGTGACGCATTTTATGGACGGCCCCCTAGCTGTACAATGTTAGTAATTTAAAACATATTTTTTAATATTTATTTTTAGCTTCTCCAGCCACGAGTTCCCATCATGCAGCTGATCCTTCTGATTTTTTAGGTGAGTCTGTCGATAGACTTCAAAGTCTGCCTGTGTTCAATATAGCAACAAATCGTCTGCCAAAAAGTTTCTAACAGGCTCACGAAATGGAGACACTTATCGCAGTTTCTTAATTTATTTATTTTTAGTCTAGATTTTCCATTTCTACCGTTTGGCTACCTTTAAAAATAAAATATAAGTTGTTATATTCTTATTATTATTTAAATTATTGATCACAATTTTGTTTGATTTGCTAACGAGATCCTCAAATATTCGATTCCCTAGTTGATTCTAACTTTTGTTTGATTCACTATCAGACGATGTGTGTGACCCGGAGCAGTGTCTCCTAACATCGAATGACCTCAGCAATAAGCTAGATATTCACCGGAGCACCTGCTATAAAAACCCGGGCCACTACGCTTACTTCCCTTTGGGTAAGCTCAAACCGGAACAGCTTCCCTCTGCCGCTAGATGCCCTGAGTTCAGCCAGTTCATTAACTTATTTGGCCTCCTGACTGTTCGGGTCAAAGTTCTGTTGACGTCTCGCAAAGGTCCAGAATCTTCCAAAGACCAACAATTCAAGGTAGGGACGGGCTGGGTGTCTCTGAATCACCAGACGACCAACTCTTCACCCCAGCAAGAGGCCGAGCACAGCAAACTGAATTCCCTCCGCAGGTACGTGTCGACTTTTGTGAAGAAGGAGAGACAACTTGTGTTCATCGAGACCAACAGACACGTCGTGGAGAGCGACGAAGAAGCTCAGAATACGACGGTAGAGTTCTTCTATGACGACCCAAGCGGTCGGGGCGTGAAGGCGGTCAAGGGGGTCCGGGTGATCCACAGCGGCGTGGTGGGGGACAACCAGTCGGTGCTGGTGTGCAAGACGTCGGATCAAGCGCTGGTCCAGCACATCAACAGGATCAGACAAGATCTCATGGACATCAAGGACAGGTTGCCCAAGAGGACCAAAGAGAGCATGACCAAGAAACTCTACTTCATCGGGCACCCCCACGGGAAGGAGAAGGTTCTGTCTTACGGGGACTCGGTACCGGTCAAGTATGCCATAAGCAAGGGGAACAATGATGGCCACAGGTTGAAGATGATAAAAGTAAACAATGCACATGAAGGTGGGTGATATTTCTAGGAACGGACGGGGGGGGGGATAGAAGTAACTTCATCTGTTTTAATTAACATATAAATCTGGGTAAATAAGGGGTTTTCAGTTTGTTGCTTGTAAATAAAGAAATCGAAATAACATTGTGTAATTTTCTATCGTTAAAATGGTTTTTATAAAATAAAACAACTCATTATGTTTTAAAAATGATGCCAGGAAGTATAATCATTATAATCATCTTGATTTAACTTGATCTCTAGTTGACCTCTCCTATAACTTGATCTCTCCAGTCAGGACCTCACCAGCCAACTTGAGGAAAGGAATTTTGTATGCCGCCGATACATGCATCGGGTCATCGGGTGCACCCATCATTGGATTCATCAAAGAGTGGTCCCCCATCACTGGACAGTCCGAACTGAAGATGGCCGTCTGGATGCACGACGGAGCGGAGAAGGAACATTCGCTAGGTGTCTCTGTCTTGAAAGGTAGCAATCAAATGTCTCACGCGTCAAGGGAGGGAACCACTGTTTTAATAGCTCACCCGACAACTCAAGGGCTTTAACTCTGTAGAGACTATCAGTTTTCTGTGTTAAATATTACATAATGGGTCAAATGAATGTCACATTTTTATCTGTGAAGATTAACGGAATATGATTAACGCGTGAAAAGGTTAAAACGCTTCAAGTCAGGTCGAAGTGACATCGAGTCCAAGGTCAGACTTCATGAAATGTTTACATGGTTGATCATGAACTTAAATTTTATCTTGAAAAGGAGGGGTGACCTATAAGATATGTTGAAAGATATGACATTTTGACATTTTTTAAAGGGTGTTTAAAAAAAATAAGGTGTTTCTTGAGGTATCCATAAGGATGTGTATAAATTATTTGTTAATATTTTAGCATTTGTAATTTGTGACTTAAAGATTTCTTTTCAGTATTATTGTTTGAATGACCACTTTGAAGACACGAAAGACCATTAAAATAACCCGTATTTTTATACTTAAAAAATCACAAAGCTATTTCTCTATGTTGCTCCATGTGTTCATTAGAGAAGGTCAAATCACTGATTGCCACACTATTGCCACACCATTGCCACACCATTGCAACATCATTGCCTCATCATTGCCACGTCATTTCCTCACCATTGCCACACCAGTTTTACACTCTTTGCTATCTGAAAGCACCTGACAAGTTTGATGTTCTATGCAACGTGAAATGTGAATGCTTGGTGTGTCAACCCACTGTACATGTTGCATGATTCCCTCCGTGTCTGTGATATGTACTATAATGTTGAGAATGTTTGGTGATCACGTTGTCATTTTAATCTAGTAAGACATTGAAGAAATGTACCAAACTGGATGATTATGAAGCGCCAATGATCTATGCTGTTGGAAATTTTAAAAAAAAGGAAAACGGAAAAGAAAGAAAGAAAACAAGAAGAGGAAAAGAAAAAGACAGGTTTCTTGGGGAAAAAAGCGAATAGAATTTACAAAAAAAAAGAAGGTTTAAAAAAAAGTAATAATAAAAAAACAGAATAAAAAATGAAGGACTTGATGGTGATTATCATTATGTTGTACTTTTGTTAAATTGATGGTCTTGGAACTCAGATTCGGGTATATTTTTATATGATAAAGAAAGAAGGCAGCTTGTTTGCAGCACAGCTGAATTGTTTGCAGCACAGCTGAATAGTTTGCAAAGGTAGGGAGAAAATATTCATTTTAGAATAAACACATTAAAAAACATTTAGAAATTCATTAAATGAAAAAGTCACCATCAATAGAACCATTTACGGAGTTTCTAATTTATAGTGAGTGTCAGCAATATTTCTACCCGACTACAAGTTTCTGACGTCAGATGTTGGTAACCAACATGCCAGACCAGCCACGCTGACCAGTGTCAATTGTTAACATAAAACACAATAGAAATCAAGTCAATCCTTTACTAAGGTACAGAGTATGTCATCTCGATGGCAGGTTTGTAAGAGTTCGTATAAAATATTTTATGAACATTAACTGAATTTTATAAGATCTCTCTCTGCACACTCTTCGCTGAATTATAGCAGATCTGTGTACACTTTTAACTGAATTATAATTATAGCACTATTATAGCAGTATTATAGCACTATTATAGCACTATTCAGACTATTCATATCTTTAGAATAAAAAAAGAATTAATTAAGTTAGTGATTTTCATGTATTAATTGCTGGTAATTAAAATAAAATCAGCCACAAAATGCAACTAGCTATTACCCTTTGCTGACTCGGATTGATTTTTCAAATTTTTAAATAAAGAATTACACAAGAGACTTGCTTTTAAAAAATATGTTTAAATTATTATTACACGACGTACAGTTTAAAGTTAAAAGGAAAAAAATCAGCTTGATACTACTGTAACAAATGTTTTTACTGCTCTTTGTAATTAGGAATTTTCACATCCCTTTAATACATATTATGTTTCCTTTCTTTTATTGTGTGCATAGTTTAGTTTTTTTATTTCATTTATTTGATTTAACTTCAGTGTTTCGACGGGGTTTTAACATTTTTAAACTTATATTGGATCAAACAAAATCAAAATGGACTTTTCCTTCTGCCCTAAGACAAAAAATAAATGTCCACATCTCGCTTAAGAGCCCTAAATTTGAAGCAAATTTACTTTAGATTGAACCCATCCACCAAAGAAAACATTGATAAACTAGAAGCAAATTCAAAAAAGAGCTGCCAGATTTATTACTGGAGAATATTCGAAACTGACAAGAATAACACCATTAGTTAAATCATTAAACCTTGAAACACTAGAGGATAGAAGAACCAAAAGCAAAGTAGTAAACATACATAAAGCAATTAATTCTAATTTAGAAATACAACACAAAGATAACTTAATACAACCCTCAGATAGACATAAGGATAAAAACACCTTTCTTATTCCGTATGCAAGAACAAACACATACAAGTTTTCCTTCTTCCCGTCCGGAATTCGGGCGTGGAATGGGTTGCCTGAAGAATCCAGGAAAACCAACACTTTATCAGCATTTAAATCTCTAGTAAAAATGCAGGACTAAACACAAACCATAGATAAGCGTAGGACGCAATAATCTTCTGTATAGAAGGAGCGTCTGTAAACAGATAAGATAAGATAAGATAACCCAGTTTGTAACGTCTTAATTTTTATTTGTATTTCTGCATGCATACAAGGATTTTTTATTGGCTTCATGTTATTAATTGTTGCAACTCTCTCTTCGTTTGCATTAGATAAACCAAATAAATGTACCGTAAAGAAATTTTGTTGCTCTCCTATCTGCTACTTCTACAACAAAACAATGCTGAAAATATTTAAACATTAAACATCAACTTCTATTTTGTTGCTCACCTGATAAAAATGTTAGTCGATGCATACATGTATAGGTTTTCAGCAAAAACTGTTAATGTTTGTTTTCTGATAAAGCTAAATATACTTAAACTTGAAATACATTATCAATGTCATAGATTGCATATTAAAACACGTATTTTGATTTGCACGTGAAGCTAATAAAAGCATCCAGCATGGAAAATGATGAAGCATGAAGGACATGATCTCACTACGAGGATGTTTTGGTCGACTGAGACCAAACATTCGTATCTGGAGTCCGAAGAGAAAAATGGTCGCACCCTAACCACATGACTTCACAATCCCATGCCATTTTGACATCAGGGTTCCATGTCAACCTGTCACTATGATCCCAGGCCAACCTGACATGACAACCCCATGTCAACCTAACCTCACGACCCCAAGCCAACATATATCACGATTATCAATATTTTCACATTTTAGAGTGTACTGAAGACGACCTGCAGAGATACATGAGTCACGGTGGTCAACAAAACAGCGGGGCGCCGGATGATAGTGAGGACAGCGAGGATGACCAGGGTCCAGGGAACCAGCAAGTCTCCTCTCCAGTCTTTAAAGTCCTGAGCCACCCCACCTACCCCGCATACATAGTGCACACCAAGAGGTTGGAGAGCTTCGCAGAGTCATGGACATATGATCACATCCACACCGCAGAGGACCTGGCTGCAGCTGGATTCTTCTATGCCGGTTAGGATAACTTTATATTTTGCCATTCGTTGCTCTCTATATTTATGAAATAGTTGAATTTAGGAGAAAACATTGGCCACGCTGTAACCTTTATTATTAGATTTCATGACTTTTTGTTTTAAGGCCAAAAATGTTTGGATTTTAAATACTTTGAGAATAAATTATCAAATAATATTTTGACCCAACTTACCAATTTCCTGTACTGATAATAGTGTTCAAAAATTCATCATTAAAATTGATAATTTGTTACTTTCACATTTTCCTGTTCAGAATTGTAAACACTGAAACTGTCCATGTCTTTAGGCTACGCTGATTGTGTCAGATGTTTCCAGTGTGGTCTGGGCCTCAGATCTTGGAAGCCAGGTGACGATATTTACACAGAGCACGGGAAACACCGGCCCAACTGCCCGTTTCTTTTGGCTCTACTCAGCCAAGGGGCAGGGAACAGAGCGGTCAGTCAACAACACAGTCCCGAGCCTCTACCACAACAACCGACCAATGGTAATTATTGGCTTTTTAACATAACCATATCAACAAACACCTTAGACGGACGAAGAGCTACATTTGAGATAAGAAATACTCAATTATACTAAAGTAGTTTTTGTACCTCTGAAATGAACATCTCAAAATGTACGTAGAATTCTGGATTATTTCGCCCTTCGAAGATTTACGGACCTTCAGATTTGATTTTGTTATCCAGTTTGTTAAATTGAACATTATATTGTGCCACTTTTAATGTGCAACAGTTTCAGAATCCCTGATTTAGTAATGACGTATCTGGCTCATGATATTGTAATAAAACCTCGTTTTTTTTCATTTTAAGCTTTGATGCCTGTTGCGCCATGCGATGAACGAAATAAAAACCCGGCACAGGAAATACCTGGTTTTGTTTCAGGTAAGAAACAATTCCTTATTTCATAACCTTGTTTATTGTTTTTGTTCAAAGACAAGGTAGAGATATAATTTACTCTTTAATGATATGCCAGTAAAAACAATTAATTTGCTTCCCTATCCGTGCCTACTACAGAGGAGGTCAAACTTCTAGCCAGAGAGAACACCATCCTACGACAACAGCTGCAGTGCAAGGTGTGCGGCAAAGCGCCGATACGCGATCTGTTCCTGCCGTGTGGGGAGCTATACGCTTGCAGTGAGTGCTCCAAGCTGTTGACCCATTGCCCGTCTTGCAATAAGCAAATCCTCGCCACAGTGACCACATATTTTACGTGATCATATGTCAAGACGTAGTGAGTGTTCCGTCTCTTGACCCATAACCCATCTTGCAATGAGCAGTGAGGGCTCCATTCGCTTGGCCCATTGCACATCTTCCAATAAATAGTGAGTGCTCCAATCTCTTGGCCCAGTGCACATCTTCCAATAAGCAGTGACTGCTCCAATCTCTTGGCCCATTGCACATCTTCCAATAAGCAGTGACTGCTCCAATCTCTTGGACCATTGCACATCTTGCAATAAGTAGTGAATGAGCCATTCACTTGGCCCATTGCACATCTTGCAATAAGCAGTGACTGCTCCAATCTCTTGGACCATTGCACATCCTGTAGTAAGCAAATCCTAACCACGTGACCACATATTTTACATAATCATACGTCATGACGCAGGGCTTACTCAAATGTGGACAATGATATAAATTAAGATGCGATTAAAATTAAGATACATTTAATGTTAAACCGGTCTTGAACTAACTAGTCAGTGTGAAGTGATGTTTTATACATGTTAATGAACTTATGTGAAGGCAGCTGATAAGAACTGTGATATATTTGTGAATCATATTATCATACAATAATGAATTAATTTTGATGTTTGAAAACATTTTTTGCTTGTATTGTATAAAATACATTAATCCATGTAAATATGTACACAATTCATTTACTTTCATATGATGTCACTGTTAAAAAGCAGTCAAATAAATAAATGTTTCTGTTTTTATTTTTTCAAATTTTATAGTCTTGGTTTTGATGTGCGCAGATGTAGTTGTTTGTTAGTGGAACATATGAAAGGTTATAGTTAATTATAGCTCACTTCCTTGTAACTGTTAACTTTACTTTATTTGTGGTTTTGGTGTGAATAACAACAAATGTCAATTTGTCTGTGTAGTCAGCTATTTATTAGTCTCAAGTCTTTTCCAAACTGCCTTTACAGACAACTTTTTATACTGTCCACTATCTGTCTAAACCATGTACTGAAAATCTAAAAGGAGAAAATCCAATCCTGGGCGTAACAACGACTTGGCATCGGGGCAGTTGCCGAGGGTGCCGAGGGCTAATCCTTCAATTTATTCAAATTTAGTATTCTCCTACCCTTTTTTATATCCATGTATCATTTGCCAAGGGCGCCAAAAATAAATTAGCAAAGGGTGCCGAAAACCCAGTTACGCTGCGGCATCCAAGTGCTCACAATAAGAAAGTATCAAAGTATGTCTTCATCTTTGTATGTCTTCATCTTTGTATGTCTTCATCTTTGTATGTCTTCATCTTTGTATGTCTTCATCTTTGTATGTCTTCAGCTTTGTATGTCTTCATCTTTGTATGTCTTCATCTTTGTATGTCTTCATCTTTGTAAGTCTTCATCTTTGTATGTCTTCATCTTTGTATGTCTTCATCTTTGTATGTCTTCATCTTTGTATGTCTTCATCTTTTTTTTCTGTTCCTGATAAATTTAAGAACTAGCTGAATTCCCTTCGTCTAAAATTTCACAAATAACAGAATGTGTTTTTATATTTACTAAATTCAGTACATCACCTTGAAGCTGAAGATTTTCATTAAATTTTTGAAACAAGTCGGTCAAGTAAGCAATGCCACTTTTGGATTGAATTAAAGGATAGTAACGTTTCATTTTATCTTTCCAGAACTCCAGCACCGAGTTAAACAGCTTATAAAACCTTTCTGAACAATCTAAACAGGCAACCTTTGACAACCAACGAACGTCTGTAGAAGCAGCAAACGATAATCCTCGTTTTCAAGACAAAGCTGTTTAAATAATCTATCATTCAACGATTTGCTTTTGATTGTGTTGATAGCTTTAATTACATATTGTAATTCATCATGTATGCATGCACTTAAAGTTTTGTCAACTAAATGTTGACGATGGCTATTACCGTGTAATAAGAAAGTACCGTATTATTGCTCAACGAAATTTTCTTCATAATATCAGATGTTTTTTTTAAAGTACGTAATACTTTACTTATAGCTGGTATAAAATAGTAGCTGTGCGCGAATGCACATACCTCAATGCAAGTGAGGGAGTATGCGGTAAACGAGCCAACGTCCAGTACGTTGTTGAAAGAAAAATTAAGCGTTATGAGCGAAATACATAAATCATTTTTTCTAAATCGTATCATCTTTCTTTCATGCTTTCACCGCCCTCTTACAGTTATTCATCGCCCCCCCCCCAAATGCACCTGTGGTCGTCACGCGAATCGCTGCAGCTGCCACCAGGGGGCGTAGCGCCCACTTTAGGAATCACTGCTCTAAACCATATTCTGTCCATTATCTGTCTAAACCATATACTGTCCACTATATTTATAAACCATATACTGACCGCTATCGTTTAGGGCACGTCCTTAATTGTGCGCCATTTTCCTTTTATTAAGTTAAAGTTTCGCAGTGTGTTTTGCTATCTTATCTGATCTTATCTGATCTTATCTGATCTTATCCGATCTTATCTGATCTTATCTGTTCTTATCTGATCTTATCTGATCTTATCTGATCTTATCCGATCTTATCTGATCTTATCTGTTCTTATCTGATCTTATCTGATCTTATCTGAGCTTATCTGATCTTATCCGATCTTATCCGATCTCATCCGATCTTATCTGATCTTATCTGAGCTTATCTGTTCTTATCTGATCTTATCCGATCTTATCTGATCTTATCTGTTCTTATCTGTTCTTATCTGATCTTATCTGATCTTATCTGATCTTATCCTATTTTATTTGATATTAGTCCTATCTGATCTAATCCTATCTTATCTATAAACATAAGTTTCTTCTGTTCAGAAGATTCTGACGTCCTTCGCTTATCTATGGTTTGAGTCTATTCATGCATCTATTAGAGTTGTAAATATTGTTAGTGTGTTCAGTCTTAATGACCTAGTTGCTACACAAAGGTTGATACAAATTTGTGATATTAGGCTGTCAATCTACAAATTACCAAAAAATCTAGTCTGTCACTACGTAAAAATCAAAGTGAAACAGGAAGAAGTAGATTCTATTGAATGAGTGATGAAAACATAGGCAGGTGGATATAAAAGAACTTTTTGTCCCAAATTTGAGAAAGTTGATAAATACATTTAAAATCAAGTCAAAACTTAGTCTAAAAAAATATATTGAAATGAAATTTTCTGCATTAACAAAGGGAAGAAACTGTCTTAATTTTCTAAATAATTATGTTCAATAATACGCAGCATTTAGTGTATAAGCCCTTTAAAATATTCAAAGAAAAATATATTTAAATTCCAATGTCATCTAGCCACAGTTCTATTTTAATATAAGTTTGATTCATTCAGATTTTCAATTATTATTTCTTTTTTTCAAATTTGTATTTTTATGTTGTCAGATAAGTAAAGCATTGGTCGCCAAGATAAAGAGGAAAACTATCCTTACCCATAGTTTCACTTACCACCGACCAGAGAACACGCTGATTGGTCAAGACAAAGACACTGCATGGACGAGCTGAGCAAATATCTAAGTACGTTAAATTTTAACTTGACTGTACTTATAAGTCTCATTTAATGGGCAATTATCTAAGTAGGGCAGACGTTAACTTGACTGTACTTATAAGTCTTATTTTAATGGACAAATATTTAAGTACGTTAGATTTTAATTTTACTTTACTTATAAGTCTCATTTATTGGGCAATTATCTAAGTAGGGCAGACGTTAACTTGACTGTACTCTTACATCTCAGTCAAATGTGATATTGTTTTAGCGCGCCAACAAATAGTTTAGTTAATTGTTTCTCACTTTTTAGCTTTTGTCTTATATATAAATTATGTTACAATGATTTAGACTGAGACAATTTTCTTTTTATTTTATGTTATTTTTTTTACCATTATTCAATTCAGATGCAGATTGTTCAAAGCTACAATTGAGATTTTGGAAATACAGTCGAAACCGCTTATGTCGACGGCGTTGGGGTATGAAAAATGGCGTCGACATAACCGATGATCGAGATAAAGGAAAATCAATATGGCGGCAAAATATTAACATGTGCTTGAAATTTCTTTATGTACATGATTAATTAGTTAGCGTTAATTAGTGATGGGATGATTTATCGGAATCGTATCGGAACCCTAATATTTCTTCACTCTTTCCTAAGTCTAAGGTTGTAATGACCGTTCGTTTTTAAGGACCGTTTAAAATTTAAATATAACCATGGTTCCCACTCGCCACTCAGGAAAACGGGAAAAAGTTGGGAATTCTTAAAAATAAATTCTCGGCCTTGAAAGTCGGGAAAAGTTATGACTAATCGGGAATCCCTGATACGATATTTATCCCTGATATATATTTATGCCGAAGTAAAGGACTTTGATTACGTTTCTGTCATGTTTGATTCCATTTATTTAATGAAAAATAAGTTACCAGTTTATAATTGTCTGCGCATGCGCTAAAAGGTCAAAGTTTACGCTTCGCCGTGTCGCTTTTGCCATCGTATCAGGGATTTTAAAATACAAATAAACAAATCAATATGGTTATTTTAAGTTTAATGCTTTTGATGTATATATATTTATGCCGTAGTAAAGGACTTTGATTACGTCTCTGTCATGTTTCGATTCCATTTATTTAATGAAAAATAAGTTACCAGTTTATAATTGTCTGCGCATGCGCTAAAAGGTCAAAGTTTACGCTTCGCCGTGTCGCTTTTGCCATCGTATCAGGGATTTTAAAATACAAATAAACAAATCAATATGGTTATTTTAAGTTTAATGCTTTTGATGTATATATATTTATGCCGTAGTAAAGGACTTTGATTACGTCTCTGTCATGTTTCGATTCCATTTATTTAATGAAAAATAAGTTACCAGTTTATAATTGTCTGCGCATGCGCTAAAAGGTCAAAGTTTACGCTTCGCCGTGTCGCTTTTGCCATCGTATCAGGGATTTTAAAATACAAATAAACAAATCAATATGGTTATTTTAAGTTTAATGCTTTTGATGTATATATATTTATGCCGTAGTAAAGGACTTTGATTACGTCTCTGTCATGTTTCGATTCCATTTATTTAATGAAAAATAAGTTACCAGTTTATAATTGTCTGCGCATGCGCTAAAAGGTCAAAGTTTACGCTTCGCCTTGTCGCTTTTGCCATCGTATCAGGGATTTTAAAATACAAATAAACAAATCAATATGGTTATTTTAAGTTTAATGCTTTTGATGTATATATATTTATGCCGTAGTAAAGGACTTTGATTATGTCTCTGTCATGTTTCGATTCCATTTATTTAATGAAAAATAAGTTACCAGTTTATAATTGTCTGCGCATGCGCTAAAAGGTCAAAGTTTACGCTTCGCCGTGTCGCTTTTGCCATCGTATCAGGGATTTTAAAATACAAATAAACAAATCAATATGGTTATTTTAAGTTTAATGCTTTTGATGTATATATATTTATGCCGTAGTAAAGGACTTTGATTATGTCTCTGTCATGTTTCGATTCCATTTATTTAATGAAAAATAAGTTACCAGTTTATAATTGTCTGCGCATGCGCTAAAAGGTCAAAGTTTACGCTTCGCCGTGTCGCTTTTGCCATCGTATCAGGGATTTTAAAATACAAATAAACAAATCAATATGGTTATTTTAAGTTTAATGCTTTTGACGTGCAGGATATCTGTTAATTAACTATCAGAACGTTCTCGAATTTCCTCAGTCAATCAAACTTTGTAATATAAATAAAACTATTGTGGCCTTGACCGTTGATCACAGCACGCTGTGGCGCGGCTGTGGACTGTGTGTACTGTGTGTGTGTTAATCAGTTTCATCGTCACGCGCGTGTTAGTGTCACAGTCACTTATCTTACTGGTAACAAAGCAACAACAAAAAACTTTTAAAAGAATAATAATTTATTAATTTTTTTATTTAATTATATAAAAACCACCGTCGTTTCTCGATACAAACCTTTATTTTCAACCGACGAAAATCGAGTTAAGTTACAAATTTGGCCCTCTTTTGTGCTCGAGATACTAGGTTTCGGCGACATAAAAGAATCGACATTACCGATGAGAAAATGCTAAGACAAAGAGAGAATTTGGCGGTTCCAATAAAAAACGTCGACATAATAGGGTGGTCGATATAACCGAGCTCGAGATAAGTGGGTTCGACTGTATATGTATAGCTCTATTTTGAGATTAAGAAACTAAAAAATTGTCGCACATAAAAATTCGTTTTCTTTAAGTTATAATGACGAAACTGCATTAATTCAATGAATCTAACTTAAAAAACAATATCTTAGTACCAAACAAACAGCTTTAGGTCTACACTGTAGGACATACTACAACCTTGAGATTCGGAAATTGTGTAACTTTTAGAATGATATTACTTTAAAACCTTATCTCCTATATTTAATGTTAGAGAATCCTAAACTGATTCTACTCTTAGAGTCACACAATCCTAAACTGATTCTACTCTTAGAGTCACACAATCCTAAACTGATTCTAATCTTAGAGTCACACAATCCTAAACTGATTCTACTCTTAGAGTCACACAATCCTAAACTGATTCTACTCTTAGAGTCACACAATCCTAAACTGATTCTACTCTTAGAGTCACACATTCCTTAGCTACCATTCCTTGCCTATTAAACAGTATTATTTAAAAAAATTAAAAGTAATAATTGTAATCAAGTTGCAACTAAATAAGAAATATAATTTTTTAAAACTTCAAGATGTTTATGAATTCTGAAGGGAAAAGCTGTTCGAATTCCAAGACCAATTTGGAAAAACGTGTAGCAGCTCCACAATGAATGGCGTACAATGTTGACAACACTCTCAAGTGGAGCACAGGGCAGCAAGACTGGGGTGGACCAGTGTCAGAGTGAATGTGAAACATTTATGTGTAGCACAAACTCTGACGCAAAGCCAAACACATTTCAAGCCCTAACTCTAACCCCAAACCAAATCCAACTTATTTGAAACCCCAATCATAACTGAAACTGGTTTAAGCTTCAGATTAAAAAAAAATTCTTACTTTACTCCTTTGACCAACAGCCCGACATGTTGCATAGGAATACAAAAATCACTTTATGTTAAAATTTTTAAAAAAAAATATATAAATTTTAAAAAAAATTCCCGTAAATACATACAGATTAGGCAGGACCAGGGACGTCTTAACGCATAGGCACGATGGGCATTTGCCCGTGGGCCCACGAGCATAGGGGCCCCATGGGAATACGTTTATTTATATATATTATGTATATTTATTTTTTATTCCTGCGGGGGAGGGGCCCAACACTATTTCTTTGCCCGGGGGCCCAAACTGGTGTAAAGACGGCTCTGGGCAGGACTAACAAATTAAAATTTCAAAAATTTCTTTTAGTTTATACTACAGTGAACATAAAGAATGGATTAAATAGAAGGATAACCGGTTTGAAATTATTTATTTAAATTATTTTAAAAAATATTTTTTTTAGAAACAACCACCGCTATGGGCACATAACCGTGACCAAATTGTGTGGCCGATTAACCAACAGTTAGTGGATAACTGTGTGATTAGAACAGTTGACCAAACGGTAACATTGACAGCACTGGCGTAGTGAGAGTGGGGCTAATCCCCCCGGGGGCACTCTGTTAGGGGCGGCAAATTACTCGTCATTATTAAGCTTCTTAGAATGACAATTTAAAACAAAGTGGAGCTTTTCATCTTATAAAAACTATTTTTTTTTAAAATATATTTTTTGGGTGTATCCCATAACCTCGTGGTCGTAGGGGTTCCTAATGTTCCCATAAAAGAAGTAAAAGATCTATCCTAAAATATGCAGTCGTTTCTACTGCCAAAACATCAAACTCCATAATTGATACAATTTCTTCTGATACTAATGGTGCTAATCTGAAATAACAAGAGACTGAAGATATATGAGGACTCGGCACTGATCAGCTGGTATTTTCATAGATTCTTAAAATTTGTCAGCCATTCTTGTTGCAGAACGAAAACTACTGTAACCTATCAATTTTAAATATGAGCCAATCGAATGCCCCGGGTGGCACTTTGTTGGGGAAGGCAAATTCCTGGTTATGAATTAGTTTCTAAAAATGAAAAACTTTAAAAAAAAGTTATATCATGTTAAAAAAAAGCCACGACAAAAATAAATAAAAGAAATGAATGAAATATCGTAAAATATGTGGACGTTTTTACTGCCAAAATTCAAATTCTATATTGGATACACACTTTTGTGATGCTAATGTTAATGTTCCAAAATAAACCAAGAGGATGAAGTAGTATTGAAACTTGACACTGATCTGCTTGTAACTTTAATAGATTCTTCAAACTTTTCAGCCGTTCCTGACGTAGAAGTGAAAATTACTGTAATCTATCTATTTCAACAGAGAGTCAATGAAATTAAAGTAAGTCGTTAAATGATGTAATAATGACCCGAAACTATGGATGAAAATTGAGATAACTTTTAATGCAGCAAGATTGGGAAAAATTTCAACATATAAATACTAACTTCTCAAAATCAGACAGAGATCTTATTACAAAATAGAGATGAGACGGGTAAAGCAAGAATGATTTTAACGTAAGTCAACTACTGGAAAAATTTGTTTTTTTTCTTACAAGCAATTACAACAGTTTTTGCAAATGGTGGGAATCAGAAAAACCGGACTTAAAAAAGAATAGGCTATTAAAAAAAACAGCAATAAGTTGTTTAAAATACAAAATAAAGGAGCAAGAAGTTATTGTTCGAATGTTTGAAATGATTAAATTCTGGCAAATTAGATTTTGGCTTTTCACAATCACAGAGAGGAAAATACGAATGTAAATAAAGGCAACATTCTGGAACTGATGTATCTGCTTGCAAAGTACGACCAACTGCTCCGAGAACATATTGTGAAAAGGGATAAAAAAAACAACAACTAATCTCCGAAAATTCAATATGAGCTTATTACAGTTTTAGAAGATACAATTCTCCAAAAATCATCTTTTTAGGTACAAGAGACCAAATATTATTCCTTTGTATTCATTAGCACAACATATATTTCTAATAAGGATTAAACAAGCCCAGTTGTGGTATATGTGTTATTGAAAATCAGAAAGTAGACGTTGTAGAATCTTTCAAAGATAACATTAAAAAAAAATGAATATGCTTACATTTCAGAAATGAGTTTAAATAACTTTAACGCTGATTCCGCTGATGGTCCTAAAATACAGGACTGCAGAGTCTCAACGTGTGTTAATACTTCTTCGTGGCTGGAATG
Source organism: Ampullaceana balthica (assembly GCA_944989445.1). Classification (NCBI taxonomy): domain Eukaryota; kingdom Metazoa; phylum Mollusca; class Gastropoda; family Lymnaeidae; genus Ampullaceana; species Ampullaceana balthica. The sequence goes on along the minus strand of CALYLW010000317.1, from coordinate 319,217 downwards.
CATACAGGCGTTTAAGAAATACTCAAATACATAAATCTAAATGTCAAGTTAGTACCTTGCTCAAATAGTTCAATAAACATGATTTGTTTACATGCTGCCCAAACTGAAACGAACTCTTTAGGTTTTGGTACTCTAGAACGTAGTTATGCATTCTTTCCTATGTCTACACACGGTTGGAAAGATATAATGCTACAGGCAAGGCATTAAACATAATTCAGGATACAAAGAATTGAATATACCATGGGGCCATTTTGAATTTATTTTGAATACTATAGAAAAACTGACATTTGAATGTAGCCTTTGATGCCCGAAATTATTGAGAAAAGTATAGTGCTAAAAATGTTTTTTCAGACGCTACTCACAGAGAAACTAATGGATTCCGTACAGGATACTTCGACTTTTGCTAAAATTGTGTATGTAGACCTTGTTATTTTAATAGAACCCTCCAGACAAAAAACGATAGGGACGTTTTTTGGCGGTGGAAGTGAAAATTATGCCATTTTATGTAAAAAGAAATTCAGAAAAAATATGTATTGATCATCAAATGAGGTTACGGTAGAAATTCATGTGAAATTTTGGTGGTTACAGAATATTGTTAAAGATATAATTTTAGAACACGAGCTACGTAATCTAATGCAGTGCTCATCAAACTTTTTAGTATTGCGGACCGGCATGCATTTTTTTTTATTTGCACCAGGGAACTGTGAACTATTTTCCCTGTACTGACGTGGTAGCAAAATGTCATTTTTTGGTAACTTCTGCGGACCTGCATTGGATGCCCCACGGACCGGCACCGGTCCGCGGCCACCACTTTGAGAAGCACTGATCTAATGGAATTTGAAATTTTGCCTTCAAATGCGATTATTCAGTAAACTAATAAGCCTCACGGGTTTAAAAAAAAATCATTAATGATTTCAAGTCCGTTTGATTATTCAAGGTTATAAGTATAACTAATATATAAAATAAATTAACATAAGTTTTGGCTCGAAGTTACCCTGCATGCCTAATATAATTGAAATACTACGAATATTGCTTGCAACTGTCATAAGTAAAGCCCGCTCCGAGAGACGCTTCTCTAAAATTAAGACAATGAAAAATTAATTACGATCAACAACGAATACACCAAGATTGACTAAACTATAGCTATTTTGGCTTTTGAGCAATCATGGCTTACAGCATTAGTATATCAAAGATTGTGCCATGAGGAAAAACATAAACATGTATAGTGTCCTTATTACTTTCCAATACTTTCTTTATAGTATCAACATATTTACCGCCCAGGGTGTGGGTGTGGGGGGGATGAACAGAGATATGAAAGTTAAATTAAATAAAATAAAAGTGTAACCAGAAAACAGATATTTTCAGGGACTGTAAAAATAAAAGTAGAAGATGCTAGAGAGACTGGCCCATTAACGAAAAAAAAATCAGTAGAAATCTTATCTTATCTATTACAGACGCTCTTTATATATAGAAGATTATTGCGTCCTACCTTTATCCATGGTTTATGTATATTATTTAAAAGAAAAAGAGTTTTAAATGTTGGTAGCGTTAGTTTTCTTGGTTTCTTCAGGCAACCCATGCCACGTCCCATTTCCGGACTGGAAGAACGAGAATTTGTATGTGTTTGTTCTGGCATACGGCATAAGAAAAGTGTTTTTATTCCTATGTCTATGTGAGGGTTGCATTATGTTATCTTTGTGTGGTGTTTTCATGTAAGGAGATCTTTTTTGAATTTGTTCTAGTTTATCAATGATTTCTTTTGTTTATGGGTCTCATACAGAAGTTGCATATTCCAGTACAGGTCTCACAAAAAAGAAGTAGCATTTTCATTTTAAATTCTTATTACATCTGTAAAAGTTTCTCTTTACAAAACATAAAGTTTTGTTTGATTTTCCAATTACTTCATTGACATGGGTATTCCATGATAATATTTCATTTATTAAATTTTTTTTTAAATTCTGGAGATTGGTCTTAAATAAATGTCCATTCTCCAGTACTGTCTGTGACAATTTTGGAAAAAACCTAGCCAACACGGGGAAAAAAAAACAAAACAAAAAAAAACCCTAAATCCGAAAGAAAAAAAACCTGAACATGGAAAAATGCTACGATTTTATCACGTCATGCGTTATTAGCCATTCCCCCTCCCCCTTGTCATACGTAATCACAAAAAATTAGCCCCCCCCTCCCAAATATGACGTGACAAAGCCCCCCATCCCCATAGCCGTTTTTCCTATTTTGAAAATGAGCATGTTTCAAATCACTATGTTATCATTTAATTATATATTTAGTTTAGTGTAAGGCTGCACTCTAATATCGTAACACGCGTGAAGCCATTTGAAAATCGATGTTAATAAATTGTAATCAATGAAATATTTAAGTTGAAATTTTATTTAAAGTTGCGCGTTTTTGATGTGATGCCACAGTTCTTAAACACCCCCTCCTACTAATCATATATCATCATAAACGTGGGACCCTCTCACCCTAGGTGCGTTACGTCATTTATGGATGGCATCTAATGCATTTTCCTCTTACACTGTGAGGTTGCACGGCCGCGCTGACATCTGACTGACGCCGCACAGCTGTTTAGAATTCCCGCGCAGAAAATATTTGTAAAATATTGCACACAAATGGATGCTGCGCAACTTTTCACACGAGTTTTTTCTCATTGCACCAAAGAACCTTGGAGGGAACAGTGCCCCTAATGTATTAATATATTCTACATAACTATTTATAAAATATACTTACTTCTGCATTTATTCATCACTCATGTCATCTTCCTCATAAATTGCAATCTTATCAGCATTCTTGGCATCGTTTTTATCTTATCTATTATAGCCGCTTCTTTATACAGAGTCCTACGTTTATCCATTGTTTATTTCTAGTCTTTCATTCTTATTTGAGTTTTTAATATTGATAGCTTGTTGGTTTTTCTCGTCTCTTCAGGAACTCATTCCCCGTCCGAATTCAGAACGGAAAGAACAAGAATTTTTATGTGTATATTGTTGCATACGGAATAAGAAAAGTGTCGTTTGTTTGTTATTTAAAAAAAAACTATGTCTATTTTAGGGTTGTATTAGATTATCTTTGGTCTATACCATGTATACTTGAGAGAATATTCTCTCAGCGCAGGCAGAAAAAAAAGAATAGAGCTGTTAAGTTTGTCATAAAGTCTAATAAAAGTAAATCTTTTGGCTCATTCAAGCTCTTTTATCTTATACCAGAATTTTTCAGACAGACGGTAACGTGGCAGTGCCACCTTTCGAATTCAGTTGAACAAATCCATAGATTTCATAATGTAACACGAGAGAGCGGCTAAAAATACTGTTGCCACCTACTGCTTATTTTTATTCTTGAAAATTTGAATTTATTAAGGATGTTAAATGCAAATATTTATTAATTTTCGTACGTTCAAGCCTTTTATTTACTATTTAACCCCCCTGTCACGTGTGAATCACGTGTTGGATGACGGAGAGATCACGTGAGTGAAAGCGCCGGAAGAGATGGGGTAGAAGGTTCGAGATTATTATCAGTGTTAGAGAATTCTGGTGTCATGGCGGCAGTGGCATAGCTAGATCTTTTGCCGCCCGGGGCGGTCTCGAATTTGCCGCCATTTCTAAGTAGATAGTAGTATGGTTTTTATAAATTAATAAACATAAATAAATAATTGTAATTGAAACAAAGTAAAGGTGGCGAACATTTCTACCATTGAATGCCATATTTAAGTTAGTGGCAATAAAGGAGGCCAAATAAGATGTTATACCTATAAATACATATTTTTTAAGTAAAAATACGAGATACTTTTTGTTTTAAAAGTTACAAGAAAAATACTGAGGTTGCACGCCCCCCCCCCGATACAAACGAATTCCAAATTTACACCAAAGATTAAATTACCAATTGTTATGCTTTTATTTTGTATTTATAAATAAATGATTTAATTATATTTTTACAAACAAATTGTATTTATACATTTATTTTCCTAACTTTCATAGTAGAAAAATCGTGTATTATGCTATCAAAATTTAAATAATTAGTTATATTTTGTTCTATGGACATTATTGCAAGATTTTGTAGTCTTAAATCAAGGGTCGGGAAACTTTTTGTCTGAGAGAGCCATACATTATTTTTAAAATTAAAAATTCAAGTAAATGTGTGCATTTTGTGTAATTTATATATTAAAAGTACCATAATTATGTCTCTTAATTCTTTTTAATATCATTGTTATGCTGTTTATTGTTTATGCAATTCAAAGGAATCTGAATAAGCGTTTCTTAATGAATAGTCGAACATTTGTCTGAGAGCCAGATGCAGCCATCAATAGAGCCACATCTGGCTCGCGAGCCATGGTTTCCCAGCCACTGTCTTAAATCATGCACTCATTGTGGAACGAAGATAATTTTTTATCAACTTCAGTTTGGAGAACCTCCTTTCACAACTAGCGACACTGATAACAATAATTGTTATAAAAATTCTTAGAATTCAAAATACACAAACACATTGTGCAATGAAAACAATATGTTTAAGCTTTATTTATAAACTAATACGACAAGCGGGCCTTTTCCTCCATTTTCCCCAACGCAATGCCTCTTTTTGTAGTATAGGTACAGCCACAAAAACCTGGATCATTTTTTGTTTCATTATTGAACTGTTCTTTATCAATATCAATAAAATCATTTATTTGACATTCAATTTCTTCACTTAGTAGGTTACATGGGATTATACACGAATCTTTTCTTACATGGACATGCAACTGATCAAAGAGTTCTTTTAATTACTTTATAATTCGATCCATGGATTAAAACATTTCTCGTTGTACTTCATGTTCTAAAGATAGGACCACGTCTTGTGAATTTTCACCACTCACATGTTTTTCCCATCTAACTTGGCGTTTCCTTTATTTTCTACAAAGTAAATAAACGATTCTACAACTTTAACTTCGCCAACATCAATAACTACACATCTTATAATTTGACTAGTTTAATATTTGTGGGAAATATCTGGAGAGCTGTCAAATATCATACAAAAGTATTTTAGCTTGCTTTAATTGGTCCATTATTGTATTTCTCGCTGCACCTCTCTAAAGGTCTATGAATTCATTTTGAATCGTTTTCCACAAATAGGAGACACTATATTTATTACCCATCTTAATTTGTACTAAATGTTCACATAATACTGGGTCGTACTTGGCCAACAAGTCCAAAAGCTCTAGAAAATGTCCTATATTTTCAATTGAATTGATGTCTTCCTCATGAATACTTTTACGATGACCTCTCAACACCAAATTTTGTTTAGCTAAGAATCTAATTATATCAAGTATTGTGAGAATTTCCTTTCATTTTTTCTTATTTCTTTATCAATATTCTGTTGTTGTAGATTATCAAAAGTTGCACCATGTCCAATTCTTATTTCTAATTCCTTCCATTGGGAAAATGATAGAATCTGCAGTAGACTCAACTCGTGTTGACTTATTCAGTAGACTCAACTCATGTTTACTTGTTCAGTAGTCTCAAATCGTGTTGACTATTTTGAGATTAAATTTCCACTATTTGTTAAAACTATTTTCAGTGTCAAAATTTGATTGGAAAAAATCATCAAACAGTTGGCAGCAAAAACAAGATATAATTTTCTTCTCTGGTGAAGACCATCCACGATCTTAACAAATTTTCACCATTATGCAAAATTTGGGGGGAAAAAACAACAATCGCTATTAATCTTTCTTGTCAAAAATTGTAATAATTATCACTAAAATAGTCTAATTCAAACTGTCTAAACATTACTTTAATAGGATATGCATAAGAGTTTTAGTGAATAAACGTATTTGAATGAAACACACACATTTTGTTTGTGCTACTTTAATGAAAAAAAACCAAATAAATTAATTCTTAATAAATTACCTTAGAATAATTTTCTTAAACTTAAACAGTAATATAAATTAATACTTGCAAGTTAAACACAATATTTGAACCACAATGCCATGTGGGTACTTTTTCGCGTATCATTCTGTACATGTCGAAAATCCACGCAATAACTGTCGCGGCGATATTAATAGTATATTCGGTCCAGCAGTGATGTGTTCTTTGTGTTGTTTTCTCACAAAAAGCGTCATCTGTGATGTATACCGCTTAATTTTCAAAACAAATCGATACAATTTTTAAACGATTTTAAATTTCTTAACGGTTACGCGTTAATTTATAACAAACAATATGTCATTTAAAAATGTCTTGAGAATCCTTTAATTACGACTCGAAAGTACGAATATTTCATCCGTTTTCTTCTTTCAAAAGAAAAAGGGCGGTTGTCCGAAAGGGCTGTACTTTTCAAATGCCCCAAATGCCGCCCCCAAATCGTGTGCCGCCCGGGGCGGACCGCCTCCACCGCCCCTCCAGCTACGCCACTGCATGGCGGATGTGTGCCTGAGTATACCACGTTGTATAACCCCAAATTATATGTTATGTGCAAAGTGTAGTTGTTTTATTGAAACCAGTTCTTCAGAGGATTATTGTATGCAATGTTATGTATTGAGAGAACGCCTATTAGATATATTAATAAGTAAAACATAACAAAGAGGTTACATTGGTGTCTGAAGTGAACAAACATTGAATTGTTATCACGAGAGATATTCGTGGAAGTGGCAATTATTTTGTGTATTCAAAAGAGGGAAGTATTAATTGAAGGCAGAAATATAGTGAGCCATCATAATTTATGTATATTCAAGTTCGTAAGCAGCAGTAAATAAATTTGTGTAATTCAATGAAATATTTGATACAAGAATTTTTCAATATTACGGCTTAAACGCACGTGACCACTGCGTGCGCTGTGTAAAACTGGGTCGCGCAGTATAGGCCTACTGTCGTTGGCATGCAGTGTGTATGGTGACACACAGTGAACGTATATACGTCAGAAAGCTCACTGGTGCTGGTTGATTCCAGGAAATATTTGTAAACAAACCTTGAACTTGAGAAGCTATGGACTATTAACAACTGTGTCAGTGTAAATTATAAATCAAGGAACGGAATTTGTATTAATTCATTGTGTGAAAAGTGTGATAATTTCAATTTTGGATCAATGGAGTGAACTGTCTAAAGTCCAAAGTGTCTGAAAACTACTCTAAAGTTCAAAAATTGGAAAAATTGACTAAGTGACTTATTTTTTTCTAAACTTTGGACCATCGGATGTGTTATGTCATTCTGAGGGAGCGTATATATAAAGTGTACTTAAGATCCCGTGTGAGGATGCTTTGTTGCCTCGTGTTGTCAAAATCAAATTTAATGGTTTAGATGTGTCACTTATTTGGACCGAACGTATTTTGAAATCAAAATTTTACATTTGGAGGATTTATACCTTAATTAATAAATACTTACATTCAATACATAATTGCTTGACTCATACTATTCCATGACCCCCTTTCCACTCCATGGCGGACTATGGGGCAAGTGATGTAGCGTTCACACGTTTTTAGCCACCACTAACGAGCAGGGGAATGTGTGGCCAGCACAATGCCCCAGGGGCCATGCCAGTGCCTGGGCTCGAACACGGGACTCGGGATCTGCCTCGGATGGATAGTCCAGTGCGCTACCACTTAGACCATCGCGCCCCAGTATAAAACTAAACATGGATTACTACGAAAAATTCACGGCCATAGCTAAAGAATTTGGCGTAAGTGGAAAAGAATTGAAAGACTTTGTTGAAGAGAAAGTCAAGGAAGCCAAAGAAGAAGAAAGAGCAATGCAAAAATATTGCTGAAGAAAAAGAGAAGCTAAAAATAGCCAGAGAAGAAGAGATGCGAAAAATAGCCAAAGAAGAAGAGAGACAAAAACAAATAATTGAAAGAGAAGAAAGAGTTGCAAGAAGAGAACTTGAACAACTTCAAATTGACAAGGTAAAACTACAAATTGATTTAGAGAGTAGAGGCCACAATCCTGGTAATGACACAAATAGAAAGTCAGCACCGAAGGACACTATCAAAGTTAGAAAATATGATAGCCAGAAAGAAAAAATGGATGTTTATCTGGATTATTTTGAATCCATAATGGCCATGAAAGGTTATGATGAAGAAGATTGGCCAGCACAACTGATGACTCAACTAACTGGAGAAGCATTTGAAGCTTACAACAGTATAGCCAAAGAAGACAAAAACTTATATAAAAATGTCAAAAAGGCACGTCTATGTCATTTCGGAAAGCCAGAAAATGATTATAGAAAAGAATTTCATGAAATGAGAATGAAGATGGACAAAGATCCACAGATCATAGTACATGAAGCACAAGTTAAATTAACAAAATGGCTGGAACTGACAGCAATAGATACAAGCAATGCAAAGGCCATACTAGACATGGTGTTAATTGACAAGTTCTTAGAAAATGCAACACCAACTCTATTCACATATTTAACTGATGAGAAAGTTCGTACTCAAGCAGAGATAAAAAATGCATTACGAACATTCAAAGACTCTCATCCGAATGTGGAAATGGATAAGAGACAAGCTATATTTGCAGCAATACATATAAAAAACCAAGAAAAAAGACAAGGAATGAGAAACCAGAGTCTGCCAAACCAAGGTAACAGACAAACTATTTACTGGTACTGTAACAAGCCAGGACATATGGCGAGGCAGTGTTACCACAATAAAGGACAACCAAATAGGGTGTCACCTAATGGCAGCCCTATAAGAAAGAAAACAGAAGAAAGATCAAGACAAGGTCATTTTGAAAGCAAAGGTAGAAGATCATGGAGAGGCAGATATAATCATGACTCCAGATACATAAATTATGATCAGCTCTGGAGAAGGAATGACTACCAAGATGGAGATGATAAAGGAAAAATGAAACAAGAAGAATCAAAATCTAGTAATACTGTGGCCACTATAAAGGATCATGGAACGCTGAAATTCTACCCAGTTTACATCAACGATAGAAAATGTATGTGTCTTCGTGATTCGGGATGCACAACGATTGTGGTCCATAGTAGGATGGTGGAAGAAGAAGAATATGATGGGCAAAAAGACACACTAATAATGGCTGATGGCACAAAGAGAGAGTGTCCAACTGCTATTTTTACCATCAACTCACCCTGGTTTCAAGGTGAAGTTCGAGCCAGAGTTTTGAAAGATGCCATTTGTGATCTCATCATAGAGGAATATTGAAGGTGTTGTTGACAATTCTGATGAAGTATTCAAGGCTGGGTGTGACAACAGCTATCAATTATGTGCTACTGTACAAACAAGAGCCACCACAAAAAGAAAAGAGAACATAGACATTGAGGTTAATGAGAAATTTGAAATAGGAAGCCAACTCATGCCAAAACAAGAGTTCAAACAACTACAAGAAGAAGATAACACAATCATGGAGATAAAAATGAAACTTATCAAAGACAATGAAACAGACCACAACAAAAGTTACAAGGTAGATAAAGGCATATTGATAAGCATTGCACAGGAAGGTACGTGCAAAAGAGTGGTTCTTCCGAAAAAGTTACAGGAAACCATTATTAAAAAGACACATGACAGTCCTTTAGGTGGACATATGAGCGCCACGAAAACAATTGCTACAATAGCAGAAAACTTTTACTGGCCTAAAATGACTAGGCAGATAAAAGAATACATCAAAAAATGTACAGTGTGTCTATGACATAATCCCAAAGATGGAAAACACACAGCGCCAATACAGTCATCTGATAAGGCAAACTTCTTATTCGAGAAAATTGCCATAGACCTAATAGCACCATTCAAACAGATGTCAAAGAAGAAACATATGTATGCTCTAACCATAGTGGACATAGCCACCAGATGGGGTGAAGGTATTCCACTGAAGCGAATAGATGCAGAAAGTATATGCAATGAATTACTTAATGTTTTCAGCAGATATGGTTTTCCTCAGACCCTTCTTTCAGACAATGGCAGTCAATTCAAGGGACAGATGACACAAGCTATTATGAAAATGTTAAATATTACACAAGTGCACAGCACCATTTACCATTCACAATCAAATGGAGTGATTGAAAGACTAAACAAAACCATCAAGAATATGCTATTAAAGGTTACAGTAGACCATGAAGACAGATGGCATGCATATTTACCTTTAGTACTATTTGCATACAACAGCAGCAAGCATGAAAGCACAGGTTTTAGTCCTTTTGAGTTAATGTTTGGTCAAAACCCTGCAAGTCCTTTGAGAAATTTCAAGGAAAGGCTTATAAGCAAACAAGATGCCATACAGGACAGATATCAGCTGATGTCAGATACTAGAGATAAAATACTCTACAGTATTGAATCATCAAAACAAAGACTAATCAAGCAAAGTACAATACATAGAGAAATAAAAAATAAACACAGACAATTAAGAACATTTGAGCCAGAACAACAAGTCTTAGTATTGTTACCAAACGCAAAGAATGAAATCACATGGGAAGCTCCATACAACATTGAAGAAAAACTTAGTGATGTCACATATAGTGTCAATATAAAAGGACACTTTGATAAACTAAGAGCATATGGTGACAATAAAGAAGAAAAATAAACCGTAAATATCATCAGCAAAGAAAATGATGAAAATGACAATACAATGAAAAAGAACAGCCCTGACAATGAAAGAATATCATCTGACATACCAGATAATAAGAAACACAGAGTAATGAAAATTTTACAAAAATACAAAGGTGTCATAACAAAAGAAACAGGAAACACAAAAACTGTGATTCATAAGATACAAGTATTAGAACATGAACCTTTCAAGACTAAAGTATAATCTATTCCAATGGCATATAGAGAAACAGTAAAACAAGAAATTGATTACCTACTCAAAGAAAACAAAATAAGAAAAGCAGTTGAAGCCAACTATACCTCACCAACTGTTATAGTAAAAAAGAAGAATGGAAAGATTCGACTATGCTGTGATTACAGACAATTGAATAATATTACAAATTGGACCATGAACCTATTGGAGACCCAAGAGACATTATAGACAGAATTGGTAATTCCAGAATATTCACTACATTTCACTTAAACAGAGGTTTTTGGCAGATAAATGTGGATCCTGATTCTGTCAAATATACTGCATTCATAGCCATGGATGAAGTGTATGAATGGTTAGTGATGCCATTTGGATTAGTAAACAGTACAGCCACTTTTAGCAGATTTATGAAAGTGATGTTACAATGCATTCCAAATGTGGTACATTATGTAGACGACGTATGTATCCACACTAAAGATTGGGAAACACATATCCATACACTTGAAGCTGTACTGGATAAACTCAAGCAATATAATGTGACAATTTCAACAGAAAAGATCAACATTGGAAAGAAATATATTGATTTTTTTGGATACAGATTAGGAGGTGGTGCAGTCATTCCTACTGCAGAGAATGAAAACAAGATCTTCAACAAGTCAGTTCCAAAATCTAAGAATTAAGTGCAAGCCCTGCTGGGACTATGTAACTTTTTAACAGAAGTTACAAAAACACAGATATTCGAAAATTTCAGTTTTCAGGAGATTGCCTCAACGCATTAGAGAACATTCAGGAAGCATTTAGGAAGAAACCCATCTTGGTTACACCTCAATGGGACAAACCTTTAATTGTTTCTACTGATGCATCGTCCATTTCATTAGGAGCGTGCCTCATGCAAGAACATGATGGTATCCTACATCCTATACAGTATCTGAGCAGAAATTTGACCAAAACAGAGTGTAACTACAGCACCATAGAGAGAGAATGTTTAGCCATAGTGTGGGCTCTACAAAAACTTCAAAAATACCTTCTAGGTAGAACATTCACTCTTCTAACAGACCACAAACCACTTGTAGCATTCAACAAGAAGAAAATCAACAACGCAAAAGTAAACAGATGGGCTAGTGCTATAAGACGACTACAAATGTGACATTAAACCTGTTAAAGGAAAAGACAATGTGGTTGCAGACATATTAAGTAGAATGACAATAAATAAAGACATTCTGTGAATTCCTAAATGATAAAACCAGAGACTGTATTAATATTAGTATTTTTATTCGCTGAACAATAAACAAGGAGCAGTGTTTGAATTCCAATGGACAATATATTTAATTTTAATTTTATGAATATTGATAGTTAAAAGTATTTTACTTACACAAAATTACAGATGTGTTTAAAATTTCAGTTTCATTTTTTCAGTACAGGTAGATTGTTGAAGTCCTACAGATTTTTTCTCTTGATCTTTAGGTCTAGATGTTGTGTGTAAGGCAATGAATGTCCATTGATGATAAATATTTTAAATTTGAATCTACATGTAGATTAATTTGATTTTAAATACGACCAAAAATGTTGTATTTCATAAACATTTTTTTTTGAAGGATGGGGTTGAATGTCACGTGTGAATCGCATGTTGGATGACGGAGAGATCACGTGAGTGAAAGCGCGGGAAGAGATGGGGTAGATGGTTCGAGATTATTATCAGTGTTGGAGAGTTCCGTGGGTAATGGCGGATTGTCTGGCTGAGGACTCCACGTTGTATAACCTCAAATTATATATGTTATGTACATAGTATACATATTAAAGTTGTTTTATTTTTATTGAAACCAATTCTTCAGAGGATTATTGGATGCAATGTTATGTACTGAGAGAACGCCTACAAGATATATTAATAAGTAAAAACATAACAAAGAGGTTACAGTTTCCCTTCTGCGTCACTCGTTATGAGAAAATTCGCTCGTTAAGTGAGCACCTTTTTCCACAAAAATATTGCTCGTTATGAGAAAATCTCGTTATAAGAGGTTTGCCTTATCTGAACATGAAATGCCTTCGCGACATTTTTGCGAACCACCTTTAAAAAAGTCTGGGTACGGCCTTGTTATATTTGTTCTTTAATAACACCATTAGTTAAATCATTAAACCTTGAAACACTAGAGGATAGAAGAACCAAGAGTAAAGGAGTAATCATTCATAAAGCAATTAACTCTAATTTAGAAATACAACACAAAGATAACTTAATACAACCCTCAGATAGACATAAGGATAAAAACACCTTTCTTATTCCGTATGCAAGAACAAACTCATACAAATTTTTGTTCTTCCCGTCCGGAATTCAGGCGTGGAATGAGTTGCCTGAAGAAACCAGGAAAGCCAACACTTTATCAACATTTAAAACTCTAATAAGAATGCAGGACTAAACACAAACCATAGATAAGCGTAGGACGCAATAATCTTCTGTATAGAAGGAGCGTCTGAAACAGATAAGATAAGATAAGATTCTCTTTATAAAGCCTAAGTTTTTGTTTAATTTTTTAATTACTTCATTGATATGGGGATTCCATGATAATTTCTCGTTAATTATTTGTCGTTCAATTTTTGGTCATTAAATAAATGTCCCTTCTCAATATTTCTTTCAGAATCCATGACGTTGTTCGGTGCTTCCAGTGGCAATTTTAGGAAAAACCTAGACAACACGTCTAAAAAACAAAACAAAAACAACCTAGATCAGAAAAAAATAGAAACCCTAAAAAAAACAAAGATGTCGTTACACTCGTCACAAAGCTTCGCAAAAAAAATACAAGCCGTATTTCTTTTTTGAAAATGAGCATGTTTTAAACCATTTTTTTAAATTGTCATTCAAGTGTATATTTAGTGTGAGGCTTCACTCTTATATCGTGACACGTATGAAGTTATTTAAAACGTCATTAAATAAATTGTAAGCAATCAAATATTTAAGTGAATCTTTGGTTTAAAGTTGCGCACTTTTGATGTGACGTCACAGTTCTTAAACACTCCCTCCCTCTTGTCACACATTGTCACAAAAGTGTGATTACACTCCTAGAGTCCAAGAAGCGTGTCGTAATTTATGGACGGCCCCTAAGGTATTAGTATGTTCTAGATAACTATTTGTAAAAATATAATTACATCTGCATTTATTCATCACTTATGTCTTCTTTCTTATAAATCTTATTGGCAATCTTATCCCCATTCTTGGACTCATTCTTATTTTATCTATTACAGACGCTCCTTTTATACAGAAGATTATTGAGTCCTACGTTTATCCATTGATTATGTCTCATCTTGCATTTGTTTGAGTTTTAAATGTTGGTTTTCCTCGTTTGATCAGTCAACCCATTCCATTTCAGAATTGAGGACGGAAAGATGGAGAACTTGAATGTGTTTGTTGTTGCATACAGAATAGGGTTTGTCATTATTAACCGGAAGTCTAATAATAGAACTTTATACAAATCTATTTTCATCCGGGTATTCTGTAAGGACAGTTAGTAAACTTGTCTTCGTTATTCCTATAGAAATTAAGCTTTTTTAAAAACTTTTTCACAAGAGTAATTTTAGCAAATTTTATATATCCAAACAATTAGAATTTTTTGCCCACAGTCTTTCCAAACACATGCGTGTATGTAGTAAACATTTTTTATGGAGGAAAAGGTCCTACAGAAAATTTTCAAAACCTTAATTTTATATAATCTATATATATAAATCAATGTATGTATGTGTGTATGTGTGTGCGTGTGTGCGTGCGTGCGTGCGTGTATGTATATATGTATGTATGTATGTATGTATGTATGTTTGTATGTATGTATGTATGTATGTATGTATGTATGTATGTATGTATGTATGTATGTATGTATGTATGTATGTATGTATGTATGTATGTATGTATGTATGTATGTATGTATGTATGTATGTATGTATGTATGTATGTATGTATGTATGTATGTATGTATGTATGTATGTATGTATGTATGTATGTATGTATGTATGTATGTATGTATGTATGTATGTATGTATGTATGTATGTATGTATGTATGTATGTATGTATGTATGTATGTATGTATGTATGTATGTATGTATGTATGTATGTATGTATGTATGTATGTATGTATGTATGTATGTATGTATGTATGTATGTATGTATGTATGTATGTATGTATGTATGTATGTATGTATGTATGTATGTATGTATGTATGTATGTATGTATGTATGTATGTATGTATGTATGTATGTATGTATGTATGTATGTATGTATGTATGTATGTATGTATGTATGTATGTATGTATGTATGTATGTATGTATGTATGTATGTATGTATGTATGTATGTATGTATGTATGTATGTATGTATGTATGCATGTCTGTTATAGCTGACTAAACCATTCATCCGATCGCCATGAAACTATTGGAGACTTTTGAGTACGCTCCTGAGATGGCAATAGGCTACTTTTTTTTCAAAATTTAACACTCATGGGGCGCCGGGGGCCCATAATGAGAATTTTTTCTAATATGAGCTATATAAAAATTAGTTTAAGGCTTAGCTGCTTGGAAAATGAATGGATCTTGACCAAACTTGGTACATAACAACTTGATAGCCTATATTAAAGTACCATATGGCATTGAACTCCTAATGTCAATTCCTTCGGGGCCGGGGCCCGAAATCTTTTTTTTTGTAAGCGTTATATACTTTATTCCCGTTATGATTTACACGATCTTGAAAAGCATTGACTAATATATCTATCATGATCCAGATTGAAATGAACAGCCATTTTAAAGTTAATTTATTGCACCGATTGGGCCCGGTGGCCCTTAATGTTGTTTTTGCTAAACTATAAATATAAAAATCAATGTATGTCTGTGTGCATGTCCTTTATAGCTGACTAAACCATTCATCCGATCATCATGAAACTTTTGGAGACTGTTGAGTACACACCTGGAATGGTAACTGGTAACTAAATTTATCACTCATGGGGCGCCGGGGGCCCATAATGTCATATTTGTTGCTTATATGAGCTATATAAAATTTAGTTTCAGCGCTAGCTACTGTGTAAATTGATGGATCTTAACCAAACTTTGTATATAAAAATTTGATAGCCAATATTAAAACACTAAAGGGAATTGAACTCCTAATAGCCATTCCTTCGGGGCTGGGGGCCCAAAAAGTTCTTTTTCTTAAACGTTTTGTATTTTATTCACCATTCAATTATTAACAATCTTGACAAATAATGACACATGAATCCATTATTATACAGATTGAAATGAACAGGTGTTTTGAACTTTATATCTTGCACTGAATGAGCCCTGGGGCCCTTAATGTCGTTTTTTGCTTATTTGAGCTGTATAAAATTTAGTTTTTGCGTTAGCTACTGAGTAAATGAATGGATCGTAACCAAAATTTGCATACAAAAACTTAGTAGCCCATATTAAAATAATTAAGGTTTCTGAACTTCTAATGTCAATTTATTCGGTGCCGGGGGCCCCAAATGTATTTTCTTCGTATATGTTTAAGATATTTTTCCCCATTCAATTTTTCACGATCTTGAGGAATATATCTATGAGGAAACTGAATTAAATGAACAGGTTTTTGAAATTGACAACTTTCACCGAATGGGTCCAGGGGCCCCTAAATATCGTTTGTTTCCTTATATTAGCTGTATAAAAATTAGTATTTGCGTAAAATACTGAGAAAATTAATGTATCTTGACCCATCTTACTATATAAAAACTGAAGGGTCTATATTTTATTACTATAGGGCACTGAACTCCTAATTTTCATTACCTTGGGGCAGGGGGCCCAAAATGTCTTTTTTAGTAAATGTTTAATATTTTATCGTCCATTCAATATTGAGAATAAATATAAATAAATGTATGTATTTTGAAATTTATTCAAATTAACATGTCTTTCGCAATTTATTTCTTGCGATAATTAGGCCCTAGGGCCCATAATGTCGTTTTTTGCTTATATGAGGTATAAAAAAATAAGTTTATGCGTTAGCTACCGAGTAAACGAATAGATCTTAACAAAAAGTTGTATACAAAAAGTTGGTAGCCCATATTAAAATACTATAGGGCACAGAAATTCAAATTTCCATTCATTCGGGGCCTGGGACCCGAAAATGTCTTTTCATCGTATATGTTTAAGATAGTTTTCCCCATTTAATTTTTCACGATCTTAAGGAATATATCTATGAGGAAACTGAATTAAAATGAACAGCATTTTTTAAATTGACATCTTTCACCAAATGGGCCCAGGGGCCCCTAAATTTCGTTTTTTCCCTTATATTAGCTGTATAAAAATTAGTATTAGCGTAAAATTCTGAGAAAGTTAATGAGTCTTGACCCATCTTAGTATTTAAAAACTCAAGGGTCTATATTTTATTACTATAGGGCACTGAACTCGTAATTTTCTTTCCCTCGGGGCAGGGGGCCCAAAATGTATGTTTAATATTTTATCGCCCAGTCAAATTATACCAATATTGAGAAATATAAATAAATTTATGCATTTTGAAATTTATTCAAATGAATATGTGTTTCGCACTTTATTTTTTGCAATAACTGGGCCCTGGGTCCCTTACTGTCGTTTTTTGCTTATACGAATTTTATATAAATTAGTTTAAGCGTTAGCTACTGAGTAAATGTTTGGATCTTAACCAAATTTTGTATAGAAAAACTTGGTAGCCCATATTAAAATACTCAAGGCTTTTGAACTTCTAATGTCATTTTCTTCGGTGCCGGAGGGCCCCAAATGTCTTTTTTCATATATGTTTAAGATATTTTTGCCATTCACTTTTTAACGATCTTGATAAATATATCCATGATGAAACTGAATTGAAATGTAAAGGTTTTTGAAACTGACATCTCTCAGCGAATAGGCCCGGGGTCCCTTTATGTAGTTTTATTCACTATATTAGCTATATTAAAATTAGTTTAAGCGTTAGATAATGAGAAAATGAATGGATTTTGACTAAAGTTAAAATATAAAAAGTTATGAACCTATAATATATTACTATAGGGCACTGAACTCCTAATGTCCATTCCCTCGGAGCTTGGGGCCCCAAATGTCTTTTTTGCTGCACTGTAACAATTTAATTCCCCATTCAATTTTACACGATATTGAGAAATTTAGCTTGACTACAATGGCAAGAAAAAAATTAAATTATCACTCATTTTTTGGCTGGGCCCCTTAATATCGTTTTTCCTTTTGTAAGCTTTTTAATTATTAATTTATTTATCAGTTTGCTATTAAACTTGGGCTTTTTATTTGCTCACTTCCCGGAATGTTTATGGCATAATTCTTTTAAAACATACCAATCATTGGTTTCTTTCAATTTATTCATTTTTAATGAGATCGTTGCAACGTACGACGGGTCTGTTAGTTTTAAATAAAAATATAAGTATAAGGTTATATTATTTGATATATTATATAATGCGAAGTAGAACGTCCTTGCGAGAGTGAATTTATTTTAACATTTAAATGGATTATGACTATAATTTTTAAGTTCATTCTCTCGTTCGTCCGTGAATTTTATTCATTCATTCTATTTACTACTAATACTAATGATGTAATTATAATTAAGGTCATAATCTTAGTGTAAGTTTATTACTAATAAATACTAATAGGCATATATATGTTATATGAACCAATGAAAACAATTTATATTAAAGATAAGTTTGCTAGGACTAGTACAAGTGCTAACTAGTCAACTAGTGTTTACGGCTCCGACTACCGAAAGGCCACTGTTAGACTCGTCTTAAAAAATGCGTAGGCTTATTTATTTACAATTTTTAATTAAAATATCAATATAATGTTAAATTATGTGATATATTATATTATGCGAAATGGAACCTCCCTGCGAGTATGATTTATGTAAATGAATTAGTGACTCGGCTCTGACTGAGGCTCTAGTTCTAGTTCATTTGCTCGTTCGTCCTTGAACTTTATTATTTCATGCTATTTACTACTAATACTAATGATGTAATTATAATTTAAGTCACAGAAGGAGTCATATGCTGAGCATGCACTCAATCCTGAGTGAGAGGCGCCTGCGGTGGTTAGGACATGTCCGCAGGATGAGCTCGGAGCGCATTCCAAAAGCCTTGCTTTACGGTGAGCTGGCAACTGGTATGCGGAAGAGAGGACGCCCCTGCATGCGCTTCAAGGATGTCTGCAAGAAAGACATGACTCTGGCGCAGATTGACCATAAAACGTGGGAGACCATTGCTGAGGAGCGCACCTCCTGGCGGGTAAAAGTGCGCGAGGGCATTCAAGTCGCGGAAGTTTCCCTTACAGCCAGGAGCGAGGAGAAAGGGCCAGGAGAAAGAGAAAGGGGGGTAGAGGAGCAGGAGGAAACGCCATCATCCCATGAGGATGGACGGATGCCATAGGATAGGAAATATAATTAAAGTCATAATCTTAGCGTAAGTTTATTAGTAATAAATACCAAGGCATTTATTTTTATAAGGACCAAGGAAGACAATCAATATTAAAATACATAAATTTGTTAATAATTGACTACTATTGTATTACTATTCCGCTAGGACTAGTGTTTACCGTAGTTACGACTATCGAACGACAGCTTACACTCATCTTTAAAAATGTTTAAACTTATTTATATAAGTTTTAAGTCTTAGGCATTTAAATAATTTATTTAGCTGCAAAACTAAGTGTATAGAAATATTTTTTGCACAAAAATTGCACCTAGAAGATAGTTTTTTTAGTGAGATCAGTGTATCAAAATACACTGTTGTAATGGATGTTTCAGAAATATTTGACCTGAATCTAAAAATAGCCCAATGACCGAATGAGTTATGACGTTTTCCGGTCTTAGAAATGACTAACCCTATAGGACAAGTTTTTTTAAAAATAACTATGTCTATCTGAGTGTTGTATTACATTATCTTTAGTCTAGACTTTATACCATGCATAATTGAGAAAATATTCTCTCAACGGAGACAGAAGAAAATGATAGAGATTTTTAAGGCTAATAAAATTGAATATTTAAGCTCATTCAAGTTGTTTTATCTTGCACCAAAATTTTTCAGACAGATGGCGCCACCTTTCGAATGTAGTAGCATAGAAAAGCCATAGATATAATAATGTAACATCATAGCGGCTAAAAATACTGTTGCCACCTACTGCTGATTTTTATTTTTGAAAAATCGTGATTTTATTGATGTTAATTGCACATATTTATTTATTTTGGTACTTTCACATCGTATATTTACTTTTTAAAAAATATATTTTTATTTATTATTTTTTGAAAGACTAGATTATGGCTATTTTTTATATAAAAACCTAGAAACCTAGAAAAGGTAAAACGAACCATAGATCTATGTTGAAAACCTAGCTCTGGCAGCACTGATGTCATTTCCCAGTTAACGACACGTAATCTGGATTTCCCAATGTTAAGTTGGTCCTGGTATCGATATCAAAAGTTTCAGTCGAATACAGTCTAAAATTAAAACCACGTAATTTCTGGAAAGGAAATCGGGCGGTACTTTGTGACCTTGTTGGTCACGTGGGTTTGGTTTTATAAAGTTATATTTTATTATTTAAAAAAAGAAAAAAAATTATTAGCTATAATCTTTAAAAGGCGTATCTTCATTTAGTATGAAACCTATATTTGATGTATATAATATATGTGACGTCATAATATTCAGCAGACCACGGGGGCTGAGTGCTACATTTACGAATATAAACGCACACGAGAAAGGTTAAACTGAGAAAACTATATGACTATATCCAAATTAATGACTCATTCAATAGCCAATGGTCATTTCCGTCAGCCTTGATGGCCATTGGTTTATGTTATAATTTAATGAGGAAACTGTGGCATTAAAAAATCATGACAAGACAATATTAACAAGAGAAATAGTTTACGTCTGAAAACAAACAATATTTTAAAAGCTCAGTATCGAACAAAATACTTTTTTTACAAGATGTAAATAAATGCTGAAAAAGTCGATCAAAACTTACACCTGTTCCCAATGAAACATAAATAATCCACATTAAGTCTGAATTATTGAACACACTTGTACGGACCTGGCGGTCAATACGTCCGGTGAAGTCAGAGAAGGGCTTGGTACTAAGCAATCAGAACCCAACGTGTGGGTGTGACCGCACACTAAGCTATCCTCGAGTCACTGACCACGACAGCTTCACATATTGGAGTCATGCACCGACACCTTGACACGGGAAGTCACACTCACGGTGAACTGTGTAGTGAGATCAGGGACTACCCCCCCCCACCCCTACCTCCATCCCGCCTCGACACATTCCATCGGTTGAAATGACCTACTTAGTGTACTATATGAAGGTCAACATCACATGTAGGTCAGCATGATTTGTAGATCAACAATATGCCACACCTCTTACTCACCAGGTGGAAAGTAAAACATCGTACGATTCTGAAAGATTTTTTTAAAAAATCCTAATGCACAAGGGTTCTAACAATTGTGCAGTACAACTACCCATCTTTCATATTTAAAATTTAAGTAATTTTAATTATCGATAATCTAAAGATTTACTTGTCAATGTAAAAAACGGCAAAAAATGTTATTATATTTATAATTTATAATGATTAAAATTGACGTTTCTCCCTCCCGAACCCTCCCCCCCCCTCTCTCTGTTAATAGAAAGTAGCAAATGAAGTAAAACGTCATAAAAAAATATTACTCAAAACAAGTGTGTAAAGATATATTTTATTTTTATAAATTAATAAAAATTGTAAATAGATTATTTCAAATTTTGGTTTCCATTAAAACTAGGGCTGCGGAAATTAATGATTATTTTCTCGATTAATCGTTAACATTTTTTATCGATTAAAATTATTTTAATCGATAAAAATTCGATTAAAATTAAAGAAAATATTTATAATATTTTAAAACATTGTTATTAATAAATAATTAATTATTAATAATTAATAATATTTTTTTTTAACGTACAAACTTCTCCCACGTAATATTATAATTTATTTTATTACTGTATGTGGACCGGCAGACGTCAACAAAAAAAAATGTCTGACAGCATCAGCGCAGTTAAATATAAACATACAACTAGAAAGTTGAGCAAAAAGTTTGCTTTTAAGCAAACTGTGGATGGCAAAGTCGAAGATGGTGAAAAAGTTTACTGTGTTCACTGCCATAAACAATTCTCTTTTAAAGGATCAAATACATCGCTGACATACTACCTTCAGCACAAACATCCAATCAAGCATCAACACATTGTCATAAAATTTAGTTCAAAATATTCTTAATTTTCAATGTCCGTGAGAAATGTTTAGTTTAATGACGTCATAAATTTCTATTTTTTGCTTTAATCGAAATTATCGATTAATTAATAGATAATTTTTCAAAAGTTAACGATTAAATTTAAATTAATTAAAACCTTTCAACTACACAACTACTCCGACTTTTTCCCTAAGTTTTCGTTTGAAAGTCTTTATAAATAAAAAAAAACACATGATTTCCTTTTAAAACTTTTTAATAAACCAATGTCATCTAATTTCAGCCATTAAATAGTGAAATTACAAGCAATACTTGAATATATTCTGTCTGACATTTTTCTAAAATGTCATTGTACTCGGGATAAAGCCAATTTTTAAAAAAATTTATTAAAAAAAAATTGTTTTTGTTTGGGGGGGGGGTCTGGTTGACATCATGCGCTTACCACTTCCTGGGGGTCACCTCTGCCACTATTTTGGTTTGAAGTTAAATAAGGTAAAGATATCGAAATGTAGGTCTAGTTCAGTCATCGGATCAGAAACACGCAGGTTAACAACTGCTATCTCTCAAGTGTTCCTCATGTTTTTGGACCTTGCCACAACTTTGTCACTTAGCTGTCACAGCTTTCTCTACAATTTTGCAAAACTTTTTCAAATAAAATAACTGTTTCGCTGTATATTAATTGTAAAATTGTGGTTCGTTTAGGATTGGTCGGGTGGGGGGGGGGAGGGGGGAACGAGAGCGGAGGTTTCATGCTCTTGTCATCTAACCCAGTGGTTCTCAACCTGCGGAGATGGTCTTGGTGGTCCTCGAGAAAAGGATGAAATTTGAATTTTTAAAATTAAAAACACGAAAATGCCTTGGTGACAATAAAACAAACAAACAACAACAACATCGTTTCCGCATTGAAGTTAGAAGATGAACTACGATGGAATCTTTCAAGTATTACATCTCGTTTCGATGTGCTGTGCTCAAATGTGCAAACTCAAAGCTCGCTCTAAATAAACTAATGTGGCGCCTTACTAATACTAACTACTGTTTAAATTTCTATTTTTTTTATAGTAAGTAATGAGAACTTAGTAATACTATAAGTATGAAACTGTTATAAGTGTCATTCGTCCGTTACAAAAGAATGGCATTACAATCTGTTTCCGTTCAATATTGTTTTTGGAGCACGCAACTCGTAGCATTTTATTATAGCTTACTAACTAACATTTTTCTAGTAACTAGTTACATACAAAATATGATTATATATATATATACATTTCCAGCACGGCATTAGCACAACTTTCGGTGGTGGTCCGCGGCTAATACACATTTTTTTCAAGTGGTCCTTGATTCTGAAAAGGTTGAGAATCACTGATCTAACCAAAAATGGGGGGAAAAAATTGAATTGTTTCCCCTTGCTGAGTCTCATTTATGGCCGTCATTATTTTATAATTTGGTCAAATACAACCATAAATAAATCTGACATCGTTCCCTGTCGTTATGGGACACGTAAACAAGGAACACAAACTGACAACTTTGGAAACGCTGCATTGAATAAAGCTCCACAAGTAAAATCGGGAAACCCCCCAAAACTCCCGGGGATTCAAAACGATTACTGAATACGTGTAGGAACTATGTGGCTACACTTCCGATACCGAAGCGGATTATTCAGCGTTGTAGGTGAGTTAATTCTTCATTTTAAAAATAATATTATCACTATTATTAGATCAATTACATCACCTAAGACAAATCAAAATGTCAACGTAGAGACCCGAAGTCTATGTGAAATGAAACTATTAAAAATATTGACTCGAACAACACGGCAGAATGAGATATTCGAGCTTTTTTAGTGCTCTAATTTCCAGTTTTCACAAATCCTGCTCAGACTGGTCTAGACGAAAAGTTATTTTATGATAGAAATAAACTGAAACACACTAGAAGTCTACCTAGAAAATATGTCACTAGGACCTACTGAAATTTCAAATGTTGGAGAAACCGATTTTTAAATATTACTTACACTTACATAACTTACATTAATAGTAGGGCTGCGGAAATTAACAATTAATTAATCGATTAATATTTTAAAAAAATTGAATAGATTAAAATTAATTTGATCGATTAAAATTCGAATAAAATTTAAAAAATATGTCTAATTTTGTTATTTTCCAATTAATTAATTATTATTATTAATATATATATATATTTATTATATATATATATATATATATATATATATATATATATCTATACTAAAAAAGGCAAAGCCCTGACTCACTGACTGACTGACTGATTGATCACTAATTCTCCATTTTCCCGTGTAGGTAGAAGCATGAAACTTTGGGAAGTTGTCAAGTACATTCTCACGAAGAAAATTGGCAAAAAAGAATTTTGAAATTCCCGCTCATGTGGGGCCTGGGACCCAAAAACGTTTTTTTTCCTTATGTGGCCTATATAAAATTTGAATATCACCAATTCTCCTATTTCCCGAGTAGGCAGAAGCATGAAACTTTGGGAAGTTGTTGAGTACAATCCTGCGATGGAAACGAGAGAACAATTATTTCAATTATCACTTCCTGGGGGGCGGGGGCCCAAATGAAGTTTTTTCCTTAAATGAGCTATATAAAAACTAAAAATCACTAATTCTCCTATTTCCCTTGTAGGTAGAAATATGAAACTTGGGGTAGTTGTTAAGTACACTTCCACAATTGCAAGAGACTAAAACAATATTTAATTTAACACTTATTGGGGGCAGGGGGCCCAAATGTATTTTTTTCTTTATATTTAAATCTGAATCATCACTAATTTTCCAACTTCCAGTGTAGGTAGAAGCATGAAACTTTGGGAAGTTGTTGAGTAGCCTCTCGCGACGAAAATTGGAGAAAAAGAAATTTAAAATTAACACTCATGGGGGCCAAGGGCCCAAAAACGTTTTTTTCCTAATGTGGCCTATATAAAAATTTGAATATCAATAATGCTCATATTTCCCCAGTAGGCAACTTCCCGTGTAGGTAGAAGCATGAAACTTTGGAAACATGATGAGTACCCTCTCACGACGAAAAATGGCTAAAAAGAATTTTAAAATTCATACTCTTAGGGGGCCGGGGGCCCAAAAACGCTTTTTCCTTATATGGACTAAATACAATATGAAAATCACTAATTTTCTTATTTTCCAAGTAGGCAGAAGCATGAAACTTTGGGAAGTTGTTGAATGCAATCCCGCGATGGTAACAGCCGAATTTTTAAAAAAATTATCGCCTTCTGTGGGCCGGGGGCCCAAATGAAGTTTTTTCCTAATATGAGCTATATAAAAACTGAAAATCCCTAATTCTCCTATTTCCCGTGTAGGTAGAAGCATGAAACTTGGGGTTGTTGTTAAGTACACTTCCGCGGTTTTAACAGACTAAAACATTATTTAAATTATCACTTACTGGGGCCCGGGGGCCCAAATGTAGTTTTTTTTCTAATATTAAAAACTGACTTATCACTAATTCTCAAACGTCCCGTGTAGGTAGAAACATGAAACTTTGGGAACATGTTAAGTACCCTCTCACGATGAAAAATGGCTAAAAGAATTTTAAAATTAATGCTCTTAGGGGGCCGGGGGCCCAAAAACGTTTTTTCCTTATACTGAAAATCACTTTATTCTCCACTTTTCCGTATAGGTACAAACAAGAAACTTTTGGAAGTTGTTGAGTACCCTCCCGTAGTGGTGGCATGCAAAAAAAATATTTAAATTATAAGTCACGGGGGCCGAGGGCCCAAATGTAATTTTTCTTTTATAAAAAGCTAATCGTCACAAATTCTATAACTTCCCTTGTAGGTAGAAGTTTGAAATTTTGGGAAGTTGTTGAGTACACTCCCGGGTTAGTAACAGGCGAAATTTGTTTGTTTACTTATCACTCACTGGGGGCCCGGGACACAAATGTAATTTTTCACCTTATATGAACTTAATTACAAATTTAAAATTTTTTTTGGATAAATGTATTTTTACAAAAGATAAAAACTTGATGGCCTATATTAAATTAAAATTGTATTCTTTCAATCTTTTGTAGCCTGGGGCCCCTAATCTCTTTTTTGTAAACGTTTAAGACATTTTAACCATTCGATTGCACTTGATTTTTTAAAAGCAAATGTTGATTAACAAATGTATTCATCATAATCCAAATTGAAATAAGCTGTTGTTTTGAACTATATATATTAAACAGATAGGGTCTCCGTCCCTTATTTTAGTTTTATTTAAAGATGTATTAATAGTCAATTTATTTTATTCATCCCTTGGTCATTGAACTTAAGGAAGTTTTTGGGTACGCTCCAGCGAAAGTTTCTGGCATTAAAAGTAAAAGTTTTAAAAACATCACTTATTAAGGGCTTGTGGCCCTAATATAACATTAGTTATATAAATGGTAAATTTTTCTTGAACATTTAAAGCTTTTTTACCATAAGATTTTAAATAATTTAAATAAATATAGACACGTATCTCTATCATGACCTACATTGAAATTCTCAGACCTTATGAGATATGCACATCCTGTATGGCATCATGATCTAGTCTGAAATCAATTGATGTTTTGAATTGGTGTAAAACGGGGTTTCAACACTTACTAAAATCCTAACTTCCGCAGCAGAGCGCGGGTATTTTGCTTGTCTATACCAGGGGTGCGCAACCTTTGGGCTATTGACGGCCGCATTAAAAAATACATTTTTGCCACGGCCGCCAAAAAATTTTCACTGAAAAACGAAACGGTAACTATCAAAAGTTTACATTTGGTAATAGCTGCTTCACTAACACTGTCCATGTAACTAAGTAGTCCAGAGTCCAGAAATTAGTGGCTGCCTTGCTCTTGGATGTTTGCCGAGAGTCGCGCAAAGTCCGGGCACTCGGTGGAAATCATCAGTCGTATTCCTGACGCCAGATTGGTGCCAACCAGTCGGGCCCGATATTTGTTCTTGAGATATTTCATTCGTAAAAATGACGCTTCGCACATGTAAGCGCTTCCAAACAGCACTAGAGTGTTTCTTGCTATTTCGCGAAGCTTGGGATACTCCACAGCTACTTTCAATGTCTCCATTAGATCGTTTTTGTCCTCGAATTTCTTCAAATGCTGAGCGTTATTTTTTAGTTCGATCAATTCCATTTGGACATCCAACGGCGCACTCTCTGGCCCAACCAAATGTGGAGAAGCAACGAGTCTCAAATTTTCTGAGATCTTGTCGAAATCCTGAAAACTTTCTGCGAATTCCAACAGCACTTCGAGGCGCCTGAAAAGGATGTAGCCGGAATTTCATCTTTTCTTATTTCATGGCTCTCGATTAGAGCGGTGAGTTGCTGGAAATGATAGAGATTGAGCTGTTTGATATGACTTTGTAGAAGACGAAATTTGTCACAGAAATCCTGTACTCGTCTGTGCATGAGGCAAACTGTTGTTCCCTTGCCTTTCAGAGCCACGTTAAGGCAGTTGATATAAATTAACAAATCTACAAGGAAGGCTATAGAGATGTTAAGAAGGTTTGGTTCTGCAGTGGGCAGTCCTTGTTTTTCGTGGCATAAATTTCCAGTATTTCTTTTCGTAGCAACAGAACACGGCGAGATGTTTGTCCCTGAGACAACCAACGAACGCTGGTGTGGTACAGAATATCTTCAGCCGTCGAATCATTTGTGTGAAGAATTTGTATGAATTTGCAGTGGTGAAGAGCATTCGTGCGAATGAAAAGAATAATGCGATTCACATCCTTCAGAATGTCATCCAAATCAACAGATTTAGAACACAGCGCCTCCTGGTGAATAATGCAATGCAGATTTATGAGCTGGTCAGTACCGTGATCCTTCAACACATAATCAGAAAATCTAGCCACGAAGCCATTTTGCTTACCAACCATGGCAGGCTGTACAGGTGCCTCGCACGTTCTACAGATCAACGTGCGAGTCGATGCAAGCTTTTTAAACTGCCAAAATATGTCTTCTCCTCGAGTTTGAGTAACGATTGTCTCCATGGAGAGCAGACCCTCGCACAATTCAAATGTTGGGGATAGTGAGCGAATGAATATGAGTAGCTGCGCTGAATCTGAAATGTCCGTAGATTCATCAACAGCCAGTGCAAACAGGCTTTCCTCCTTGTTAATCTTTGCCTGTATGGAGATTTTCAGCTGCTCGGCAATATTACTTTGATGGCGTTGCACGGTATCGCGTGACAGAGGAATCAAAGAATAATCCGTTTCTTTACCTGGATGAATGCACTTAACAACATCCATGATACAACTTTTTCCGAGTCCCCCATCGGAATAAGGCTTTCCAGCGACACCGAGACGATAGGCCACTCGATAGGAAGCTTCACTGCGCGTATTCGTAGACTTAACAAAAGCAGACATGACCGAGGTCTGTTGTCGAACATTCCTCTTTAGATTTTCCATGCAGATCTTCCTTGAATTACCTTATAACTGTGCATAGTTGTGTGATGCGTGTCTGCAAAAATTTTGCTTGGCATTGTTCCATTTGACAGTTTTCACAACATCGCCGCAGATTAGACACTGCATGAAATGTTCGCATCACACGGTTTCGGCGCGCTTCAATATTAGGCTGCTATACTTCAAAGGCCTGTCCTCATTAGCTACAGCTGCAGCCTAACACCAGTGTGGCTAGAGCTATTTCAATGTCTGAGCGCTAAACACTACAGCTAATGCTACACCTGCCGGAGTCGTTATTTGTTTCGAAATAACAAGTGCTTTTAAGATTGTAAATGAATATTTGATATTTCGTTTACAACTTTACATAATATATTGTCAAACTGCAAATATTTGACGGTCGCAGGTTATTATAATTTAAAAAGATTTCCACGGCCGCACATTTTCGTGCCCACTGCCGCATGCGGCCGAACGGCCGCAGGTTGCGCTACCCTGGTCTATACTAATAAAAGGCAAAGCCCTGACTGGCTCACCACTAATTCTCCAACTTCCCGTGTAGGTAGAAGCATAAAACTTTGGGAAGTTGTTGAGTAGCCTCTCGCGACGAAAATTGGAGTAAAAGAATTTTAAAATTAACACTCATGGGGGCCGGAGCCCTAAAAGTTTTTTTCCTTATATGGCCTATATAAAATATGAATATCACTAATTCTCCTATTTCCCGAGTAGGCAGAAGCATGAAACTTTGGGAAGTTCTTGAGTACAATCCCGCGATGGTAAAATATTTAAATTATCACTTCCTGGGGGCTGGGGGCCCAAATGTAGTTTTTTTCTTATATAAAAATCTGACTCATCACTAATTCTCCAACTCCCCGCGTAGGTAGAAGCATGAAACCTTGGGAAGTTGTTAAGTAGCCACTTGCGACGATACTCGGCGTAAAATAATTTTAAAATTCACACTCATGGGGGCCGGGGGCCTAAAATCATTTTTTTCCTAATATGGGCTTTATTAAAATGAAAAATAAATAATTCTCCTATTTCCCGTGTAGGTAGAAGCATGAAACTTGGGGTAGTCATTAATTACACTTCCACAAAGGTAAAAGGTGAAAAGTATTTCAATTATCACTTACTGGGGGCCGGGGGCCCAAATCTATTTTTTTTCTTATATTAAAAACTGAATCATCACTAATTCTCCAACTTCCCATGTAGGTAGAAGCATGAAACTTTGGGAAGTTATTGAGTAGCCTCCGGCAACGATAATTGTTGTAAAATAGTTGTTAAAATAACACATATTGGGGCCGGGGGCCCAAAAACGCATTTTTCCTAATATTGACGATATAAAATATGAAAATAACAAATTTCCTTATTTCCCGAGGAGGCAGAAGCATGAAACTTTGATAATTTGTAGAGTACAATCCCGCGATAGTAACAGGCGAAAAACAATACTTAAATTATGACTTACTGGGGGCCGGGGGCCCATATGTAGTTTTTTTCTTATATTAGAAACTGTATCATCACTAATTCTCCATTTTCCCGTGTAGGTAGAAGCATGAATCTTTGGGAAGTTCTTGAGTACTCTCTCACGACGAAAAATGGTGAAAAGGAATTTTAAAATTCACACTCCTGGGGGCCGGGGGTCCAAAAGCGTTTTTTTCCTTATACTGAAAATCGCCATATTCTCCACTTTCCCGTGTAGATAGAAACATGAATCTTTGGGAAGTTGTTGTCCACTCCCTCGATGGGAGCCTGCAAAAAAAAATTATTTAAATTATCACTCACTGGGGGCCGAGGGCGCAAATGTACTTTTTCTTATATAAAAACTGACACAAAGCTAATTCTCTGATTTCCCGTGTAGGTAAAAGCATGAATCTTTTGGAAATTATTGAGTACACTCCCGCGATTGTAACAGGCCAAAAAAATATTTATATTTTCACTCACTGGGGGCCGGAGGCCCAATTTCTTTTTCTTATATTAAAAGTTAATCCACACAGAATCTCCAATTTCCCTTGTAGTTAGAAGCATGAAATTTGGGTAAGTTGTTGAGTACACGCCCGGGATGGTAACAGGCGAATTTCTTTTGGTTTAATTATCACTCACTTGGGGCCCGGGACACAAATGTAGTACTTTCAACTTATATGAGCTAAATTACAAAGAAAAAAAACTTTGGATACTGTGTAAATGTATTTTTACAAAACTTGGAAGGTACAAACTTGATGGCCTATATTAAAATTCGTTAGGGCATTAAAATGATATTTTTTCAATATTTTGTAGCCAAGGGCTTACTAAAATCACAACTTCCGCAGCTGAGCGCGGGTATTTTGCTAGTATACTAATAAAAGGCTAAGCCCTCACTGACTCACCACTAATTCTCCAATTTCCCGTGTAGGTAGAAGCATGAAACTTTGGGAACTTGCTGAGTACACTCTCACGACGATAATTGTGGGAAAATAATTTTAAAATTCACACTATGGGGGGCCGGGGGCCCCAAAAAGCAATTTTTCCTAATATGGCCTATATAAAATATGAAAATAACTAATTCTCATATTCCCCGAGCAATAAAATTTTGGGAATTTGTTAAGTACAAACCCGCGATGGTAACGGGCGAAAAAATATTTAAATTATCACTTCATGGGGGCCGGGGGCCCAAATGAAGTTTTTTCCTAAAACGAGCTATATAAAAACATAAAATCACAGATTCTCATCTTTCCCGTGTAGTTAGAAACATGAAACTCGGAGCAGTTGATAAGTACACGTCCACGATGGTAACAAGCGAAAACAATATTTAAATTATCACTTACTGGGGGCTGGGGGCCCAAATGTAGTTTTTTCCTCATTTGAGCTATATAAAAACGTAAAATCAATAGTTCTCATATTTGCCGTGTAGGTAGAAACATGAAACTTTTGATAGTTATTAAGTAACATTTCGTGATGGCAACAGTTACAAAAATTATATAATTTTTCACTTACTTGGTGCCGGGGGGCCCGAATTTGGTTTGTTTATTATATAAAAGACTGACTTATCATCAATTCTCCAACTTCCCGACTAGGTAGAAGCACGACCATAATTGGGGAAAAAGAATTTATAATTTCCACTCTTGTGTGGCCGGGGGCCCAAACCCGTTTTTTTCCTTATATGGGCTATATAAATCTGAATCAACACTAATTCCTCATCTTCCATGTAGGTAGAAGCATTACACTTTGGAAAGTTGTTGAGTATCCTCCGGCGATGGTAAGAGGTTTAAAAATTATAAAATTATCACTAACTGGGGGCAGGAGGCCCAAAGTAGTTTTTTTTTCTTATATGAGCTATATAAAACAGACTCATCATTAAATATCCAATTTCCCGTGCACGTAGGAGCATGAAACTTTGGGAAGTTGTTTAGTACCCTCCGAAATGGTAACAAACGAAAACAAAATTTAAATTATCACCTTGATAGGATTACTTGAAGTGATTTTTTTACTGCGGGACCATGACAGACAGACAAGACGGTGAAGTTAATATATGTAGTATATCCATCATGATCCAGATTGAAATCAATTGATGTTTTGAATTTGTGTTACACGGATTGTCAACGGTAACTGAAATCCCAATTTCCGTAGCAGAACGAGGGTATTTTGCAAGTATATATATATATATATATAAATCAAAGTATATATGTATGTACTTATGTATGTCTTTTATAGCTAACTAAACCATTCATCCGATCGCCATGAAACTTTTGGAGACTTTTGAGTACACTCTCGGGATGGTCACTGGCAACTTTTTTGCAAATTTAACACTGATGGGGCGCCGGGTTGGGTGGGGGCATAATTTGATTTTTTTATACGAGCTATATAAAAATTAGTTTAAGCGTTAGCTTTTAGGTAAATTGATGCATCTTAACCAAACCTTGTATATAACCACCTGGTAGCCAATATTGAAATACTATAGGGTAATAATTTCCTAATTTCCATTTCTTCGGGGCTGGGGGCCCAAAATGTCTTTTTTCATAAACTTTTAAGATTTTATTCACCATTCAATTATTAACTATCTTGAGAAATATAGATAAATATATCAATTATGAAATTGATTGAAATAAACAGGTGTTTTGAACTTGACATCTTGCACTAAATGGGCCCTGGGGCCCTTAATGTCATTTTTTGCTTATATGAGCTATAAAAATTAGTTTATGCATTAGCTACTGAGTAAATGAATGGATCTTAACCAAACTTTGTATATACAAACTTGGTCACCCATATTAAAATAACAAAGGGCACTGCACTTCTATTGTCCAATTATTCAGAGCCGGGGGCCCCAAATGTCTTTTTTCTTGTATGTTTGAGATATTATTTGCCATTCTATTTTTAACAATCTTGAGAAATATATCCATGATGAAACTGAATTAAAATGAACAGCATTTTGAAATTCACATCTTAAATCGAATGGGCCGGGGGCCCCATATGTATTTGTTGTATACTCTAAGATATTATTTCTCACCCAGTTTTTAACGACCTTGAGAAATATATCCATGATGAGACTGAATTTAAAGGAACATGTATTCAAAATGAAAATCTTGAACCGAATGGGCCCGGGGGCCCCTTAATGTACTTTCCCCTTAACTTAGCTATATAAAAATTAGTTTAAGTGGTAGATAATGAGAAAATAACTGGATTTTGACCAAACTCGTTATGTAAAAACTTAAGAGCCTATATTAAATTACTATTAGGTCACTTAACTCCTAATGTCCATTTCCTCGGGGCTTGGGGCTCTAAATAGGTATTTACTAAACTTGTAATATTGTGTTCACCATTCACTTTTACACGATATTGAGAAATATAGATAAATATATTTATCTTTTTGTTATGAAATTGATTGAAATGAACAGATTTTAGAACTTCATATGTTAACCTGATGGGCCCGGTGACCCTTAATATAATTCCTTTTTTATCTATATGTATTCCTTTTTACTGAGATCGTTGCAACGCACGACGGGTCTGTTAGTATAATCATAAAAATGAAAGTATGTCTGCGTGTGTGTGTGTGTGTGCTTGTCCTTTATAGCTGACTAAACCATTTATACGATCGTCATAGAAATAGTTTTGACTCTTGAGTCCGCTCATGGGATGGTAGCAGGCAATTCATGTCGTTTTTTTTGCTAATATAAGCTATATACAAATTAATTTATGCGTTAGCTTCTAAGTAAATGGATCTTAACCAAACTTTGTTTACAAAAACTTGGTAGCCCATAATAAAATACTTAGGGGCACTGAACTTCTAATGTCAAATTCTTCGGGGCCGTGACACCAAATGTATTTTTTTTCGTATATATTTAAGATATTTTCCCCATTCACTTTTTAACGATCTTGAGAAGTATATCCCTGATGAAACTGATTTTAAATTAAACAGGTTTTTGAAATTAAAATCTTGCACTGAATGGTCCCAGAGGCCCCTAAATTTCGTTTTCTATATATCTATATATATAAAAATTAAAGTATGTATGTATGTATGTCCTTTATAGCTGACTAAACCATTCATACGTTCGCCATGAAACTTTGGGAGACTTTTGAGTACGCTCCTGGGATGGTAATAGGCAACTTTATTTTGCAAAATTTAACACTCATGAGCGCCGGGGGCCCATAATAGAATTTATTTCTTAAATAAGGTTTATAAAAATTAGTTTATGCGTTAGCTATCAGGTAAATTGATGGATCTTAACCAAACTTTGTATATAACAACTTGGTAGCCAATATTGAAATACTATAGGGCACTAATTTCCCAATGTCCATTTCTTCGGGGCTGGGGGCCCAAAATGTCTTTTTTCATAAACGTTTAAGATTTTATTCACCCATTCAATTATTAACTATCTTGAGAAATATAGATAAATATATCAATTATGAAATTGATTGAAATAAACAGGTGTTTTGAACTTGACATCTTGCACTAAATGGGCCCTGGGGCCCTTAATGTCATTTTTTGCTTATATGAGCTATAAAAATATTGTTTTATGCGTTATCTACTGAGTAAATGAATGAATCTTAAAAAAATTTGTATATAAAAACTTGGTAGCCCATATTAAAAAACAAGAAAGGGCACTGCACTTCTAATGTCCAATTGTTCAGGGCCGGGGGCCCCAAGTGTCTTATATGTTTGAG
Organism: Ampullaceana balthica; assembly: GCA_944989445.1. Classification (NCBI taxonomy): domain Eukaryota; kingdom Metazoa; phylum Mollusca; class Gastropoda; family Lymnaeidae; genus Ampullaceana; species Ampullaceana balthica. The sequence goes on along the minus strand of CALYLW010000317.1, from coordinate 284,747 downwards.
ATATTATGTGCCATTCTATTTTTAACAATCTTGAGAAATATATCCATGATGAAACTGAATTAAAATTAACAGCATTTTGAAATTTACATCTTACATCGAATGGGCCAGAGGCCCCAAATGTTTTTTTTTGGGTATACTCTAAGATATTATTTTCCACTCAGTTTTTAACGACCTTGAGAAATATATCCATCATGAGACTGAATTTAAATGAACAGATTTTCAAAATATACATCTTGAACCAAATGGGCCCGGGTGCCCCTTAATGTATCTTTCCCTTATATTAGCTATATAAAAAGTAGTTTAAGTGTTAGATAATGAGGAAGTAACTAATTTTTTGACCAAACTCGTTATGTAAAAACTTAAGAGCCTATATTAAATTACTATAGGGCACTGAACGCCGAATGTCCATTTCCTCGGGGCTGGGGGCCCTAAATGTATTTTTTAAATTAAACTTGTAACATTGTATTCCCCATTCAAATATACACGTTATTGAGAAATATACATAACTATATTTATATATTTGTTATATAAATTGATTGAAATGAACAGATTTTCGAACTTCACATGTTAAATTGATCGACCAGGTGACCCATAATGTAATTCCTTTTTTATTTATATGTATTCCTTTTTACTGAGATTGTTGCAACGCACCATGGGTCTGCTAGTATTTATATAAATGACATTATGTCTATGTGTGTGTGTGTGTGTGTGTGTGTGCGTGCGCGCATGTCCTTTATAGCTGACTAAAGCATTCACCCGATCATCATGAAACGTTTGGAGACTGTTGAGTACGCACCTGGGATGGTAACTGGCAACTTTTATTTCTAAATTTAAAACTCATGGGGCACCGGGGTCCATAATGTTATTTTTTGCTTATATGAGCTATATAAAAATTAGTTTAAGCGTTAGCTAATGTATAAATTGATGGATCTTAGTCAAACTTTGTATATAAAACTTTGAAAGCCAATATTAAAATGCAATAGGGCACTGAACTCATAATGATCTGGACTGTGGGCCCAAAATGCCCTTTTTTTAAAACGTTTAATATTTTATTCCCCATTTAATTATTAACGATCTTGAAAATTAATGATAAACGTATCCATTATTATCCATATTGAAATGAACAGGAGTTTTGAACTTTATATGTTGCCCCGAATGGGCCCTGGGGCCCTTAATGTCGATTTTTGCTAATATGAGCTATACAAGCTATACAAAAATTAGTTTATGCGTTCATCATCATCATCATCAGTCCCGTGACCGTTGCTGTCGTTGGGGGGAGTGCATGGACATACCAACAGACAACGATCTCCACATTTGCCTATCTTGAGTTGAGGCCAGTAATTCGTTCAATCTCATCCCTGTCCATTCCTTTATGTTTCAAGCCAGTTTTTCCGCTGTTAATCTCTTCGCGGGCCACTTCTACAGTGCGTTGAAGGATAATTTTTGTCAGGGTATCATGTCGCAGTACATGACCAAACCATTTCGAAAAATTGTTTTTAATCAGTACCAGCCCTAATTAATAGACATTGTTGGGAAAAGACGAAATCAACAAAATCATATTCCTAAACATACTGAAGAATCTTTTGATTAAAGCTTAGGCTAGGCTAGAGTTAGAGAATTAATGGGCCAGAATGTTAATAGGTCAATTGGCTAATGATGGCGAATAGGACAGTAGGCTATTTGGCCAGTTTGCTATTAGGTCAGTGAGATAATGGACAGTTAGTTAATTTAGCCAGTTGTTAGTGGGACGGTTAGCTAATGGACCATTTAGTTTAAACTTTATAAGGATACCTAAAAGCGATGCCTCATATTTCAATCGTAGAAAGACTCCGCAAGGAATACGGTAAAAGACCATTGAAAAATGCTGATCACGTAATAAAGTTAAATTTGCCTTCTGAAAACAAAGAGAGCATATTATCAATTATCATCACTGTCACAAGGGAAGTAATAAACTTCCCCCGCCCCCCGCGATTTACATTTTTGGATCAAAGCATTTCCCGTACACGCAATACACGTAATTACCCCCCCCCACACACACACACGTAATTACCCCCCCTCACCCTCGAACCTCACAAACCCATAAATTATCACTCCACCATTCTATTGAGATCTTATAACATCACTTCATTCATCGAATAGCACGGTGAGACGAATGTCTGAAATACAGAGTCTAACTATTCGATATAACAAACAGAATAAATAAATAAAGGTAGAAAAATGATTTTTAAAAACCACGTTTTTACAAGTGGAACAAAAAGAAGAAAATAATTTAAAACTGGTAAGTACAAGTCCTTCGCTCCAGTATGACGAAAAACGTGGGGCGGGCGTTTATGAGGTTTAACATATGCGGTTCACTCATTCTCTCACTTATAGATCTCTCTTTTGCCTTCTAAATTAGAAATCTTAAGGTTTTATACCAAACACCCGCCCCACGTTTTTAGTCATATTAAAACGAAGTACTTGAACTCACCAGTTTTAAATTATTTTCTTCTTTTTAGTCTACTTGTAAAAACGTGGTTTTTAACAACATTTTTTTACCTCTATTTATTTTACCAAACACCTCACAAGCGCCCGACCAACGTTTTAAAAACATTGTGATGTGGTCACGGGGGGAACTCACGGATGTCAACAAAAGCCGATGGTACAGATACTTTAATATAGACTATAGATAAACTTAAAAGTTCAATAATTTAATAACGGTACATTCGATCGATCTGAAATTTTGATACAATGCATTGTCATCCAAGATCTATATGTTGCAAAATTTTCAGATCTCTAGGTCCATCAGAAGTGGTTCAATTTTACGTTGGCAGATTTGAAAAAATCTCGGACAATGCCACAGGAACGAAAGTGAGTTAATAAAACGTGGTTAAAAAGCGGACAGTTTTTCATTCATAGCTTAATCACAAGCATGACAAAAGTTGTAATGCCATGAGTGAGAGTGGATGGGTTAACAAGGAACACTTGATGTAAATAAATAGAAGTAAAAAAAAAGATTTTTTAAAAACCACGTTTTTAGAAGCGGACTAAAAAGAAGAAAATAATTTAAAACTTATTAGTTCAAGTACTTCGATTTAATATGACTAAAAACGTGGGGCGGGCGCTTATGAGGTTTAAAATATGCGGTTCACTCATTCTCTCACTTATAGATCTCTCTTTTGCCTTCTAAATTAGAAATCTTTAATTTTTATACCAAACACCCACCCCACGTTTTTAGTCATATTAAATCGAAGTACTTGAACTAATAAGTTTTAAATTATTTTCTTCTTTTTAGTCCGCTTCTAAAAACGTGGTTTTTAAAAATCTTTTTTTTTACTTCTATTTATTTTATTCTTTTTGAGTCCACTTATAACAACCTGGTTTTTAAAAATATTTTTTTACCTCTATTTATTTTACCAAACACCTCACAAGCGCCCGCCCAACGTTTTAAAAACATTGTGATGTGGTCACGGGGCGAACTCACGGATGTCAACAAAAGCCGACGGTACAGATGCTTTTATATAGATATAGATAAACTTAAAAGTTCAATAATTTAATAACGGTACATTTGATCGATCTGAAATTTTGATACAATGCATTGTCATCCAAGATCTATCTGTGGTAAAATTTTCAGATCTCTAGGACTATCAGAAAGTGGTTCAATTTTACGTTGGCAGATTTGAAAAAATCTTGGACACTCAAACAAACAATGCCCAACGAAAGCGAGTTAATAAAAACGTGGTAAATAAAACAAACCCGTAAAAACAAAGTTTTTGACTATAAATCCCTTATATATGAGACATAACTAACAGTATTGATTATTTTCAAACACTACAAACATTGACAGACTGACACCGAGTGATGTCCCTTGTCTTTAATATATGGGGGTGGGACGTGAGGGGGTGTCGGCACGACGGTCGGCGTCAACTCAAACTCACGTGGAAGTGGAAGAAAAAAACAATAACAAACCGTGAATTTGAATTACATACCTCATATAAGGATAAACTAAAAATGCATTAATTTAATTACGGTACATTCGATCGATCTGAAATTTTGATACGATGCATTGTTCGATCAGACGGGTCCGTGTGCCAAATTTCAGCTCGATCGAATCACGGGAAGTGGGTCATTTTTGACTTTTGTTTTTCCGCCCGCCCATGAGATGATGAGATGATGAGACGGCCGCGAAGTTAATATACGGGATTTAAAAAGGACCGTTAACATCATTTAAATTGTAGCTGTTTAAATGAGCATACCTTTTTATTAAAATACTAGCTGCTATACCCGGATTCTCTAGGGACTGTATTGTGGTTCTCATTTTTTAAATCTTCTTAGGGGCCGTCCATAAATGACGTCACGCGATTTTGGCCGATTTTTGACCGTCCTCCCCCCTCGTCACGCGTCGTCACAAAAAGTTAGACCCCCCTCTAAAAATACGTCACAAGGCTTTGACCCCACCCCCCCCCTCCAAAAAAAAACACACCTTATTTTCTATTTGAAAATAAGTATGTTTCAAATAACTTTTATTGTCATTTAAGTATTTATTATTTATTTAGTGAAGGTCTACATTGTAATATCGTAACCCGCGTGAAGCATTTTTTTCAAAACGTTAACCAGCCTTCTTAGATTATATTTTATTTTAATGAATACAAATTAAACATTGACTATTAATCATCACGGTTAACGTTTTTGTTTAGAAAAAAAAATATTTTAAAATAATATTTTTAAAATGAATTTTTTAAAAAATCCCTCAATTGACTGACGGGCATCCCGTAAGAAAGAAATCGGCGAACAGGGGTAAATAAACTCATTTGGGGTCAAAAGGGAATTCTTGGGGGTAATGCAGACTCATTTGGAACATATAACATCAACTACAATCCACTAGATATATTAAAATACGTCATGTGTACGTGTACGCTTGGAACATATGCCCATTATTGAACCGGTTCCTTCCAGAAAATGCATTTTTTTAAAATTTGACAACTATGTAGATTTCTTACCTACGTACTATACGAAGACACCTAAATCCACCCTACTTTCATTTATATTGACACGAGTGACAATAATCTTAATCCACATGACTTGACTGTATCAAGTATCCTTTCTGTGATATTTAAAATTAATGCCTTAAAAACTGAGCTAAGAAGAAAAGTTGTTTTGTGCTCATCTCGAATTGCGATGTCAAGAATTTGATGCATTCAATAAAGTTATGAATACTTGACAACTTTTAAATGGGCTCATTTATCATTATATCTAGAATGGCCAGGGGCGTTTGACCAAAAACCAACCGAACAATTATATCAAACTTAAAACGTTTATAATTCTATCAAATAGATTCCACCCCCCCCCCTTTTTTTTTGTAAAGAAAAAGGATATTCGTGTCGTTTTGACTTGAAATATCTACACATAATCCTATTCAGATCATTTTTAGATACCTGTCATGCTTTTAAAACTCACCATTAGCATTTGGGGGGGGGGCTAACAACGATCCCCCAAATCTCCGAGTCATGTGAGCAGTACCTAGAGTCTGGGGGTTGGGGGGGGGGTAACGCACACATTAAATTGTATATTTTGGGGTAGCGGGCAAAAAAGTTCGCCGAGGGAGCTGCGGTTACATCACAAATGCTTTTGATGTCAACATCAAACGACACAGTGTAACAATTTCATACGTTATCTTGTGAGTTCTCAAACTTAAGGAATATAATGAGATTTAAATTTCGTTTCTTGATAGCTTACGCCAACCAGCGGCTGATGGCCTACCGACCGGCACATTGAGAAGCTCTGATTTAATAAAATTAAAAAAAGTCATTAAATAAATTGTAAGCGACCAAATATTTCAGTGGAAGTTTTATTTAAAGTTACCCTTTTGATGTGACGTCACATTTCTTCAACCCCCTCCCTCCCCCTCGTCACGCATCGTCGTCACAAAAGTGTGACCCCTTCCCCCTAGGAGCATGACGTTATTTATGGACGGCCCCTTATCACAAAATGATATAACAGCACAGAATAGTAGCCATTGATGTCACAATATGTGTGCGAATCCCATTTACTATGGTACATTGGAAAAGTGTTTCCATTTCCTTTTCTACATTAAAATAGGATCCCTTTGTGATTTTTGGATACTATCCACTATCCACTGTTGATACACTTTCTTGGTGCCATTTAATCTACTAAGAGATATAATTCAGTACAGTATTATTTATTATAGCAATTATGCCTAGTGAGATAATACCAAACTACAGTATTTGTAAACTAAAAATACAAACTATTCTACACGTTTTAAAATTGTAAAAAAAGAAACAAAAGTAGTTGAATTATTTTTTAAAATGTTTATTAAATTTAATCTTTTGGAAATAAACAGATAATATTATTATGTTTCTGAAAAACTTCAATATTTAAAAGAGAAAAACATAGTTAAATGTAGCTATACATAATAGAGAAAATTATTTAAATGTATACATGAGATATAAATATATCAAATTATTATAAAATATATTTACAACCAACAACTTGAAGGTTTAATACATTACATACATTCACACTACTTTATAACTCTCGATTGACTTAACAATTCAACTTATGTTTTAAGTATTGCGCAACAAAATTAATTGAATATTAATTAAATTAAAATAACTCAAATTGTGACACTCGTATACATGTTTGATGTAAACGTCCATGATAATAAAATTGTTTCCAATTATTGCTTGTCCAAATGCCAATAGGATTTCTTTCTAATTCGTGAGATCCCGTTGTAGGTGAAATTCCTTCCCCTATATCATTCCATGCTTTTTTTAGATTACTTTCCTCATTACGATCCCGTTGCCTAATGGGATCCCATTCATGAAGTAAATGCCTTTCCCCTATAAAATACCATACTTTAATGGGATCACATAGCTCAATATTATCCACTATTATAAAAGGATCCAGTTTTGGTAAAATCCTTCTCCCTTATATGATTCCCTACTTCATTTGAGAAGTCATGCCTAATAATGATTCCATTGCACAAAGGGATCCCGTTTTTCGTAGAATCTCTTTCCCTCCATCGCGTTGCATAATGGGATCCAATTTGTGATGCAATACATTTTTCAATGTGATACATAGGTGGGATCAACTATCCTAGTAGTATCCTATTACATAATGGAAAACCCTTCTTGATGGAATCCTTTTCTCCACCATTATCCCGTTGTATATAGGAATCCCATGCTTTGTCGAGTTCCTTACCCCAAGATGATTCGTTTCCCCGATGGGATCCCATACTTCGGTTTAGTTTATTTACCCGAGTATAATCTAATTACATTATGGAATCCCGTTTTCTGTGAGATCCTATTCTGGTTTCTCTCACATTATAGCTAAAACCACTATTCATTTGAGTTAAAAAAGTGACCCCGGCGGAAACCCATCCTATCCATGTGAGATCTCAAACCGAAAATAAGCATAAAAAAACAAACAAAACAAAACAACAATTGGAAATGACTTTAACTTTCGTCCAATTTATATTTTTAAAAATAAATTACTGGGGACGTAATAAAGGATTAAATCACAGAAATATATAAATATTTTAAGTTATACCCGAATTAAGTGAATAATAAATGTCAAATAGGCTACAGTCACAGTCTGGTAAATAATTGGGCTAAAACTTTGAAACTTCTCCAAATAAAAGAGACTAACAATCAACGGAGATCTTGCAAAAATAAAAATGAGAATTTTCAAGAATATTTTAGAAATTCTATCCCGTAGGTTTACTAAACTGAAAATCAGTCAGAAAAAACAAAACAAAAGGATAAGACTTAAATTGAATCCAATTAAAATCTCTTTTAAATTACAGAGACTTAATTACAAAAGCTACTTGAATATTTTACATCTTAACCAAATCAAGTGAATAATGAGACTAATATTACATTCAAAGTTTGACAAATAATTGGGGTAATTCTATAAAACCTTTCCCAGTAAAACAGGCTAAAAAATAACTAGCAAGATCCTGCAATGATAAAAATTTAGAATAATCCAGAATAGTTTAAATAAAACCAGAATACCGCACCTGGCGGGGACCCTAATTCTGCGGTCGCAAACTAAAGAAGAAGCCGAGGACTATTCCTCTCACTCTGGGCACATGGAATGTGCGCACACTAATGGACAGAGATGAAACTAACAGACCCCAACGGAGAACTGCTCTGGTGGGCCACGAACTTTCAAGATATGATGTCGACATTGCCGCTCTCAGCGAGACCCGTTTACCAGGAGAGGGCAAACTAAGCGAAAGAGGCTCCGGCTACACCTTCTTCTGGAGTGGCAGAGGGAGCGAGGAACGCCGTGAGGCTGGTATAGGCTTTGCCATGAAGACATCATTAGTATGCAAACTCGCTAGTCCTCCAAAGTGCATAAATGACAGACTAATGACGATGAGACTGCCTCTGTTGGCCGGAAAGAAATATCTTAACATCATCAGCTGCTATGCCCCAACAATGACAAACCTTGATGAAGTGAAATCCAGGTTTTACGAGGACCTTCACTCTATCATCGCCAACATTCCTTCCACTGATAAGCTTGTCATACTTGGTGACTTTAATGCAAGAGTGGGCTGCGACGACACTCTTTGGGACGGTGCGATAGGAAAACATGGAGTGGGCCGGTGTAATAGCAATGGTCTCCTGTTGCTTCAGACGTGTGTTGAACATGACTTGCTGATTACTAACACAGTATTCAGTCTTCCCACAAGAAACAGGGACTTCATGGATGCACCCTCGCTCCAAGCACTGGCACCTAATAGACTACGTCATCACAAGGAAGAAAGATAGATTAGACGTTCGTGTGACCAAATAGCTCTGTGGTGCTGAATGCTGGACAGACCATCGTCTCACCATCTCCAAACTTAATATTCACATTCAGCCCAAAAGACGGCCCCAAGGAAGGAACACCCTAAAACGGTTAAACATCACACAGCTTAACTGTGCGAGTACTAAACAATCTCTGGAGACAGCCCTGGAGGGCAAACTGAGATCCACCACTATAAACAATACGAACATTGAGACTGTTTGGACGAACTTTAGAGATCTAATCTACAGCACAGCCTCACAAATCCTTGGACCCGCGACGAGGAAGCACCAAGACTGGTTCGATGATAATTGCGACGACATCAAACAAATGTTGGCAGAGAAACATCAACTCCACAAAAGACACATCAGCAATCCCAGGTCTTCAACCGTAACGGACTCATATAATAGCATACGCCGCATCATACAACAAAAACTTCGCTGGATGCGAGACTCATGGCTAAACAAGAAAGCTGATGAGATTCAACAATATGCAGACAGGCATGATATGAAGAATTTTTACAACGCCCTTAAGGAAGTGTACGGACCCACAACGTCTAATTCATCCCCGCTCCTCAGTGCTGACGGGACATATCTAATTACGGACGGGGAAGAGATTCTTGATAAGATATATAATATATAGCACATAACCTAAATTAGGTATAAAAAAACCCCGTATATATATGATATCTTTGATCAACCTGTGGCATCGCAAAGGTCAATACCGGACTGCTTATTAATAAAAAAAATACACCGAAAGATTGAAAAATTGCAATAAAACGTAATAGTTCGAATTATTATTTTAATCTAATTATAATTAAAAACAACTTTACAGATGACATCAATGTAACTGATCACTTTTTAATGTGTATTGTAGGCGTTCTCACATAACACAAACTTTCGTGCAATAAATCCTTGAAGTACTATTGTCAACGAAATAACTTTAATACGAATACTATGTACACAAATATCAAATTTAGATGTCACTTCGTGGAAACATAATCACCACAGTCCAGCCATCTTGAAACACCCTCGAACATTCTCCTGCGCTTTCTCTCACGTGACTTCTCTGTCATCAAACTCGTGATTCACACGTGTCATTCACCCCCGTGCTTCAAAAAAAAATGTTTATGAAATACAATACAAAATACACAAACAAATTGTGCGATTAAAACAATAAAATTGAGCTTTATTTTTAACTAAAATGACAATAGACTTTTTGGCTAATGCCTTCATCAGTACAATAACATAAAAAGGTACTTACATATATTTAAATTCTTAAAACATTTACACATGTATATCATAAAATAATTTAAAATATTTATGTAAAATAAAAAGAAAGGAAAAACAAAAACTAACAAGGACACAGGATATAGGAACAAGGAAGAAGTATATAAAGTTACAGTTAAAACCACAACGGGAAAAATATTCTACAGTTAGGTAAAATTGTGAATTTGGTTAATTCCATATTCGTTTTATAGGTCTATTTTCCATTTGGATCCTATCATGGGTATTGCTTGCATATAAAATACCAGTAACTGTAACATCTGAAATACCGTCATGGTCAACACTGTTAAAATGTTTAGATACAGGACATTGAGCCTGCTTATTTATATTATACCGGTGTTCTCGAAACCCATCTCCCTAACGACGACCTGTCTCACCCACGTAAATTTTATTACACCTCTTGCAAAGAATTGCATAAATCACGTTGCGACTTGTGTAAGTGAATCCATCTTTTATTATGAAGTTTTCAAGAGGGAAAGGAATTTGGTTAATTTCAATCATATATGGACAAGTATTGCAACGGTTACGGTTGCAACCTTTTGTTCCAATATGTGCTTTCATTGAGGGAAGGTGACTTCTTACAAGTACATCTCTAAGGCTTCTATCTCTCCGGAAAGCAGAAATATCGAATAAAATATGAACTATAACTCTCGGTTAATTAAAATAATTATCAAAATTTGCATTCATTTTATTCGGAATTTAATTTTTAAAAATGTTATGGGCCGGTGGCCCTAAAGGTAACTGATGTAATGTTAAAAAAACCCTCTATATTTTGACCTGGATAATGATGCATATATGTGCCAAGTTTGGTCAAGATCCATCAATCCATGTAAAAATGCATGCGTCACAATTAAAAAGTGACACGTGACAAACAAACAAGAAACGTTTGATTTATACATATATGACAAATATGATACATATATTAGAGTGGCCCAAAAAAGATAGAAAACAATTATTTTCTTTATTTTCTTTGATTTAAACCCCACATTTGATTACCACAAAAAAGTGTCCGAAATATAAAATTTCATAATTTTCAGATGAAATTTAGAGGTTGCACAAGCTCTCTGAAAATTTAGGTATGTTCTCCATTTACCACATTTATCCTGAAAATTGATGAACCTGAATAAAGTCTGTTTTCTTCTTAGATGTTTATAATGTGTAACTGTTTAATTCGCGAGACTTTATCCGTGTTTTTCTACCATCATAGAGAAAACAATAAACTCTTAAAGATTGTGCTAGACTAACTGTTAGTGAAATTCTTACTATCTGGCAGAAAGCTGCAATTCCAACAGCTTACAGCTACCACATAGAAAATCGTCTTTTAAAAGTCCATCAGCAGTAGCAGTGTTTGAGTAAAGCAAAGAATCGGCGCTCAGAGAAGCAGATTTCAAATGAAATTGCATTTTCTTCAAAAATTGATAAACTGTTTGACATCGCCCATCAGAGTGCTGAAAAACCAACAGAACAAACACAAGATTTGGAATTTCTTTGTGACCAAAGGGAGAGAAGAATTGGATACATGGCTGGAGTGGATAAAGCAAAGTGATCGTACAGCAGTACATTTAATAGCTGCTACAGCTCATTCTCTTGGTCACAATGTTAGTGACATGACATTAAGTCGAAGTACTGTACAGCTTGTGAGAGCTGAGATTAGGAAAAAAACAGCACATGAAGTTAAATAATTGTTTGATCCACAAGTACCATTAACTGTACATTGGGATGGAAAAATGCTTCCAGATCTCACAGCCAGGGAGAATGTTGAGAGATTGCCAGTGATTGTAACTGGAATGCAAATAGAGTGCTTGCTAGGTGTACCAAAATTGGCTTCAGGGACAGATGACAGTCAAGCTCAAGCTGTAGTTGAATGTCTGAAGGACTGGGGAATTTGTGAAAAAGTAGTAGCATTAAGTTTGGACACAACTGCAAATAACACTGGGGATTCCAAAGGGGCATGTGTTTTAATTGAAAAGCTGCTTGAAAAAAGACTTATTCATCTTGCTTGCCGCCACCATATGATGGAAATTGTTCTGGAAAAAGTGTTCACCGCAATGAAGATAATTGGGCCCTCATCTAGACCTGATATTTCACTTTTTAAACGATTTAAAGAGAAGTGGCATTTTATGGAGAAGGGATCCTATGATACTACAGATGGGATGACTGAAGAGCACATTGCAGTTTGAAAATGACAATCTTCAAATTCGTCACCAACGAGATGATTACAGAGAATTTTTGGAACTGGCTGACATATTTCTTGGAGGAACACCACCACGTGGGATTCATTTCCATGCTCCAGGAGCTGTACACAGGGCACGTTGGATGGCAAGAATAATTTATTGCTACAAAATGTGGATGTTTAAGAAGCAGTTTAAGCTGAAGCTTTCTGAAGAACAAGGACTGTTTCAGTTACTCTGTTTTGTTTCCAGTACTTATATGAAACTGTGGTTTCAAGCCCCACAGCCAGCAAAGGCGCCATCAAATGACCTACAATTTCTGAAGTACTTAGAAAATTATAACTCTGTTAATTCAGCTATTGGAAAAGCAGCAAAAAAAAGCTTTCAGTCGACATTTATGGTATCTAAGTGAAATTACAGTGGGCCTCGCTTTAAAAAAAAATGAAAATATTGATCCCAAGCAAAAGGTTCAGATGCTTAAAGATATGCAAGAAAAACCCGGATCTACAAATCGAGCTGAGCGTTTTGATTCCAATGGATTCTATGCAGACCAGCCCAACAGCTTCTTTGTTACAAACAATACAAAGGCATTTTTGTCCATTCTTGGTTTGCCACATTCATTCCTGGAGATGTCCCCTGAAACATGGAGCAGCAACAATGAATACAAACATGCAGAAAAGGTTGTAACCAATTTGAAAGTTGTTAATGACACGACCGAAAGAGGAATGAAACTGATTCAGGATTTCAATGAAGTTTTATGCAGAAAAGAAGATCAGAAGCAATTCTTACTTCAGGTGGTGCAAGAACACCGACGATTATATCCGGATGCAAAGAAGACCACAGTGGTTACTGGACTAGCAAAATGCAGTCAGTGAATATGACGTCCATAAATAGTAAACACTTTGTTGCATTCTATTATTTTATTTGTTTCGAGGTTGTTATTTCATGTTTAACACTAAACATTCAACATAAATCATTAAATTACTATTTAGTACCAAATCAATGTTTTCATTGCCTTTGTGCAACCCCTAAATATTTCACGATTGTATTCATTTTTTCAGAAAATACTTTTTTTTCTGGCAGAACACAATGCAGGCCTTAAATTTAGAAAAATAGAAAAAATTTTTTTTTGGGCCACTCTAAATATATATATACTAGTGTATCACCCGTCAAAATTGACGGAAGTCTTCAAAATAAATACACGTCAGATTAAAAAATAACGTAATACAGAACTTTCATTTATTTTATTTATTTTTATTTGATTCATTTATTTCCCAGTTGAACAATTTTATGCGTTCGTTCGAAAAGAGTTATATTTTGGTGCAGTAATTTGGTGCGCTGCTTTCTAAAATTAGTAATGTCACGGACAGACAGAAGGGACAGACAGACGTGACATACATTGTAAATTATGTATATTGAAATATATATATATATATTAGGGCTGTTATCGATTAATTTAAAATTAATCGTTAACTTTTGAAATATTAACGATTAATTAATTGATAATTTCGATTAAAGCCAAAAAATTGAAACTTATGACGTCATTAAACTGAACATTACAAGGGAAGTAACAAAAACTAAACTTTTTCACCATCTTCGACTTTGCAATCCGCAGTCAGCTTAAAAACAGAATTTTTGCTCAACTTTCCAGTTATATGTTTAAATTTAACTGCGCTTATACTGTCAGCCATTTTTAGTCGACGTCTGCCGGTCCACATAGATTAATAAAGTAAAATAAAATATTACGCGGGAGAAGTTTTTATGTAAAAAAATTATAAATTATTATTAATAATTAATTACCTATTAGTAGAATTTTTTAAAAATATTATACATATTTTCTATAATTGTAATCGAATTTTTATCGATTAAAATAATTTTAATCGATTATAAAATTTAACGATTAATCGAGAAATTAATCGTTAATTTCCGCAGCCCTAATATATATATATATGGCATGATTTTTTGTGATAAAATTTATAAAACAAAAAAAAACACACAAAGAAAAACCAACAACAGCAATTTAAAACACATCTTAGTTCTAGATAATGCTTGTTTCCGTTGTTTCACAAAAGTAAATTTATATTTTGATATATTTCAGCTGCCTGTGTTTGGGATACAGGGGAAGCTAGCAGTACAGGATGACAACATGGTGGTTGATAGAAATCATCTTCATCCTAACTGTTTGTAACGCATTTAACTTGGTCATGGAGTGTAGCGAGGTTACCCCAATACAACCGTTTAACTTGTTCCCCTGCAAACTGCGGAGTGGGAACAGACTTGTCACGCTGGACAAGTGGATATTAACGTCTGAAAGCTCCAAGCCAAGCTGTCCTCTGATTGACCAGTCGTTGACCAGCCAATTAAATCAGTTCTACAGGCGGTTACAGGGCAGTCAGGACATGGGATTAAAACCAAACTCTACACGTCGTAGGGACATCCAAAAGAAAAACCATGAAATTTATGTCAACATGACACTAGACACACATTTCACGAAACCGTTTGTACTAGATTCCGCCAAGCTAAAGCCCCACTTACAACAATGCGAGTATTTTATCGCGGTTCTTTATTCCGTTGTCATGGCAACAGTCGGTGTATTAATAGTAACGTTAAACTTTCAGCAAACACGTCCGTTAAAACAATATGTCAACAAACACAAGCACGTAGAAAACATAGATATAGTTGAAGTCATCAATATCATATGTAGGATGTTCGCAGTACAACCATCTAACATAGAGAGGACCATCGCCCTACCATCTGTTTTTAAAATACGAGTAAATACCAACAAATACATTTTATATAACAAACCAAGTCGATCTAAATTTCAAACCTTTTCAAAATTTTTAGAAAAAATTCCATCGTTGAAGACTCAGTTTTCATTCTTACAAAAATGTGTTTATACGGTCTACATCATGTTTCAAAGTCAAGAATTGACGCGACTGGCCAGCTTTCAACCACTAGTGGCAAGTCATTCATCTACCACGATCTTCTTTAGCAGTTTGGCCAAGGCGGGATTTAAATACAGCGGTCAACAGCAGGAAGTTATCTGTGACACTTGTGGCAGGCGTGACCTCATTGGAAACTTTAACTCACCTCCGACTGATCCGAAGTATCACCGACAGAATTGTACATTTGTAGTCAGGGCGATGAACCCTGCACCAGAAACTAGAGCGGAAGAGATAGAAACAGATGGCAGCCCCTTGTTGCACGTTCAAGTACCAACATCGTGTATAACACAGTCAGAACACGGCAGAGGAGCTGGGGATTTTATACGCAATAGTGAACTTTTAGTTGGTAGCGATAATTCTAGGGATAACGAGTCACGTGACATCAATGCTACTTCATCGACCTACGATCAGACCTCCATATCCGGTAAGTAAAAGTTCGTTTCATATAATTACCTTGGTTTAACACATTGAAATACCCTGTATTAGCTACTGAACTAGCACGACTTAACACACAAAAATACCTTAATATATCTAATGAACTACCAGAACTTAACACACACTTTCCTTGTATATAAATACTAAACTACCATGACTTAATACACACAGTCCTTTTATATAAATACTGAATTACCAAGGCTTTTTAAAAAATCATTAAAATATAAACGAACGACTATTTATATATAACAAACTACTCCCCCAATCTAACTTTCTTGTCAACTTATGTTCCCAACCAACTTATGTTCAATACAAACTTAAGTTCCCTACCAACTTATGTTCCCAACCAACTTATGTTCAATACAAACTTATGTTCCCTACCAACTTATGTTCCCTACCAACTTACGTTCCCTACCAACTTACGTTCCCTACCAACTTATGTTCCCTACCAACTTATTTTCCCTACCAACTTATGTTCAATACCAACTTATGTTCCCTACCAACTTATGTCCCCTACCAACTTATGTTCCCTACCAACTTATATTCCCTACAACTTATGTTCCCTACCAACTTATGTTCCATACCGAAATGTTTTGATCATGTCTACAACGACTCAACTACAGCCTCGTCCAGCCCAACACCCAAACAAACAGATGCACACAACCAGGACGTGGGGACGGACCAAACACATGGGTCTAATGACAACGACCAATCAGCGCCATCTGTTGGGGATGGAAGTATTGCTCAAGCATCTGGATATGTTTCAGCAACATCAGATAACAACTACTACCGTAACCATTTCATTTCTTTATAATTATGTGTGTGTGAGTGCGTGCCATTAGATGGGAATGTGTGTGTGAGTGCGTGCCATTAGATGGGAATGTGTGTGTGAGTGGATACCATTAGATGGGAATGTGTGTGTGAGTGGATACCATTAGAGGGGAATGTGTGTGAGTGGATACCATTAGATGGGATGTGTGTGTGAGTGCGTGCCATTACATGGGAATGTGTGTGTGAGTGGATACCATTAGATGGGAATGTGTGTGTGAGTGGATACCATTAGATGGGAATGTGTGTGTGAGTGGATACCATTAGATGGGAATGTGTGTGTGAGTGGATACCATTAGATGGGAATGTGTGTGTGAGTGGATACCATTAGATGGGAATGTGTGTGTGAGTGGATACCATTAGATGGGAATGTGTGTGAGTGCGTGCCATTAGATGGGAATGTGTGTGTGAGTGGATACCATTAGATGGGAATGTGTGTGTGAGTGGATACCATTAGATGGGAATGTGTGTGTGAGTGGATACCATTAGATGGGAATGTGTGTGAGTGGATACCATTAGATGGGAATGTGTGTGTGAGTGGATACCATTAGATGGGAATGTGTGTGAGTGGATACCATTAGATGGGAATGTGTGTGTGAGTGGATACCATTAGATGGGAATGTGTGTGTGAGTGGATACCGTTAGATGGGAATGTGTGTGAGTGGATACCATTAGATGGGAATGTGTGTGTGAGTGGATACCGTTAGATGGGAATGTGTGTGTGAGTGGATACCATTAGAGGGGAATGTGTGTGTGAGTGGATACCATTAGTTGGGAATGTGTGTGTGTGCGTGCTTTAAGGAAATAATTGTAATTGACATCAATGTTTATTATCAGTTTATTTTAAAAAATCAAATTATCGGTACGGTTTATCACTATGAAATTTGATTGAATAATTATTTAAGGATTAAACGTTTTTCAAATGTAAACTACTATTAGAATGTGCTAATAGGAAAATCAGTCAAATGTTATATAACAAACATTACCAAAGGGTAACATTGCCACATGAAGTTAATCATAAATATGTGAAACGTTAAAGTCAACAACGAAAATCAATACAATTTTTGCACATTAATTTCCAAAATGTTTCCCCGGGTCACAATGTTGAGAAAGTGTGTTAACTTAAATCCTAACACACTTAAATATTAATAATTAACACAAAATAAAAATCAAACGTTGAAAAAAGTAAGTTTGAATCTGAGAACTGCATCTGTAAGTTCCCTGCCAGACTACCCTCTCCTTTTGCCATAACAAGTTGTGTTGAAACTCTCACATCCTGAATGACCACTTGGTGTTGGCAAAGGTAAATCGCTCCACCTGACACAAATCTACAGAAATAAAGGAATTTTTATGAAATTGAAATTTTGGTCGAAATAGATCTCTGCACGAAAAAAAGAAATACATAAAAGGTTCTAAGAGCGAAATATGCATACCCATTTTTCAACAATAAAGTCTAGAGCAACTGTCGTAAACACCACACAAAAATGTAACTACCTGAGTATCTGCTCCGATGACATCCCACAAGTCAACGTTGAAGTATTGACAACGTCTTGGCACGCGCTGTAATATTTGAAGTGTTGAAAATATCGAACGTTATTACAAGTGCGGTATTCCATTTGTTGTTTATATTTTAAATTTGTAATCTACCCTCAGTTTTATTTGTTGCCTCAATAATAGAACAACAACATAATATAAATCTTTTCTGACAGTTGCCGACGGCTACACGATTCCCGAGCAATCATTTGGCCACCAAGATAAACCACTGACGAAAATCCGATGTGACAAAAATCCCAAGCATTCAAACTTCATTCCTCTGAATGAGGAACTTCCCCTGTCCAGCCTTCCAACAAAATTGAGGAGTGAGAGTTTGAAAGAGGCGATTTTGTTGATTGGTCAACTCACCGTCAAAATTGAAGTTTACGCGACGAGCTCGAAGAGACTGACCACTGACCCAGTTTTAAAAGGGGACATCACGCCAAGAGTGGGGACAGGTAGCTTGCTTCAGAAGCCGTATCAAGAATTCAATGGAGAATTGGCTGGCAGTGAACATTGTTTTGAGTTATTCATTGAAACGAACCGTCACGTCGTGTTCGATGACGAGGAAGCTCACAGTAGCATTGTGTACTTCTTCACAACCAGAGGAAAAGTTGCGTCCAAACACAGTGGATGTCGTGTTGAACACAGCCCACTTCCGGGGGACTACACATCGTATCTGATCTGCAAGACCAACGACAAGCAGTTTGTTGAACGCCTGAATGAACTCCAGATGGAACTCGGGCAGAAATTCCAGGCGCTTCCACGACAAGTCAAAATGTACCTGACAGAAAAAGTTGCCGTGATCGGCTACCCACACGGCGCAGGTCTCACAGTTACCTTTGGTCGCTCCACCGTCCTGCATGTAAAACTTACCCTCGATGGCACCAGCCTGAATGTCACAAAAATCAACAACTACGAACAAGGTAGGTGGTTTTATTGGAGCTTATTTTTTCTCTGGTCAACACATGAAGATATTTTAAAATTACACTGTTATCAATTGAAGGATAACTGTATAAATATAGTTTTCTGTCATTAACCCCCCCCCCATCCCCGGATGTTTGTTTCAGTTGTAGCCCATGATGGTTGGGTGAGGAGGATCCTGACCTACATCGCTGACACCTGTCCGGGTTTATCTGGAGCACCAGTCCTACACTTCAAGATGCCTGTGAGTGGTGATGACATCGGGCTGGACTTGTGGATGCACAACGGCTTCTTGCAAGATGATGTTTTCAACGTGTCTGTAATGAAAGGTAGGCTTATGATTTAGGGATTTTTCGCCGTTATGAATGGTTGCATATGATTTAGGGATGTTTCCGCCGTTATGAATGGTTGCATATGATCTAAGGATGTTTTAGTTGGGAAACGTAAACAAAGAGTTTTGAATCAATGCGGTGTTAAATATTTATCTCTATTGGAAGGGTTAAT
This sequence comes from Ampullaceana balthica, assembly GCA_944989445.1. Classification (NCBI taxonomy): domain Eukaryota; kingdom Metazoa; phylum Mollusca; class Gastropoda; family Lymnaeidae; genus Ampullaceana; species Ampullaceana balthica. The sequence goes on along the minus strand of CALYLW010000317.1, from coordinate 265,331 downwards.
TATATTTGAAAAAAAAGACACAGATACTAAATATTTATTCGTGTAAACTACGTGACCAAGAAAAAAGTTTGATAGAAAAAAAAATCAACAACCCCCTAAAAACAAAGTTTTTCACTATAAATCCCTTATATATGAGACAGAACTCAACGCGACAAACATTTACGGACTGAAACTGACTTAAGTCCCCTTTGCTGTAAAACCGGGGGGGGGGAGGTGTGGTCACCGATGGCATGCGTGAACGACTCAAGTGGCACGGGACGCCGAACAATAACAAACTGTGAAATAGTTATATGGAGATAAACTAAAAGTGCATTAATTTAATTACGGTACATTTGATCGATCTGAAATTTTGATACGATGCATTGTTAGGAGACAAGAGCCTATGTGCAAAATTGCAGCTTGATAGCATCACGGAAAGCGTGTTATTTTAGACTTTTGTTTTTTCCGCCGCGAACGAGATGACGACAAGATTTCAAAGTTTATATAAGGGATTAAAAAAATTCTTAGTTTTAAATTCAATACATAAGTAAAATTTACCTCATCAATGACCAAAGATAAGTCTGATACAAATTGCAAACAACCTCAGTTCAGGACATGGCAACTTCTTTGAAAGCAGGGACTTGAGAGTATCAACACAACATAATGAATGGCGTAAATAAGGAGCGCTACACTCATGGTCGAGGACACCACGTTTAGTGCCCCAATCATTTTCCCATAAATTTAGCTCCGAATATAACCACATTACTTTCTTTGGACAACATACTAGTTAAAAATAAACCTTTAAAAACAAAATGAGGGAAATCTTAAAGTGATAGATAATATTATCAATTTCTACAAAGCAAAGTTATGTGCAGATAACACGAGCCCTGTAATGTGGAAACATATTCGGATATTCAGCTGATGATAAGGGCAGGGAATCTACAAAGCAGCTTAGATCGTACGCACACACTTCGTGACTGGTGACATGTTTGAGTGAGTCCACTGCATAGTTACGTGCAAGCTTTAGAAAACAACTCGTGATGTCATATATGATAATATTTTGATTTTTAGACACTTAGACACACGACCACTACTTTATAGAGTTTTAATTCTCTGATTCATTCTCATCAAAACACATATTGGAAATTGTGATCCACTCAAAGATAACAATTCCAAAAATATAAAAGCTGTTTTTATTCTTAAAATGGGACACGGTTTACAAATAATATCAAATTAAATTTTTATAGTTTGGTCAATGAAGAAAGAAAAAGGTAAAGTTACAATTTTCTATGCTAGACACAGTAATAATGGAGTCATATGAAATTATCTTCTTGCTTTCAATGGATTACTTTTTCGATTTCAAGCTGTGGATTCCATTCTTGGAAAGACAAAGTTCACAGCAGCGTTTTTGGAATTCTAATGACGTCATTTTGTTCATTGGATCATCTTATAACACATCACCATCAAATGTTCATTGTATCTTCTCGTAAAATAACCTGATGATAACCGTTAATAATTTCTGCAGGCTACATATCCACTTCCACATTATCCACTTCCAGTCTATCAAATATCCAGCCTATATCAAGAAATCAACCCAGGGATATTGGACACGCTCTTTGTGATCAAGTGAATCGCTTCAAAATTTATTGCTTATAATGATTTCAATTCGTTTAGCTTGGTTTTATATATTTATTGTTTTATTTCTAATGTGATGATTGGTTGTCACTGCTAACAAACTTGTAATTGGAAACATGGTGGTGAGCAATCAAACATATTCAATCAGTGTCTTTGTTTGTGAGGGAGGAGGATAGGATAAAGAGGTGGGGGGGGACATGATATCTGTGGAAGATTGCAAAAAGAGGAGGGGGGGGGAGAAACGATATTTTGTTCAACTATTTTGTTTTTAATGCCTTAGAAAGAATAAGTACATATCTAATTACTGTATTTCAAATGTATTGATCTAAAAATAACTTTTATTTTTACACAAATAAAATCTAAATTTTCCACAGGGGCGCCTCATACATGGGGAAATCCAGAAGCTCCAAGGGAGAATCGCCATACGTCTTTGCTCACAACCGACTCAGTCGCAAACAATAGTACACACCCCAAGCTATCAGCACTGACCGTAGACAGCGTCAGAAACTACAGAGCATCTCCAGCTTATCCTGTCTACGTGTCTTTCCAGAAACGATTCGAGAGTTATGTGAACTGGATGGCCCATCACATAGCCAGCCCAAACGATTTATCATGTTCTGGATTTTTCTACGCAGGTAAGACATTGCCGCCACCCTCACTCAATAAATATATATTCAAGAAGTAATCTAATTATTTTTTAAAAACAATTTCGCAATAAACACAAGCAACATTCCAATGTGTTTGAGCAAATCAAAGGGGCAATCACTCAGATGCTGTTAAGTGCAGGAATTCATGCTTCATCAAACAACACGAAAACTACGTCACATAACAATATAAGATCACATCTTGTGCCAAAAGTTTACAGATAGCAAGGGAATGAATGGAAAGTTTAGAGTTAACAGGCGAATCAAAGTAAAGTTTATAAATAACAAGATAATCAATCGAAAGTTTACAGATGGCAAGGTCATGAATGGAAAGTTCACAGACAACAGGAGAATGAGTGGAAAGTTTACATTTAACAGGGAATGAATGGCAATTTTAGAGAAAACAGGGGAATGAATGGAAAGTTTAGAGATGTCACTGGTAGAAATGTGAAGTCACCAGATAGCACATTAAATGATAATTTTACTAAATTCATTGCACTAAGATGAAAACATATGTTTTAAATAAAGTCCTTCTGTTTATTCATTTACATCGAAAAAAGTTATTTAACCAAATCAAATCTTCAAATCCCGCCCTTTTTTTGAAAGCCAATACATGCCAACTTTCGTGTGATTGGCAGGTTATGCCGACTGTGTTCGCTGCTTCCAGTGCGGCCTTGGATTGAGGTCATGGAAACCAGGGGACAACATCGACCTGGAACACGAGAGACACCGGCCGACGTGTCCGTTTCTGCAAGATCTGATCCATCTTCGGGGAGTCAACGGAACTCTGTTGAGAGAATCTGAAATAAGTGAGTACTTCAAAGAGTTGGAACAGTTGTATCCAGTCGCTGTAACAATTGTATCCAGTCACTGTAACAGTTGTATCCAATCACTGTAACAATTGTATCCAGTCACTGTAACAGTTGTATCCAATCACTGTAACAGTTGTATCCAATCACTGTAACAATTGTATCCAGTCACTGTAACAGTTGTATCCAATCACTGTAACAATTGTATCCAGTCACTGTAACAGTTGTATCCAGTCACTGTAACAGTTGTATCCAGTCACTGTAACAATTGTATCCAGTCACTGTAACAATTGTATCCAGTCACTGTAACAATTGTATCCAGTCACTGTAACAGTTGTATCCAGTCACTGTAACAGTTGTATCCAGTCACTGTAACAATTGTATCCAGTCACTGTAACAATTGTATCCAGTCACTGTAACAGTTGTATCCAATCACTGTAACAATTGTATCCAGTCACTGTAACAGTTGTATCCAATCACTGTAACAGTTGTATCCAATCACTGTAACAATTGTATCCACTCATTGTTACATTTTTATTCAGTCATTGTACCAGTTGTATCCAGTCACTGTAACAGTTGGATTTAGTCAGTGTAACAATAATATAACATGATATGAACTTTAATGAATGCCAAGTTTCCTCTTAAAAACCAGTTTAATGTAAATCTATGTTAGAAAGTAAAATGAGGGAAAAATCTTTTCAAAAATTAGTTCATTCTTGCAAGAAAAATTACGAATTTAAAATATTGATCCAACTTGAGTTGCCGTTATCAATGTGATTTCCTTGCAATAGTGGACATAGAAAAATAAATAGAGGTAGGTAAATATTTTAAAATAAAAAAACACTTTTTTATAAGTGTACTAAAAAGAAGAAAATAATTTAAAACTAATAAGTTCAAGTACTTTCATATAATATGACTAAAAACGTTGGGCGGACGCTTATGAGGTTTTACATATGCAGTTCACTCATTTTCTCACTTATAGTATCTTTTTTGCTTTCTTAATTATAAATCTTCAATTTTTATACCAAACAACCGCCCCACGTTTTTGTCATCCAAGATCTATCTGTGGTAAAATTTTGAGATCTCTAGGACCATCAGAAGTGGTTTAATTTTACGTTGGCAGATTTGAAAAATTGTGGACAGACAAACAAATCCACAGGCACTAAAGCGAGTTAATAAAACGTGGTTAATAATAATTACTGCTTCTCTATTGAACATTGATATTTGGTACAACAGGAAACAAAAATGGTAGTTCCGAATAAGGTAGGCAACATTGTTTTTATGTCGTAAAATAAAAAAAAATTGAAATGGTAAATCGTCAAATTTATATTGAAATTATTGGACCACCATTTGTGACTCGGAGCGAGTGATCGAATTTCTCTGAAACTGATGTTTATGGAATGCATCTACATTGAAATACATTTCTGATTTCTTTTTGTTTGAATGTGCTTTTCAGGACCCCTGCCGAGAAGCACAGAAAGTTCCGGAGCCTCTCTTCTCTCATCGTGCGTCTTACAAGGTCTGACGTCCGTGACATCACTGGACAGCATCAATAAAATGAGGGTACAGGCCCCTGATCTTCAGGTGTACCAAGTAAGCGTCGCACAAATAGAACGAAACAAGGATTTAAGTACAGGTAAGCATGGTGGCTGGATATCTAAGTCAATAGCGCTTTCGCCTTACAAGCTGAGGGGCGTGGGATCTAGCCCACGTTAAAGCCACTATAAAAATGTTGATGAAAGACTAACGCTAAGAAAGTCCTCCGCTGACCTGGAGAGTGATGGGCGCCGCCAAGGTCTACTAAGCCCGAGAATGTTCCAATGAAAGCATTAGAACTCCCTAAGACCTCGAAAAAAAAAGGTTATGGTGAGGATTCAGATTTTTATATCAGTGACACACAATCAGCACAAGGACAGGTGACGTGTCATGTCATGTCAGTGACACACACTCAGCACAAGGAAAGGTGACGTGTCATGTCAGTGACATATACTCAGCATAAGGAAAGGTGACGTGTTATGTCATGTCAGTGACACAAACTCAGCACAAGAACAGGTGACGTTTCATGTCATGTCAGTGACATACACTCAGAACAAGGAAAGGTGACGTGTCATGTCATGTCAGGGACATACAGTTAGCACAAGGACAGGTGACGTGTCATGTCATGTCAGTGACACACACTGAGCACAAGGACAGGTGACGTGTCATGTCATGTCAGTGACTCACACTCAGCACACGGACAGGTGACGAGTCATGTCATGTCAGTGACTCACACTCAGCACAAGGACAGGTGACCTGTCATGTCATGTCAGTGACACACACTGAGCACAAGGACAGGTGACGTGTCATGTCATGTCAGTGACACACACTGAGCACAAGGACAGGTGACGTGTCATGTCATGTCAGTGACTCACACTCAGCACAAGGACAGGTGACGAGTCATGTCATGTCAGGGACTCACACTCAGCACAAGGACAGGTGACCTGTCATGTCATGTCAGTGACACACACTGAGCACAAGGACAGGTGACGTGTCATGTCATGTCATTGAAACACAATCAGCACAAGGAAAGGTGACGTGTCATGTCATGTCAGTGACATACACTTAGCACAAGGACAGGTGACGTGTCATGTCATGTCAGTGACATACACTCAGCACAAGGAAAGGTGACGTGTCATGTCATGTCAGTGACATACACTTAGCACAAGTACATGTGACGTGTCATGTCATGTCAGTGACACACACTGAGCACAAGGACAGGTGACGTGTCATATCATGTCAGTGACTCACACTCAGCACAAGGACAGGTGACGAGTCATGTCATGTCAGTGACTCACACTCAGCACAAGGACAGGTGACGTGTCATGTCAGTGACACACACTCAGCACAAGGACAGGTGACGTGTCATGTCATGTCAGTGACACACACTCAGCACATGGACAGGTGACGTGTCATGTCATGTCAGTGACATACACTCAGCACAAGGAAAGGTGACGTGGCATGTCATGTCAGTGACATACACTTAGCACAAGTACATGTGACGTGTCATGTCATGTCAGTGACACACACTGAGCACAAGGACAGGTGACGTGTCATGTCATGTCAGTGACTCACACTCAGCACAAGGACAGGTGACGAGTCATGTCATGTCAGTGACTCACACTCAGCACAAGGACAGGTGACGTGTCATGTCAGTGACACACACTCAGCACAAGGACAGGTGACGTGTCATGTCATGTCAGTGACACACACTCAGCACAAGGACAGGTGACGTGTCATGTCATGTCAGTGACACACACTCAGCACAAGGACAGGTGACGTGTCATGTCATTTCAGTGACACACACTGAGCACAAGGACAGGTGACGTGTCATGTCATGTCAGTGACACACACTCAGCACAAGGACAGGTGACGTGTCATGTCAATTGCACACACTCAGCACAAGTGTGTACACTAATTTGAATACACCGGAAATTGAGTACCCTATTATACCCTAACATTAAGACACTAACATTAAGACACTAACATCATTATGAAACCGGATATCATGTATTTCTGACAAATGAAAGAAATGATCCAGGTAACATAAATTCGGTTAACTTAATTCGGTAAAAAGTAAATCAGATTATTTTGGTTTAAGTTGTAAAGATGACTTTCAGAATAAGTTGTGAAAAGATTAGTGATATATCAACAATTGTCTTTTTAATGAAAAAATAATACAATTGTGAATGAATTCATTAGTGATATATCAGCAGTTGTCTTTTAATAAAAAGATATTAAAATTGTTATGAATAAATTCATTAGTGATATATCAACAGTTGTTTTTCATGGAAAATATACTTAAAATAAAATTAATATACTTTCCCCATTTTTGTAATATTAAAGGAACAAAAAGAGTTTCTCTACCTTTCATTACCATTGTTTTTTTAAAAGCCGAGTCACATTCTAAAAATAGCTTTAAACATCAAAGCTCACGTGGAATGCTATTATTAGATTTTCTGTTAGCTATTAATTAATGCCTTTAAATTCATTGTTAAAAAACGCTCTACTGGTCTGCAACAGAACAAATCGTGGTAAGATGATCATTGTTCATGATATCATCCTTACGCTACTCATGTGTTCAATTGTCGTTTCATCTTATTTAGAAAACACACTCACACTGGACTGGAATGTGAGAACCCCTGCTGATGACCCACTGACGACGACGACTACAACTTCAGAGACGGATGATTCGTTAGCTCCTACCCAAGACGATGAGAACGGTTCCCAAACTGTTGCTGAGGGCAACACACCACTTCCACAAAGCGCTGCGGATAATGTTACGTCGGTAAACTCGAGTGAACGGGAACATTTAGGTACGTTTAGTTGTCTGACTCAGTAATCCTAATCTTTGTTTAGAAAATAGTGGATTGGTTAAATTTTCTTATCAAGTATATGCTTTATGCACTCATAGAACATAAGATAAAAGGCCACGATTCTAGAGACTCAATGAAATTAATGAAAACAGTGAAGGTCACATACACAGAAATAGTTTGATATGCAGATACCACAATCAGATATTTAAAGGACCAATATAAGGTAAACCAGAAAAAAGAGAAACTTAATTTCCTAGTGTTTTGAACAAGGTGTCGAATGATGTTTTTTTAAAGCAATTTTTTTAAAACTTAAAATATCTAATCTATAAGAAAAATAGATTTATTCAATAGACTCATGTTAATGCTGGGTAAATACAAATTAAAGTGTTTTTAAAAGCATATTAGTGATAAAGCATTGCTATTATATATTCTTTGTTATCTCCCACACATGAGAGTATTACCTCCTCCGTGACTTCAACGTCAGAATAGGCCAGGACCACGTAGCCTGGTCTACCAGAAGGCCCGGACCACATAGCCTGGTCTACCAGTAGGCCCGGACCACATAGCCTGGTCTACCAGTAGGCCCGGACCACATAGCCTGGTCTACCAGTAGGCCCGGACCACATAGCCTGGTCTACCAGTAGGCCCGGACCACATAGCCTGGTCTACCAGTAGGCTTGGACCACATAGCCAGGTCTACCAATATTGGTTCACACGACACTAGCAAAATGAATGACCATGGCCAGCTGACTGCACGAGCTATGCGGTACTCATAACTTGTGTGTAACTAACACATTCTTCAAAGGAATAACAAAGACATCCTCAAAGTGTCACGGACACATCCCTGCTCCAAGCACTGGCACCAGCTAGATCTCGTTATAACCAGGCGTACCTCAGTACTGATGGAGAATTGATCACAGAGAGCAGTAGAGTGTTAGAAAGATAGGCACAACACTTTGATTTGTAAATGGACCAGGTGAAGGTACCAATGTGGCTTACACTCCTCCACGAGGAGGACCGGACCCACTGGTCAACCAACCAACATTAAAGGAAATAAAAGAAGTAATCTCCACCATGAAAAGTAACAAAGCACAAGGAATAGACACCATCTCTGCAGAACTGATAAAGCTAGGTGGTAACTAACTGCATAGGCAAATACAAGAAAAAAACTATGCTGATGATAACATCAATATAAACAACCACAAATTCGAGGGAGTGGCTACATTCAAATTTCTAGGGACAACTATCAACGAGCACGCAGTGAGATAATATCGGAGATGAAAGAAATGATAACAGCAGGCAACCGTTCCTACTTCAGCTTACAAGAACTACTAGGAAGCAAAAACTTCTCAATGGGAATAAAGAAGACAATATACATAACTATCATAAGACCAGTAGTCACATATGCTAGTGAGACTTGGACCCTGACCATAAAAGCAGCTCAACACATGGAAGAGGAGAATTCTCCGTAAAATATATGGTCAAGTGATAGAAAATGATGTCTGGAGAATTCGTACAAACCAAGAACTTTACCATTTGTACAAAGACCCACCCATACAAAGACCCACCCATGCAAAGACCCACCCAAGCAAAGACCCACACATACAAAGACCCACCCATACAAAGACCCACCCATGCAAAGACCCACCCCTGCAAAGACCCACCCATAGTCACAATGATTAAAAATGGAAGACTACGCTGTGCATGACATGTTGAAAGGATGCCAGAATGTAGAGCAGCAAAAGTTATATACAGGTAGACGCCTAGGGGCTGATGACTCACTGGTCGCCCAAGACTGAGATGGATTGATGATATGGATATGGATATACACCACCTAGAGGTACGGGCATGAAGGCGGAAAGCTTTGGATCGTTCCGAATTGAATGATGTGGTGGAGCTGGCCAGTGCCCTACATGGGATGTAGCGCCACAGATGATGATGATCAACTATTGATATGGTATTCTCAATCTGCCAGCAGTCTTTGACTTTGTTAGCTGAAGTGATCTGTTCCGTAAACTGGAAACATATTGGATGTCTGCCGCGGCTTCTCAACATAATCGAATCTTTCCTCACCAACATGCACAGCACAGCGCTCTTTATAGCGGAGTCAAACAGGGCTGCGTACTGACACCAACACTCTTTGGTATCTTCTTCTCGGTGCTACACCGATATGCTTTCGAAAACCGAGGGTGTGAACGTCCATACCAGGGCGAATGGAAGCCTATATAACATGAGCTGTACCGGGCAAAGTAGCAACTGTATTAATCATAGTGGTGCTCTTTGCGGATTATGCAGCTCTTACCTCAGATACAGAGATAGGACTCCAACAACTGGTCAATAAATTCTCGGAGGCTTGTAAGGAATATGGGACGCCATTGCTGAGGAGCGCACTTTCTGGCGTTCAAAGGTACGTGATGGGATTCAAGCTGCGGAGTCCACGCTCACAGCTAGGAGTGAAGAGAGAAGAGGTGGGGGTGCAGAGGAGAAGTAGACAACACCATCGTCCATTGAGGACTGACGGATGCCATAAATTGTTTAAATTTCAGATTTAAGGGTGTATTTGTGGGGAATTTAAAGCAGCTTTTTGAGTAGATGAAAAGGAATTAAATTAAATTGAACAGGTTAAAGAAAATGTAACACAAAACCAAATTCAAAATTATTTTTGAAAGTTTACTTCGATTTCCTTTAAAAAAAAGTAATTCATTATTAGGGGTGTACCCTTATTCATTATTAGGGGTGTACCCTTATTCATTATTAGGGGTGTACCCTTATTCATTATTAGGGGTGTACCCTTATTCATTATTAGGGGTGTACCCTTATTCATTATTAGGATGCCTTAATTTGAATGAAACCAAAACCAACTATTAATTAATTTATTATTAACCTTACAAAAATGTCCTGTCTATATAACTGGACACCTTACCAATTTCTCACATAGCAGCTTGTTGACCACTGGCCATGAGTTTAAAATAGCCAGATCATTTTTAGACATTCTTTAGCAAGCACATTGTTAGCCATCAGTTAGCCCTCAGTTAGCCATCAGTTAGCCATCAGTTAGCCCTCTGTCCTCAGTTAGGCAGTCCTCAGTTAGGCTTCAGATAGCCCTCAGTTAGTCCTCAGTTAGGCTTCAGCTAGCCCTCAGTTAGTCCTCAGTTAGGCTTCAGCTAGCCCTCAGTTAGTCCTCAGTTAGCCATCAGTTAGCCCTCAGTTAGCCATCAGTTAGCCCTCAGTCCTCAGTTAGGCAGTCCTCAGTTAGGCTTCAGATAGCCCTCAGTTAGTCCTCAGTTAGGCTTCAGCTAGCCCTCAGTTAGTCCTCAGTTAGGCTTCAGATAGCCCTCAGTTAGCCATCAGCCAACAGTTAGCCAGCACATTGTAACGCACAAACCAGTACCTTTTTTCCGATCATTTCATTTTAATCGCGTCGGTCTTTACAGCAACCATTTAAAAGGAATTAACATTTTTTTAAGCGTGGAGTGAAATCTCCTTTCATTTATTATTTCTTGTGACACATTAATGCAGCAAAATACTTAGACTAAAAGATACTAAACATACTAAAGCATTCAAATTCAAATCTATCTTTTCAAGTATTGATAATTACATTTTTGTATAAGCCACCTTATTATATTTTACGATACACACCAGATGATATGTTACATCTAAAGAGTGTACTTCATTGCAGTACTTTCTGTGAGAAAAAACAGCCTTGCACTCTTACCAGGAGGCTTGCAGGGCAGACGAGAGACACACTCTCAGCAATAACAGCCTTGCACTCTTACCAGGAGGCTTGCAGGGCAGACGAGAGACGCACTCTCAGCACTCCTCAGTCCGGTAAAACTTTCAAGTTTTCACCACTGGACATGCAGGCCTAAGTGAAACCACAACCAATTTTTAGTCGTGGATTCCTTACTGTAAAAGGAGTGGTAACAGTAACAGTAACAGTAACACACAATTTATTTGAAAACATGCGATACTGAAGGGTAAACATATTTATTCACTACTTATTTTAGAGTGAACGTACGAGTGTTTTACCCACAGAATATTTTGTTCATCCATATAAAAGGCATCTGATATTTTGAAAACTTTCATTTACATTTATTGAGTCTCTTAAATTTTGCATAACTTTAAAACTTTGAATCTTCTATCAAACCTAAGGAAATGCTAATGTAGAGTTGAGGCTGACAACAGTGAAATTAATTAAACCCATCAGGAAGTAACTTACAAAACATCCCAAATAACCGACAATGGTGGTAGACACGAAATATTGTACTCAATGACGTCATCATTATTTGAAATTTGTACATTTCTAACACAACTCATGAACGAAATGGACCAGCCTGACTCTAGGACGTACAGTTAAATGTTGACAAATTTGCTTCAAGAAAAGGTCTCCAATGCTACAATTGTCTGGAAAGATTACATTCTAAACTTTTCTAGGGGAAAATGTACGTTCACTCTAACTACATTTTGAGTGCGATTAGAAATTCCATAAATTTGTTTTGACCCACTTTTCTATGACATTTTCTATTAGCTGCTGTTCACGCAGTCCAACTGTTATGTTCCAGAATGTGTCACTGAACCAAGGGATATAACGTTGAGGTTACTACAGAAAGAAAACCAAGTGCTGAAGAAACTGATGCTGTGCAGGGTGTGCAAGAAAGCTGCCATCAGAGAGCTGTTTCTGCCCTGCGGAGAGCTCTATGCCTGCTCCGACTGCTCTTCCCAATTGTCCCACTGCCCTGCTTGTAACGGCTTGATCCTTGGCACCGTCACAACTTTCTTTGCTTAGATCGGTAGGTAGCAGTAGCAACAAATTCTTAGGTAGCACATTGCTGATGATGAAAACATATTCTTAGGTAGCAAGTAGCTACTACCGAAATTTAATTGGTAGGTAGCAGTAGCTGAGAGTAAATATAATTAATTGGTAAATAGCAAGTTGCTGATAAAATAAGAAGACATTTAGCAATGATGTTGCATGTAGCTCTTAGTAAAAACAAATAATCCAAAATATTGGCCACCCAACACAAAAGTTGTTTCACTAACTAAAGATTAATCGCATTTTTATGCTCAGACTTTATAACTTATAACATAACCGAATCTTATTTTTAAATCCTTTATATTAACTCGTGGTGTCTGCGGCCGACCGACCGACCGACCGACCGACCGACGTTGTCGCCAAAACTTTTGATCGATTTTTAACCCACTTGCTCGCAAGATAGCGAGCTGAAATTTTGCAGGCAGTTTCGTACCGATGATAAAAACAATGTATCAAAATTTCAGATCGATCGCATGTACCGTAATTAAATTATTGATTTTTTAGATTATTTTATTTATTCCTATGTATCATGCTATTTTTTGAGATAGAGCGTCGCGGTGCGTATTATATTGAACAACCTTTCTGTCGCGCAATAAGGTGCGTATTTTATTGACAGCTCTTTTTATAAACATATTCCTGATCGGTGCGCATTATATTAAACATGTTTTACGACACAACTGCAATTTTGTATTTCTAGATGGTCTGGCGCTGCGTATTATAATGAACATTCTTTTAATTACTTCACGTACATAAAGGATTTATAGTCAAAAACTTGGTTTTTTACGGGTTTTTCTTATTATTTTGTGGAGTTGGAAAAAGTCGCAAGATTCTTTTTAATCTCATTGGCTACAATTCTCATTTAAGTCTAATTCTACTTTACCCTGGAATATTGAGCTATAAGCTCAAATATGTGGCACTAGTCATATAACGTTTTTAAGTTTAATATAATTTGAAGATTTTTTTTTCCAAAATTATTCAAGGTATTTCTAAACACACCCATACGGTTAATAGAACTTCCAGGAATGAGAGCTTGTCTGGTCTGTGTGTCTGGTCTGTGTGTTTGATCTGTGTGTTTGATCTGTTTGTTTGGTCTGTGTGTTGAGTCTGTGCGTCTGGTCTGTGTGTCTGCTCTGTGAGTTGAGTCTGTGCGTCTGGTTTATGTCTCTGGTCTGTGTTTCTGGTTAATGTGTCTAGCGTGTGTCAGGTGTATGTGCCAGGTGTATGTGTCAGGTGTATGTGTCAGGTGTATGTGTCAGGTGTATGTGTCAGGTGTATGTGTCAGGTGTATGTGTCAGGTGTATTTGTCAGGTGTATGTGTCAGGTGTATGTGTCAGGTGTATGTGTCAGGTGTATGTGTCAGGTGTATGTGTCAGGTGTATGTGTCAGGTGTATGTGTCAGGTGTATGTGTCAGGTGTATGTGTCAGGTGTATGTTTCAGGTGTATGTGTCAGGTGTATGTGTCAGGTGTATGTGTCAGGTGTATGTGTCAGGTGTATGTGTCAGGTGTATGTGTCAGGTGTATGTATCAGGTGTATGTGTCAGGTGTATGTGTCAGGTGTATGTGTCAAGTGTATGTGTCAGGTGTATGTGTCAGGTGTATGTGTCAGGTGTATGTGTCAGGTGTATGTATCAGGTGTATGTGTCAGGTGTATGTGTCAGGTGTATGTGTCAAGTGTATGTGTCAGGTGTATGTGTCAGGTGTATGTGTCAGCTGTATGTGTCAGGTGTATGTGTCAGGTGTATGTGTCTTGTATGTGTGTCTATCTCAGTTTTATCAAACTGTCTTTATTTATTTTTCAAGAACTATGAGATCTCCTGGTCCGCACCCTGAATGTAAAATAAAGTCAATTTTGCCTATTCTGAAAGACTTTTGAGAAGTTATGCAACGAAAAATTTCACAAATCTAAAAAAAAATTTGGTGGGGGAGGGGGGGGGTGAAGGGAATGAGGAGGTATAAAGTGTTGAGGTGGAGCATGAACTAATAGAATATTTTAAATAATTTACACTGACAAATGATCGAGGTAAATAATCGAAACATCAAATAAGAAAGTTGCTCTTTTGTGAGGCAGCTCGAGTGTTCTCGTACACTCAAATTTGTGTCATTACAGTATCAATATGCATTTTATTTTTTTTATTTTTTTTTGAAAACAGATTCTTAGGACTACTTGTGAGACATAGCATTACGTCAGTGTCACATGTACAACAAAGTTAACATACATTAGGAAACAAGACCCATTCTAATGCTTCATCTCATCCCTTACGTGTGCTGCACTCTACGTATTGCTTGATTGACAGGCTACAATTGTCAGTAATTTGGAGTCCTAATTAGTAAGTATGCCAGGAGCGAACGCTTAAGCCCAGATGTACATGTTTGAATAAATCCATCGGGCTTTAAGCCTACATACCGATATTGTCCCGATATTGTCCCGGATACCCCGATGGTATGTGGCGAACCACAGTGAAACCACACCTTCAATAATTAAAGAAGGCGGTCCCAAGTCCGGAAAGCTTTAACCACGTTCACTTCTATGTAGCAGCACACCAAGCAAAAATTATCATATTTAGTGGTATGGAATCTAGGACGTGTTTTGTGTTTTTGTTTTCAAAGAAATCTTTTAATCATATTTATTTATTTAAATGACAGATGTTCACCAATGTACGAAAAATTAACCAAATACCAGTAGTTCAAAATGTATTCAGTGTGAGTAGTTCGGCGCCGTATCTCACCAAAGATTTAACTATGACAGTAATGTGCTGAGGTTCTAGCAAAGTGGGAGGGCGCAGTGGAAACATGACCAAACTTACTCCCATCATCATACATAACCATATAGAATCGTACATAACAATACATAGCCAAATATTGTTTTAGTAACAAGAAAATTTAAAAAAAACGACAAATATGTTTATGAAGGAAATATTAACATTTTTAATCAATTAATAAAAACATTGTTATATCATTTTAATATATTTGTATATTGCTGAAATATTAATTTATGTTGTTGCTCATAAGTGTAGGACATAATTTTAATTAGACTTTTGTTAAATTGAAATGGCAGTAATTACTGTAAAACTTCAAATAAGAATGATGTTGGTTAGTTGATTTTAATGTTAAATATTAAATTGATCGTGTCATAGATTATAGGTGTCAAAATTAAAATAAAAAAAGAGAGTTTTGTCCATTTTACTAAGGAAAAAAATATGTACACAAACAAAAAACATGAAGTGTATAATAATATTTGAAATTGTGGAGCTTATGTGAATAATATATTATACCAATCCATTATTGTTTTTACAGGTGTGAAACGTACCTATAAAAATTTCATCAATATCCTCAGCCTTAACTAAATTTAGTTAAAACGTATGTTATGATGAACGAGCTCTGTAGTTATTTGCTCATTAATTACCGTCCATTTGAAATCATTTTAATTTACTTTCATAAAATTTTATTTGCTTATTATTTTAAAATCGTAATATACATAAGCATATTACAGAGAGACCATGTGATGAAATCTTTTCTCTCTCCAACTATTGGAGAAAAAAAAGATTTCATGTGATGAAATCTTTTTTTTCTCCAATAGTTGCAAGAGATTTTTATTGATTACTTCTGTTTGCCGAATTTATGTCATTCGATCATATTAAATTGCTAATTTTGTGTATGCCATTCTGTCACATTAAACGTTGATGTCTTTTCTGTCATTGTCACATCAAAAGTAATTTTCACTAAGGCTTAGTCTCAAAGCTTATTTTAAAACATGTAAATTTAGATATATGTTTCTATAGATATTTTGAAAATCTAAATGGTATATTACTTTTAATAATAATTTTATGTAGCACACAGTGTGACCCAATCACAACAAATTAAATTTAATTCGACCCATACTAGCTTAAATAGTTTACTGGTTGACTTACTTAGCTATGATTTCTGATTAGCTAAATATTTTGCAAAAAATAATTCCATGAAGAATTATAATTAATTATATTATATTTTGAAATAACGCACATGTTACGCGATATTCTCACTTTTATTGGCCCACCATGTATACTAAAACTTAGAAGGAACCAAACAAAAAAAAAGTAAGAAATGATTTGCGTATCTTATCTTACTGTATCTTATATATATATAAATAATAATAATAATAAATTAATAATTTATATAGTGCTTTACCCGAGTAAGGAACTGAGCTCACAGCACTTTACTAGAAGATAATAACATACATATAATTATTAAATAAACATTCATATCATAGCAACAACATAAATGACAGTACGTTACACATAAACTACTTTAATCATTAGAAGAAATTTTGTTTAATTAATTTTGAAAATAAAATTTTGAAAAAGATGTGTCATAAGACGCTACTTCTAAACAGAAGATTATTGTGTCCTACGATTGCCCATTACAACGCGTTTAGAGACTTGCATAATGAATAATTCCATGTACCATCCACATAACTTTTGTATGTATTTTCCATACGACCTTTCAACTTTTTCTCTGTGTTGTGTTTGTGTAAGTGCTTTATATACATATCTTAGTGTGTGTGTGTGCATCTTAAATAAATACGTGTCCATAACGGCTTATGTTTTATCCCACGTAATCCTTGACAAAATAATAAAATATAAATAGAGAATTGTATTTCTATGACATTTTCGAGCGAATAAAAACAGTGAATTTTGTACATCTTTGTTTTTTCTTGAACGTCTTTTAGCAAGTATTTTAGCAAGTATTTTAGCATGTATTTGAGCACTATTACTTCAAGAGTCTTCTATTGCCATGATCCACATTTTTTTATCATAGAAGTTGTTCGTATTTCAATACATAGTGGTCTAAAATAATAATATAAATGTAAGTGTCCACACTCTAAAAATGTATATTTAGGAATACGCTTTCCTTACTGTCATGAAAATTAATTGAAAGTTCTTGACATGTCTTTAATTTTTGGGTTTTGAGTATTTGATTATCTTCTGATAAATCCCGAACAATTTACACCTATAAAAATAAAAGTTAAAATTTATTAAGGAAAATTGTTTGTAAAAATTTAATATTCTGAGCGTATGAAAAGTTGACATGATTAAATATTTGTTCCGCTTAAGTTTTTGATGTGCTGAACTTAAAAATATGTCATTAATTTTTTATTTTAATGTTTTTTAAAGCTTCGTTTTCTTCAGGACTTGGGCCTATTTTCTTCAATCTTTTTATTACCAGACTTGGAAAGGGAATTTATATTATGTAAATGACTTATAATTTAAACAATTTATATTTTTAAAAAAAATTGACGATGGCTTTTGCTGCCGGAAAGATGAAATTTGTATTTTGTTCTCTGAATAAAGCCGAACATTTATTGTTTTATTCACACGATTTGTTTGTGTCTCTTGTATCCACCCAAACATCTGACTCGCCACACAACTATTTGTGGCATCAGTTGGACGCCATTCAATCCACACATGACGTCATCTTAGTTACTGCTGTAAGAGACGTTTTTGTTGTGTTGACTTTGACCATGCGACTAGTTTGCGTTTGGAGTCTGCATGACTTGTCTAGAAATGTGAACTCTTGCGTGTGTTGTGAGGTGAACTCGGGGTGACTAGCTATATGATAAGCGAAGACAATTAATCAATTAAAGGTCAGTTGCTAAACAGGCAACGGTCTGGTGTCTTGATTCTTGCAGTGTTAAATACAGTTAGACTGTTATAACTTCGAGTCTTCGGCTACAGTAGTGTGTGTGGCACCATCTGTCCATGTCGACCAAAGTTATTTCTGTATGGATCACTGACATATAAAAGGGCACTAAAGCGACCGTTGTTTAAATATATAACACTAGATACGACCCACGGCGTAGCATGCGCTGCAGACTTACTCATCATAGATAGTGCTAAGAACGAAAAAAAGGGGGGGGGTGAGAGAACGGACACAAACAGCAGTACGAAGTAATGGGGAAAAAGTGAGTAAACGTGGAGACATGTGCACTGCGGTTGTTGTTACATGCCTCCCACCCTTTACTATTATCCCTTGCTAACCATAAACTGTGATTGGCCGACCCTATTGAGGGTTCGTCATGTTTGCAAAAAAGGAGGAAAAGAACGGGCAGAAAATAAACACTTTTAAAAATAAAAATGTTCCCTCTGGGGCTTGAACCCATGAATTTCCGCGTGCAAGGCGGACGTGATAGCCACTACACTACGGATCATATGTAACTCTGTGAAAGAACAATGCATGTAAGCGCAAGAAGCGTTGTTCCCCCCTCCCTTTTTTTCTTTTCATCCCACTACGCTTGCCAACTGTGATCGGTCGACCCCAGCGAGGGTCATTCGTCATGCTCATTTGCACACGCAATACATACTCGCTTTGGTGAATTATATATATATATATATATATATATATATATATATATATATATATATATATATATATATTTATATATATATTCATTTTATTACCGCTCCTAATATTGCATTGGCTCAACCAAAAGTTGTTGACTTTAAAAACTTATTTGATGGTCATCCAATACTTCCGGGTATGAATCACAATTGACAGCTTATGACTTGGATGTCTGCTAAATGAATGTTATAGATAAAAGCCAATGACGGAAATATTCGATGGGGAAAATACCTTAGACTTTAGACTTATGCCTGGATGTGATCCCCGTATTTCACCAATTCATGTTTTCAGCATAGGTTTATTTTAAAGTGATTTAAATAAAATAGTTTTTAGTCAATACATGTAGCTTGAATTGATTCAAATTTTCAATTTTTGAAAAGTTAGATTTTTTGGGATTTCTTCACAAAACATTTTTTAAAGCTTAAAAAAAGAAGCAAAATAAGGAAAACCCGTAATAACTATTAAAACAGAAAGGGATTTCCCAACGTTTCTATGTATGGGAATTCGAGTTAACAAAAATATCTTACAATCTTTTACTTCATTTAATGTATGCAACGTAAATGAAAGAAACGGTAATTTTTAGTTGCACAGATATGCTTTATGAAGATTTTGTGGTTTACAAGGTTTGCTTAATTTTTTCAAAATGTAATTATACATATAGTCTTGGGGTTCAATTGTTATTGAATGTATATTACTAGAATTTCTCCTTGAATAATCTCTTAACCTCGAAGAACAATGATGTATCTTGACATAAATATGCCTCAAACTCAAACGACATACTGAGTCATACTCTCATGACGGTGGTAGTTGATTTTCCCATAGTCTAGTAGCAAAGATACAAATACAAATTTAGGGATACATCACATATACATGTGTCTACTTGAAACAAGACCTACATCACATACACATTTTCATCTCGTTGAACACTTCTCTACCCAGGGGCGGATTAAGACTGCACGGGGCCCCTGGCTGCAATGCAAAACTGGGGCCCTATTCAGATCCAGCCAGTGTCCCTTTAAATAAAATGATTGCTAGCAGTAGCAGCTAATATAAGACTGTACCTTGTAACTAAATAGTTCTCATACTTTGTCTGTACTACGGGATCGGCCTTTCCTGCCAAAAAGATTATTCATGAAAAAAAATACGAATACGAAGAAATAACTGTTTTCCGGTATCCTAAAATTTAGTGCAAAAAGACAATTAAATAAAAAAAAAGACAAATGAAAAATATAAAAAAATTATTCGCGGGAATCGATCGCGTGAACGTTTGCACCGCAGGCCGAGTTTCTTTCACCAAGACGACACGAACTTGACGAGACATGTAAATTTAAAAAAATATAAATATATTCTTCAATATTTTCTCTTATTGAGCCTATAAAATCAAGTTTTTATTAAACCATGACCGAATAGCGATCAGATTAATGGATACGATTTTATTAATTTATTTAATTTATGAACTTTTAATTATAAAATTAAAAAAAACAAAGGGGGTGCCGTAGGCGCCCTACAACTCCTATTATAAAATACTTTGTGTACATTTCAGAAAGTTTAATATTTCGTATTTATCAAACAAGGACAAGTTAGTTTGGCTTTCGAAAAAGTTCGGCGCCGTAGGCGCCATAAAAAGGTGCATTTTTTCAAAATAAATAGATTTCAGCTGAAAACTTCCGTCATTTTTGACGGGTGATACTCTAGTATTTAATATATTATGTCACGTTGAATGTACATCCAGCGCCGTAATCCATATAAACATTGATCACATTATTCGTGTTCGCTCAACAGTTGTTTAGTCAAAGACTACAATAGGCTAATAGGCTAACTCTGCGATCATGGCTAAATTATGTTTTATACTATTTCTGCAAGGATATATTATAATGTCGTCAACTGGGAATTCCCGTATTTGACATAACGGGAATAATCTACATTAAGCTTTAAAAGAAAAATCCAGAATTACCTATGATTCCGGTAAAAACAATCAATTACTCATAATCTTAGTAAGCTCAAAGTAAGTTCTTTGTGTTCATGACATAATTGACATATGATGTTTTAATTGATAAATTTGATTTTTTGCAATATACATATTTAATTATTCAGATAAATTAAAAGAAAAGAAAAGAAGAACAACAACAACAAAACGACAAACAATAGTTAATTCACAATAGACTTAATTTACAAAACTATAATTTTATGTCTTACTTGCCGTTTCGATATTCTTATAAGACAATAATTATGAAGTTCCTGTTAAGAGACTGTTGAATGTACGCTAACAATATATTTTTTGTACCTCTGATTTTTTGTGATAGAAAACTCCTATAAATCTAAGAAATTGTTTGAATCACAATAAAGAAATTAAAAACAGAAGACGCTTTCATTAAATAAATAATCAAGATTATTTTTTCAAAATTTGTAAATTATAAAAGATGAAATATGACATTTATATAGTATTAGAAATCTTAAATGCCTAGCAAGGAAAATAAATAATTATTAAATATGTCATAATATAGTTTTCTCACATTGTTAGCTTTAAACAATTCGATATTTAAAAAAAATAATTAATTGTGGATTTAAATATAAATCCGCAATTAAATTTATATTTTAAATTTGTAATATTTTTTTTACAGTAAATTCCACAGGAAATACTTCTTCCCAATAGCAACACCTCCGATCTTTGGACACCTGCACCTCAAGTAAATATGGTGATTGTATCTACACGTGATCGAATTAATGGGACAAATGGACAGTACGCTGATCCAGTAAAGGTACAAGATCAACTTTAAACTTTGTAATTATATTATAAAATTTTCATTGGGATGTATTTGACCTTAGATGTTTTGTTACCATGGTACCTAGGTAAATGTAGCCTAACTATCGTTTTTAAACGACTGAAATTCGGACAAGAGTAACTAATTTACTTTCTGTTATGTTATAGTAACATTTCAACGACCTTTAAAAGCAGCATTTTAAATATATGTTTTATTTATATTCAGGCCTTTTTTAATAAAAATTCATTGCTTTGTGAGATTGCAAAGCTTGGATGACATACAGGATGGCAAGGTATTGAATTCAACTCTTTATAACTGAAATATTGACGAACTTTATTGGGACTATGTTTACATTCTAGACATATGTTATTTTTTGTTATAGATTGATACTCAAGATAATCGCGAATAATTAATTTGTTAACATTAATGTTTGGTGGGAGATTAAAAAGCCAGGAGAAACGAAGTATCGTTATATGTATAAATATATTTAAAAAGCCAGGAGAAACGAAGTATCGTTATATGTATAAATATATTTAAAAAGCCAGGAGAAACGAAGTATCGTTATATGTATAAATATATTTAAAAAGCCAGGAGAAACGAAGTATCGTTATATGTATAAATATATTTAAAAAGCCAGGAGAAACGAAGTATCGTTATATGTATAAATATATTTAAAAAGAAGCACGAAAGGACTCTAATGAGTAACTACTTCATTAGTACCATTAATTCTTTATTGGTATCTTTTTGCTTTCAAACACGTCTTTATAGTGTGAAATATCAAATTCTTCCATAAAAAAATTGTCATCTTATTTTATAGTGTTAACAACACACGTGATAGTATTTCGGAGCTGAGAACTGAACCTAGGGATATGGAGTCTAGTGGATTCAACCATTTACAACAAGGTGAATAACTCAACTATAATTTGTGTAACATACATTGACATACACCAAGGGGAATAACTCAACTATTAGTGGTATTACATTACTCGAGATACAAGTTGAATAACTCATCTATTAGTGGTATAACATTCATTGACATACACCAAGGGGAATAGCTCAACTATTAGTGGTATAACATTACTCGAGATACAAGGTGAATAACTCATCTATTAGTGGTATAACATTCATTGACATACAACAAGGGGAATAACTCACATATTAGTGGTATAACATTACTTGAGATACAAGGTGAATATCTTGTTAACCACTGGTGCTTGTATATCGAAGATACAAGGTGAATAACCTAACTATTAGTGCTATGACATTATGTGAGATACAAGGTGAATAACCTGTTCGTTCGTCCGTCGATACGACGAGGACCACTCTAGTCATCCGAGGGATTTAGACCGCTGGTATGGGATGGATGACAAAAGTGACTTGCGCGGTGATTTGGATTTAAGTGAGAAGGAGTTGCGCAATTCGTCGATCTCACTCTCTCGCCCGAGGCCATCTTATCCAGCGGCAGGACTAAGTCGAGACGGCTGGTGATGGAAACGGGTGCAGTGGATGGCCATGATGTCCTGTGTGTCTTGTCATGAATAACCTAACTATTAGACGTATAGCAGTACTTTAAATACAAAGGGAATAGCTGAAATATAACTAGCGTCATTGTAGTAAGTTGTAACAAGGTGAATACTGACAAGAATAACACCATTAGTTGAATCATTAAACCTTCAAACACTAGAGCAGGGATTCCCAACCTTTTGTACTGTAGAGCACATTCTAAAATATCGGTAGGCTGGCGGGCACCACCTATTTTTAATCGAAAAAATTCCTTCCATAACTTTTCATTTACCCATAATTTATTTTCTTATATTCAAAATTTATTAATAAATATATTGTAAATAATAAACAAAATTGTTTCAAAATAATAAAATTATTATTCAAATTGCATACACACTGAGAAATGTATTTACAAAACGTAAACAAAGTAGACACAATACACAAATACAAAGTAAACATTTAAAAAAAAATTAATATGTCAATGTGATTTTTGACATTGCATATCATTGGCCAGTGCCTCATTATTAGGAGAGTATGACGATAATCCTGTTAGCAAAAAATCATAAAAATGCTCATCGGTGAGTCGAGATCTATATCATGATTTTATTAAGCTCATGTTTGAAAACAATGATTCGCATAAATATGTCGAACGGAAAAATGATTCAATTTTATATGCCGCTTTTTTCAAAAATGGGAAATTGTCTATGTCCACTGTATTCCAAAATTCATCTGATATTAAGGATTTTTGCAAAATATCATTCTTAAGGTCCAACATTTCTTACTCTAGTTTTTCTGTCTTACCTTGAACAAAATCTGCAATACATGCTGCCCTTTCCATTGCATTTATTTGGCAAGTAAAAGGATTGATACAGAAGGAAAAAATTGGCTCAATATGTGTAAACTGTAAAATCTCTCTACAAACTGTAATCTATTATATTAATAAGCGATAATCTATTATGATTGTGGAGATAGTTATAGTCCTTGTTATAATACATTTATGCATATAATGTAGAACAGACTTGCGCTGTAACATTGATACTATATTGGAGTTCAATAACTATTTATTGATTATTTTTTAGCCCTATATTGAGTGGACCGAGTAAAAGACAACAACCTATAATGTTAACACTGACTGGGGGGAATCATATTGTTTCGTTAATTTGAAAAATAAATGCGTTTATTGTGTGGTAGTAGCATTGCAGTGCCGAAAAAAACATAATGTTGAACGACACTTTCAGACAATTCATGTCACTTTTGATGTGAATTATCGACTTAAATCTGAAGTAAGAAAGAAAAAAAAATATCTCAACTAAAATCAAGTCTGACTGCACAACAGACTGTTTTCACTAGACATGTGGAAAATTCTAAAAAGGCCACCATAGCTTCTTTCAAAATTTCTCACATGCGCGCAAAAAAGAATAAACCTTTCATTGGTGGTGAGTTGTTTAAGGAACTATATTTGACTGTTTGATGGATTTTCCAACAAACGTGAGATTGTCTCAGCAATACAAGACTTACAGTTATCAAATAACACCGTCAGAAGAAGAAAACATGCAATTTCAACAGACATAAAAAATCAGTTAAAGACTGACTTGGAAATATGTCACTGCTTCTCGCTACAATTTGGCTCGCCGCTAGACAAGTTGCGACAAGTACTGTCAGCAAAGGAACCACTCAAACATACAATATCGCAAATATACGAACGTATTTAATAAACCTAGGCACTCAAAAAAATTTAAACTCTTACAAATAAATAAAAATAATTCACACTTTTTAATTAATGTTTATGAAAAAAAATCTGTCGTTGTCAAATAGTGGCGGGCACATACGAATCGTTCCGCGGGCGCCATGGTGCCCGCGGGCACGGGGTTGGGAACCCCTGCACTAGAGGATAGAAAAACCAAGAGTAAAGTAGTAATCATACATAAAACAATTAACTGTAATTTAGAAGTAAAACACAAAGATAACTTAATACAACCCTCAGATAGACATAAGGATAAAAACACATTTCTTATTCCGTATGCAAGAACAAACACATACAAATTTTCGTTCTTCCCTTACGGAATTCCGGCGTGGTTGGGTTGCAAGAAGAAACCAGGAAAACCAACACTTTATAAACATTTAAATCTCTAATAAAAATGCAGGACTAAACACAATCCATAGATAAGCGTAGGACGCAATAATCTTCTATATAGAAGGAACGTCTGTAAACAGATAAGATAAGATAAGATAAGAAAGGTGCTGTTTCTGTTACTAGGATTATATTTATATACTAGGAATAGTATACACCGCTCCGTACTGTCGACAGTAAACACAATTGTTTTCATAGGATAGTACATGCATTTATCTATTTGGGATGGTAAACAAAATGAAATGTTCATAGGACATATGTTTTAGGTACATTAATGGTAACAGGAAATTAACTTACAAAATGTAACATTTTATGTTTCAGAATACAAATTGGGGAGTCTTTACAATAAAAATTTACAATACATTGATAGCAGGAACTCAAAATATTTTTTGTATGTGGCAAAATGAATGCAAAGCGAGAGAAAATTGATTGTCCCATTTTCTTTAAATGAAAAGATTCTTTAGTTTCTAAGGCTAATTACAGGTTGAAACTGTAGTTTTGTGAATTTTATTAGGCACTTTAATAAACATCTAAAAACCGATGTCTTTAAGGTGAACATACAATGTACAATACACAGATGATTCTTACAACTTTGACGCCCTTGAGAATCGTTTAAACTATTTTTTAAAGTACATGAAATCGCAAAGTTGCTAGTGTTGTTAACATGATGTATAGTTATTTTAATTAATCGATAAAATCAGGGGTGTCAAAACTTTTTGCAAAGATGATTATAATCCATGAGGTAAAAATATGCGTGGACCGGATCAAGAAAATAACTCTTTGTAAGAGCCATATACATATTATTATAATTTTAATTTTTTTTTAAATTAATTTTTTTTGTTTGGTTGGAGGTGGGGGTGGGAGGGGCATTACCATCGAGATTTCTAATACTATATACACGTCATATTTCATCTTTAATCATTTGCAAATTTTGAAAAAAAATCGATAAAACGTTTCGGAATTTCGCCATCATTGACCTCATCGTATTGTGCAATCCAAACAACTTTCGTTATAAGGTTCGTTAGTCCGTGTGCAAAACAATAGACACTTGCGCAACGTAACAAGCCATCCATTTTTTGTTAGAAATATTACACCCAACAAACACAGATAGGCTATTATATTATAATTATACAAAAAAATGCTGCGCGGTAATTATTAACTTAAAGGGAACATTTCAATAAAAATATTTCACTAACCCTAACCCTAACACAGCTTCGTTATTTCAGATACATATTTTTTCGTCGTTACAGAAAACATCCACGAGAAGTTAATTATTTAAGGTGAATTCAAATTAAAGCACTAAAAATAAATAAGTAATAATAATAATAAATTGATTATTTATATAGCGCTGTATCCCAGTTAGGAACTGGGCTCACACCGCTTTACAGGAAGATAATAACATACATATAAGTATTAAATACACATTCATATCATAACAACATAAATTACAATACATTATACATAAGCTACGTTAATCTTCTACAAAATCTGTTGCAACAGATAAGTAGGGTTATAAAACACCGGGGTCGTGGGAGCAACAATTATTTAGGTACCCATTCGCGAAAGAAACACCATTTCTAAATAACGCCACTCCCAAATAACACCACTCCTAAATAACGCCACTCCTAAATAAAAACACCACTCCTAAATAAAACCATCACTCCAAAATAACGCCACTCCTAAACAAAACACGATTCCTAAATAACATCACTCCTAAATAAAAACACCACTCCTAAATAAAAACACCATTCCTAAATAAAACAACATCGTTGATTCTGAAAAAAGGTAACAAAAAGTTCATTCAGAGCAGACAACGCCCAATCCCAACGCTTCTAAAGTCTGTAATGCATTAAATGCAAATCAAATTCCTTTCTCATGAAGTTCTATTTAAAGAGTGGCATAACTGTTTTTGTATTTTGAATTCGTAGCAATGAGACAGAACGATGAGAGCTATGGTGAACAGCGAACGACCGTTCCAACGTCACAGCTGGCAAATGAAGATGTGCCTGAGAAATTTAGACTGGTTGACAAGTTTATCATGGGTCGCTGCATTTTAACCTTCAGAATAGTTGTATCATGTGTCAGCATTGCTGGACCAAGGCATCTTGTCGACACTACCAACCAGATTGTCACAAAAGTTGGGACAGGAAGTATGATTACAGATCCGACAGTTGACATGCTGGGACCAGGCATAAACTTCCCGGCCGGAGATCGCACAATCTACATATACACACACGAGTCTGTCGTCTGCAACAACCAAGAAGCAGAAGGCGCCTCCGTCGAATGGCTTTACTTTCACGATGATAGAAACAGAGTAAAAATATTCAAGGGAAGTCATGTCCTGGGTCCTTCCGTCAACGGAGTTGTGGTTCTTGTTTGTGTAGTAGACCCCGAAACCAAGACTGAATTATACAAAATACTGAGAGAATCCCATGACATGTTTTACTCGATGTCAGCTTCAATCAAGCAAGAGTTTAGCAGTGACGTCATTATTATCCATTACCCTCATGGCAAAGCACAGGAAATATCTATGGGAAAATATATGCTGGAAAATAAGGTGATCTGCACCAGAGAAAATAGAGGTACGATTTTGTGTTGCCTTTGAGTAAACTCCAGTTATGTTAGGGGTTAAAGATAAGCGTAGAGTTAAAAATAACTAAGTCTACAGAATAATACCACTGACCTCAAGTACGTACACACTCATTACGACATTTACATAAGAATATTTGTATGAGTATACTTTTTACCTAATACCCGAATAACGAAATCGTTGTCTTAAAACTAAGGCTTTAAGGGTACAAAAGTGCTTAAAAATGGTTGTCTTGTAGTACATACCTACTTATATAATATAGTAAATTTATAACATATAAGCAGGGTATGAGTAAGCCTGATAGGACGTAACAAAACAGCGAACATTTCGGAAAAGAGCCTTCCTCAACGAACAAATGGTACACAAATAAAATGAATATAACGAACGAATTTTCAAAAAACTTAGCTGCGGTGAAATCCAATTAGTCCAGTAGAGAAAACATATGATATAGCACTCATTAAGGCTTTTAAATATCACTATGAAGACAAAGAACTAATGTTAGATTCTTTTTTTTAAAGGTAAACTATCAAGAATTAGATTAAACTAATGTTAGATTCTCTTTTGTTAGGTCAAGTCTAACTATTATAATTAAAAAGTGTTCAGTCTTTCTACTTATATACCAAGATTGTTTTCATAAGCCGCCAAAGAACACACGACGGACAAACAAGTTATATGAAAAAATTAATTCTGTTCATTATGCTACAAAATAACAGCAAAAAACGATGCTAGCTTCATCTTAGCGTTCAAAAATTATTAAAAAAAACAAACAAAAACAAATAACAACATAAAAACATACCAAAATTTAACCAACAAAAATCTTTGTAAAGCCAGGTCAAATAACTTTGCTATAACCATCTAAGTTTATTTGGTATGCAAAAATACTAAATAAACCAATTTAACCAATTTAAAGTTGCCTTTCAAATAAACTCAAGTCACCCATTATGTGTTTATTTCCTTAAATAAACTCAAATCACCCATTATGTGTTTATTCCCCCAAACAAACTCAAGTCACCCATTATGTGTTTATTTCCCCAAATTTAGTGATGCATGAGACAGTCATGAAGCACACCATTCCAACCAGTGATGAGTCAGTGGGAGCTCCCATGATTAGATTCCATCCTGGACCTCAGGGTCACTCCTTCCGAGTATGGATGCACACAGAAGGTCAAATAGCAGGCAGACGGCCTTTTGGAATCTCAGTTTTAATAAAAGGTTTATTATTTTTTTCATAAACATTGAACAAATAAGTCAGCTTATGATTAAAATTATAAATCTATTTAATCGTTTTGATTTATTTGTTATCTTTATTGGTCTGAGAAGAGCCTCATAGTAAACACCGATGTACACACACATACACTCGTGTAAATAAACACATGTACACACTCGTGTAAATAAACACATGTACACACGTGTAAATAAACATATGTACACAATACCTAAAGACATGCAGCAGAACATTTCTAAACTTAAAAACAAAACAGCTTAAAGATTAACATTCAAAGAAATGAAGTTCACATTCTAGCAATGTTCACCAGCTTCTGTAGGCAGAGCATATGAAGTAATTGTGTGGTTAGCACAATCCTCAGCCATGTTTATTAAATTCATATACTTGACAACAAATATTTTGACTTTGACTTGCCAACTTAAGCAATATATTGTCTGGATTAAATGCCATAGAAGATACATACAAACATTTCATGAATCACATTTTAAAATGAAAACAATTGGCGAATTCCTGACACAAATCTTTCACCTAGTGATGGGACGATACCAAAATTATTAACGATTCCGATACGATTCCGATTCTCCCAACTTATCCCGATTCCCGATACGATTCCCGATACAATTCCGATTCCTGGCCATTATTACATATATGTATATTACTGTGCCCAGGTATTAACATATTTAATTAATATAAAAGTTGAGAGTTGATTAGAAAAGTTTGTTAACTTGCTATTGAAGCATACAATATGGAAAATGTATTAGAAAGGCTTTATATAAACACATCTATCAATAATTCCATTTTAATAATACAAAGATGATGTATTGAGTTCAAAATAATATAAATAATTACATTTAATGAGAAAAACTTCATTCAGTTAGATCAGTTGATAGTAAGAATATGCATTTAATCATAGTCAAATTGAAGCACTCGCAAGTTATAGTGCAAACACATAAGCATCTCTCCAGTTGTTGGTTCTAAACGGTTTGTCTTTGGCGAGTATACTATGTAATAGTAAAAAAAGCTAGTATTTGAAGGTAATGTGACCCGTTTTTCCGGTTTTCGTAAGTTTTTGTTAAAATCAAGAATAAAACATTTTAAACTTTATAAATTAAAAATGACAAAATGATATTTTAACTTAACTATTAAAATTTGTTATGAAATAAGAAAACTGAAGCGGGGACGCAGTGGTCGAGTGGCAGCGCACTGGACTGTCGTACCGATGGTCACGGGTTCGAGTCCGTGTGAAGGCAAGGGTTTGTTCCCGGGGCCTAGGGCGTCCCTGAGTCACCCCCCTCCGAATGGGTACCTAACACTACATGTAGTTAGGCGGCTGGGTAATGCGTGGAACCCACAAAGCCATGGAACCCACAAAGCCATGGAACCCACAAAGCCGTGGCCTGTGAACGCTGCATCACTTGCCAACAGGTCATCTGTCATCTTATCTTATCTTATCTTATCTGTTTACAGACGCTCCTTCTATACAGAAGATTATTGCGTCCTACGCTTATCTATGGTTTGTGTTTAGTCCTGCATTTTTATTAGAGATTTAAATGTTGATAAAGTGTTGGTTTTCCTGGATTCTTCAGGCAACCCATTCCACGCCCGAATTCCGGACGGGAAGAAGGAAAACTTGTATGTGTTTGTTCTTGCATACGGAATAAGAAAGGTGTTTTTATCCTTATGTCTATCTGAGGGTTGTATTAAGTTATCTTTGTGTTGTATTTCTAAATTAGAATTAATTGCTTTATGTATGATTACTACTTTGCTCTTGGTTCTTCTATCCTCTAGTGTTTCAAGGTTTAATGATTTAACTAATGGTGTTACTCTTGTCAGTTTCGAATATTCTCCAGTAATGAATCTGGCAGCTCTTTTTTGAATTTGTTCTAGTTTATCAATGTTTCCTTTGGTGGATGGGTCCCATACAGAAGATGCATATTCTAGTGCAGGTCTCACCAAAGTGAGGTAGCATTTTAGTTTTATATCTCTATTACATTTGTTAAAGTTCCTTTTAATAAAGCCTAAGGTTTTGTTTGATTTTTTAATAACTTCATTGACATGGGGATTCCATGATAGTTTCTCATTTATTAAGACTCCTAAGTATTTTGCATCTTTAGTTTGGGTCAGTTCTTTTCCATGAATGTAATATTTTGAATTTATTTGTTTCTTTTTCTTTGTTACTCTTAACAGTTGACACTTTTCTGGATGGAAAGACATACTCCAGTTAGTTTCCCATTTTATCAATTCATCTAAGTCTTTTTGTAAAATTTTGCTATCTTGTTCTGATTTAATTGTTCTATAGATTATACAATCATCAGCGAATAGCCTAACTTTTGTACCTGTTGAGATGTTGTTGGGTAAATCATTTATATAAATTAAAAAGAGTAAGGGACCTAGCACAGTTCCTTGTGGAACTCCTGAGTTAACCTTTATTGGTGCAGATTTAGATCCATTAATTATTACAGTTTGCTCCCTGCCCAAAAGGAAGTCTTGGATCCAGTGATGTAAGGAACCTGAGATTCCAAAGTAGTTAAGTTTTTTAAGTAAACTAAGGTGGTGAACTTTGTCAAATGCTTTTGAGAAGTCTAGTAATATTGTATCTATTTGATCATTTTTGTCCAAGAGTGGACTTACATTAGCTAATTTCCAATCCTGGGGCACTTTACCCTGGTTTAGAGAGGCTTGAAAGAGAACTACAAGGATTGGGGACAGTTCATTGCTTAGTTCTTTTAATAATCTTTCAGGCAAATCATCTGGGCCAGTAGCTTTGTTTATGGTCTGTGGACGCAACTATCTTCTGCATAGAAGGAGCGTCTGTATAGATAAGATAAGAAGAATATAAGAAGCTAAATTTCTACACATACATGCTAGTGGGAAAGGGGGCACACATTTAATTCGGCCACAGCCTGTTTTTCAATTCGGTAGCTAATCAGTTAAAATTAAATATACAGGAGTGCACTGTGTGAGGGTTTACGTAATGTTCCTAATATTTCTTTCCTAAGGTAGGGACTTAAGTAAAAAAAAATTAACTTAAAAAAAAATACAACTAATGGCAAAGTTAAATAGAGCTGATTTTTAACACCAAAATTATATTTTTAGGATTAGTAGTTTTAAAGTTATGAATTTTTTAAAGTGTTGTTCAAATTGTCCCAATACTCAATGCAGCCAATGCATTTTACCCCCACATTTTGTGACCTCAATTCCGCTGTTTGCGTCACGCACTTTATCTCTCGTTTTAATAATGATTTTATTTGTAGGATCAATGCTCTAAATAAAATTATTATTTCTTTAATTTGTTTTAAAAATATTCCTTTATTAATAACCAATTTAACTTTGTATAAACAGTATGATTCAATTTTTAAACGAAGTTTCTGTTGTGTTTACTAGTTCTAGTTCCAACAAGCTCTACTACATAGTGATATGACTCATGACAAAGCGAACTGAACTGTCCTCTAAAAAAAAATTAGTAACTCCTTTTGAACCTTCAACTTTGACTCATAATTAATTCTAGTTAAAATGCTTTTGCACACGGCGACCTTTTATGAATGAAACAATGAGGACAAACCAATAGACATAGTAGTACTAATAGTAGTAGACCGAGTTAGCATCATTCACAACAGTGATTCCCAGATTGAGCGATTCTGTCTCTTGGAGGGAACTTGCGTGACTTTCCTTACAAGCTACACTAATACTGATTGCAAACAATGAGAATCATCTTAGCTGGTGGAAAGCGAACAAAGAAGAACTTCCAAGTTTGGCTCTTCTCAAGAAAGTTTTTATGTGCTCCACCTTCTTAAGTAGAGAGCGAGAGAATTTTTAGTGTAGGTGGCTATAGTACAGTAAAAAGATTGTTTACATTTTGCTGATAACATGTGGTTTTAAATAAACTTCCTGTCGGTAATTAAAAATCTCGGAACAAAATAAAGAAAATAAATGTAAAAAAAATATTTTTTAAATAACGCGGCTCATTGTAGTTAGTTAATCAGTTAAGAATCGTTTTGGAATCAGAATCGGGTCTAAATTATTCAGCTCCGATGCCGATTCCCGATACTTTGGAAAAGTCCTGATATTCCGATTATTCCGATACGATTCTGATTAATCGTCCCATCACTACTTTCACCTATCCCAGATTTCACAAAAATTAAAATTAAATGTCATTTCATTTTTTAAAACATTGTTTTCATGTTTAAGATCTGTCACCAAACTGTCACTCGGTTGTCATAATGCCTGTCAGTCCTTGGTTCGGAAATATAACTCGACGAATAAACAGCTTTCCGCGGGACATACCACTTGAAATCAAACTGAAATTGGCATCGCTCGGGTTCTACTTTATAGGTCAGTTACAATTTTATTGATTTTTTTTAGCTGCAGAGAAATTTGATTAAGAAATATTGAGTAATAAATGTTGATATGCATATATTGATACATACCTATAAAAGGGTATTGAAGTAATAATTTTTTTGAGGTATGCTTTTTTTAAAGCCATCTATTCAAAACGCTGAAATGAAAAAAACAATAGTTGAGGAAACTTTTTTGCTCAGCTTCTTTCTTTCTTTCGTATTATTTTGAGATTTTTGGAAATGCCATCTTTCCACAGGTTGTAGTAGCATTTGTCTTGTGTGTTCAACACTTTACAAAGGATTCTATGTTTTTGATGTAAAGAGTACATTTACCACAGCGATCAGTCGCAATTAAATGCTGATGAGGGACCCTTGTTCTCTATGAGTCTTTTGGTGGAATGGGATGAGAATAGTCATGGCACACCTCTAGCTACGCCACTGACATTTGAACAACCAAATGTTAACATTTTTATATGCAGGTTAAACAATGATAGATGAGCTGTAAACAATGATAGATGAGTTGTAAACAATGATAGATGAGATGTAAACAATGATAGATGAGCTGTAAACAATGATAGATGAGCTGTAAACAATGATAGATGAGTTGTAAACAATGATAGATGAGCTGTAACCAATGATAGATGAGCTGTAAACAATGATAGATGAGTTGTAAACAATGATAGATGAGCTGTAAACAATGATAGATGAGTTGTAAACAATGATAGATGAGCTGTAAACAATGATAGATGAGTTGTAAACAATGATAGATGAGCTGTAAACAATGATAGATGAGCTGTAAACAATGATAGATGAGCTGTAAACAATGATAGATGAGATGTAAACAATGATAGATGAGCTGTAAACAATGATAGATGAGCTGTAAACAATGATAGATGAGCTGTAAACAATGATAGATGAGTTGTAAACAATGATAGATGAGTTGTAAACAATGATAGATGAGCTGTAAACAATGATAGATGAGCTGTAAACAATGATAGATGAGCTGTAAACAATGATAGATGAGCTGTAAACAATGATAGATGAGCTGTAAACAATGATAGATGAGCTGTAAACAATGATAGATGAGCTGTAAACAATGATAGATGAGCTGTAAACAATGATAGATGAGCTGTAAACAATGATAGATGAGATGTAAACAATGATAGATGAGCTGTAAACAATGATAGATGAGCTGTAAACAATGATAGATGAGCTGTAAACAATGATAGATGAGCTGTAAACAATGATAGATGAGCTGTAAACAATGATAGATGAGCTGTAAACAATGATAGATGAGCTGTAAACAATGATAGATGAGCTGTAAACAATGATAGATGAGCTGTAAACAATGATAGATGAGCTGTAAACAATGATAGATGAGCTGTAAACAATGATAGATGAGCTGTAAACAATGATAGATGAGCTGTAAACAATGATAGATGAGCTGTAAACAATGATAGATGAGCTGTAAACAATGATAGATGAGCTGTAAACAATGATAGATGAGCTGTAAACAATGATAGATGAGCTGTAAACAATGATAGATGAGCTGTAAAAAATGATAGATGAGATGTAAACAATGATAGATGAGCTGTAAACAATGATAGATGAGCTGTAAACAATGATAGATGAGCTGTAAACAATGATAGATGAGCTGTAAACAATGATAGATGAGCTGTAAACAATGATAGATGAGATGTAAACAATGATAGATGAGCTGTAAACAATGATAGATGAGCTGTAAACAATGATAGATGAGCTGTAAACAATGATAGATGAGCTGTAAACAATGATAGATGAGCTGTAAACAATGATAGATGAGCTGTAAACAATGATAGATGAGCTGTAAACAATGATAGATGAGCTGTAAACAATGATAGATGAGCTGTAAACAATGATAGATGAGCTGTAAACAATGATAGATGAGCTGTAAACAATGATAGATGAGCTGTAAACAATGATAGATGAGATGTAAACAATGATAGATGAGCTGTAAACAATGATAGATGAGCTGTAAACAATGATAGATGAGCTGTAAACAATGATAGATGAGCTGTAAACAATGATAGATGAGCTGTAAACAATGATAGATGAGCTGTAAACAATGATAGATGAGCTGTAAACAATGATAGATGAGCTGTAAACAATGATAGATGAGCTGTAAACAATGATAGATGAGCTGTAAACAATGATAGATGAGCTGTAAACAATGATAGATGAGCTGTAAACAATGATAGATGAGCTGTAAACAATGATAGATGAGTTGTAAATTGTTTACTCTTGTTAATTTGGCGTTCATACTGGAACATAATTCTGACACTAACCAATAACTAATACAGGAATCTTCTCCATCTCATCCTTTAGTGTAACTACGTCCTTAAGTGTAACTACGACCTTAAGTGTAACTACGACCTTAAGTGTAACTACGACCTTAAGTGTAACTACGACCTTAAGTGTAACTACGACCTTAACTGTAACTACGACCTTAAGTGTAACTACGACCGTAAGTGTAACTACGACCTTAAGTGTAACTACCACCTTAAGTGTAACTACGACCTTAAGTGTAACTACGACCTTAAGTGTAACTACGACCTTAAGTGTAACTACGACCTTAAGTGTAACTACGACCTTAAGTGTAACTACGACCTTAAGTGTAACTACGACCTTAAGTGTGACTACGACCTTAAGTGTGACTACGACCTTAAGTGTAACTACGACCTTAAGTGTAGCTACGTCCTTGAGTGTAACTACGACCTTGAGTGTAACTACGACCTTGAGTGTAACTACGACCTTAAGTGTAGCTACGACCTTAAGTGTAACTACGACCTTAAGTGTAACTACGACCTTAAGTGTAACTACGACCTTAAGTGTAACTACGACCTTAAGTGTAACTACGACCTTAAGTGTAACTACGACCTTAAGTGTAACTACGACCTTAAGTGTAACTACGACCTTAAGTGTGACTACGACCTTAAGTGTGACTACGACCTTAAGTGTAACTACGACCTTAAGTGTAGCTACGTCCTTAAGTGTAACTACGACCTTAAGTGTAACTACGACCTTAAGTGTAACTACGACCTTAAGTGTAACTACGACCTTAAGTGTAACTACGACCTTAAGTGTAGCTACGACCTTAAGTGTAACTACGACCTTAAGTGTAACTACCACCTTAAGTGTAACTACGACCTTAAATGTAACTACCACCTTAAGTGTAAATACGACCTTAAGCCTTAAGTGTAACTACGACCTTAAGTGTAACTACGACCTTAAATGTAACTACGACCTTAAATGTAACTACGACCTTAAATGTAACTACGACCTTAAATGTAACTACGACCTTAAATGTAACTACGACCTTAAATGTAACTACGACCTTAAATGTAGCTACGACCTTAAGTGTAACTACGACCTTAAATGTAACTACCACCTTAAGTGTAACTACGACCTTAAGTGTAACTACGACCTTAAATGTAACTACCACATTAAGTGTAACTACGACCTTAAGTGTAACTACGACCTTAAATGTAACTACCACCTTAAGTGTAGCTACGACCTTAAATGTAACTACGACCTTAAGCGTAACTACGACCTTAAGTGAGACTACGACCTTAAGTGTAACTAAACCTTTTCTATTCACCAAATCTAGACCGCAGACAGCCGATAGACTCTAATTGTATCAGGTGCTACTACTGTGGTCTTATCATGACGAAATGGAGAGATGGCCAGTATGTTGCAGATGTGCATGGGTTCAATCAAGTGCTGTACAACCATCCAGGTAGGTGGACATTGCTCTCAGTATATAAACCTTCAAAATTTTAAATTCACCGATATGGGGTTAATTAGATAACAGTAGCTTCGATATAGATTAAAGAAAATATATAAAGCTATTGACATGTATTCTAGTAACTTACTAGGCCAATACTAGAGTGATAGTCTGGCTCCTACTTGGCTCTTTCTCGGCTACTAGTTGCCTTCTAACTGGCTCTTAGTCTAGAGAGCCTTGACTGATTGTTTATTAAGCTATTTTTTGCTGAATGGATTTGCTTCCATGTTTGTTCAATCCTACTCTACTTCTATTTGTTACGATCAACAAGGTTCTCCTATAATCGACTTCCGTGTTTGCTTAAATTCAATTCCTGTTGGGAAAAGGAATTCCATCGCTAGTTCGGCTGCCCAATAACCACTTGCCCTCCAACCATTCGCCATAAGCTACAGCATTTTTATTTCCTATCTACTTACCCGGCCTAATCAGGGAGGATGGTGTTCTAAGAGTTAAGAGCGTACATATTTCTGAATGTTCATAAAATCATGTTCAGATAATTTGTTCAACCATTAAATTGACGAAATGTGAAAAACGTCAAGGAATGAAAGCCGTTGAAATGTGTACGTACTCCCAACTTCGATTCACTATAATATGAGTACACACCTCTGGTAGTTTCATACGTTCATATATATGGTGCTCAGTACTCAGTACACACCTCTGATAGTTCATAAATATTCTACTCCAGCTTTGTTATTATAGCATTGAGTGTGCTTCCTTTTCCATTCTAATTTTCCCCATTGCTTCAACGGATATTGAGTTCACATAAGTAACTTATTGTTAGTAGCTCTACAAACAAGTGACTACGGCTGTTTTTTATATTGTCATTTTATTTCATGTTAGTTATTGATTTTCTGTCATACACTTTACAAACTGTCCACACAATGTTTAATATGTAAATCTTCTTGTCCCAGCCGACTGCAAGGATGAATCCAACATCGGAGCTCAAGAGTTTAACCTCAATGAGAGCGAGGTCGTGACGTCAGGACAAGGAAGACCGGACGATGTCCACCACTTCGTGACGGCCGAAAGTTTGACTCAGAGTTTAGTTGTTGGCCTCAAGTATCCATGACCAGTCTACTGACCAGTCGACTGGCCAATCAGTCCATTGTTCTAACATGTATTTAGTTTTAAGCATAATTAAAATTAAACATTTTACATTCTTTACATGGATGAATTTAGAAGAGACATATAGTCTCCTCAAGTCACCAGTTGTACGTCTACGGGTCGGGACGTTTAACAATTAATAACTTCTAGAAAATTTGAAGGAATCATTGATTATTTCCACCTTATTGAAATCTAAAATTCTCTAGACTTTGTTATTAATTAAATATAAGATACACATAATCTAAAATTTGTACGAATTTTTCATTAAAATCTACTCCGCCAGACCATGTGATGTGTACTTATGAAGTTGTTACATAATTTTATCACGTATTGCAAATTAAAAGAAAATATGATAAATTTTTAACATGCGATACTCACCATAATTTCAGAGGTATCAGATATCAAAGGTATTGACACTTTTATATAAAACACCTTTATGTAACAGACAACTCGATGTAAAGCATATCTCTTCAAGTTAACCATGAATTATCTTTCTTTTTTAAATCCCTTATATAAACTTAGAAATCTTGTCGTCATCTCTCTCTTCGTACGTCGGTCGGGCGGAAAAACAAAAGTAAAAAATGACCCACTTCCCGTGATCCGATCGAGCTGAAATTTGACACACGGACCCGTCTCACCTAACAATGCATCGTATCAATATTCAGATCGATCAAACGTACCGTAATTAAATTAATGCATTTTAGTTTATCTATATAAACTATATGTTGCGGTCGCTATCGTTTACATTTTCCGGGTCACTTGACTTCATGCCAGCCAGAGGTGAACACATCTCGCGCTTTAACCAGGTGTACCGGCATGCTTTTGTTTACATTTTGCATGTCAAGCTGAGCTTGGTACAGTGATCGGTGACAAGACCTTTCACCTCTCCCACCCCCCTCCTTGTTAAAAGCAAACGGGAGTTAAGACATATTCAGTCTGTAAATATTTGTCGTGTTTGAACATAATCAATACTTTTAGTTATGTCTCATATATGAGGCATTTATAGTAAAAAAAACTTTGTTTTTACTGGGTTGTTTTATT
The DNA here is from genome assembly GCA_944989445.1 of Ampullaceana balthica. Lineage (NCBI taxonomy): Eukaryota > Metazoa > Mollusca > Gastropoda > Lymnaeidae > Ampullaceana > Ampullaceana balthica. The sequence goes on along the minus strand of CALYLW010000317.1, from coordinate 226,207 downwards.
ACCACGTTTTTATTAACTCGCTTTGGTTGGGCATTGTTTGTCCAAGATTTTTTCAAATCTGCCAACGTAAAATTGAACCACTTCTGATGGTCCTAGAGATCTGAAAATTTTACCACAGATAGATCTTGAATGACAATGCATTGTATCAAAATTTCAGATCAATCAAATGTACCGTTATTAAATTATTGAACTTTTAAGTTTATCTAAAGTCTATATAAAAGCATCTGTACCGTCGGCTTTTATTGACATCCGTGAGTTCGCCCCGTGACCACATCACAATGTTTTTAAAACGTTGGGCGGGCGCTTGTGAGGTGTTTGGTAAAATAAATAGAGGTAAAAAATATTTTAAAAAACCAGGTTGTTATAAGTGGGACTAAAAAGTATAAAATAAATAAAAGTAAAAAAAAGATTTTTAAAAACCACGTTTTTATAAGCGGACTAAAAAGAAGAAAATAATTTAAAACTTATTAGTTCAAGTACTTCGATTTAATATGACTAAAAACGTGGGGTGGGTGTTTGGTATAAAAATTAAAGATTTCTAATTTAGAAGGCAAAAGAGAGATCTATAAGTGAGAGAATGAGTGAACCGCATATGTTAAACCTCATAAGCGCCACGTTTTTAGTCATACTAAATCGAAGCACTTGAACTAATAAGTTTTAAATTATTTTCTTCTTTTTAGTCCGCTTATAAAAACGTGGTTTTTAAACCACTTTTTTTTTACTTCTATTTATTATTAACTGGCTTTCGTTCCTGTTTGTTGGTTTGTTGGTTTGTTTGTCCAAGATTTTTTCAAATCTGCCAACGTAAAATTGAACCACTTCTGATGGTCCTAGAGATCTGAAAATTTTACCACAGATAGAGCTTGGATGACAATGCATTGTATCAAAATTTCAGATCGATCAAATGTACCGTTATTAAATTATTGAACTTTTAAGTTTATCTATAATCTATATAAAAGCATCTGTACCATCGGCTTTTGTTGACATCCGTGAGTTCGCCCCGTGACCACATCACAATGTTTTTAAAACGTTGGGCGGGCGCTTGTGAGGTGTTTGGTAAAATAAATAAAGGTAAAAAAAATATTTTTAAAATACCAGGTTGTTATAAGCGGACTAAAAAGAAGAAAATAATTTAAAACTTATAAGTTCAAGTACTTTGATTTAATATGACTAAAAACTTGGGGCTGGAGTTGGGTATAAAAATTAAAGATTTCTAATTTAGAAGGCAAAAGAGAGATCTATAAGTGAGAGTATGAGTGAGCTTCATATGTTTAACCTCATAAGCGCCCGCCCCACGTTTTTAGTCATATTAAATCAAAGTACTTGAAGTTATAAGTTTTAAATTATTTTCTTCATTTTAGTCCGCTTATAAAAACGTGGTTTTTAAAAATCTTTTTTTTTACTTCTATTTATTTTTTTTGAAGTTTACCTAGTCTAAAAATAAAGATGTTTTTCGACAATCCAAATGTATACACTAGGACATTGTATAACTTGAAATTTTCAATTTCTTACTTTTAGATTTTAGTCATTTTCTTTTTTACTACAGTTACATTTTAACGTATACTTTTTGTTGCTTCTTTTTCAGAAACATTACTGGACTTAAGTACTGTAAATATGAAGTGATAAACTGTCACACATGTACTTTTTCTGTATGTATTTAATAAACTTAGTGTCTGTTGATTTAGAAGTTGATAAACAGTTTTATTGCACTCTCCCTTCCTTTTGGCTCAAATGTTACATATTGCACAATTGGACAGAAAAAATGGAAAAGTTTGCTTAATGAAGCGTTTTCGCTGACACGCTCGTAGTTTTGCTGTCTCTCTTTACAAACTTCTTAGATCATGTTTAATTGATTTCTAGGAGTTGTATATAATTATAATATAATATAAAATTATTACAAGGACAATTGAATCAGGAACTATCTTATTTATATATATATTAAATTGCGTGAACTTAAAGATTTTCTATTAATTTTTCATCATTATATCCCTTTTAAGCTGCTTAACAATTTTCAATACTAATGATACTATTTGGGAATGTTATTTCTCTTATATGCGTATAGTTTTATAAGAAAAGCATGTTTAACTTTTGTGTTAGGACTAATTGATTTTTATGTCAGTTTTACCCTGTGACCTGTCATTTTATCCTGTAACTTCAACTTATTTGGATGGACTATAAATTAGTCTATAATTGTAAATATAATGTTCTCCGTGATATAACAAAATAACCTATTTTGACCCTTTCTTTACGAGTCAATGACTGGATATTACAGACTTTAATGGAATTTAATATTGCTGCTGATACATTGTTCAGAATTTAACTTATATTTACTAATATTTTAAATTTGGATACTTGCTTATTTTTTAATTCGTGGTATAGAAATCTTAGTTTGAAATTCTTTTTTGAATGGAAAAGTGATTAATTGTATTACATAATTATTTATTTAATGCTAGAGCGAAGATTTATAGCCCGCCCCATTCTCCTGCTCTCGTATCCACGAAGATAACATTTTTATAGTTATAATCCCATACAGTTGTGAGCTTGAGGTTGATCCCTTTAAAATATTGGAGATCTTGTCATCAAATATGCGGAGTAGCGCCCTAATTGCTCATCTCCCTTTCCCCATCCCAACTTTGTCATCTATGGATGCTCTAAATGATGAACGGGAGAAGTTCGATTTAATTTCTACATTTTGAATTAAAATATGCTTAACACCTCGGACTTGATTTCCTGGAATTATAAGAAATCCTATTGAGTTTGAAATATAAATGCATATGACAGTTTATCCATTGCACTAGTTCAAGCTGATTTAATTGCTTTTAAAGAGTAAATATTTACCCAAGATACTTTAAAAATAATAAATGTGTGTGTTTATTTCTATTAAATATTAAATACAAAAAAATTCTTGAATAATAATTTTATTGATTTTGAAAATAAAAAGATTTCATTTATTTGCATTTATCAAAAGTTTTATTTGTTTATTTCTTGTGACCCAATTAATTCACATCTTCTGATGAAGAGTTGAGCCCACACTCTAGCTTGTGTATTGATAAGCTGTTCTGTATATTGTTCTGTCTACTGGACAGTACTTTATGACATTGGCAAGTGGTCTGTCTACTGGACAGTACTTTATAACATTGGTAAGTGGTCTGTCTACTGGACAGTACTTTATAACATTGGCAAGTGGTCTGTCTAAGGGACAGTGCTTAATTACATTGGAAACTTGTCTGTCTAATGGAATGTGCTTAATTGCATTGGCAATCTTCTGTTCTATTGTTAGAGCCCTGTAAGATTAACAAATGGCTATTAAAAAAATAGTTGTAACTGATGTTTTCTAGTTTGTTTCGTTAGTGAGCTCCTCTTTGAGGACAACTTTTCTTCCGGGGCGACTGCTTGCACCGTCTTATTCTTCTGCCGCCCTCAACTATGACAGTGTGGCACCCATGGTGGTATGATGTCTATTCCTGGAATAATGTCAAACAGTCAACCTGTAGAATTTTGTTAATTAGTGACATCATCACAATTGTCTCAATTCCTTAATTCTAAATTTCAATATTTCATTAATTTTGACAAAGAAGTGTTCTGCTGATAGATGATGTTTGCACATAAATATTGAATGAAAAGGGAAGGTGTTATAAAATCTCATGTCAAACTCATTCTAACAGTTAAAAATAATTTGTTAACACGATGCTCCAACTGAAACGAATTCTCCAACTATTTTAGTACACTTGAGCGTTGTTACGCATACTTTTCCTAGTCCATACACTGTTGGAAATACCTAATTGCTTCTACAAGCAAGGCATTCAGACTTCAGGATACAAAATAGTGTATTTACCATGGGGCCATTTTGAGGTTGCTTTGTAAGCTATAGAACTGAAAGATGCAGACAAAAATCTCAACACACGAACAGACGATGGAACTTTGCTAGTCACTATGAAATCTTTTTATATTCAAAGTAATATTTTAAAAAATGCACGAAATTCTTTACAAAGGTATAGTACTCAAAAAAAAATTATTATCAGGGGCTACTCACAGAGAAACTAATTGAATGGAATACTTAAGGGATGATTTGAAATTTTGATAAATTTTATGTGGACACCTCATCATTTTAATCGAACCTTCCAATCAAAGAACAAGAGAGCAAATTTTTGGTGATCGAAGCAAATATGTATGTATCCATGCTATGTAGAATAACAGTTAAGAAGAAATTGTGTTTCTTCATAAGATGAGATTAGTGTATAAATTTGCTTGAGGCTTTGGCAGTTATATAGAATTTAGAAAACAGACTGATTTTCGTACACCAGCTAATCTACTGGACTTGAAATTTTGTCTTCAAATTAGAGTATTAAAAATATGCCACATGACATAGTCAGACAAGGAATATGTTAACCCAATGAATAGAAAAAAAATTAATGAATTCAAGACTAGGTATTATTTAAGTTTATAAAGACATTTAGGCTAGAAGTTACCCTGCCTAAAATAATATAATTAATTCGAACATAGCTTACAACTGTATTGAGTAATGCAAGGTGTTAAAAGGATTCTCTAAAATTATTTTAATAAAAATTAATGACGATCAATTACGAACACACCAAAATTGTCTAATCTATTGCTATTTTGGCTATAGAGCATGCCATGGCTGAAAAGATTGATACATGAAAGATTGAGCCATGAGTAAAAACATAAAACTTTAATTTCATTAAGGAAATGAAGCCTTTCTTTTTAACATAAAATATAAAGTGTTCTTATTATTTCTTTCAAGTTAATTTTGTTTTGGTACTTTATAGCGTTAACATATTTTTCGGGGTGGGGGCGGCAAATTTGGTTTCTGCCCCGGGCGGCACATACCCACGCTACGCCGCTGGTTATAAAAATAATTTTACAAGAGGAAGGGCTAAGACTTGTAGAGAAGTGACTAATCTGAGTTGATACCCTTGCCATATGCGAGCCAGTTGGGGCTCTATTGATGGCTGAATCTGGCTCTCAGACAAATGTTCGATAATATATTTTTTTTTAAACAGACGTTTATTCAGACTCCTTTGATCTACAAATTAATTGCATATTAAAAAAAACAGCTTAAAATGTTATTAAAAAGAATTCAGAGACATAATTATTGTACTTTTAGCGTTGAAATTATACAAAATTTTATACACATTTTATTTAATTTTTAGTTTCAAACATAATGCATGGCTCTCCAGAATTACTTTTCAAAATATGTGATGTTTATCACCCTTCCCGTAATGTTTAAGTCAACCCGAAAATTATCGGGAAAAAAGGTGGGAACTATTTGTATTGGCAGCATGATTGCTAAGGTGGGTTACTAAGTGTGTTGACTACGTTACTTTCTAATTATATTCAAAATTATATTCATGACTGTTTATTTTTAGAACCAACGAAACTGATCAATAAGAGTTCAGTTCAGTGCTCCCAGTACGTGTCACAAAAGAAGCCGTGAAAAACTACACGTAAATGAACGCTAATTCACTTGGTCCATAGACCGCCATGGTCTGAAAAGGGTTATTAATGACCACTACTGAATTCTCAGAATTCCCGGTAGATAGTGGGGGGGGGGAGAAAAGGGTAATTCCCTGTATTAAATTTATTAAGTCACTAGCGATCGATATGCTTTGATCACGTTGAAACTGAAGGTCACAGCTGAGCTTAAAGCCGAGAGCGATACCGCGGCAGGATCAAAGACTTCACAGGAACTTAGGCCTGGCCTGAGAACGGAGCTGGTAGACAAGAAGTGAAGGTCATCTAGTTACCGAGGAACCCCGTTGTGTAGAATGCAATCGATAAGAGCATTACCTTGTTAAAAGGGAATCATGGTTACTTTTATATGATAGTACAGTGGTACATAGGTATACGTCTGCTTTGAAATAAGTCCAACTTGGTAACCATCCAGTTTCGACGTGAGCCATTTTCCTGGGTAAACGACCTTTCTTTGGAATATGACCTGCGTGATTCACGTAATATTGGCCGATTTCACCGTCCCCCTCAAACATGACATCACAAAAAGTTAGACCCCCCTCAAACATGACATCACAAATAGTTAGACCCCCTCAAACATGACATCACAAAAAGTTAGACCCCCCTCAAACATGACATCACAAAAAGTTAGACCCCCCTCAAACATGACATCACAAAAAGTTAGACCCCCCTCAAACATGACATCACAAAAAGTTAGACCCTCCTCAAACATGACATCACAAAAAGTTAGACCCCCTCAAACATGACATCACAAAAAGTTAGACCCCCCTCAAACATGACATCACAAAAAGTTAGACCCCCCTCAAACATGACATCACAAAGCGTCGCGGCCCCCCCCCACCCAATTAAAGCATTATTTCCTACTGAAGCACGTTTCAAATCACTTTATTGTCATTTCAGTTTTCATTTAATATGAGGCTACTCTCTTTTATCATAATACGCATGAAGCCATTTAAATGTAATTACATAAATTGTAAACAATCAAAAGTTTCAGTGGAACTTTTATTTAAAGGTTCGCGTTTTTTTTTGTTGCTACGATGTCAAATTTCTTAACCCCCTACCCCCTTGTAAAATATTGAGACAAATTGGTATCCCCTCCCCCGTGCATGACGTCACTTACAGATGGCTCCAATGAGTCAAAATGACACATCGCGCATGCGTAACTTGTAGAGAAATGACAGCGCGCCGAATGTGAAGATCGACGATTTCTATGACTGTGAAAAACAAAGACTTTATTAAATAGGCAAATTTTGCGAAGGGGGTGAAATCGATTACAAAACACATACCAGGGACATTAAAAGCTTGTTAAAAATTGCTTTTGATCTGGATAACAGGAAACAGAAAAAAATCGTCTCAGTTATTTTTATTTATGCATTTTAGTATTAAGTAGTATTTAAATTATTGTATACAACCGCGTCAATAAATATATAATATGTAAATACGATATGATTTTCTTTTTCATGGGCACGGATTAATAATTTTCCCTCTATTTCTTATGTAAAAAATACTTTTGGTATACGTCAAATTTGGTATTCGTCCAAAGGTCTGTAACGGATTAAGGACGTATACCGACGCACAACTGTACATGTATTTAGTTGTTGCAGTAGTTGATATAAATTTGTAATTTATGTATGTATCCGCATTTTATGTAATTAAATATTATTGTCTATGGTGAGGACATATGTGTTTTGAATTTATTTATATATGTCTAGAGTCTAGATATATTATTAGATAATAAAACTCAGACATTGCATTTAGAACTTAGCACGCCTGTCTTTCATTTCAAGCCAAAACTTATTTCTCTCTGTTGCGGCTAGTGTTTTCGGTACTTCTTGCATTCCAAGAACCAAAATATTTTAGTGTTAAATTATTTATTTTTTTTGTGTAAGGAGAAAAAAATGTATGAAAATGCAAATTAATTTGTCAGTACCGTATTATTATTTCGTTCAAACGGATATTTCTTCTTAAGCGTTTTCTCGTTAAACGTATTTCACTGTTATTTCGTTTCTGGTGTCAATGTCAAGGTTCAACCGACCCAATTGTCGCTGTTTCAAGGCTGCCATTTTCCCACACTCGTGCTGTTTATTTAACAATGTCAAATGACCTTAAACTTCAAAAGAAAAAAAAACGTGCACCCATTAACCTTCATTATTTACCGGATACGTTTGATCTTCGGTAATAAACTGATTTTAAAATCTTTAGTTGCCAGCGACTGTTATTCGGTGTTGTGTCTAGGGAGACTGAAGGAGGTAACAGCAACAACAAATCAATACGGTTCACAGAGTTAACGAGATGTGCACGGAGGTGGGGAATACGTGGTTTGTTTACTCAAGTGTAATTAAATTATTTGCGGGGAAGCTGATGAGATATCTGTATTTCATTTATTTACGACCGGACCATGGTTTAAGTTCAACTGTGTCAGACAGCATGACCTTAGTTAGCCAATCACTCTTAACAGATATACACAAATTTCATTGTGTTGGTCTGTGCTTACACTTACATAGCTGTGGTGCTGTATTTCATTGATACACAGAATATAATTTAAGAGGTTAAACATAATTCCGCTTCTAATAAATGACGTAATTTGTATGCACATTTTTAAAAGCAAATTTATTAAATGGCAAGTTCTTGCATCCTTGTCACCAGGGTTTGGTGGTTTAGGTCTAGAAAACATTACTTTGTGTAGTAAACTAGTTGCAAAACTTGATTGTGTTGTTTTGTTGAGATTCGTTTTCATTGGTTCTTTGCAATGTAACACTCCCCCCCCCAAAACCACACAAAAAACACACCTTTGGGTTACATCACTGCTAAAATTAAGGTTTGTTAAGATCTAAATATTTCTAATCAGCTTAGTAAGCATTGTTTTCCCCACATTCTTATCTCTCACAATTAACCTATATATCCTTACAATGGGTCCCGTTGTGGGGGGTATTTTTGTATTTGTATAGTGTTTGAATAGTTCCAATCACCTGGTCCTTTGTAAGCATGATATTTAACTGATAATTATTATCATTGACCCTATTGTGTCTTAGGGGCTGTCCATAAATGACGTCACGCGATTGTGGTCGATTTTTCACTCCCCCTCTGCCCTCGTCGCGCGTCGTCCCCCCTCCAATATGACGTCACAAAGCTTTGACACCCCCACCCCAATAAAAGCTGTATTTTCTATTTGAAAAAGAGCATTTTCAGATCACTTTTTTTTGTCATTTAAGTCTGTTTTTAGTGTAAGGTGGCACTCTAATATCGTAACACGCGTGGTGAAGCCAAGTAAAATGTCATTAAAAAAACTGTAAGAAATCAAATATTTAAGTGGAACTTTTATTTAAAGTTGCGAGTTTTGATGTGATGTCACATTTCTCAAAGACCCATCTCCCCCTTGTCACACATCGTCACAAATGTGTGGACCCCCCTCCCCCCTAGGTGCGTTACGTCATTTATGGACGGCCCCTTAGCTGATTTGGAAGTATGGTAAGCAGATGCGTGGTATTAGAGTGCATTAAAAACTGTAATAAAATTCAGATCTAAATGCGTAACTGAAGATTTAGAGATCTAAATATATGTGCCGCGGCAATGGTTTGAGAATCACTGATGATGAAATGCGTTAACTCAATGAGGTGTCATGGGTTGAGGGGAGGGGCTATATATTGTGTGTGTGTCGGGGTTGGTAGAGACAGAACAGATCGAACTAAGAGAACTAAGGCATGTTTCGGAGTACTGGGCTATAAGAACAAGTTGAGACTGTGTTCGGATAGGGGAAATCGCTCGGTTACTATGATACGACTTTTTAAACAAGTATACGTTGTTTTTGTGATTGCATTGAGATATAATGATTGCTGTACAGGTAGTACACTACAAAGATATATATATATATATATATATATATATATATATATATATATATATTATTAAAGTACTAGAATAATTGTATGATACCCTGGCATTCGGGACTTGTTGATTCATCAAAACGTAAGGAAAGTGTGAGAGTTGGTCATAGTATAACACAAGAATCCGGGAGATTTAACAATATGTATTAAAGCAGACGCATATTTACAAAGTTTAACAAAAATATTTTAGGAATAAACGTGAATGATTTTCATTTTATGTTGTTAGACTTTTAAATACATTTTGAGTCGTTTCTGGAATCCTTGATTTGGCTTATTATTTACATTTTTTATATGCGTTCTCTAAATTTTAACTACGCTTTCTTGCAAATTAATATGCTTAAACTTCATAATAATGTAATTGTATGTTTTATCTTTTATTTTGTCAGCCAGTATATAACTTGTTGATATCTTTTGTCTTTAGTTGTTGCGAATGTTTGATATGTTAACAAGGTGCCAAACAGCTGAAGGTATTTCAACTAACTTCAAGGTTGTAACTTACTACAAACGTGCATGTTGATGTCTTTTATGGTATGACCAAATAGAAGCCCATGTCGTGGTCTGTTGGCCACGTAACGGATGCTGGATTAAACCATTTTCAGGTTAGCAAACGTATAGCAAGAGTGCTATCTGTAAAGCGCTGTGAGCCCAGTTCCTTACTGGGATACAGCGCTATATAAATTATCAATTTATTATTATTATTATTATAAAATATTATTATTATATCAACAGTGCACTACAATTGATGTTACTCGGGAGCTTTGCCCATCTCTTGGTTTAAGTTTAAGCTCAGTGATTCCTTCATTCAGTGAGCTAAACAACATAACCTACGACTCAAATGTGGAGTGTTGCTAACTCAAGGAAGAAAATGCAAAGTCCCAAGTCTTATAACTCGTAGCTTTTAATAATCATCAACATTTCTTGTGTAAGAAATGATCTAAATATACCTCTCGCCCAACAATACTAAAGTTTAAAAATTAAAAGAAGTTTTTTTTCCCAGTTATGAGGTAAGGGGAATTATTTTAATCATAAAAAATAAAATAAAAACATTCTGACACACTTTTAAAATCTTTTTTAAATGGATTTTTAGAAGATCACATGTTGATCCACACTTATAACTGATGCAGGTAGTAAATAGCTGTTCAAGGTCGAGTACACAGGAAGTGAAACTGAAAATAACTCAGTTTTTGTGTGTGTCTAAAAGGGTTATTTTTTTTTCCCTTACTAAGTCAATCGAAACCAAAACAGAAACGTAATGGTAAACCAGATACGAAAACTAGAGCCATGTTTTATTTTTATCACAAGTGAACGAGTTGTCCTCCACTAATGTAACATCATCTTAAACCCGAATAGGTAGCACTGCTAATTAAAGAATAATAATTAAAAATAATCACATTTTTCTTTCTATTCTATACGCCCCATCGTTACCCGTTCAAGTATCACTCCGCCATTGTTACATTCGTAGAACAGGATCATATTTCATATGATTATGTCATCAATGACATCATAGTCAGCCAAACCTGACTCATGAAAAGATAATCTGTGTCGTTTGTCCAGTTATTAAATCAAGATGACGTAATAATTTAATTTCGAAAGCTGGCTATTGGGAAGTAGCCCCCCCCCCGGCAAAACAGACTGTCTGTTGTCTTTAATTTCATTGTATTAATCTATTTGACAGACCATTAAGCGTTGGGCTGAGGTAACTCTTTTCATGTCAATGACAATGTAAACAGTGCGTGACGTAAGACATGATTTAACTAAGCTTACGGTTCACGTTAATAAAAATACGTTAATCAATAAAACAAAGTTAACATTCGTGGCTGACTACACTGTGATAAAATCGTTATCTCTCATAACTTTATCAGACATCATCAGAACTCCTACATCATTTCCAGGTGACATTTATTGAGCAAATTTTTCTGCTTTTAATCGCCTCTTCTCGTGTTTCTGTACATTTGTTGCCACTCTGACACTGTATGGTTGTCTACTTCTAAGCGCGTTCATTTTTCAACTCCAGCTACAGGTAAGTCCCCAAAATTTTAGTCACGACATTATGCAATTCATTTACTCTACTTATAAAATTTCTTATTGTTGCTTCAAGTGACTTTGAAGTTGGTCACTCGTTTTAAATACAGCTGATTCCCATGTATGTGGCAGTGGCGGCCCCTTCAGTTACCTTGACTCACGTCTTAAAACCATACGCGCACTTCACGTTCATCTAACAGTGCATGGATCCACGCCAATAGTTCGAGTCATATATCAGTCGTCTTCAGCAAGGTAACAATCCCACTAAACTCAGACTTTGGTTCACAACAATCAAACGAAATAAAAGAAAAGTAAAAATTAAAAAAAAATAGGAATGGTAAAGGAAATAAAAATACCATTGGTGAGATAAGATTTTACACCGCTGAATACTGAAATGATCTAATTCTAATCAAACTGTCCAATGTACACTAAAATTTATTGGGAAACTTCATTTAGTCAGAACGTGAATAAGTAAAAGCTTTTATAAAATTGTTAAATTGCCATTACAAATTCCCTGGTTTTGTCATAATCCCGCCCTGTAATACTCCCTTGCCGTTGTAATAGTGTAACTATAAGAAAGGTAGACCACTTTGCTATTAAAAAGTAAGACGACAAAGCTTTTGAAAATGAGGGTATCATAGCTAATGAAAGTGGGACTAACATAGATGTAGAAATTTGGGCAACAGAATTGTAGAAAGAGAGGCATCATAGCTCAGAGGCGTCGCTAGGGTTGGTTTCGACCGTGGTGGTAGACCATGGTGTCCACCCTTCGCGAATAAATGTGCTGTCCATAAATGACTTCACGTAAGGTTGCCGATGTTTACTCCCCCTTCCCCCAGCGTCATACTTTGTCACAAAAACTTAGACACCCACCCCTTTTTTCCGATATGACGTCACAAAGCTTTGACACCCCCCCCCCAATGTTGCAAATTATTTTTGTGATTTAAATATGTGTTTAGGGTAAGTCTCCACTCTGATGTCATAACACGCGTGAAGCCATTGAAAAAGTCATTAAATAAATGGTAAACAATCTAATTGGAACTTTTATTTAAAGTTGAGCATTTGTGATGTGATGTCACATTTTTAAACACCCCCACCCTCCTTCGTCACACATCGTCACAGATGCGTGACCCCTTCGCCCTATTGCGGATTAAAAGGGGGCTAAACGGGCTAAAGCTAAGGGCCCCTATTGATTTTAGGTCCCCAAACTTATTACAGTGTATAAAAAGATGGGCAAATGTTTGTACGAATCCCTGAAAATGCCTTGGACAGTCATACGGCAATGCTGCAAATATGAGTAGTAAGTATAACGGAAACCAGGCTATTCTTCGTGAGAAGTGCAGTATTGCTCATTATGTGCCGTGCACAAATCATTCCCTACTTTGGTTTGGAAAAGTGCAGCAGGTTTTCCAGCTGCAGTCAAATTTGTTGTCTTCTGCTAAATCTTTATACCCGGCTTGTTGCATCTACTCATCGTTGACAGGTTCTTCAAAAACACATGAAATTGATACATGTTACAAGCCGTTCTCTGACACAAGATGGTCAGCTCGACATGATGCTGTAAGGCAGTTGTTCATAACTTTTCGGGTCCATGCACCCATTCAGATGCCCAAAAACGTTCATGCACTCCCTCGTGAAACTTGCAGAAAATGCATAATAAACTATGTTTATTTTAGGAACGCAAGAGTTTTGACAATAGGCAACAGATAATTTAGTGAGAGATCTGCTGCTTCTTATGATCAATCAGCGATTTAAATCTGGGGACTGTTTTGGACAAAGCAACTCTCATGTCATCCTCTGCATTCAACTTATTCCTTGCCTTGGTTTTAATCGTCGAAGGTGTGGAGAATCCTGCTTCACAGAGATAGGTTGTGGCAAATGGAAGGAGAGTAAGTACTGCCCTCTAGGCTAGTTGTTGGTAGAAATCTAGCTGGGCGCACCAAAATTCAATCAATATATTTCAAAGAAAGGCACTCCTCAGTACTTCTATAGTTCTCAAATCAATCAGGTTATCTTTAGCAAGGTCACTGTCATCAATGTTGTCCAAGTCACAGAGAAAAGGATTGCGAATCCAAAGGTCTTTCTTAGCAATTTCTTGACAGAAATACCCATCTAAGGACCTTTACAATGTTGAAAGGTGCTCTAAAATTTCCCCTTTGATGTTGTCACGCAGTGATCCCTCATTGCTTCCTTCTGCACCAGATATTACAACTTCATCCAAGAGTAGAAAGTTGGCCAAGTTGGACTTTTCTAGTCGTTGTTGGAATAGTGGCACTTTGTTAAGAAAGGCTTGCAATGTCTCAGTATCATCCATTACAGTCACAGCAGGTACTTGGAGAGATGTGTTCAAATCATTCAAGATGGAGAAGATGTCAGCCAGGTATGTCAGGTAATGAATGAAATTTGGACAGTCAAACTTGTCAGCAAGGTCACTCTGTTTTTCTCGCAAGAAAATGACCAGCTCCACTCTCAGTTCTACTAACCGAGGAAATATCCGTCCCCTGGACAACTAGCGCACCTCGGTGTGGTAGAGCAGAACTTTATGCTCAGAGCCCACCTCCTGACAGAACAACTTGAAGAGGCAGTGGTTCAAGGCATGTGAGCGGATAAAATTTACAACTTGGACTGCAGTAGAAAGAACTGACTTCAAGGTTGGAGGTAGAGTTTTGCATGCCAGGGCCTGACGATGAAGGATACAGTGTGTAGTGACAATATCTGGTTCTTCTTTCTTTACCAGTGCTGAAAATCCTGACTTATTACCGAGCATGAAGGGAGCACCACCTGTGCAAATCGAAGAAATTCTTGAAGTCCAGTCAAACTGGTTTTTAGTGAAGAATGCCCTGACTAGCTGCAGCACATCAGCAGCTTTGATTGTAGTTAGGAGTGGCTTACAAAAGAGAAATTCCACCTTCAGCAATCCACTGTTAACATATCTCACAAATAAAAGAATAAGACTGCATTGTGCTACATCAGTAGATTCATCCAGCTACATGCCAAATGGAAAAGGACTGCCTCTCATCTCGCACAAGACTTGATCCAGAATGTCTGCAGCCATGTCACTAACCCTGGAATGAATAGTATCATTGGACAAAGGAACTTTCTCAACCTGCTTCCTCTGATGGTGACCACACATCAGTTCCACCATCTCCAGAGCACAAGGCTTCACCAAAGTTCTCCAATGGTGTGGGGCATCTTGTTCTTTTCAATAAGATATGCAACCTTGAATGATGCCTCCAGTGCAGGTTTCTGTGACAAAGAAAATCCAAGCTTGGGCAAGGTACCTGAGGTCCAGAAGCGAGCTCTCTTCTGCTTGAAGACCTCAACACTCTCCTTGTAATTGGATGGATGGAATTTCTCCAAGTGCTCACGGAGTCCAACAGGCTTCATGTTGTCATTGCACAGGATTTTTCCACTGAGGAAGCACTGAGGCTTTTGTGTTCCATCTCTCTCTCTCTCTCTTTTTAAAAATTTATTAACGATTTTGAGGGGGTGAGGACAATTGGAAAGTCGTACCAGTCAGAGGCAAATTTTAAACTGACGAAGTTGATGTTTTTAATGATCGTTTTGGCTGCTCAACTCAAGATTTTAGGTTTCAATGACGAATATTGGCATACAATTAAAGTTTTTAAGACATTTGCAGCGTACCGAGCAATAAAAGTGAAGGGGAAAAAATCCCAACGTTTACATCCACTCAAAACAGTGAGAGGGTCACCGGAAGCCATATTTCTGACGTATTTGATGACAAAATTAAATTATTTTCAGGAAACTGTGACGCAAAACAATAAATTTCGAGGAACACGTAGAGCGAATCGTTCATTTTGCGAAAAAGTTGTTCCGTCAATTTTCGACATGCGCAGAACGATGCCCGAACGAGAATAAAAAAGGTTGAATATGGGCGCCCTTTGATGTGGCATGCCTTGCTTATGGTTTACATTTTCTATTATCAGTTTTTCTTTTTTTTTCTCCTTCTTTTTCCCCCCTCTTTTTCGTTTTTTTTTCTCTCTGAATCGTTCATGCACCCCCTGGAACCTGCTCATGCACCCCTTGGGAGTGCATGCACCACTGGTTAGGAACCCCTGCTGTATGGTCTGTTAATAACTCATACCATGAGAATATTGCACCACTGGAAGAATTAGCAACTAACAAAAATCAGCCACGTGACTATCGACTTGAATCAGAAGGATTTCGGAAGGAACTTGAACAACTGGAAGTCGCTATTTTACTTGAATTATGGGAAACAATTTTAGAATGATTTCAGAAAACGAATTATCCCTTCAATAGCCGAGAATATATTTGCATTAAGTCATGCATTTGAAGTCTCTCATTGAGTTTTTTTAAAGACGGCCTTCTGTATATGAATCCTATGAAGACAAAGGAAAGGAAAAGTTCGTGGAAAATAAGAGTATACGCAATATTCAATACTATCAAAAAAGAGAAAGTGTCAGTTTCATAAAGGGGCATCACCAAAACAGTATTCTCCCCGAATCAATAATTCAAGGTTGAGGTATTGCTGATAATCATTGACAAACTTTTATAAGCCTTACAACATCGGCATATAAAGTCAACCATGAGAAATTTGGCTTTCTTACACACCTAACTGAGCTCAGCAATACGTCATCCAATGGGCAGCAGCCAAGTTAATGGAAGAATATTCAAGTGATTTCGAAGACTGCTTACCTTCAGAATTAGTCCAATTTTCAGAACTCTTAAAAAGGCTCAGGGTAAAGAAAAGGAAGTAGCACATTGTGAAACTCAAAACACGTGCACAGAGCTAAAATGTTGCTGCTTTTGAATGAGCTAAATATCACACAGTACTTTAAATGTACACATCGCACTTCGTATCTATCTCTCAATGATGACATCAAACTGAAGCAGAGAGCGATCCTTTTCAAAGTTGAAAAGAATGTAAAAAGGAGTTAGCATTTACATGGGACAACAAATACTGACTATGCTCTATCAAATGAGCATTGAAAAGGAACTTGTGAGCTTACTTAGCTTTACCGACTTGATTGATAACACTCGCCAGGAGAAAAAGTCGCAAGAGAAAGTTGTAGGTTGAAATAATAATCTATCTATATATATATATTTCACCAAAACGACCATGTGCAAGTAAGCATGACGAATGACCCTTGCTGGGGTCGACCGATCACTGTTGGCAAGCGTAGTGGGATGAAAAGAAGAAACAAATAAAACAAACCCGTAGAAACAAAGTTTGTGAATATAAATCCTTTATATATGAGACATAACTAAAAGTATTGATTATGTTCAAACGCAACAAACATGTTCAACCGTCTCACCTAACAATGCATCGTATCAAAATTTCAGATCGATCGAACGTACCGTAATTAAATTAATGCATTTTTAGTTTATCCTTATATAACGTATGTAATTCAAATTCACTGTGTGTTATTGTTTTTTTCCCACGTGAGAGTTTGAGTTGACGCGTTGACGCGACCCATCGAAGCACCGCGTGCTTTTGTTTACATTTTACGTGTCACCCTGAGCTCGGTCAAGCGATCGGTGACCAGACTTTTCCCATCTCCCCCCCACCCACTCCCACCCCCCAGGGTTGTGAAGCAAAGTTGAGTTAAGACAGATTCAGTCTGTAAATGTTTGTCACGTTTGAAAATAATCAATACTGTTAGTTATGTCTCATATATAAGGGATTTATAGTCAAAAAGTTTGTTTTTACGGTTTTGTTTTATTACGGGTTTGTTTCATTAAATCCCTTATATTAACTTCACCGCCGTCTCTGTCTCTCTGTCTGTCGATCGTCGTCGTGCGGGCGGAAAAACAAAAGTAAAAAATGACCCACTTCCCGTGATGCCATCGAGCTGAAATTTGGCACATAGACTCGTGTTATCTAACAATGCTTCGTATCAAAATTTCAGATCGATCGAACGTACCGTAATAAAATTAATGCATTTTAGTTTATCTCTATACAACGAATGTAATTCAATTTCACAGTTTGTTATTGTTTTCTTTCAGTTTAGTACTAGCGTTGACGCCATCCGTCGATGTCCCGGCGTGCTTTTGTTTATATTTTACTTGTCACGCTGAGCTCGGTCCAGCGATCGGTGACCATACCTTTCTTCTCTCCCACCCCCTCCCGGTTATAAAGTAAAGGGGAGTTAAAACAGATTCAGTCTGTAAATGTTTGTCGCGTTTAAACATAATACTGTTAGTTATGTCTCATATATAAGGGATTTATAGTCAAAAACTTTGTTTTTACGGGTTTGTTTTATTTGACATAAAATCTTACACATTACACAATAATTTTAGCTTTTGGTGTCACCCCCGATGGTGTCAACCGGGGCGGCCTGCCCCCCACCCCCCACCACCCTAAGCGACACTACTGACATAGCTATAGCCTATAGCTACTATAGCTACATAACATGTAGAAGATTGAGATGCTGGTAAAACTACTTAAAGTACTTAAACAATTAAAGAAAATGAGCGTTTGATATACTTTTTACTCTGGATGCTCCTGCAAAGCTCTTCACAGAATTAGAAAAACAAAGATTTAAAAAAACATTATCTACCAAAATAAAATAGAAAATAAATAAATAAATAAAAATAATTATTAAAATAAATAATAATAACTTAAGCCCGCACCTCTCTCCATACTCCGCCTTCCCTCACAAAAAAGTTAATAAATTGGGAATTTCCATAAAAAGGGGAAATCCCCGAGGCAAACCCAGCAACTAACTTCACATGAAATCATCTGAATGCGGTTATTCCAATACGACACGTAATTCATAATTTTAGGTTTACCCATGAAGTATAAACTCAGTTACTAAGAACTCAGAGTGCCCACACGAATTTGACTCTCATTGTGACTGATAATAGCGATTCATAATTCATGTTAATATCCTGTGCAGTTTAGAATAAAACTTTGAATTTCAAGTGAGATTTAAAATAAACTGTGTAGCCAATGCCATCGTGCTATAAAAATGCCTTTCTTCCGACGGTTCCGTGGACGTCTCTATACATCCTGTTTATTTTATGGCCCGTTGCAATTTGATTTGATGTGTTCGTTGGTGGATTATAAGGCAAATCTTCATTCGAACAATTTTTGATTGGTATGTCATTAGGAGGGTTTGTGCATGATATTCCTGGTCTTTCTTCCCGATTTGTATGTGTCATTAGTTGCCTGCACCGTTCCTTATAGATAGACGCTAGGAGACATCGTCATTGGCTGCTTCAGAGAAAGCTGCTTCTCTATGCTAAACGCTTTGAGTGAAGCTTTAAACTTATCATTGTACGTTTTTTTTCCCCTTTAACCCCACGGTCTCTCTGTCCATTTTTGAACCAATTTGGGAGCCGCTGGTCTTACAAGTGTACGACAGCCCCCCCCCATAGTTGGGACTGCATCGGGCTGGTGTTGATACTAGGGAGCAATGTTCCCTCTAAAGTTCATTGGTCCGTGTGCAAAGTAAAAAATCTCATGTGCAAAGTTGCACAGAAGACATTCTTTGTGCTATATTTTGTTAATGTACTGCGCGGAAATTCTAAGCTGCTGCGTGGCGTTGGTCAGATATCTAAGCGGCCGCGCAGCTTAAAGGGAACATTCCTCGGGAGTCTTGTCCCGACGAGAACTTCGGTGTCTGATGTTCTCTTTAAGCTGCGTGGCTGCACAGATATCTGACCGAAACTGTACAGCGGTGTAGAAATACATACTTTTGCACAAAAATTGGAAGTTGTGCAAATTTGCATAGATAGTTTTATTTTGCACACGGACCAAAGAACCTGCGAGGAGGGAACATTGTCGACGGTGTCTGAAACTTTTTCCTGCCATTAATTTTTATGAATTACCTCTGGTTTGTTGTGAGATAAAGTTCAGCAACCTCGCATGGCGTTTGTACTTAGAACATATGTAATATAAAGTAGGATGAACAACAGCTCTGCATACTTTTAGTTTAGTTTGAAAGCTGATTTTTCTTCTGCTCCACACACAGTAGTTATGTCTTAATTTGTTGTTGTCTTTAGATATGGACACACTGGACATAGACCTAATGCACATGGACACACTGGACATAGACCTAAAGCACATGGACACACTGGACATAGACCTAATGCACATGGACACACTTGACATGGACCCAATGAACATGGACACACTGGACATGGACCCAATGAACATGGACACACTGGACATGGATCCAATGAACATGGACACACTGGACATTGACCCAATGAACATGGACACACTGGATATGGACCCAATGAACATGGACACATTGGACATGGATCCAATGAACATGGACACACTGGACATTGACCCAATGAACATGGACACACTGGACATGGACCCAATGAACATGGACACACTGGACATGGACCCAATGAACATGGACACACTGGAAATAGACCCAATGAACATGGACACACTGGATATAGACACAATGCACATGGACACACTGGACATAGACACAATGCACATGGACACACAGGACAAGAACAAGATGGACATGGACACGATGGACATGGACCCAATAAACATGGGCACACTGGGCAGGGGTACATTGGACATGGGGATACTTGGCATAGACACGATGGACAGGGACACACTGGACATGTTTTTCCATGACTCATGGCCCATGGCACTCGTTGCATCACTTAGCCAATTTTATTAATAACTTTTAAAGATTTTTAACTTTTAGAATATTGCTTTTGCTTTCAAAAAGCAGGGGGAAACCAAATTTTAAAAAAGTTTGTGTAAATAAAATCTATCCTTATAGTCAATTCTAAAACGCAATTCTTTGCAAAAAAGTGTAAATAAATGCATGAAAAAGAATTAGTAATTCTTCTAAGTGAAAATATGTTTAGAACTACTTTTTCAGCTGAAAGTGATTCGGTGGAAAGTATAAACTTTGAGGAGATTATAAAGCTAATGTCAGTTTCACGGCTCCTCTTCTTTCCTTAACTAAACAACCAGGCCTTACCACAGCGTTGTTTTTTTCACGTTCATGGAACAATGAATAAATAATATTAGAAATAATATAACAAGAACTTTTCTAAATCAATAACTTTATAACTTTGCTTGAAAAACTCTTCTGAAATTATCCTCTGTATAGAAAGAGCGTCTGTACCTTATAAGATAAAATAACTCTATATAGAATATAGATGGTGGGAAATAGTGTAGATATTATTTTCATGATTCCAATTCCTGATCTTTTCTAATATTTATTTTAAATATTCACAGATTTCAACTGCCCCAAATGGAATCTTTGCAACTGATGATGGATGTGGATACATTAAATACACTTTTACAAACGTCTGAATTCATTGCTATATGACATTAAAGTTGAAGTCTAATTACAGGTTAGAAGAACTTCAAAATCAAAACATGTTAAGACAAATTAGCTATCATTTTGAAAATCAAATATATGTATATATAACTATACATATTCATGTCATTAATGTCATAGTGTATTTAGCTTTGGTTACGATTATTTCATATTTAAATACAAAAACACACAAACACTCAAACACACACAAAATCTCATTCATGTATATATTTAGCTTTTATGTGTAGGGCAGTGAGTTACGCCAGGCCTGGGAACCATACTATATTTGTTTTCATACAATTATTAAATGCATTACTATATATACATTATATTTTATAAGGATCCAAAATTAGTACTTTTATCGCATGACATGAGGAATGATTGGAATAACGTTATAAATATTTATCTTTACAGAAATGTCCAATCACACAGTCTTATAGCGGAAGGTTTTAAACGATTTATTTCCCAGACACACTGGACAATGGGCTTTCTGAGTCTTCACACTCTAGTCTTCACTTATATGCTGCATCACCTCATGCTTGTCTTTATAAACTTGTTTTATTATTTGAACCTCATCAACATCAAGGACGCAGGTGTAATTGGAGTTGAAGGAAAAGAGACCAATGTTGATTTCAGCTCATCAGAGTTTGATATCTTTCTAAAATTTAACAATTTAGCAGGTGAGAAAAATATCAATGCAAAGGAGCAACTACAGAAAAATGCAAGTATGGATCCATGGGAATTAATCATTGGTCCATTTCTAAAGGTCATGTTATCTGAGAGCAGATTCTATTTTGGAAGAGAAGCGTATTCTACCTCAGGTCAAGGTAATGCACAACCTCAGTTAGAAAAAGTTGGAAACCAGTGGAAAAAATCTCTAGAAGGAATTAGCCTCGTATTCCTCTTAGCGTTATACTTTCTTAGAGCCTCGACTGCATATTCTTTGCTGGATAGCGGAAGGGCAAATATAAATTTACCAAAAGAATTGAAATTAATTTTATCAAATGGATTAAACGTAATACCTATCAAAGATATCCTTCAAAGATGCAAAACAAAATGCTCAAATTTAATGAAGTCATTTGATTCTGACCATTGGCTGAGAAATTTTTCAAAATTCAGTGCCCCCCGTGTAATGACAATACAACAAATAAATTGCCAGCGTCTGGTTTCTTTCCGTGCATTCCCACCTGACAACATCCCGAGCTGTCTATCATTTATTAGATTAGCAGAAGCTGGGTTTTCATACAGTGGCAATGGGACGAGTGTCAGCTGTGTTGGATGTGGCAGAGAAGAGAGAGTCGGCGAATTTGAGCGTGAAGGAAGCATGCTTGACCCTGAGGCAAGGATGTTTCATAACACTGACTGTAGGTTTGTCAAAGGAGAACTGCACGACCCACAATGCATCACTTCGCCTGCGGTATTTCCAGAGATGGTGCTACAGGGCGACCCACAATGCATCACTTCGGATGCGGTATTTCCAGAGATGGCGGTACAGGGCGACCCACAATGCATCACTTCGCCTGCGGTATTTCCAGAGATGGCGGTACAAGGCGACAGCTTAGCAAATAGGAGTGGGTCTCAACATGGTGAAAGTGCAGCACAGGTTCAAGAAAATTTACCTGTTCAGAGATTTCCTTGTCAGACATCTCCTGAATTAATGACCAGTCAGATGGAGACGAGACAGGCCCGTCTTTTGACACAAACAAAAGAAGAACTTGAACCTGATCTCAACACCCTCGTGTCAGAGAGCCACCTGGAGGATCGGTCACCATTAGACGTTGACTCAATAAGTGCAGGTCAGTGTGACATTAGTATTTGTTACACACACACTTAAGAAAAAAAAGTTTAAAAGTATAACAAAACAATGATCTTAACGAAAATAAATCTTGCTTGAATTAAAAATGTCACATCTATTACTTGATATTTTAAGACTCTATTTGAAATAAAGACCATAACAGCTTCAAATCTAATGACCGTTAAAGAACGTTTTTTTTGTATATGTTTGTTAAACATAGTAATAGTAATCCTTACCATAAGTTTAAATTATGCTCAAATTTTACATATTTTAAAAGTTTTTTTCTAGTTGGTTTGATAGTAATGCAACTGATATTTTTAAAAATTATAATATTTTGTTGTGTTATCTTGTAATATTTCAGTTTCAGCTACAAGGGAATCTCAAAGTGGAGCCGCTGCCCTCATTGATTCAATTAACGATGAGGAGAACTTATGTAAAAAAAATTTGATATCTAAATTTAAAAAAAACCCACACAACTTTCATAATTTATAATATAAATAATTTTTTAAACATTACATAAATTAGTCTACCATATATCAATATACATAATTCCCGTTGTCCGTATGGATGTAATGCTGTTAGGTGGCGCTGCGATGGATGTAATGCTGTTAGGTGGCGCTACGATCGATTTCGTTTTATAGTGCTAATAATTTTGGAAAGCAGGGCACCAAAAATAACGCTTTTCGAACGTTCCGCATAAAATTGTTCAATATGATAATAAATGAATCAAATAAAAATTAAAATAAAAATAAATGCAAAATGTGTATTACGTAATTTTTTAATCTGATGTGAATTTATTTTGAAATCTTCCGTCCTTTTTGACGGGTGTTACACTAGTTTGAATTTAAGTAGTTAAAATTTGTAATTAAAATTATTATTAATATAAATATAAATAAAGTTGACTTTTTCATTTTTTTACCATTTAGGGAACTCAAATTTCACTCCAGAACATGCAGTTTGGGGAAATCATGACCTAAAAAATAGTGTATCTTTGCATCAGTTAAATTGTGATAAAAATCCCGGCCACTTTGCATATTTCCCTTTAAAGCAGCTGAATCTTCAGCAAATTCCATCAGCAATGAGATCTGAGGCTGGCATCAAATTTCTCAAAACATTAGGAGACCTTACCGTAAGAGTAAAAGTTTCATTGGACACGAAACGAAATAAAACAGACAACGTCAACTGCTATTTCGGCACCGGTTATGTTTCCCTGGCGGAGCAGACGGCAAGGGTTGGTGTTGAGACTGGATCACACGGAAAATTAGATAACCTTAAGAAAAAGATGACGTCACTCTTGAATAAAAGCAAGAAATACATCATCGTAGAGACCAACAGACACATAGTTAGTAAATCGGAGGCAGCCCTGATTACTGTAGAGTTTTTCTTTGACCATCCCAACAGACGTGATGTCAAAGTTCTCAAAGTAGTTTCAGTGACACACAGTGAAGCATCATGGGACAACAGATCCTTCCTCACCTGTACAACTTCTGACCAAACTTTTGTTAAAAAAATTCACCAAACTAGACAGGATGTTTTGGAACTTGCCAACAGACTGCCGAACAGAACCAAAGAGCTCATGACGAAGAAAATTTTTATCATTGGACATCCTCATGGCTACGAAAAGATTTTGTCCTACGGTGATTCGGTCCCTGTGAAATATGCAATTATGCAAGCAGAAAAAAATGGTGGCATAGAGAGGTCTCTGGTCAAGGTCAACCATCATCAGCAAGGTCAGTGCTTAAAGGATGGAATTTACCCACATGGACACTTTAGACAGATACAAATATATTTATTTGAAATATGTTTATATTGAATTTGTTTGATGAATTCTTTTTGTTCATGAAGTTGTTAACGGCATCGTTCATTTCTCATTACAGTGACAAGATCACCTGAACAGATGAAGAAGGCGTTGCTGTATGCTGCTGATACATGCTTTGGCTCGTCTGGGGCCCCCATTGCAACATTTACAAGGGGAGAACAAGATGACAGCGGTCAGCCTTCTTATCATTTGGATCTATGGATGCACAATGGCATTGAGAAAAATATCAATCTTGGGGCTTCGAATCTAAAAGGTATCAGAGCTCTGACTGATGCATGCATGTGATAATTTTAAATTCAACTAAATATTTTAGATCAGAAGTGAAAATACTGGTGTGTGACTGCAGCCTAATCTGTAAATTTGCTGTCTTGCTGACTGAATCAATAAAGTTAATCTGTCTATAACCCACAGCACTTATTATGTTTCATACTTGTATATATGAGTTATACAAATGTGATTTTGCAGATATATCAACTTTTAAAATTCATACACAGCAATAATACGGCACTATTCTTGATGATTAAAATGAACTAGTCTAAAACATACCAGAGCTGCTAACTTAAAATTATAGCATCCAAAATATCTTTCTGATTTTCTAACAATTATTGTATGGTATACTGATATACTATGGAATAATAGCACAACATTAAAATATGTGATAGCCTGCTACAAATCTAAGCGTTCAATATTATGAAATTATTATGCATGTATATCAAACTTTTATTATTGAAAAAAAAATCATCTCTAGAGTGCTCATTAGAAGATATTCAGCCACGACAGACACTAAATTCTGACCAAAACAACACCCTGAACGTGGATGACGAGAGTCAAGATGAAGGTAGTCCAGGAAATCAAATCGTTACCTCTCCTGTTTTCAAAGTCTTGAGCCATCCCTCCTACCCTGTTTACATAGCTTACCAGAAAAGATTGGAGAGCCTGGCCAACTGGCAATATACTCACATTCACACCCGAGAACAGCTGGCACACGCTGGATTCTTTTATGCAGGTTTGTAACTGTTTTCTACATTTAAAAGTCATTTAAAATGATTTAATTTTTGTTTTAATTTACCAAATCTTTAATATTACCTTTTTATTAAATAAAATGTAACTATTCAAAAACTATATTTAAAAAAAAAGGTTAGGCCCAGTTTATTTTATTCTTGTGATAAATTATAATTAATCGCTCTTTTATCTTGTCAATTTGTTTTTTCACGCAAAGAAATAACTTAATAAGTATTATATTTTTGTAGTATATTATACTTCGTTATCTTAAAACAATATAACTATAATTACTTATTTAGGTATGTATTTTAGAATTAAATAATTCTTTTTGGTAAGTAAATGCATGTTACTGAAATTCATTTATTTACTGTTTCAAATATACTTTTATAAAAAAAAAGTAGTTAGTTCGAAATAAAGGATTCAAGTTAGCAACTTATGCACAAGAGAGCATTATGTGTTAAAAACAACTACACTTCTTTCTTCAATTTTAAAGGTTATGCTGACTGTGTCAGATGTTTCCAGTGTGGTTTAGGTTTAAGGTCATGGAAACCAGGAGACAATGTCGTTGAAGAGCATACAAAACACAGAGGAACTTGTCCCTTTTTGCAAGCACAACTCACAAGTCATGACAACAATTTGGAAATGAGTGAAATTAATGACTGGTCTCCCCTACCTGACATAAGAAGTGGTAAGTGGCTAAATTATGTACTTAAATGAATTATACCCGTTTGATTTAAAAATAATAATTTAAGTTTTAGTATTGCAATCTGAATGCAAAATAAAATCCCGATAATTTACTAGGATTACATGCTTTATAGAAGCAATGGAAAATAAAGAATGGTTTAGTGAACAGTTTCAAGAGAATGTTTATATTAATTTTAAGTTCTTTAAATAAGTGTTCTTTATGACCAATAATATTTGAACATCTAGAGTTTGTGATGAATAAGGCATGTAAAAAATATGCAACTTTTATCATTACATGAGTTTTAAAACAAATGCAAGGGGACACAATTTTCAAATCTGAAAAAAACTTAAACAAATTTATGTAAATAATCTCTACACTATTTACTATTTACTACACCTTTCCTAAGCATAATAAGTTAAATTGTATTTACAAAGAATAATAGGAATTAAATAGTGGTGATATTTACTTTATAATTACTTTTACATTTTGCAAATGTAGTCACCCCAAGTGCGACTAATGTGGTCACCCTAAGTGCGACTAATGTAGTCACCCCAAGTGCGACTAATCTGCACAAAGACATTTCATCTGGCGTCTCATATCTGCCTGAGAAAGTTTCGATCACAGAGACCAAAGCCAACATGACTGAGACCAAAGGCAACATGACTGAGACCAAAGGCAACATGACTGAGACCAAAGGCAACATGACTGAGAGCACGAAGCTACCAGCTCATCTGTTCAATCATGTACAAATGCCTCAACAAGTGGCAACTGTTAATTGTGTGCTTGGATCTAACTGTGCTCCAACATTCAATGATAACTGTGGTGAGCAACTTTGATTAAAGAATTAGTCCACATATATTTTTGCTTGACGACAAATACATGTAACTCTTTTTTCAATATTTATTTATCAGGCAAGGCCAATTTATTTTTAAATGTATTTCTCACTTGTATAAGTTATTATTTCCAATGATTTTATAAAGATTATGCAGCTAATACTTTTACATTGTTATCAAAGTTACAAAAGTAAAAGATTCCTGAGATTTAATTAAACAGTGGCTCACAGTCAGATATAAAAAAAGACAGTGTCATACCAATCATCATCATTAGGTGCCAGGTCTTGACAGGATATCAGCAATAATGACTCTCCATTTCTCTCGGTTGTTTGCCATTTGGATGAAGTCATTGCTTGTTACACTCTTATTTATTTCCCATTTGTTCAGACCCTCTGTCTTCTTCGTCTCTCCTACCAAACAACTGCCCACATACAGTATGACTTTCTATTCCATTTTTCCTATAGATGTGTCATAGGAAATTCATTTGTTTCTTTCTTATAGTTTTGATGCATGATCTTGCTGCACATTCTGTTATTAGCATCTCAGTATTTGTTTTTTTTATTTTTAGTCCAATTCTGCTGCCTCCAATCTTTACCTTGATTCGTTGCCTTTTGTCAAACATTCACACTAGTTTTATATATATATTTTAATTTCTTAATCATAATATTTTTTTAGAAATTTATTTTTTAAATCAATTAATTATTTATAATATCAATATATAGGCTTTATAAAAAGGAACTTTAACAAATGTAATAGAGATATAAAACTAAAATGCTTCCTCACTTTGGTGAGACCTGTACTAGAATATGCATCTTCTGTATGGGACCCATCCACCAAAGAAAACATTGATAAACTAGAACAAATTCAAAAAAGAGCTGCCAGGTTTATTACTGGAGAATATTCGAAACTGACAAGAATAACACCATTAGTTAAATCATTAAACCTTGAAACACTAGAGGATAGAAGAACCAAGAGCAAAGTAGTAATCATACATAAAGCAATTAATTCTAATTTAGAAATACAACACAAAGATAACTTAATACAACCCTCAGATAGACATAAGGATAAAAACACCTTTCTTATTCCGTATGCAAGAACAAACACATACAAGTTTTCCTTCTTCCCGTCCGCAATTCGGGCGTGGTATGGGTTGCCTGAAGAATCCAGGAAAACCAACACTTTATCAACATTTAAATCTCTAATAAAAATGCAGGACTAAACACAAACCATAGATAAGCGTAGGACGCAATAATCTTCTGTATAGAAGTAGCGTCTGTAAACAGATAAGATAAGATCAAATTTTGTTCTGTTTTTGAAGTTTGTTTTACACTTTATAAAAATGTTTTGAATTATATTTTTTTAAGGTCATAACTGAATTCTGTTTTTTTTTCCTAAACTTTTCCACTCGGCCTTTTTTAACTTCATTATTTGCCTTTAACAAAATTGATTACTTAATGAAGTCTGTTATTAATCCAACTATTAGATGAGGTGAAACTACTTAGAAGAGAAAATATGATATTAAAGGAGCAGCTGTTGTGCAAGGTTTGTAGCAAGGCTCCTATCAAAGATCTGTTCCTTCCATGTGGAGAGCTCTACGCTTGCAGTGATTGCTCAAAGTTACTCACTCATTGCCCATCATGCAACACACAGATCCTTGCAACAGTAACTACATTTTTCAGTTAAAGTAAGTATTTAAAGTTTTGCTACAATTATAATAAAACAATTATATATATATATATTTGTATTATACGCTCCAAAGTTGCAAGCATGGGTTTACAAAATGATAGGTTTTAACTCGTAATTCATTCACCAATTTTATTTTTAGGCTTTTGGATTTTTTTATTATATATAATTTTGACCTTTTGTTTATTAATTTATATCTAAATTTCATTTCAGACTATGCATCAATAATCTATGATGTCATGCTGGTCTTATGCTCTGGTGAGTTTCAGACCAAACTCAGATATAAAATTTTTTAAAATAAATTCAAAGTATTTTAAAAGAAAACTTGAGCTATGTTAGCTATGAAGTGTGTAACTTCAACACTTTATTTATGTGGCAGCTCTCTTGAGCTATGTTAGCTATGAAGTGTGAAACTTCAACACTTTATTTATGTGGCAGCTCTCTTGAGCTATCTTAGCTATGGAGTGTGAAACTTCAACACTTTATTTATGTGGCAGCTCTCTTGAGCTATGTTAGCTATGAAGTGTGAAACTTCAACACTTTATTTATGTGGCAGCTCTCTTTAGCTATGTTAGCTATGACGTGTGTAACTTCAACACTTTATTTATGTGGCAGCTGTCTTGAAAATTTTGTATTCATCATAAATATAAATACATGATGTTTTTGAAAGTTTTTTTATGATTTAAGTTTTTAAAATTTAAATAGCAAATTAATGTTTTCAGTGTGACAACGCAGTGTCAACTAATGTTCAGTATTATTATTTTGAGCCATCATATAATATGAATGACTTTTTTTTTACTGAAAGTCTTGTTTTATATTTTCTTAATAATGTGTAAGTAGATGGAATTAATTATGTTTAAAATAATTACATGTAAGCATTCTATTTTCAATGTATATATTTTTTTACCATTTAAATTTGGGAAAAATTGATTCTTTAAATGTTGATGAATGATCATCGAAAATTTCTTCATAATGCAGCAATAATATTATTTATAAAGGCAAAATATTTAACTTTATTCTTCCATTCATTCTTACAATAGAACAGATTTAGCTGCCATCTTTTAATATTTAATGTATGTACATTTTTTAATGGATTCTTTTGTTTGTATTGTTTCCTTGTTCAAGACATGAACATTGTGAATTTATTGAAAGCAGACATAAATAATGACTTTATATCTTGTAGTACTTGAACTATTATTTTTGTCCTTTTTATTTTATTCATCAATTTTAATTAAATAAGAAATGTCATAAAAATGAATTCAAGCTATTCTACACCTACTTTTCAAAACTAATTTTAAAATTAAAATTAAAATCATATAATTTTATATATTGTATATATTTCGCAGTTAATTCATTTAAGCTCTTTCTACTCACTGATTTTTTTGTATTCTGATTATTTATCCATCGAAGTATTTGACTTGTATTAATCTTTTCAAAAAAAGCAAAATCATTTTGACTACAAATTTAGTGAGAAATTGACTGTTTTGAGTTTGGAATCTTTGTTTCCTTTTTCAAAAGTCTTACATAAAACTCTTCTTACAATGTAGAAAAAAAACAACTAAAATAATTTTTTTTTAAACTTAAAAAAACAAGTTTTTTACTATAAATCCGTTATGTACGAGACGTAACTAAAAGAATGTTCATTATAATACGCAGCGCAAGACCATCCAAAAATAAAAAATTGCAGTTCAGTTGTGTCGTAAAACATGTTTAATATAATGCGCACTGATCAGGAATTTGTTTATAAAAGTGTTGTCAATAAAATACGCACCTTATTGGGCTACAGAAAGGTCGTTCAATATAATACGCACCGCGACACTATATCTCAAAAAATACCATGATATTTCGAGATAAATAAAATAATCTAAAAATTCAATGATTTAATTACGGTACATGTGATCGATCTGAAATTTTAGTACATCGTTCTATCATCAGTACGAAACTGCTTGCAAAATTTCAGCTCGCTAGCTTACGAGAAAGTGGGTTAAAAATCGATCCAAAGTTTTGGCGACAAGCAAGCAAGCAAACAATCAACCAAACAAACAGAAATCACGAATTAATATAAATGATTAAAAAATAGTGAGGGTTTGGAGAGAATTATTTGTTTAAAGTACACAATGTATCACAATGTAATGTGATGGTAGTACAACACAATGTATCACAATGTAATGTGATGGTAGTAGAACACAATGTAATGTGATGGTAGTACTACACAATGTATCACAATGTAATGTGATGGTAGTACAACACAATGTAATGTGATGGTAGTACAACACAATGTAATGTGATGGTAGTACTACACAATGTATCACAATGTAATGTGATGGTAGTGCTACACAATGTATCACAATGTAATGTGATGGTAGTAAACATCTCAAAAATTTGTTAACTCTTTAAAACAAACAACCTACTAATAAAAAGCAACACTTATTATTTTCTTGGACATGGTACTCTTCAATACATTTTATTATTTTCATAGCCTTAAAACCAACTGATCTATTGAAAATAAATCCAATGACAAACTGGTCCAAATGTAACAATATACATTTATGTAATGAGACACATTGATAGGTCAAAATAATCTTTGGTGTAAAACGCAGTATCAGATGAGCCGTGATTAGAGTTTTGAATTGAAAAGTTACGTAAACTTTATGTCATGTAGAGAAAACGACACCATTTCTTTCTCTGAGAGAAATAGAGAGAGTTAGAGAGAAGGAGGGAGAGAATGAGAGAGAGAACTACATAATAAGTGGGAGCAGTGACATATCGTGGGTATGTGCCGCCTGGGGCAGAACCCAGGTCCCCCTCCCCCCGCGGTAAAATATGTTGATACTATAAAGAAAAGGGAATTTTTATTGGAAAATAATCAAATGGACATTATACATTTGTAAGTTAGAAATAAAAAGGCTAGCTTTCATTTACATTCCATAAATTAAAGTTTTCTGCTTTTCCTCAGGGGCCATCCATAATATATTACGTACGCAAGGAAGGGGTTCTTAAATTAACGGCATTTTGCGTATGGATGCGTACGTGGGGTGTGGGGGGAGGATCTCGACTGAATGTGTACGTTAGGCGTACGAACATTCAACAAATTTAATTTGCATAATACTGTAGCGAACCTAGTTGGTATGTGGTTGTATGGACCCCTTCAACTGGTTGACTATAATCTGCTTCACTCTTCGCTACATCTTAGTTACCCTGCTCTCGCACTCTCGTATTCAAACACCAACTTTGTCTGCCTGTACACTAATTCACTTTATTGGTTCTCTTGTTCCTTTCTACACAACACTCATCACTCCAGTCCAACTGTCTACAAGTCAAAACGACTGTCCAAACAACTGACCAACTCGGTGTCTCCCGGAATCTCTCCCTACGTATTCCTTCTTCCCTGAGTGCGTCCCCTATTATCTTCCGCCCACGAGTCCAGCTATGTCCGAAGTACGCCTCTCTTTATTCTGTCAATAATCTGGTACCACCCTCCTAGATTAAGACTTGTGCGGGGGTGGGCCGGTTTGACATAACCGTCTCTGGTCTCTTGATCTAAGAACCAGGTCTGGTTAGATATTCGCAAACATTCAGCTGCTGCGACCCGTGCCCCGTTGTCAGCGTCCCTTCATCTCCCCAGTTACGGCGCGAGGCAATTCACACCTTGGTCTACTGGCCACCTGAACGAAGCTGCTGCGTGGGAAAATTCACACCAGAACTCAACATTCCGCGCAACACCTCTGCTCTGGTAAGCCTGGTAAGTTATCGTCCTTTGTCCCTACATCAAAGGACCTCTTGCGGCTTAGGGGCCGTCCATAAAGTACGTCACGCTCCAGAGGGGGGGAGGGGATGTAAGGAAGCGTGACAGGGGGGAGGGGGGTCCGGCCATGTGTGACGTCACGCTGTTTTATATTAAATTTAATTATTTTGTTAATAAAAAACGAAATTTTTGTTCGAAAGTGTGACGTACTTTGGGGGGGGGGTTCCCTAGATTTGTGACAGGGGGAGGGGGGGGAGTTCTAAATGGTTAAAAATAGCGTGACGCACTTATGGACGGCCCCTTATGTCCGTGCCGGCCTAATTCTCTACAATACTAGGTCTAGTAACGTAAACCACTCTGGCTGCAAACGGCATTCGAGACCGACCGAGTCAAGACTGATATGCAATCATGTTTTACAATCTAATGCAAACTAAATTCTGAACTTTTAATTACTTGGAAGCAATTAGCATTTGATTCAGACCAAACGTTCACAAAGTAATAAATTATATCTATCTGATTTATATTTCCATTTCTTGAAATTAGTAGAAGTTTCTCTTTCGCCCACCGGTGCCTCAGCCGTTATAAATACATATCGGGACGGCTATTTCACTGTTTGTATTGTTTTATTTTATCAGTTTTGTTATGCAGTGTTCAGGACAATAAAATTTGAATTTTCTATTGTATTTCTTCAATAATTTCAACATAAAAAAATATATTACAAAAAAACTTTAAATGGGCTTCTCGCGTGTTACGATATTAGAGTGCAGCCTTACACTAAATACATTGTTTCACTTCAATGACAAAAAAATAATCATGCTTTGAAACATGCTAATTTTCAAATAAAAAACCCATAAAAAAACAAGTTATTGAGTCTAAATCCTTTATGATTATGAACGAGACATAACTTAAAGAATGTTTATTATAATACGCAGCGCAAGACCATCCGAAAATACAAAATGTTAGTTATGTGTCGTAAAACATGTTTAATATAATGCGCACCGATCAGGAATATGTTTATAAAAAGTTTTGTCAATAAAATAAGCACCTTATTGCACGACAGGGGATACGGTGGTCGAGTGGCAGCGTACCGATGGTCACGGGTTCGAATCCATGGGAAGCCATGGATTTATTCCCGGGGCCTAGGGCGTCCCCGAGTCCACCCAGCTTCGAGTGGGTACCTAACGCATAGTTAGGGAAAATAAAAGGCGGCTGGGTAATGCGTGGAACCCTTATTGCCGTGGCATGTGAACGCTGCATCACTTGCCAAAATCAACTGCTGCCTTGCAGATGGTCTTGGCTGACCAAAGGCTATGGAAGCACATCCAGAAAAAACAGCAGGCTGAAGTCGGAGACCACGGGCCAATTGGCGCAAAACTCGTCAGCACGCAATACTCAAATTGAGAACGAAGAAGAAGAAGAAGAAATTGCGCGACAGAAAGGTTGTTCATATAATACGCAACGCGACACTCTATCTCATAAAATAACATGATACATAGGAATAAATAAAATAATCTAAAAATTAAATAATTTAATTACAGTACATGCGATTGATCTGAAATATTTAAACTTTGTTTTTATCATCGGCACGAGTCTGCCTGCAACATTTCAGCTCACTAGCTTACGAGGAAGTGGGTTAAAAATCGATCCAAAGTTCTTTCGACAAGCAAGCAAACAATCAACCAAACAGACATCACGAGTTAATAAAAACGAATTTAAATTAAAAATGGCTTTTATGCATTTTTGTGACGTCATATCTTTTTTTATCTAACTTTTTGTGACGACGCGTGACGAAAAAAGGTGGGGGGGGGGACTGAATATCAGACCAAATAGGGTGACGTCATTTATTGATGGTCTCAAAGCTTTGACCTCTTCACACACAAAAAAAAAGCCGTATTTTCTAATCGAAAATTAGCCGGTTGCAAAACACTTTATTGTCATTTAAGGATAAGTATGTATTTAGTGTAAGGCTGCACTCTAATGTCGTAACACGTATGAATCCATTGAAAATGGCATTAAATAAATTGCAGTCAATCAAATATTTAAGTGAACTTATATTTCAAGTTGCGCATTTTGATGTGACGGCACATTTCTTAAACATCTCCTCTCCCTCGTCACACTTTGTCAAATATGCGTGCCCCCCCCCTTTTTTTTTAATGCGCGTGACGTCATTTATGGATGGCTTCAAAGTGTAAAACCAATTGATTTTGACTCTGGCTTAAAATTAATTGTTCAAATTGGGAGGGGGGTGAGCGAATTTGTACTTACGCATAGGGGAGGGGGTCCCGAAATTGTACGGGGTGCAACAGGGGGAGGGGGAACGAAAATACGTATTTTGAGCGTACGTAATATATTGATGGCCCCTTATGGCACAACCTTTGTTGTTATCAGCCATGTCATGCTCAAAAGCAATAGATGAGTCAATCTTGGAGTATTCAATGTTCAGTATAATTAATTTTTCATTAATTAAATTTTACAACATCTTCTCTCACAGCTGGTATTATTACTTAAGCAACGCTCGAATTTATTATATTATGTTGGGCATGCAGGGTAACTTTGAGCCTACATATCATAATGAACTTGAATAAATCATGTGGGCGTCAATTCATTAATTCATTTTTTACCTGTGAGGTAAAATAGTCATTGCTTGACAATGTCATGTGAGACCTTGAACTTGAATATTTTAATTTGAAGGCAAAGTTTTAAAGTCCAGTTGATTTGTTGGTGTACGAAAATCTTATATATTTTCCAAATTTTTTAAACTGCCATGACCTCTTGTATATTTCTACAGTAACGTCATCTGATGAGGTATACAACTTTTCCCTCTACTTTTTTTAAACTTAACATGACTACATATTTGCTTTGATCAACAAAATGTGCTTTCTCGTACTTTGACAGGATGATTGAATTAAAATGAGAATGTCTTCACATAAAGTTTTAGCAAAAGTCAAATCATCCTTTAAGTAATCAATTAGTTTCTCTGTGAGTAGCCTCTGAAAAGCATTTTATTAGCACATTATGTTTATAATTTTTGGCTTCATTAATTCATAAAATACATATTTCAAGATAGTAAATGTTAAAAAACAAATTGAGAAAACAAAGAGATTTGAATGTGACGAGTAAAGTTCCTGCGTCTTTTTTGCGTTTTGCTCTTCATATGCCTCACTGTCAGTCTTTTTTAGCTTTCAAAATAACCACAAAATGGCACTATGGTATATTTACTATAAATATATTTTTTATCCTGAAGTCTGCTTAATTAATCTCTTGACTGTAGCAAAAAAATATTTTTCCAACTGTGTGTGGACATTGAAAAGAATGCGTAAAAACGTTCTAGTGTACCGAAAATAGTTGGAGAGTTCATTTCAGTTTCAGTTTGCGCAGCATGTAAAACAAAATCAGGTTTAATGAACTGTTTGAGCAATGTACTAATGTGAAATTTATGTCTTTGAGTCTTTATTTAACTCCTGAATACACGTACGGCTCTACTGCCAATTTTTTAAAAGACCCCAGCTTTAAAATTATTTAAATAATTTCAGTAATATTGTAAGCAGATTCATTTTTTTTGGTTTCAATTAAATCTTAGGAAGATTTAACAAAGTCTACTTTCTGATTTTTAAACTTTTCGAATCGCACAAATTAGCCTGTATGATCCTTATGTGAAATATCTGAAGAGTTAACGAATGTAATATGTGGTATCTTTTACCCGATAATGATTTTTGGCGAACTGTATGTATCTCTCCTACAAGATGAGCGACTGACAAACTTGAATCAATAATAGGTACCAGCACATCAGTGTCCTGTTCTTATTCTACTTAACTCTTGGTCCTTTCAGTCCATTAGTATTATTATAAGAAGATTTAAGATTCAATATAGAATTTTGAAGTTTTTGGCACTAGAAACGTTCACATATTTTAATATAGTTCCTTTATTTATTTAATAATTTACTATAATTTAATTTTTTTTTACCTCTGCTTTTCTTTTATTTTCATTAAATTTTGTTTGAACGATTTTTATTTTCAGAAGCTAATTAACAACAAGGAATTGGACGCCCTCAACAGATTGGCTCATTTTTCAAATTGATAGAGTACAGCAATGTTTGCTTCTTATCTTATCTTATCTGTTTACAGACGCTCCTTCTATACAGAAGATTATTGCGTCCTACGCTTATCTATGGTTTGTGTTTAGTCCTGCATTTTTATTAGAGATTTAAATGTTGATAAAGTGTTGGTTTTCCTGGATTCTTCAGGCAACCCATTCCACGCCCGAATTCCGGACGGGAAGAAGGAAAACTTGTATGTGTTTGTTCTTGCATACGGAATAAGAAAGGTGTTTTTATCCTTATGTCTATCTGAGGGTTGTATTAAGTTATCTTTGTGTTGTATTTCTAAATTAGAATTAATTGCTTTATGTATGATTACTACTTTGCTCTTGGTTCTTCTATCCTCTAGTGTTTCAAGGTTTAATGATTTAACTAATGGTGTTATTCTTGTCAGTTTCGAATATTCTCCAGTAATGAATCTGGCAGCTCTTTTTTGAATTTGTTCTAGTTTATCAATGTTTTCTTTGGTGGATGGGTCCCATACAGAAGATGCATATTCTAGTACAGGTCTCACCTGTTGCTTCTACAACAGTATTAGCCGTCAAATTCGAAGAATCAATTATAGTTACAAGCAAACCAGTTTCATATTCTCATACTAATTAAGCCTCTTGGTTTTCAGTTGATTAGCATAAGTATCAGAAGAGTTTATATCTAACATGGAGTTTGAAGACTTAGGATTTGAAATATTTTTAATGTAAATCCTTTATTTCTTTATCAATCTATTATTGTGTTATTGTGTTGTTTTTTTTAAAATATAAATATCGCTTTTATTTTATTTCTCTTTCTTTGAAGCTAATTTATGACGAGAAATTTGCCGCCCCTGGTGCATTTGCCCCCCCCCCTCATGCACCCCCTCTCGCTCCGCCACTGGAAAATTCATGAATTAATTTCCAGGTATTTGCTGCTGCCATTGGAAGAACATAAACAACATCAATACAAATAGTAATTGTGTAAGTTTAAGTTACAGATTATATTTCTGAGCCCTTCAACTTTGATGAGAGTAAAAAAAAATGTCTCAAGACAACAAAGGAAGTGAATACATTACTCATTAATACATTTAACCGATTAATTTACTGAAATTTTGTACCAAGTTCGTAAACAAGAAAAAAGACATTCTTATAAAGCTATCTACAGCCCATGTCTGACTATTCTTAACCTTAAATGAAGATTTACTTCACACATGAATAATAAACCATACATAATATTATTCAAAATCGATCTTTTCCCCAACTCTAGTGAATATTTTGCTTTCCCTTGTTAACAAATTTTACCGGGAATTTCCATTCTGCTCTGCATTTCTACTTTTCCAGGAAAGGTCTCAAATAATGAGAATCTTAAAAAAAAAGAAAGATCATTCACTGCAGCATTATCTTATATTTTATAGGCGCTCCTTCTAAAGAGAATCTTAGAGTATTAAAGGATGTTGTAATCATGTCATTATCAACACATCTTAAAACTGAGCTTTCATATTAAAAAAGAAAATCTAAAGTAAAATGCTTTGACAGATGAAATTTTAAAATATTAATTGAAGTAAGCCAAGTGTTTTATTTTATTGTCAATAATTATCATCCAGTTGAGTTTAAAACATCGAGAAAACCTGCAAAATTTTTTAATTGACTTAAAATACTTAGATAAAATGTTTATTATTTTTTTAAACCAATCTTACATATCAATGACTCAATTTAAGTTTTAATTTTTTTAAAAATAAATATTATCCTGTCTTTTGGCGCAAAAATGAATTAAGCGGGGTTTCTATTCATCGTGAGATGCAAGCCAAGTTGGTAGAGCTGGTAAGTTATGTTATGTCGAAAGAATAACATTAAGATTGTTAGCCTCTATGGTCAAAAAGGTTTTCTCTCACTCGTCATATGTCTTCACTTGTGAACGTGCTGACAATGGGCGGTGGTTGCACCGAATTTTAATTCATTATTTTGTAAATGCATTGCTCAGTTGATTTTAACATAGCTTAATTCTTGGAACTCACAAGACGAAATACCCCCTAGAGCAGTGGTTCTCAACCTGTTGTCCGCGGACCATGACTTAGTGTCCCGCGGAGATGTCCCTGGTGGTCCGGGAGCTGAAGATGACATTTTAATTTTTAAAATTAAAAATATATTTTTTTATAAACGTTGTTACTTTTTAAAAACAAAATGATTAATTTTAATCACTCGATGGCGATAGCGTAGAAAATAATATGTTTTGGTTCTATGTTTACTGTTTACTTTTAGCTTTATTGGAAATTACATGATACTAGATTACTAGATTCTAAAATAATATAATTGTTATTTTGACAATCAGAAATAATGTTTTTTAAACCTTGAGTAAATTAGAGTTAAATTAATATTACTATTATGTGAGTAAAAAACTTATTAAATTGATTTAACATATGGAATGGATCAATTTCTAATAAATGAAACAACCGAACATAAGGACAACAATGATTCCTCAGACTCATGCTCACAATGACACAATCCATGTGTGAATTAAATGCAGTTACGGAGACAAAAATACGAATTGCCATACAACGGTATGATGAAGATATTCGCGCTTGGGGTTTATATGCGTCTTAGTAAATGATCAACCCAGATCAGAGTTTTTAGTTTTAGTATGCGCGCCAATTTTTGAAGAAATGAATAAATCTAATTGATCTCCTATGCAAAAAAAGCAGACACCATTAATTACTCTAAGTCACAAAGTGTTTGCTTTTACGAAAATTACGATTTATGGAGCGACACATTCGCCCGTTTGATCAATTGCAGGAATTCACCGAGAAACAAAAAAATGTTGAAAAAATAAATAACTGTTGATAAATTTGATTTCTAACCCATGTTCAATCACTACAGGATCAATGTTACTTCTATTTTGGTGAATTGAACATTCGGAGTTTTTCCAGTACGTTTCTTGCCACATTGACACAATAAATTTACCAACATCGAATTTAAATCAATTCATTGACCTGACCAGCAATACTGCATCAGAAAGTGAGTTTGGTGAATGTTTGGAGTTCTCAGAAAGCTTTTAAAATACTTTTAACCTTTGCAAATCATATTTATGAATGGGGATTTTCTGCATTGGTTACAATCAAAACAAAACATCTTTCCGGACTTGAAGATGAAATACTATGGAGTCTTTCAAGTATTACACCTCGTTTGGATGTGCTGTGCTCAAATGTGATAACCCAAGGCCGCACTAAAAGAACTAATATAGCAGTCTTACTTATACTAACTACTGTTTATGACTTTAATTTTTTTTTAAAGATACTAAGCAATACAAATTGAATAATACTATTAGACTAGTATAAGCGACATTTGTTCGTTACAAAATAAAGCTATTACTCACTGTTTCCATTCAATATTGTTTTTGAGCACGCAAATCGTAGTTTATTAGTATAGTTTTACCAACTAACACGTACAGGATGGCCCAAAAAAAGTGGGACTGCCTAGAGCAGGGGTGGCCAGGCCCGTAGTAACCGAGAGCCATTTTAGCATTTTAAAAAATTGTCAAGAGCCGCATTGAAAAATTCCTTTTGTGATTTTTTAAAAGTATTTTTATTGGGATTTAATGCTTTAAACATTTTAATTGTTTTAGCCGTAACTGTATGTTGAAGAAATATATGCCTTACTTTACAACTACACTATAGACAACTATTTAAATATGCAATTTATGAAAAGAAGCACACTGATTTAGACCCATAATTATAGTGAAGCTGAATTGTTATGATTCTGCTGAGAAGCCTTTGAACTAGCAAGTTTCTTTTAATCTGGTTTGTAGCTAGTAGTTATGGTAGCTAGTAGTTGTGGTAGCTAGCAGTTGTGGTAGCTAGTAGTTGTGGTAGCTAGTAGTTGTGGTAGCTAGTAGTTGTGGTAGCTAGTAGTTGTGGTAGCTAGTAGCTGTGGTAGCTAGTAGTTGTGGTAGCTAGTAGTTGTGGTAGCTAGTAGTTGTGGTAGCTAGTAGTTGTGGTAGCTACTAGTTGTGGTAGCTAGTAGTTGTGGTAGCTAGTAGTTGTGGTAGCTAGTAGCTGTGGTAGCTAGTAGTTGTGGTAGCTACTAGTTGTGGTAGCTAGTAGTTGTGGTAGCTAGTAGTTGTGGTAGCTAGTAGCTGTGGTAGCTAGTAGTTGTGGTAGCTAGTAGCTGTGGTAGCTAGTAGTTGTGGTAGCTAGTAGTTGTGGTAGCTAGTAGTTGTGGTAGCTAGTAGTTGTGGTAGCTACTAGTTGTGGTAGCTAGTAGTTGTGGTAGCTAGTAGCTGTGGTAGCTAGTAGTTGTGGTAGCTAGTAGTTGTGGTAGCTAGTAGTTGTGGTAGCTAGTAGTTGTGGTAGCTAGTAGTTGTGGTAGCTACTAGTTGTGATAGCTAGTAGTTGTGGTAGCTAGTAGTTGTGGTAGCTAGCAGTTGTGGTAGCTAGCAGTTGTGGTAGCTAGTAGTTATGGTAGCTAGTAGTTGTGGTAGCTAGTAGTTATGGTAGCTAGTAGTTGTGGTAGCTACTAGTTGTGGTAGCTAGTAGTTGTGGTAGCTAGTAGTTGTGGTAGCTAGTAGTTGTGGTAGCTGGTAGTTGTGGTAGCTAGTAATTGTGGTAGCTAGTAGTAGTGGTAGCTAGTAGTTGTGGTAGCTAGTAGTTGTGGTAGCTAGTAGTTGTGGTAGCTAGTAGTTGTGGTAGCTAGTAGTTGTGGTAGCTAGTAGTTGTGGTAGCTAGTAGTTGTGGTAGCTAGTAGTTGTGGTAGCTAGTAGTTGTGGTAGCTAGTAGTTGTGGTAGCTAGTAGTTGTGGTAGCTAGTAGTTGTGGTAGCTAGTAGTTGTGGTAGCTAGTAGTTGTGGTAGCTAGTAGTTGTGGTGGCTAGTAGTTGTGGTAGCTAGTAGTTGTGGTGGCTTGTAGTTGTGGTAGCTAGTAGTTGTGGTAGCTAGTAGTTGTGGTAGCTAGTAGTTGTGGTAGCTAGTAGTTGTGGTAGCTAGTAGTTGTGGTAGCTAGTAGTTGTGGTAGCTAGTAGTTGTGGTAGCTACTAGTTGTGGTAGCTAGTAGTTGTGGTAGCTAGTAGTTGTGGTGGCTAGTAGTTGTGGTAGCTAGTAGTTGTGGTGGCTAGTAGTTGTGGTAGCTAGTAGTTGTGGTGGCTAGTAGTTGTGGTAGCTAGTAGTTGTGGTAGCTAGTAGTAGTGGTAGCTAGTAGTTGTGGTAGCTAGTAGTTGTGGTAGCTAGTAGTTGTGGTAGCTAGTAGTTGTGGTGGCTAGTAGTTGTGGTAGCTAGTAGTTGTGGTAGCTA
This sequence comes from Ampullaceana balthica, assembly GCA_944989445.1. Taxonomy (NCBI): domain Eukaryota; kingdom Metazoa; phylum Mollusca; class Gastropoda; family Lymnaeidae; genus Ampullaceana; species Ampullaceana balthica. The sequence goes on along the minus strand of CALYLW010000317.1, from coordinate 184,617 downwards.
GTAGTTGTGGTAGCTAGTAGTTGTGGTAGCTAGTAGTAGTGGTAGCTAGTAGTTGTGGTAGCTAGTAGTTGTGGTAGCTAGTAGTTGTGGTAGCTAGTAGTTATGGTAGCTAGTAGTTGTGGTAGCTACTAGTTGTGGTAGCTAGTAGTTGTGGTAGCTAGTAGCTGTGGTAGCTAGTAGTTGTGGTAGCTAGTAGTTATGGTAGCTAGTAGTTGTGGTAGCTACTAGTTGTGGTAGCTAGTAGTTGTGGTAGCTAGTAGTTGTGGTAGCTAGTAGTTGTGGTAGCTAGTAGTTATGGTAGCTAGTAGTTGTGGTAGCTACTAGTTGTGGTAGCTAGTAGTTGTGGTAGCTAGTAGTTGTGGTAGCTAGTAGTTATGGTAGCTAGTAGTTGTGGTAGCTACTAGTTGTGGTAGCTAGTAGCTGTGGTAGCTAGTAGTTGTGGTAGCTAGTAGTTATGGTAGCTAGTAGTTGTGGTAGCTACTAGTTGTGGTAGCTAGTAGTTATGGTAGCTAGTAGTTGTGGTAGCTACTAGTTGTGGTAGCTAGTAGTTGTGGTAGCTAGTAGTTGTGGTAGCTAGTAGTTGTGGTAGCTAGTAGTTGTGGTAGCTAGTAGTTGTGGTAGCTAGTAGTTGTGGTAGCTACTAGTTGTGGTAGCTAGTAGTTGTGGTAGCTAGTAGCTGTGGTAGCTAGTAGTTGTGGTAGCTAGTAGTTATGGTAGCTAGTAGTTGTGGTAGCTACTAGTTGTGGTAGCTAGTAGTTGTGGTAGCTAGTAGTTGTGGTAGCTAGTAGTTGTGGTAGCTAGTAGTTATGGTAGCTAGTAGTTGTGGTAGCTACTAGTTGTGGTAGCTAGTAGTTGTGGTAGCTAGTAGTTGTGGTAGCTAGTAGTTATGGTAGCTAGTAGTTGTGGTAGCTACTAGTTGTGGTAGCTAGTAGCTGTGGTAGCTAGTAGTTGTGGTAGCTAGTAGTTATGGTAGCTAGTAGTTGTGGTAGCTACTAGTTGTGGTAGCTAGTAGTTATGGTAGCTAGTAGTTGTGGTAGCTACTAGTTGTGGTAGCTAGTAGTTGTGGTAGCTAGTAGTTGTGGTAGCTAGTAGTTGTGGTAGCTAGTAGTTGTGGTAGCTAGTAGTTGTGGTAGCTAGTAGTTGTGGTAGCTACTAGTTGTGGTAGCTAGTAGTTGTGGTAGCTAGTAGTTGTGGTAGCTAGTAGTTGTGGTAGCTAGTAGTTGTGGTAGCTAGTAGTTGTGGTAGCTAGTAGTTGTGGTAGCTAGTAGTTGTGGTAGCTAGTAGTTGTGGTAGCTAGTAGTTGTGGTAGCTAGTAGTTGTGGTAGCTAGTAGTTGTGGTAGCTAGTAGTTGTGGTAGCTAGTAGTTGTGGTAGCTAGTAGTTGTGGTAGCTAGTAGTTGTGGTAGCTAGTAGTTGTGGTAGCTAGTAGTTGTGGTAGCTACTAGTTGTGGTAGCTAGTAGTTGTGGTAGCTAGTAGTTGTGGTAGCTAGTAGTTGTGGTAGCTAGTAGTTGTGGTAGCTAGTAGTTGTGGTAGCTAGTAGTTGTGGTAGCTAGTAGTTGTGGTAGCTAGTAGTTGTGGTAGCTAGTAGTTGTGGTAGCTAGTAGTTGTGGTAGCTAGTAGTTGTGGTAGCTAGTAGTTGTGGTAGCTAGTAGTTGTGGTAGCTAGTAGTTGTGGTAGCTAGTAGTTGTGGTAGCTAGCAGTTGTGGTAGCTAGTAGTTGTGGTAGCTAGTAGTTGTGGTAGCTAGTAGTTGTGGTAGCTAGTAGTTGTGGTAGCTAGTAGTTGTGGTAGCTAGTAGTTGTGGTAGCTAGTAGTTGTAGAGGCCGATTGCAATTTACTGCTTGGTGCTTTGATTTGATTTGTGGAGTACATCAGTAGGTTATACAGAAAACTGATATAAGTCTGAAACTAGTTTTTTAATTTAAGGATATTTCACTTCTGGCATGTGAGAGTGGTAACTCCTTTCTTATAGTCTAATGAAACAGTACAAAGGAACACCGCCGAGTGTGGCGTATCTTGAATATCTGTTGATTCATCAAGTGCCAAATTAAATGCTACACAGTTCTTTAAATCGTTACACATTTTCTTTCAATATCGGCGTTAATGTCTGCTATACGACACTCAGTGGTGTGGCGTGACATTGGAATTCGTGTTACCAGTATCCGAAGTCTGGATCTATTTGTATCTTTTAAAATTCAGTCCTCGATATTCTTCTTAATGAAGTCCCAGTCAGAATAAGGTCGTTAAGCACGAGAAATATTCCAAGCGAATGCATAACTTGACTCGGTTGAAGTGACACTTTCTTTGCTGAAACAGAAAGTAGTGTCTTCTGCTGACACATTTCAGTTTCAGACCTTAACTTTGCAAGCTTGCTGTCCTGTTTCTTTCTTTAGATCTAGCCCAAATTATTTTCATACCTTTGTTTTGGTAAAGATTTATTTTTAAAATTATTATTTTTTAAATTCATTAATTTTTTATATTATACATTTCAAATGAATATTTTTATTTCATAAATTGTTCTCGAGCCGCAGTGTGAACGCAGAAGAGTCGCATGCGGCTCGCGAGCCGGCATTTGGCCACCGTTGGCCTAGAGCAATCTTGTGCAATATACATAAAATTATGTTTTGAGCCGTTTTCAAACCGTAAAATTATTCTTACTGACTAACTCAACGCATGACGTCATTATTTCGATAACTTTCGTCGTAAATTTGCAACAGCAGAACAACTGAAACTGGCAATTGTTGAAGAGTGGCAACATTTTTCTCAGCGGTTTATAAACAAGAGCATTGACCAGTGGCGAAGACGTTTAGAAAAAACCTGTTGAGAACCGAAGAGGACACATTGAATTTGAATTCTGATTTTATATAAATTAACATTTGGCAACAATTTACTTGATGTTTTGTAGAAAACAGTTACAAAAAAAATTATTATTTTAAATTATACAAGATGGTACTACTTTTTTTGAGCCACCCTGTATACTAGTAACTAGTTATATACAAAGTATAATTATATATACATTTCCATGGGAGAAGCAAAATTTTCAGTAGTGGTCCGTGGCTAAGACACACATTGTTCAAGTGGTCCGTGAGCCTCAAAAGGTTGAGAACCACTGCTCTAGAGCAGTGGTTCTCAAACTGTTTGGTGTGGTGGACTGGCAGGATTTTTTCCGTTGCACCAGGGAGCGGTGCATTATTTTCCATTTACTGACATGGTAGAAAAATGTAATTTATTTTATTTGTTAAATTTTATGTGCTTAATGTCAAAAAATTGATAATGGGGGATTATCATTTGATTTTACTGTTTAGTCTTGATAACTTCTGCGGACTGACTGCGGATGACCCGCGGACCAAAAATTTGAGAAGCACTGCTCTAGAAAACCCTAACGCTTTAATTTTCAATGATCAGAATATAATATATAATACATATTGTGTGGGTGATCAGACACTTCGACCCCGGTCGGTTCGACCCTGCCAGTTCGACCACAGGACGTTTCGACCCCAGGACGTTTCAACCCAAGTCGGTTCGACCACGGACGATTCGACCACGGACGATTCGACCCCGGGCGATTCGACCCCTGACAGTTCGACCACGGGACGTTTCGACCACAGGGTGTTTCAACCCCGGACGATTCGACCCTTTTATTTCTAAGGCGTTAAATGGTTTTTGTTTATTCTTAGTTTACGTCTGCCGGTCCACGTAACGTAATAAAATAAATTATAATATTAAGCGGGAGAAGTTTGTACGTAAAAAAATATATAAATTATTATTAACTATTAATAATTAATCATCATCGCCCTTCGTCCCATCTTGGGCATAGGCCATGAACAAAAGTTCTCCAGGCATCCCGGTCCCGCGTCAATCTTTCTATCTGCCCCCAGCTGTGCCCGCTCATTTTGGTGTCTGCCTCCAGTTCCCTTCTCCAGGTCTTTTTGGGACGACCTATTTTTCTCTTGCCATTAATAATTAATTATTTATTATTAAAATTTTAAAAAAATATTATAAATATTTTCTTTAATTTTAATCGAATTTTTAACGATTAAAATAATTTTAATCGATACAATTTTTAACGATTAATCGAGAAATTAATCTTTAATTTCCGCAGGCCTAATATATATATATATATATATATATATATATATATATATATATATATATATATATATATATATATATATATATTATATAAAAATTAAGGAAGTATAAAAATCTAAATAAGCATGTTTAGATTGTATATATTTTTATAATTTGTTATAAATGCATATATCAGACAAATTAAAAAAAATATATTTAAAAAAAAATATTTAACCTGTAATTTTATTTTACCCATTAGTTGTTTTCACTTAGAGAATTGCTTTTCTCATAATTTCACTCACTATTTTAATGGTGTTAAAACAATTTAACATATTTTTTTTAACAAATTTGCCGACAACCAGCGTGAGGTAAAAGACTTGCACATTTACGAGCCCACATCGTTAAAATATTTAAAGTAATGAAATATTAGTCACACCAGCTATAACAGCGGGAACCTACGCTCCCCCTTCTCAAAAAAAGAAAAAGCTACTTATCTCAAAGTGCCAATAAACTAAATGATAAATGTAAATGTAATGTAATTTCCAAAAGAATTCAAAGAAACTAACACTGTCTTATTTAAAAGCGTACAATAAAATCTGCGCAACGTTTTTAGACAATAAAAGATTTTCAATTTAAAGTATAGTAATAAACTTATGCCCCACAATCATTTAATTTGAATGTCCCTCTTGATAGTTTAATATGGAAACTACATTTTATTTTATTATCTTTGTCTAACGATTTTTAAATTTACGAATATCAGGCAAAAAGGATAATTTTTAAATGAGGATGCAATTTTTTGTTGGATCCTGTTTCCCCATAATGCGTTTGGATAATTATACTCCATCCCACCACTAGTAATTGTTTCTGTTGTTGTTGTTCGTCCGTCGTGGTCGACGATGACCACTCTCATCATATTTGCTGGGCCGCCACATGTGTCCTCTGGTGACTTATTAACCCTATTTTGGCACGAAAAAGGCGTCCGCATGTCGGACACGAGATGGATGCGATCGCTTCAGGAGGGTTTTGGATACGTTCCTTTCTGGCTTGACGTTTTAACTTGGCAGCCTGTTGTCTATTAACTTCACAGACAGCTGCGCCATTCCATATCATAGAGCGCCAGTGGGCTCGGTTACTGGCAGCTGCTTCCCAGGAATCGTGTCCGATGTCGAAAGCCTTCAGAGCAGTTTCAAGTGCATCCTTGTAGCGCTTACGTGGACCTCCGCGTGCTCTATGCCCTTCTATGAGCTCACCATAGAAGAGCCTCTTGGGGAGGCGATGGTCGGGCATGCGCACTAGATGCCCCGCCCAGCGTAGCTGGCTTTGCATGAGGCTAGTGTGGTTGCTGGGGAGTCCTGACCTGGCTAATATTTCGGTGTCTGGAACTTTTTCCTACTAGTTTATATTGAGAATTTTTCTAAGGCTTTTGGTGTGGAAGTGGTTCAGCAACCTCGCATGGCGTTGGTATACAGTCCAAGTTTCACATGCATATAATAAGGTGGGGAGCACTACAGCTCTGTATACTTTTAGTTTTGTTTGGGTGCTGATTCCCCTTCTGTTCCAGACACTGTCATGCAATCTACCGAATGCTGCGCTGGCCTTTGAGATTCTTGAGTTCACCTCGTCATCAATATTGGCCTTCTGGGACAGTGTGGTGCCCAGGTAGGTAAAGCGGCTCACTGTGTTGATTTTGTTGCCGTTGATGAATATGTTAGACTCAGTATAGGATCTGCCAGGGGCCGGCTGGTATAACACTTCTGTCTTCTTTGTGCTGATGGTGAGCCCAAAGCTAGAGCACGCACTGGAAAATTTATCAGCACTTAGTTGCAGTTGTGCTTCAGAACGGCGTTAAGGGCTATTGTTTCTAGATAATGAAGGTATTATAAGCCGCATTTGGCAACGTATGGCAGTTCCCTTTCATAAGGGAAATAGCTACTTATCCCATAGGGCCAATAAACTAAAATATAAATGTTATAAATGAAATGTACTTTCGAAAAACTTCAAAGAAACAAAAGCAGTCGTATTAAAAAGGTTTCAAGAAATTCTGAGCAACGTATTTAGACAATAAGAGGTCTTGTAATAAAGTATTTCTAAAAAAAAACCCCACACACACACACACATAAAACACTCTATATTTTGAACGTCTTTGGAGATGTTTCAAAATTAAAATGATGTTTACATATTTATATATTTATCTCTATATTATACGATATAAATTCAAATTATTGATGCTTAACTTTAATAAGTAAGTTTATAGGAATGAGCAAGTAAAATTTAATTAGGAGAAATCTTGATGAGTGATTTAGGGATAAGGCATTTATTGCTTTGGGAAAAAATGTAATGTATTAATTATCATTAAAAGATAAATATGGAGGATGTATCCAACATTTTTAAACATTTAACAACATTAGTTTAATACAACCACAGGAGTAGTATTAAATTGCATTGTATATATATATAGATATTAAAAAAATTAAATCTATACTATGAATTAAAAAACAACAACACTTTTTAAAAAAAACCAACACTTTTAAGTTCTATACTGTGGAAAGCGATGCCCAAGTCAAATAAACTTACACTTAAAGTAGACTTGGGCCATCACTTTCCACATAAAATTCACCCACTAATAATAATTATATAATTAGTTTTAAAAAATATTACATTTTGAGTTATTATTAACAACATAACACAATTGTCAATTTCATTCCCTCATGTTCAAAAATAAATACCATTCATCGTGTGACAAATGTAATGAAATAGTTTTAACCTATCTATAATATAAAAAAAGTATTCGTTTAAAAGGTGACTGCTTTGTACCGCAAGGCCAAACCAAATATGAATGTTATTATAATAAAATTACACAGCTCAATTTAAGATGCGTACACGAAAATGTGCGCACCGTAATTTGAAAATATAAGATTTTTGAAAGCTCAAAAATAAAGTATTGGAAAAAATGCTGCACCAAAATGAACTGGTTTTGGATGTCCACATGACGCTGTTCAATATGGAAATAAGATTTAATACTTCTCGCTTTGTCTCAACATTTTCTGATATTTTAATTGATGGCTTTCGGGCAAAAGGGACAATTACAAAAAAGATACGTAAACCATCTGCAGGTTAAAATGAACCGTCCTGCCAAATTTTGGTCCCCGTCCGTCATTTGGTTTTTCCATGATTGTGGATCTTACAGTCGAAAAGTGAAACATACAAACATACAAAGATACAAACACCAACTGAGCTTTATATTATATATATATATATATATATATATATTAGGGCTGGTAACGATTAATTTAAATTAAAACGTTAACTTTTTGAAAAATTAACGATTAATTTCATGAATTAATCGTTAATTTCGATTAAAACCAAAAATTAAAATTTATGACGTCATTAAACTGAATATTTCAAGGGAAGTAACAAAAACAGGTAATTGACATTTTTTGTTTTATTGAGTTATTTCCCCTGTCTTACCGACATTGAAAAATACTATTTTGAACTAAATCAGTGGTTCCCAAAGTGGTCCATACGGACCCCCAGGGGTCTCTGGTACCATGAAAATTTATTTGGGGCTCTCTGAACAGCATCATGTGGTCTGCGCAAGGTTTAACAGAAAATAAAGAAATTTTGATCCATGTTTATTATTATTATTATGGAAATTTAAATAAATAAATAAAATAGAATCTGAATACCATTTCTACTAATTAAATGACGATCTTAGGTGCTATCAGTCATGGATTAACATTGATGTTTTACTTAGAAACGGAAGTAGAGCTACATTAATTTCCACAGCTAAAACAAATAAAAAGATTTGGTTTATTGAAAGGTCAGTTTTGATGCGAAAAAAATGCAAAAGCCCTATGAGTAGGTAAAAAAATTCTATTTTTAATGTGAATTAATGATTGTTGCAAGGTTTGGTATTTTTGATGTATCGTGAGGTTATATTTATCTAAATTGTATCCTTACATTAAAATTTGTTTTGAAAGAGCTTCACTGCAGCATTCCATTGAAAAGGTTAATAATTATTAACAGTGGTTTTTTACAACATGTAAGTGTTTAGTGAGCCGAAGAAAATATGCCTAAAATGCAGTGTTGAATATTTTGTAGTATGGCTTTATTTCATCAACAGGAAATAGTATTTTACCTATATTTTTTCTGTGTAATAAAACAATGTCAAATGATTCAATGAAATCTTCCAAGTTTAAGGAACATTTAATAAAAATCCATAGTGACAAAAGAGATAACAATTTAGAGTTTCTTCAAAAAGCCAAACAAAAATATTTGAAAACACCGTCACTGCAAAACCTCATGGGGACAACATATAAGTGAGATTAGGATGGACTGCGAGCTTCTTATAACATCAATACATTTCTTTATTGAATGCATAGTGCCGAAAATCGTACACTATTGGTGAAGAAAAACCCAGCTTTCAACATTATAAAAATAATTCCACTGCGTAAAAATACAGTCCAAAGAAAGATGGACGAAATGGCTCAATACGTAGAAAATGCTTTATCTGAATACTTAAAAACATCTTAACTCTCCATACAGCTAGATGAGTCCACTTTACTTTTACCTTATGAAGACTTGTAAAATAGGAAAAATTTTGCCAAGAATTGTTAATTGCTAAATGTATGGAAACAGATACGATATGTGAAACGTTATTTACTTAATTAAAACGATTTTTTATGTTAATGCTGTACCCTTAAATAATATCATTTCATTTGCTACTGACGGTGTTCCGGCACTGGTAGGAAGATACATACCGAGGCTTTCTGGCATACTTAAAACAAGCTGTACCGAATGTATGTTCAGTACATTATGTCAGTCATCGACACTATTTAATGGCAAAAAATCATAGTGAGCATTTGCGTGGATCACTTGAGTATGTCATTACATGGATCACTTGAGTATGTCATTACAACATTTAATAAAATCAAAAGAAATGCCTTTAATTAGAGATTGTTGCTAAATCGTGTTTGGTAAATGACGAATACTATACTCCTTTAATAATTAAACAGAAGTACGTTGGTTATCTAAAAATCAATTTTTAAATCGATTTTAAGCTCTCTTTGATTCATTGTTGGAATTCCTGGAAAGCAAAGAGAATGATTTGGGATAAAATTGAATGAACTCAAAAAAGGAAATAAGATTGATGTATCTGCTAAATTTTACGAACCTAATTTGAAAACGTGACCAATTAAAATAAATCAAACCTAGAAGCGTGATACCTGCATTTGTTGCAAAACTTTTTTCTGTACAAACAAACTTGTGAAGATGGGAATGCTCTCAGTTTTGAAATCTTTCGATATTGCAAAAAGAAAGATAAAGATTGCTGGCTTACTGTCAAAACTTAACGACTCTTCATGCACACCTGAGCCAAAGATTTTAAGACACAATTCACTTGGATATTCTCGAGTGTTGACCCCGTTAGCGGTTGGACAAAGTCCGATGCCAAACCAAACACAGGTGATCCCAAACAAAACACAGATGATCCCAAACCAAACACAGATGATCCCAAACAAAACACAGATGATCCCAAACCAAACACAGATGATCCCAAACAAAACAGCGATGATCCCAAACCAAACACAGATGATCCCAAACCAGACACAGATGATCCCAAAGCAACCACAGATGAATCCATACTAATACAGGAGCAGCTTATTGAAATATCCACCAATGGAGAACTTAGACCAATGTTTGAAGAAGGATGCCACAAATTCGGGCTACAAAAACAGATCCCAATGTTATATCCTGCATCACGGGTTATTGTGCAGAAGTTGTTGACTGCTTTCCCGTCTTCCTATTTGGTAGAACTTGTATTCAGTGCCGTTATGAACCTCATAAAAAAAAACAATAATGATAATAATAAATTTTTTAATAAATAATTAAAAAATGAAACCGACTAGAATTTAATGCTCCTGTGGATTTGCGGTTGCTTCTCACAAACATTGAGTCGGACAAAAATACACTCATAAAATCACATCAGGTTTATCCAAATCATTAACTGCTTTAATTTTTAAAAAAACAACTAAAGTCATTATTTCAATAAATACTAATTAATCAAAATGTTTTTAAAATTTTTATTTGTAAGTGTTTTACTGTGCATTTATGTAGCTTTTATCACTTGGGGGTCAGTGGGCAAGTTTTGACTATAAAAAGGGGTCCCTGGGCCAAAAACGTTGGGGAACCACTGAACTAAATTTTATTTTTTATTAAATCCACGTCTTTATAAATTAATAAATTATAAAGATACGCGGAAGAAGTTTGAACGTTAAAAAAATATAAAAATTATTACAAATTATTAATAATTAACTATTTTTTTACTAAATTGAATAATTTATAAATTATAAATATTATAAATATTTTCGTAAATTTTATTCGAATTTGTATCTTTTAAAATTATTTTATTCGAAATTTAATCGATCAAATTTTTAACGATTAATCGAGAAATAAATCTGTAATTTCCGCAGCCCTAAAATTTATATATATATATATATATATATATATATATATATATATATATATCTCAAACCAGTTGCGAAGCTAGTAGGGGGGGGGGCGGAGAGGATTGTCTGCCCCGGGCAGAACACATTTTGAGGGCGGCGTTTGGGGCATTTGAAAACAAAGGCCATTTCCAACAACCACCCTTTTTCTTTTGACGGGGGAAAACCAAGGTGAAAAAATTTATTTTTAATTTCGAGTCTTAATTAATGGATTCTCGCAACATTTGTTTGATTTCATACTGTTTGTTATAAATAACGCAAAACCGTTCAAAATTTTAAAATCGCTCAAAAAAAAGGTATCGATTTGTTTGGAAAATTAAGCGGTATACGTCACAGATGACACTTATGTCACATTTTTGTAGTTTTGAGATATTAAAGTTTTAAAGTTATATATTCTTATAAATTAACTAAATAGATTTGAATTTTTAACAGGGTCAGAGAAATAATTTTTTCATCAAACTTGTTTCAGAGCATTCTATTTTTCATTCTCTATGAATAACTAAAAACATTAATAAATGTCACTCAGCCGTTTCTTCCCTTGGGGTCTTCATATGTAAACTACATACACACACAAACTAAAAAACCACAGCACATCACTGCTGGCCATATAATGTGTGCTATTAATAACGCCACGACAGTTTTTGCGTGGAAATTCAACATGCGCAGAATGATACGCTAACTAATACCTACATGGCATGGTGGTTCAAATATCATGTTTAACTTACAAGTAGTAATTTATATTACAGTTTCAGTTTTCGGAAAATTGTTGTTAGGTAATTTACTTAAAATAACATTTATTATGTTTTTATTGCATTAAAGTAGTACACATAATTTGTGTTTTTCATTAAAATATGGTTATTCATTAAAAAATGTAAGCCTATCCAATTAAAGTATTGTGTAAATAATTTGAATCGTCTATTTTTTTGAAAATTATTAAGATTTATGGAAAGAACATGAAAATATTCAAATGTATTCGTTAATAAACATCACATTAGCATAAATAATTCTGAAAAAGACATTCTTTAACTTTTCAAACGTCTTGGAAAAATTGTCATCTGAAGAAGTAACGATATCAGATGCTGGAATTTTACTGAGTTCAATGCAATCTCTTTCTATTGTTTTAAAAATTAATGCACTTCATTTCATGGACAGAGGCGTAACTGGGGTTTCTGCGCCCTTGAAAAATTAAAAAATATAGGTAGGAAAATGCTAAATTTGAATAAATTGAAGGATTGGCCCTTGGCGCCCTTGACAACTGCCCTGATGCTAAGTCGTTGTTACCGTCAATTGAACGCCTCCTTTCATGGAACAAAGAGATGTGCTAATACAGACAGCTGTATTAGAGAGTTGGAGATATCAACTGAACGGAGTTAGAAGGAGGAAAATATGATTTGGTTAAATTCAAAAGAAGGGATTATATCTCTAGAGTCTAGAGCAAGACGTCAACGATACATGTCACACGTCGTCACAAAAACTTAGACCCCTTCTTCACTATAACGTCACAAAGCTCCCCCCCTTAAGAGCCTTATTTTATATTTGAAAATGAGCATGTTTCAAATCAATTTTTTTGCCATTTAAATAAGTTTTTAGTGCAACGCTGCACTCTAATATCGTAACACGCGTGAAGCCATGTAAAGCGTCATTAAATAAAGTGTTGGTATTCATGTATTTAAGTGGAACTTTTATTTACTGTTGCGCGTTTTGATGTGACGTCAAATGTGGGACTACACTCTCAATGTGCGTGACGTCAATTATGGACGGCCACTAAAAGGGCGGCAACATTGGAGACCGCCCCGCGGCAACAGTTCTAGCTACGCCACTGTATCAAACTAAAGGTCGCATGGCAGTCACGGTACGTGATATCTCAACGACTACCGCACCTAGTACGCAAATATTCATACACACGCATTGCCCACATCCGGAATTAGATATTATAACGATTTGATCAAGGGGCAATCCTCCGAATGCCAGCCCCAAATTATTTTACACTAATACTAATAAGAGGAAGTATAGTACATCAAAGTATGTTATTTATTGATAGAACACAGCACAACTGTTATCTATTGTCCGATAATCAGTCACCATATACTAAATAAGTAATAGTCACACAACAGTTTCAAATAACTACCGATAGCGTTCTGTTTGTGAGTGTTGCGCCACTGAAAGGCCGACAAGTAACTTGCAAACAGAGCAAGACTTGCATCCACAGTCATTCGTTGGTTTCAGCTTGAATGTCCCTGTGTACATAATGAATGAACTTTGTGATCACACAAACTTTAAATTTGTTTATTTGAGCGACATTCTGAAAGCTTAGCCAAACCTCTGTGACGACTTTTGTCCCCGACAACACATAATTAGTGATAATGCGTTGCAGTGTTTTTTTAATTCATGTAAATAGGCTGAAATATTCACTGATTAACAAAATGGCGTCAATAATGACGTAATGGTCTATAACTATAACTGAGACGTTTCCGTGTGATAACACACACAAAATAATTAGTGACCGGGATTCAGAGGATTGCCTGATCAAGGATCTAAGTTAAACACGAACATTTAACATACGTTCATGATCGAGTTTGTTTACTATTTACAATTGACATTTTAGATAGCACCACACCTCATGCACTGATATTGAGTTTCTTCAGGAAATGATAACAATGTGTTTACACTATGATTATATTTAGCTCCACCCACAAGGATGTCGACCCAAGAAGGTGCGGCCAGGTCTCCCCACTAAATATGGAAACTGTAACTTAGTATGTTATGTTACTAAGGGTGTAAAGCAAGGTTGTGTTCTTGCCCCTATATTGCTAGGTCTCAAATTCTCAGCCATGATTACAAAGGCCTCCAGTGATAGCAATGAAGGACTGGACAGTAGGTATCGCACTGATGGTCGCTCGTTCCATCTCAGGAGGATTAAAGCAAATACAAAGATCAAGTCAGGCAATATTCTCGACCTTTTTTTTTGCTGACGACTGTGCCCTAAATGATGGCTCAGAAGCACGCCTGCAATTTAGCGTAGATAAATTTTCCAGTGCGTGCTCAAACTATGGATTCACTATCAGCACAAAGAAGACAGAATTTCTGTGCCAGCCGGCCCCAGGTAAACCTTACACTGAGCCTAATATAATCATCGATTTCAATGGCAACAAAATCAACACAGTGAGCCGCTGTACTTACCTTGGCAGCTAATTGTCTCAGAATGCCAACATTGGTGATTATGTAAACATGAGAATCACCAAGGTCAGCGCAGCCTTTGCCAGACTGTATGACAGTGTCTCTCACTGAAGGGGAATCAGCATCCAAACCAAACTAAAAGTCTATAGAGCTATATTGCTCCATACTTTACTACACGCATGCGAAACAGGGAACGTGTGCCAACGCCAAGTTAGGTCGCTGTATCCCTTTCTTAACAGAAGCTTAAGAAAAATTATCTTCCTAAATTGGCAGGAAAAAATCCAGAGACCGAAATATTAGTCAGGGCGGAACTACTAATATCTAAGTAAGCCTCATGCAGTGCCAGCTACGCGGGCGCTCTTTACTTTAGAGAATAGTTTAATAAGCCACCATAGGACAAACGTGGCTGCCGAAGCACCGGAATAATTCGATGAGAGTGGTCCTCGTCGACTACGACGGACGAAGAACAACTTAGTCTGTTATATATATGTTTATATTAGTTAACATACGAGTCACCGTTGTTAAATTTTTTTTATTTCTTTGAAAAACAATGACGTTTGATGTAAAAAAATATCTAAAATAATGATAAAGGGTAGTTTTATGTAAAATTATAAGTTTTAAATGTAGAATTCAATAAATTTGTTGTGAGTTAAATGAAATAGACAAGTTTTTACTTTACATTTTCAGAACGCTTTACAGCTATGGGCCAATAGAAGATGTCAGTGAGAACAAGCCACTACATTAACCAACAATGATTGACCGCCTCGGTACCTAAACCTGTTTGTATGGAAGTAATAAGAGAAACAGATGGCGTCTGCGGATCAGATAGACACAAATGGCAATCTGGGGAGAATTGCAAGTTATCGAACTTGCCAAACTCCCAGCAAGTTTCATTGGGTCGTGTTCTCAAACTCAGGGTTTAGATTCATGGGCAGTGACCTCAGTGACGACACCGTAGTCTGTGATGGATGTGGTCAAGAAAAGAACATTGAAAGTTTTGAATCCAGACCGTCTGATAGCAAGCACCATTTCCCGGGATGTAAATTTGTGGTCACGCCACTGGCACAGCCATTAACAAATGTTGAAACAGACACGATCAATGAACAAGTAAGCAGCTTGTCACATGATACGAAACGAAATCTTCGGGACAAATATGGCGCTTTAAATCCAGCTGAAAGAAGTCCTTCAATGCTAAACAATTGGTCATCTAACTCTATAACAGAAACAATGCACCAATGTCAAAGTGATGAAATGGCTGAGGAGAATGAAGAAATCATTGACACTTGGAACACTTGTGTAGCTGTTCAATCGGAAAACTTTAGCACTGAAGACAGCAATAATTTGACAGGGGCTTCATGTAAAGAAGAAACCAGGGAAGGGGATGTCGTAGCAGATTTATCATCAGGTAAGACAAACTTCAAATGATGCGGGCCGCACATAATCCCGTAGAGGTCCGCACATATCCCAAGGGCCACAGTTTCCACATCTCTTTTCTTTTCAATCAGATCGTAATTAAAATAGTTGAAGTTATTTTTCGCATTTCTCAAGTTTTCTCAAGTTTAATTTCTCATTAAATTAAATAAACAGTAGATACAGTGCTAAATAATTAAGCTGCTTATGGTAAAAAAAAATAATTTAAAAAATGGTCTGGTGCCAAAAAGGAAGATAATATTTTTCGCGCAATTTTAACAGAATATTCGTTTTTTTATTTTGTGCACTAAAAGTGGTTTTCCGGGTTTAAAAAAATGAATTAATTGCTAAGATTAAATTTTGTATTTAACTTGCATTTTGATATCTCGTTACAGCATAGTTTAAATTTTTATTTAATTTTCCATTTTTATAAATCCAAAACAGTAGACACATCTTCAATTGCAGAATACGACACATTCAACGATCGCGCACTGACACAACCTTTCAACTCAATTTACTGTGCAAAGAACAGAAGACACCTGAACTTCCATCCGATGCAACACTTACAGCTGGACAATTTTCCCAGAGATCTCCACAGCAAAGAGTTGCTGGACGTTGTCATACAACTGTCTGCCCTCACGGCAAAAATTGTGGTCTACCGTACCAGCACCAAACGATCAGCGGATGACGCGGTATGGACACTGACCAAGGCACCTAGGGTGGGCACAGGAATTGTGTTTCTGGAGCCTGGCCGAATCCAGACCGAGGCTGTCAGTGGAAGGTTTCAGCGTGGTCAACTTTTTGTCGAAACCCATCGTCAGTTGATTTTTGACGAGGAGGAGGCGAGAAGTTGTACTGTGGAGTTCTTCAATCACTGTAACAGTACCACGACACTGCTCAATGGAGTCACGATACGGCCAAGCTCTATTCCAGCAGACGACAAATCAATTCTCACATGTAACCTGTATGATCAAAACTTTATCAACTATCTGAATCAAATCCAAGAAGATTTCGTCAAAAAATCTGGTAACCTCCCTTTGAAGGTCAAGAAAATGTTGACCCACAAAATTGTTATAGTCGGTCACCCTCATGGTGGAGAGAAGATGATTTCTTTTGGGGATTCAGTAATGGTCAACCGCTCGGTCAACATTCAACAAACGAATAGGACACGTCAACTGACATCACAGAAAATCAATAATTATAAACAAGGTATTTCAAATATTGTTCATAGTTTTGTTTTGTGGAATACAACTGTAACAAAAGAGTCTTTTACATTAGGAAAATGTACTTTTAATTTCAAACATGATTCGAAAATAAATAATAAAAATAATCTTATATATATAATTCTCTCCGTGGGACCATGCGAGACACCACGACGCAAGTATGTGCAACCGAGCATGATGAATGACCCTCGTTGGGGTCGACCAATGTATCGAGACCAACAATGGTCCTTGCTTTTCACTTGCATTGTTCCTTCACAGAAAACGTGAGATTCGTAGTGTACTGATTATCACTTCTGCATCATACGGGGAAGGTCCTGGGTTCAAGCCCAAGCGAAAACAATTTTTTTAATCTTTAAAAATGCCTGTTTGTTCCCGTTCTGTTACCCCTTTATTGCCAACACTAGCTGACCGCGGCGTAACATACGCCGCTAATGATTTATTGACGGGTAATGACTTCCTGAAAGACACAGTTGTCAAAAGGGGTGGGTTTGGGCAAACGACTGTGAGTGAATGAAAAGAAGGAACTCTGGAGAGACCAGCGGCGTAGCATACGCCACAGACTTGCTCATCATAGACAGTGCAAAAAACGGTTGGGGGCGGGTGAGAGTACAGACACAAAAAGCAGCACTAAGTAAATACAAAATAGCGAGTAAACGTGAAGACATGCACACTGTGGTTGTTGTTACCCGCCCCCCATTTCATACTACCATCCCTTAAACATAAACTGTGATTGGCCGACCCTAGCGAGGTTTAGTCATATTTAGGGTTGTTATTTGCGTGTTGTTGTAGTTTTTTTTTGAAAACCGATTATCGATTATGTAACTCCGATTTTAAACCGATTATCATTTTATAGCTGCTTTCATGGAAGTTAGGGGTGTACCGAATTTCGTCTGCAAATGTCTCGAAACCAACAGTGAGTTGGCAGTCCCCCCCCCAACCGACGTTCACTCGCGTTGTTTTGAATTCTTCGTGCTGTAGTTTGTGTCCGTTCTTTCTCCACTATCTTTGCACTCTCCATGAGCAAGTATAGTAATTATTATTATTATTATTTGTAGTAATAGTATAAGAGTAGTTCAACTAGTAAAAATAGTATTACGTTTCGCTTTATTTTGTTTCTTTTTCAGCATTTTCACATCTCGAGTGCACCAGGAAGGTCCTCATGTACACAGCAGACACATGCCCAGGGATGTGTGGCGCACCTATCCTCCGTTTCAAGATGACCAGTCCAGATAACAACCCAACCTTTCAATTAGACACGTGGATGCATCATGGCGTGGACACTACAGAGGACCTGAACATCTCTGTCATGAAAGGTCAGCAATGTCAGCTTGGTCAGTAAGGTCAACTTGGTCAGTAAGGTTAAGGTCAGCTTTGTGAGTAAGGTCAGCTTGGCCAGTAAGGTTAAGGTCAACTTGGTCAGCTCGGTCACGTGGCTATTTGGCCTTAAAGAGATTGAGAAATTATTTTCACAGCACTCGCCTCTCCCCTCCAACAAACACAGAAACAAAAACATTTATAAGACATATATTTTTGTAAAAAATCCTATTAATTTGTTAAAATAAATCTTTTGAGGAATATTTATGAAAGAATTATGAAAACGAAAACTATAATAAAAAACCCGTAAAACCAACGTTTTTGACTATAAATCCTTTATATATGAGACATAACTAAAAGTATGTTCAATATAATACGCAACGCACGTTTATACAATACGCACCACGCGACAGACTAGCATAAACATTTACATGCTACATAGGGATATGTATAAATAATCTCAAAAGTCATTAATTTAATTACAGTACATTCGATCGATGTGAAATTTTGAAAAATCCTTTTTATATTCGCCACGTGTCTGCCTGCAAAATTTCAGCTCGATAGGATAACGGGAAGTTGGCTAAAATGGATCCAAAATTTTTGTGACAAGCAAGCAAAACTGCAGACGCTACGAGTACGAGTTAATATCAAAGATTTAAAAAGATATTCAAATAAATTCATAAAATTTCAATCCAACACCTTCTTAGAAAAAATGAAACTATCGATATCAGAAAAACAAACAACTACACTTTGCACCACACGCGCGGATTCTTCATTACTTGAATCCAGCTTAGATGAAATTACGTTAACCACGTCTTCAGCTTCACCTGGATTAGTCAATTTAATTTTGTTCAGTCTGCACAGTTGAAGATGTCCAATCTTGGGGCATTCCGAGTAGGCATCAGGTCAACCAAAGCCAGGCGTCCACTGAAACACTCGGTCAAGACGTTCTGACGGTCTATCAGGTACCGGTCATTGGTCAAACCGAAGCGGTTCTAACAACTCAGCCGTCATACCCCGTGTACTACTCCACCGAGAAGAGGTTGGAGAGCTTTGTAGCGTGGCCAAGTAATCACACGTTGAGACCCACTGATTTGAGTTTGGCTGGGTTCTTCTACGCTGGTAGGATATTATGTTTTTATCTAAAATATGATAAACTTAACGAAATGTTTAGTGTTTTTTTGTTGTTGGTTTTTGAGACTCTTTCGAAATTCAATGAAAATTATTTTCTCTTCAAATAGATTTTCATTTAATACTTATTCATAGTGACTATTTGGAATGCTGAAATAACGCACAATTGGCCAACTTAATTGCTTCCTTTTGGTAAGAAAGTCTATTCTCTTAAAGACCCCCCTCCTCGCCCACTTTTTCACGATTGTATATCAATGTGACGTTGTACTGTGTGTGCTCTATGACAGGCTACTCGGACTGTGTCCGGTGTTTCCAGTGTGGACTCGGCCTGAGGTCATGGAAGCCAGGTGATGACGTCAACGAGGAACACGCGAGACATCGGCCATCTTGTCCGTTGTTACACAGAGACGCGACCAGCAGGCCAACACCTCGCGGAAACCTGAACTTAACCAACACTGAAAGTGTTACCGCTCGGAACACGGGGGATGTTACACGTACTTCTCCAACAACAGGTGTGTGTTTGATCTATTTCATTAAAACATATTAGCCCATTATGTTGATGTTTCGAGTCCAAATGTAAAAAAACAACTTATTTTTAAAAAGGCGTGGGACCGAAGGAATGCGACACAAGAATGAAAATCATTGGACATTTTTAAAAAAATGATAAATCTCAATTTGTGCTTGATCATGAACATCTGTCATACACATATGGGGATGTATTACTTCTTTCAATAAATAGTTTTATTGCATACTTTTATCTCACCAGAAGAATTGGTTAGTACTGTATGTATATGACATTAGAGGACTTGGTCAACACTGAATGTATATGTCATTCGATGACTTGGTTCACACTGAAAGTATATGTCACCAGATGACTTGGTTAACACTGAATATATATGTCATTTGAGTACTTGGCCAACGCTGAATGTATATGTCATTATGAAGGAAAATAATAGTTCCAGAAAAAGAATGAAATATTCCATTAGATGTATTCCATAACATTCCTTTTCACAACGTTACAGAGATGAGACCAAACAGTGAATTCTTACAGAACAAATCTTCATCACACACTACGTCACCAACTGACAGTACACCGGAACTAATGTCCGGTAACTCGTCTAGGAAAGATAGCGTAGAGCCTTCAAGTGGTCCTAGAGGTTGGTACTACATGCTTAAGTTGCCCTATATGATTAAGGATTGCGGACGTCAACCCTTGCCCAAGTCAACAGCTCTAAGAAAAGCATGGTCTATTAATAGATATGATAAAATAATAAGTAGTCAGCTTATTGAATCAGATTGTTTCAGTTTTCATCAACTAATCATACAAGTCAATCTCTTAAAAGTTGGTTATAGAAACAAGCAGGCCTGTTTAGAAAAAAAGAATGGACACAATTATTTGAGAAGACTAACGTTACTATTTAAAATTTGTATAAGTATTTGGGTAGGTTTTCATTACATAATGTAACTATTGATAACAGTAAACGTTATAGTTTAAATCATAAACACACCTTTTAATATGATGTATGAGATCCAGATGTTTGAAAATGAAATAGAAAAAATTATTTGACATAACAATGTGAAAATATGGACAGAAATTACAATTATGTTCAAGATAGACATTCTAGCTTTGTCAACGATATTACATTTATTAGTATTTCTACATTATACAAAATAAATCGGTATACTGTTAAGTTTTCTTGAGAATACATTTACACATGGAAAAAAATTATACTTATACAAATATTACTGCTGTCGAAATTAACGACTAATTAAGCAATTAATCGTTAAATTTTTTAATCGATTAATATTAATTTGATCGATTAAAATTCGATTAAAATTTAACAAAATATTTCTAACAATTTTTTTAAAACAATTTATTAATAATTATAATTTATACTTTTTGTTACTTACATACTTTTGTCTCGTATTTTTATTATTTATTTAGACGTGAATACTTAAACAAAAAGGTTTTTCTTCTTTATTTCTTGCATAGCAAAATGAATTTGCTGTGTTAAGTCACAAGATTTGAAAGCCATGGAATTACCGTGACTTAACCGATTTCGCAAAATAATGAAGCACAACTTAATGAGATCTATAACATGTGTTATAAAGATATAAATAATCGAAATTAATGTGTAACATTTTTTCCCGATTAATCGAACAACACTTTTTAAAGCAGTACCTGCTCTAAAAATAATATTAACGAATTGATTCATTAAATGTACCGCCTTATACCCTCTAGACTCACGATATTTAAGAACTCCTACGTAAAGCGAAGTATAAACTATGGTCCCCCCCCTCCTTGACTTGCAGATTCCTCACTAAGTTCTGACATACAAACAAGGCTGCTCCAGAGAGAAAATATGAACTTAACTCAACAGCTCACGTGCAAAGTATGCCACGTTGCTCCCATTAAAGAACTATTTCTTCCATGCGGAGACCTTTTCACCTGCTCCGAGTGTTCGAAAACCATTACGCACTGTCCGTCTTGCAGTAAGCTTATTCTGGCTACCGTGGTCACGTACTTTACATAAAAGGTAAGTTATGGATCATGTGACGTGTTAGACTTGACAAGGTCAGAGGTGGAAACTGAGTGGAAAACACCTGAGTACCAAACTAGGTCACCAAGACTCAGATGAGGAAAGTCCTACCCTCAGACAATGTTGCTCAGCAGATGGAGCAAGTTGTATGGCACTGCTCAGCAGATGGAGCAGGTTGCTCGGATGTTAGCCAAAACTTTAAGAGAGTAATCTCAAGCTTACAGAATATGAGATTAGATTAGAGAAACGTGAGCTGTTCTATAAACTTCATTTTTAAAATCTTACAAATGTTTGTCTCTAATCTAGGAGACCCTCAGCTTTAAATAAAAAAACATCTTTATTGAAAATTCCTATACAAATATCATTTTGGAGACATTCACATGGTTATGTTCGTATATAATTTCCATACGTTGGCCAGATAGCACTTAGATTAAGCATCGTATTTCATTTTTATAAGCTGGCCAGATAGCAGATTTAGCGGAATTACATATTTTATCTCCACACTTCGTACACCAAATCTTATTTAAGGTATCGGTGTTTTTATTTGTCCCTTATGAGACACATTTACATTGATTATATACAGTATACAGAGGAAATAATAACAATAATTAATTCAAATATTTGATTTTAATTTTCAATTAATAATAATTATTGATTAATATTTTTCTCATATGTACGTAGGCGTATAGAGAATTTGAGATGGTAAAATATACAAACTCTTTATTTAATAAGCATGGATTTTTTGCAGTTTAAAAAAAACCAACGACCACAATCTGTTCCACTTTAAAACTCCGAGGAGATATTAACTACTCCAATCACGAGTGTTGTATTAAATAGTTGTGTTGTGTTTCTAAGTTAAAATACATTGCCTTGTGTGTTAATTGTTAAATACTCTTGGTTCATCTACCCGCTCGTGTCTACGTTTAGTGATTTAATTAACGTAGTTACTTTTGTCAATTGTGAATATTCACCAGTAAAACTAACCGGATATTGTTATCTTTTTTTGTTACTCAACATTTCATCATATTGTCATTTATATCCTTATAGCACAGTTTGTCTTCCAAGAAATGTCAATCCCTAGACGCTATCATTTTCTAAGAATTGTCTATTCTTAGACGCTATTATTTTTTAAAGACTAGTCTATCCCTAGATTTCTAAGAATTGTTCACGTTATATTTTAGCCCGTTTACATCTCATTAATGAACCAAGTTCCGTTTGTATAAGTTATAACGGATCTCCTGCAGCGATTTCTCAGTCGCCTTTGAGTGGTTTGTGCTTCTTAACAAAAGTTGTGTCGGCTGCCTCCTGTCAACCTGTTTTTTTTTGTAGAAAATTTTAGTAACGTCTACATTTCATATTTCAAGTAGTCCATCTCTCATCGCTCAGGTTGTTTATTTGATGTGTTCATATGTTTGTGTTCATCATGATATCAACGTTTTTTGTGTGTTCTTACTTGATTTTCCCCAGACCAGTTTCAACTGAGAACTATGTTCAAGGTCGTTCAACTCTTCACCCACGTTATCACATTATCGCTATATCTATAGAGTAGATGTTCGTTTTACCCACATCTCAGGTAGAGCAAGAGTTACTTAAAACAAGTTCCTGGTGGCTGTGTTTCTTTAAAACTTATCTGGAATTTTAAAAAAATGGTTTCGATATAAACAATTTTACTAAAGATTTTCTAATTCGATATGCATTTTTATGTTGGTTATTTTCCTTTAGTATGTTCTGTTAACATTCTATATATTATGTTGACATTCTTTATGTTCTATTCTTTCACATTCTGTTGACATTCTAACGTAATCTTAGATTTCGACTCAACTTCTTGTTAATGTCACATATTTTTGTTTCTCATTTTCCCATGGGCTTAGTTTTGTTAATCTGTGCACAATCTTTTGATGTGCATACGTTAGTTTTGGATTTTGTCATGTTTTAAGTTTTTAATGTAATTTTTCTATCTACGATTATGTCGCAGTAGATTTGGGTCTTTTAGATATTATTTCTTTATAACTTGTAAGTGAACAAAATAGTCACAGAGTTGGCTTGTATTTAAAATATATTTTTGTAAATGTTGTAAACTCATTTCGTGTCAGTGGTAGTTTGAAATCTTCATACAATTTGATGTGTAATTATGTACATGAGATATAAATAAAGAAATAAAAAATTATAAAAAGTAAGTCGTTTAGTCAATGCTTTTGACTCTTTGTTTCCATCTCTCTCTCTCTCTCTCTCCCCCCTCTCTCTCATTCTCTCACTCAATCTTTCACTCTGAAACACGCAAATACACACTTGATAGAGGGAATATACACATGAGCAAACAAAACACTCACTCTAACAAACAAAACGTACAACACACACACACACTGTGTCTTAAGGTAACATAAGATTTAATGTAACAGAAATGCAATGTAAATAAATGTAAACACTATTAGTTTGTTTTATTTATGTTTTGTGTCAAGAATAAAGTCTAAATCAAAGTAAATTTTAGTTGTTTTTTTCCCACTGAAAGATTCATGTTCTGCATATAAAACAAGTAAGCAAAGGGTGACAATCAGCCATTCTGTGCCTAGAGATTTAACCCAGTTAGTGACCTTTTTAAGAGAGCTTAATTTTTTTTATTTTACAGTAGGATTAGAATATATTTTTTTAATACATTGTAAAACTTATTAACTTTTATTTATAGTTATGTCCCTGCTTTGGGGGAAGGTTGAATTCTTTTAAATTAAATGAAAAGAGAAACATGCATCAGGCAGTTTAAGTTTTACTGATGCAAAATTGCTTTAAAAACTCTACAAATTAATGGTGCTATCTTTGAGAGATATTACATGATTTCTTTTCACGTGTCGTAAATGGCCAGAAGCAATTAACAACCCAAACAACTAATAACATCAAATGTTTAGGAGTTCACATTCAAACTGTATAAGTTATGCGATACCAAATCAGCAGGTAGCATCAAGTGCTATATGGATTTAGTTTTTCTTGGGGTGATTTTCAAAAACCAACTAATCCTCATGGCTTACCCTCTAACCCAGCAGGTCTTCAGAAAACATTCCTCTTTTTGCTTTTTGTGGGGATAATAGGAGTCTTAATAAATAGAGGTTAAAAAAAAGTTTTTAAAAAAACAACACGTTTTTATAAGTGGACTAAACAGAAGAAAATAATTTAAAACTTATAAGTTCAAGAACTTTGATTTAATATGAGTAAAAACGTTGGGCGGGTGTTTGGTATACACATTATATATTTATAATTTAGAAGGCAAACGAGATATCTATAAGTGAGAGAATGAGTGAACTGCTTATGTAAAACATCATAAGCGCCCGCCCCACGTTTTTAGTCATATTAAATGAACGTACTTGAACTTATAAGTTTTAAATTATTTTCTTCTTTTTAGTCCACATATAAAAAGTGGTTTTTAAAAATATTTTTTAACTCTATTTATTTTATTCATTTTAGTCTAAGTGTATGCTATGGTGAGTTTTGTCGCTTCCTTTTGATTATTGAAGTATTGTTTATGTTCAATATAATACGCATTATTGAAGTATTGATCACTGTATTTATCGGTAAAAAACACGCACAGGCGTATAACACGCACCTTCATTTTAAGAGGGAAATTTCAGGAAAACAGGAAAAAAATTACATTACATCGGCGTATAGCACGCATACATCATTTGTCCCCTATTTTCTGGGGAAAAAAGTGCGTGTTATACGCCGATAAATACGGAATGTTCAATATAATACGCATCGCGCGAAAAACATATACAGACTGAACATGACTGAACTCTACTTGCTGTTAAACACGAGGATGTGGTCATCGATGGCTGGGGTGAACTCCGGTGGCACGTGGATGGCAACAATAGCAGACGGATACAGATGCAATATAGAGATAAACTAAAAATGCATTAATTTAATTACGGTACATTCGATCGATCTGAAATTTTGATACGATGCATTGTCATTCAAGATCTATCTGTGGTAAAATTTTGAGATCTCTAGGACCATTAGAAGTGGTTTAATGTTAAGTTGGAAAATTTCAAATTTTGTGGACAAACAGGAACTGAAGCAAGTTAATAAAAACGTGGTAATAAACATATGCTTGCAAGAAGTCACTTTCCTATTATGAAGGCAAAAATTGAAACAAAAGTTTGCAACCGTAACCGTTGCAATACTTGTCAATATGTATTTGAAATAGACATTATTTCTTTCCCTCTTAAGGAATTTAAACTAAAAGATGGTTTCACTAGCACACGTCGCGGCATGATTTATGGAATTCTTTAAAAGAGGTGTAATAAAATCTATGTGGGTGAGACCGATCGTCGCCCGGGGGGATCGGTTTACAGAACACTTTTAAAATATATAAATAAACAAGCCCTGTGTCCTATCAGTGCTGATCTTTGCAGTATTTCAGATATTGCTGTTAATGGCATTATATATGCGAGAAATACCGATGATGGGATCTACATGGAAAATATATTCATCAAACAATTTTGTAAGTTGGCTTCAAGTGGATTAAACCAAATTCACAAGTTTACGTTAATGTAAAGTCTTTTTTTAGTTGTGGTTTTAATGGTAACGTTTGATACCCCCTTTCTCTTATTATATCCTTTATATTTGTTAATATTGTTAAGTAACAGTACCTAATTTCCTCCTTTTCGTTTCTGTGATTTTTTTTCTCTTTACTTAAATATTCCATGGTATAATGTAAATTAATTTTAATACGTGTAATCATTTATCTGTACTGATGACGGCATGAATCAAAACGTCTACTTGTGTGTCTATTAATAAAGCTTTAATTTATTGTTTTGATTAAACAATTCGTTTGTTAATCTTTCCTTCTGATAGCTGTAGTTATCTTTTTCGGTAATTTGTTTTAAATTTAGAATAGAGCCGTTGTGATTGGACGTAAAGTTGTTGACAAATTAGTTGTTTTACAATAATAATTTCTCTTTCACTGTGGCTTTTTAAAATTAATTTTATGATCTCAAAATTAAATGTCATGAATTCCTCATTCTGGATATCAAGAACCATAACTTTGTGCGTGTTATTTTCGGGGCGGGGGAAAGTTTGTCAAACAAAACTGTTTAAAACATCGGGTACAATTTGCAACTAAATTGTGGCACAAACTTTCCCCTGCAGATACTAATAAAACCTGTTTGTGTGTCGTCTTTAAATTGAAAGATAGGGGTGGAGTTGGTACTGGGATCATGGCTACATAGTGGTCACTGAGGGAAAAGAGAACCAGCTTGTGTGACAAGGAACTAATTTATTTCATCATTAGTAGGTCATTCAGATTGACCTAAAATCAAGGATGGTCTAAAAGCAAAGACTGTCAGAAATCAACACTTAAGTTGTAATCATAGGGGTTGTAGTGGAGACTATTCATCTAAGCAAATGAGAATCTTTAATATAATTTTTCATTGCTTTAGTTGTACCGGGAATTCTATATTAACTACCGTATATACTGTTCTAAAGCTGACCTTTTTTGGATAAAATCTGGGGGAAAATGTGTGTGTGTGTGGGGGGGGGGATGGGATTGCGAGCGGGTCATAGGTGCTTTCTGCATGTACAATCATTGAATATCGGTTTTGTGAGGGAGTAAAGTGGGGGAGGGAAGGTGTCTACTCTCACGGGCTTGTGCCATGATGTCAAAGCAAGTTGGTTTCCTTTGATGTGAAACACCACACGCCAGACACCGCCTCTCTTTACTGTCAAGCCTTCTAGCCAGTATCGCTGTTTCCCCCCACCCCCACCCCTTTCAATATCAACATTTTCCTTGATTAATCTTCGCTTAAAGACCTTTTCCCTAACTCGAAAACTCCGAAGTACCATTTTGTTTACGCTGTCCTATTATTTTTGGGGGTCGGCTTGCGAGCGGGTTACACACTTTTTATACAATTCTCTTCCAAAAGTGGGGGAGTCGGCTTATGAATGAACGGGCCATAGAACGAGTATATATGGTACATTGCTGTAGCTAATGATTTAAAAGTTATCACTGATATCATAGCATTAGTTCTTGGACCTACTTGTGTTTACATTATGTGACATAGTTAAATTCATTGTGACACATTTAGCTAAAAATGTTTAATTTTATTCAATTTGTTCAATATTCAATTCAGTATTTGTGTTTCACATTTAAAAAGAAAATAATCAAATAATGAGTTCTAAATAATGATTGGAATTTTCGAAAAGGTTTATTTTTTTTTAGTGTTTTTAAATGTTCCTGTTTACATCCTGCTCTTGAAACTTCCTAGTCACAAATACTAGCTGTAGCATGAAGTATGATATGATCATCAGATACACACTATATGTTAAACACGTCTGTCTGTACACAGGTTTGAAATCACGTAAACTATTTCGACTTGCAAACCTGATACCTGAAAATCTACTATTTAATAGAAATTAATTTTAAATCGGATCTAGCTGGTGCGGGGCGATGAACTTCAACTTCAGGTTTGTTACGTTTAATTTTTTATTTTATCACTAACATTAAAATTGTACAATTTAAATTGTCTTCATTTGCCCTTTGTATTGCTAAGAGCCTCAGATTATAAAAAAAATAATATTTTTTCAAGATTTTAAAGACACTGCACAACAAAAAGGGGAAAAGAAGACAATTAATTGATATATCGTGTAATACAGTAAATGCACAACGCAATAACCAATTTAATTAGTAAATAAGTATATTTAAATTCGGTAAATACATTGACGCCCACAATTAATTATTTGATCACTCTGGCTCCTGGTTCTTTTAAGACATGCTCTGTCGACTATTAGTTGAATTTAAAGTCAAATGTGAGTGATCAGTAACATCTGGTGAATGAATTCTTTAACAAAACAATAACTCCAAAAAACTTCAAAAAAGGTGAATTATTTTTAGTCAAAATAGTTTTTTTAAAAAGTATATTTCGGGTAAAACTAGGTTGCACACTTAATTATGTGGATTTGAAAAATCCTATTTGATCACGTTTGCATCAGGAAATAGATGAGTTTATTTTTATAATCAACTCAAAAACATTAATGTTTATTGAAATTCTCCTTGTTATCCGGCGTTACTTATGAATTCCCCGTCACAAGAATGATATGGACTTCATAACAGCAAATATTCATAAGGCGATGATCGTTTTAATGTAAACGAAAGCCACGTCCTGTTGTACGATAACAACTGTCGAAATGGCAGGCTAAAAATAAAATAACTATTTCAGGATAAGGAAGTAAATCCCACTATAATAACAGAGTATTCTCGCAAGACTTTTTTTGGAACATTTGTTTAGTTTTTAAAAACTGTAATAACTCTTCAATATACTATAACTTAAAACAACAACCAAGAATAGAAACTGCTGCGAATTTCTTATTTAAGAGCAATAAAAAACCGCGATAACACTGTATTATGAGACAGCATTCTTAAACTCTTCGGGACTATTCAATACCGAGCTCATTGTTCAGTTGTGGATTCTTGCCACCTTTATGTAAATAGACAATAATATAGACATTTATGTCGCCTGTTCATATAAGAATTATACATTAAAAAAGAATTTCTTAAGCTTCATTTTAATATATTGAAAATAATAAATTAAAACGTATGGAAATACATATTATTCTTAAGAAATTCTTTGAATTATTAGATGTTATAGTTACTCAGTATTATTTGTTCCTTTAAGTTCGCTAAGTTTTACTTAAACACAAAATTTACTTGTCTAATCATTAGAACGGGAAATAATGCTCATGCTTTGTTGACATAACAAAAAATGAAAGAAAGAAAATATTCCTTCTACTATGAATATTTAAAATTTGTAAACACTTGTCATGAAAGCCTGGATTTAATTAATCGTTCCAATTTCATAATTGTTATATTTTATAAGTTAGTGTAAACGAAAGTGAAACTAAAATCGTTTTCCAAGAACTTGGGATTATAACAAGTTCTTTCTAAGTAACTTTTCATGAGTGTAAATGTGAAACTAATACACTATGGTGCAGAGGCGTACCAGCGGAAATTAAATATTATTACGAAACGTTTCATTCAACCGCGCTAAAATTTTAATTTAAAAAAAACAACGAAAGTTAAGTTTTGTCGTCCCCCCGTGCCTTAGGCAGGGGCCACTACCACACTTAGCTTGCCAGTAAAGACAATTCCAGAAAGACTTCAGACGCCTGGGGGATTGACTGAAGTTGCATGTTATAGATTGTAATTAACCATATAATTTACAGAAGACGAACATTAAACGCGGTCTATTGTGGGGTACGTTGGTGAAATATCCGTGAAGGCAGTGTCTTATCTTATCTTATCTTATCTGTTTACAGACGCTCCTTCTATATGGAAGATTATTGCGTCCTAAGCTTATCTATGGTTTGTGTTTAGTCCTGCATTTTTATTAGAGATTTAAATGTTGATAAAGTGTTGGTTTTCCTGGTTTCTTCAGGCAACCCATTACACGCCCGAATTCCGGTCGGGAAAAACGAAAAATTGAATGTGTTTGTTCTTGCATACGGAATAAGAAAGGTGTTTTTATCCTTATGTCTATCTGAGGGTTGTATTAAGTTATCTTTGTGTTGTATTTCTAAATTATAGTTTATTGCTTTATGTATAATTACTACTTTGCTCTTGGTTCTTCTATCCTCTAGTGTTTCAAGGTTTAATGATTTAACTAATGGTGTTATTCTTGTCAGTTTTGAATATTCTCAAGTAATGAATCTGGCAGCTCTTTTTTGAATTTGTTCTAGTTTATTAATG
Organism: Ampullaceana balthica; assembly: GCA_944989445.1. NCBI lineage: Eukaryota > Metazoa > Mollusca > Gastropoda > Lymnaeidae > Ampullaceana > Ampullaceana balthica. The sequence goes on along the minus strand of CALYLW010000317.1, from coordinate 154,525 downwards.
CTTTCTTTGGTGGATGGGTCCCATACAGAAGATGCATAATCTAGTACAGGTCTCACCAAAGTGAGATAGCATTTTAGTTTTATATCTTTATTACATTTGTTAAAGTTTCTTTTTATAAAGCCTAAGGTTTTGTTTGATTTTTTAATAACTTCATTGACATGGGGATTCCATGATAGTTTCTCATTTATTAAGACTCCTAAGTATTTTGCATCTTTAGTTTGGGTCAGTTCTATTCCATGAATGTAATGTTTTGAATTAATTTTTTTATTTTTCTTTGTTACTCTTAACAGTTGACACTTTTCTGGGTGGAAAGACATACTCCAGTTAGTTTCCCATTTTATCAATTCATCTAAGTCTTTTTGTAAAATTTTGCTATCTTGTTCTGATTTAATTGTTCTATAGATTATACAATCATCAGCAAATAACCTAACTTTTGTTCCTGTTGAGATGTTGTTGGTAAATCATTTATATAAATTAAAAAGAGTAAGGGACCTAGCACAGTTCCTTGTGGAACTCCTGAGTTAACCTTTATTGGTGCAGATTTAGATCCATTAATTATTACAGTTTGCGCCCTGCCCAAAAGGAAGTCTTGGATCCAGTGATGTAAGGGGCCTGAGATTCCAAAGTAGTTAACTTTTTTAAGTAAACTAAGGTGGTGAACTTTGTCAAATGCTTTTGAGAAGTCTAGTAATAGTGTGTCTATTTGATCATTATTGTATAAGCCTTTTGATAGTTCATCTATTAAACATATTAATTATGTTTCACATGATTTGTTTTTTCTAAAGCCGTGTTGATGTGGGCATAGGGCATTATATTTGTCTAGGTGGCCAACTATTTTACTATATATTATGTGTTCTTGTAATTTACAGGTGATACTAGTAAGTGATACAGGTCTGTAATTACCAGGGTCTGATTAATTACCTTTCTTAAAGAGTGGAGTTACGTTAACTAATTTCCAATCCTGGGGCAGTTTACTCTGGTTTAGAGAGGCTTGAAAAAGAACTACAAGGATTGGGGACAGTTCATTGCTTAGTTCTTTTAATAACCTTGCAGGCAATTCATCTGGGCCAGTAGCTTTGTTTATTTTTAAGTTTTTAGGAGCGAATGTATACCTAATAGTGTAATAGAACTTATGGTCAATTAACAAGACTTTAAAACACCCAGTCCATGATCACTCACGCTTACAGTTCACATCACAAACCACGTGTTTCATACTAGTCAACTCGCACGCTATTACAATGTAAACACAACAACACAACACGTCACTCACATCTCCCTTCTAACAAAACAAATGAATGACCCAGATTAGTAATTAGAAAATACAATGAAAGCATCGAACAATTCAGTACATGAATTCTAACTAACACTGACTCTTCAAATGTCTTTTCTTCAAGTGTCCAACAGGCTCCGAAAGGGTACCTCACACTAGTTACGGCTATTAATAGCTTGGTCTCTCATAGTCGTAGCCTATGAATGCTGCGTCACTAGGACGCAATAATCTTCTGCTTAGAAGGAGCGTCTGTAATAGATAGATAAGATTGTCAGCTAAAAGGTAAGAGGCTCTGATTGTAGTTCCAGAAGCACCTGTGCTTATTTAGGAAAGCGCCTCGAGGAGAACTGAAAAGCCCCGAGAAAATCTCATCACCACTAGAAAATTTAGACGTCACCCTTAAATCTTCTCCTAATCTAATATCATACTCTGACAGCTAGATAGTTCTCTCTTTAAACCTCTCTAACTCCTGGCCAACCAGCCACCCTTGCCTCCCTTACTATGTCCAGCTCGGGTCACGAAGTCACCAAGTGCACATGTCGGCAGTTCTAAACTAAATGCGTCTACCTTAATTATTTTTGATTAAGCCCTTCTGTTGTTTAATGATTAAAGGCTGGGTCGTATAAAATAAGACAGAAAAACACATTGAACATTTCCTAGTGCAGCCGTCTGACCCGCTACTGGGCGAGTTCAAGTCGGGAGCGTTCTTTGGTGATACCTCACTCACGGTCGTGGCTGACGCTAACAGACTTGCCCGAGTAGATTTGACAGAGAATTTCTGATGCTATCCATTCTGTAGATCACCCTTAACTCTACTATAAACTCGGCGACACCACTGCTGGCAGTATATTAATCTTTAGACCCTTTAAATCTATAACCAGTGGCGTAGCTAGGGGGGGGGGCGGTGGGGGCGGTCCGCCCCGGGCGGCAGTCATTTAGGGGCGGCATTTGTGGGCATTTGAAAAGTACAACCATTTCCGCACCCCCCCCTTTTTCTTTTGAAGGGGGACAACCAAGGTGAAACAAACATATTCGTAATTTCGAGTTTTAATTAACGGATTCGCACAACATTTGTTTGATTATATAGTGGATATTATAACTAACGCAAAACTATTCAAAAAATTTTAATCGCTCAAAAATCGTATCAATTTGTTTGGAAAACTAAACGGTATTAGTCACAGATGACGCTTTTATAAGAAAACTACCACACAAAAAAACACATCTCCGCTGGGCCAAAAAATGTGTGCTATTAATATCGCCACGACAGTTTTTACGTGGAATTTCGACATTCGCAGAATGATGCGCGAACAAGTACTTACAAGGCGTGTAAATAATTTGAATTCGTCTATTTTTTTGAAAATTATTAAGATTTATGACAAGAATATGTAAATATTCAAATTTCTCTGTTCATCAACACCACAATAGGCATAATAATTTCGAAAACTACATACTTTAAACTTTCAAGAGTCTTGGAAAAATTGACATCTGAAGAAGTAACTAGGAAAACGAGTTCAGATGCTCAATTCAATGCAATCTTTTTCTCTTCTATGTTATCTGAATTTATGGGAACCAGTCATTTTTTAAAATTAATGCAAAGCCATTGCATGTAACAAAGAGATGTGCTAATACAAAATGCTGCTATATCAGCCAAACAATTTTTTGAAGAGATGGAGATATCAACTTGACGCCTAGTTAGAAGGAGAAAAAATATGAGTAGGGGAAATTCAGAAGACGTGGTTCTATCTGTAGAACAAGAAGTACAACGAGAAATGTTTTTATCCATGGATGGAATTATAAAATAAAATAAAATAACGCTTTGATGAGTTGCATGTCCTTGCTAGAAAATATTCGTATATAATACCACGTAACCTACTAAATGAAACATTTGAAGATCAAATAAATTACTTTATTGACAGCTCAATATGGAAAGCAAAAGGATCCAGATGTTTATGGCTGTACCTACACTAAAAGAAGAGGCATTATGTTAGAAGAATGGGGGGAAAGGCGCCATTGATCTAATACAATTTATTCAACAGTATAGATTCTAAAATTATGTACCCAACATTGTAATTTTGCTATGAATTTTTTCAACTATTGCTATCAGTGTCGCTAGTTGTGAAAGGAGCTTCTCCAAACTGAAGTTGATAAAAAATTATCTGCGTTCCACAATGAGCGATTAAAGAAAACAAAATCTTGCAATACTGTCCATAGTCCATAGAACAAGATATTACAAATAATTTTAATTTTGATATTATAATACACGATTTTTCTATTATGAAAGTTAGGAAAATAAATGTATAAATATGTTTACATACTATTGTACATAGGCGTAACTGGGTTTTTGACGCCCTTGGCTAATTTATTTTTGGCGCCTTTTATTTAAATAACAATTTAAAAATTAGAGATTTAGCGGCTCCCTTTTGAACTGGCGCAGGCCGGCGCCCTGGGCAACTGCCCTAATGCCAAGCCGTTGTTACGCCACTGCTAATATATACAATTTCTTTGTTTGTAAAGAAAAAATTATTTATTTATAAATACATTATAAACGAATAGTAATTGGTAATGTTTTTTTTTGGGGGGGGGTGTAAATTTGGAATATGTTTTTTCTCATGGGTGGGGGGGGGGCTGCTACCTCAGTAGCTTTCTTGTGGCCTTTAAAAAAGCATGTTGTATTTTTATAAATGTGTATTTATAGGTATGTAATCTTATGCGGCCTCTTTTATTACTAAAGTAATGGGGGTGAGACTGCAATCAGGCTTTTAAAAAGGTAAATGCATAAAATAAAAACAGGGTATTAGTAGGCCTGACAGGACGTAACACAACAGCGAACGTTTCGGCAAAGAGCCTTCTTCAACGGACAAATAGTACACAAATGAAACGAATAAAACGAAATAATAGAAAAAACACTTAGCTGCGGTGAAATCCAAGTAGTCCAGTAAAGATAAAGCAAGGAGAGAAAAGTAAGAGCTTAAATAGGAAAGGAAAGGGTGGGTGTGGCCAATCAATCAGCTTGTCAGTGCGAACACAACGTTGATCCCATGTGGTGTAAGAGTCCCATATTCATGGATTAGTCTATTCTCCAGACTGACCCGGCCGGGTGTGTTTGTACAAGAAACCAAGGCGGTGACAGACATGTCATCGACGCCCATGTGGTCTCGTCCATTGAAGTGTCGGGAGACAGGACACTGTTTGTCTTGTTTAATGGCCCGTACATGTTCCGCGATACGGCAAGAGAGTAACCTCCCCGTTTCACCAATGTACTTCAAAGGACAGCGCTTACACACAATGGTGTAGACCATCTCTTTACTGGACTACTTGGATTTCACCGCAGCTAAGTGTTTTTTCTATTATTTCGTTTTATTCGTTTCATTTGTGTACTATTTGTCCGTTGAAGAAGGCTCTTTGCCGAAACGTTCGCTGTTGTGTTACGTCCTGTCAGGCCTACTAATACCCTGTTTTTATTTTATGCATTTACCTCTTTTATTACTGCTTACATAAATATGGCATGCAATGGTAAACATGTTCCCCACCTTTACTTCGTTTCAATTACAATTAGTTATTCATGTTTATTAATTTTTAAAAACCATAACATAATCGACTAAGTGGCCGTCCATAAATGAAGCATATATTTCAACCCCTCACCCCCCCCTCATCACACGTCCTCACAATAACTTTGACCCCTTCTTCAATAAGACGTCACAAAGCTGTGACCCCCCTCCCACCCCCAATAAAAGCCGTATTTTCAGTTTGAAAATGAGCATGTTTCAAATTAAATTTTTGCCATTTAAGTATGTTTTATTGTAGCGCTGCATTCTAATATCGTAACACGCGTTTTACATAAACGTCATTAAACAAAGTGTCAGTAATCAAATATTTAAGTTGAAATTTATTTAAAGTTGCGCGATTTGATGCGACGTCACATTTCTTTGACACCCCCCCCCCAGTCACACATCGTCACAAATGTATGTGTCTCCCCCCACCCCCAGGTGCGTGACGTCATTTATGGGCGGCCCCTAAAAAGGGCGGCAAATTGGAGACCGCCCCGGGCGGCAAAAGTTCTAGCTACGCCACTGAGTCTATAACATTAGCTTATTTTCAAGAATTGAAACTGAAACAGGTTACATCGGAGTAGTTTTGGTATGTATAGGAAATGAAACTCTAGGCACACTTTTGCGAGTTTTAGAACAGAACAAATTTAAAATTTGACGTTGTAACAGGTGAGCTAATTGTAACAGGTGAGCTAATTGTAACAGGTGAGCTAATTGTAACAGGTGAGCTAATTGTAACAGGTGAGCTAATTGTAACAGGTGAGCTAATTGTAACAGGTGAGCTAATTGTAACAGGTGAGCTAATTGTAACAGGTGAGCTAATTGTAACAGGTGAGCTAATTGTAACAGGTGAGCTAATTGTAACAGGTGAGCTAATTGTAACAGGTGAGCTAATTGTAACAGGTGAGCTAATTGTAACAGGTGAGCTAATTGTAACAGGTGAGCTAATTGTAACAGGTGAGCTAATTGTAACAGGTGAGCTAATTGTAACAGGTGAGCTAATTGTAACAGGTGAGCTAATTGTAACAGGTGAGCTAATTGTAACAGGTGAGCTAATTGTAACAGGTGAGCTAATTGTAACAGGTGAGCTAATTGTAACAGGTGAGCTAATTGTAACAGGTGAGCTAATTGTAACAGGTGAGCTAATTGTAACAGGTGAGCTAATTGTAACAGGTGAGCTAATTGTAACAGGTGAGCTAATTGTAACAGGTGAGCTAATTGTAACAGGTGAGCTAATTGTAACAGGTGAGCTAATTGTAACAGGTGAGCTAATTGTAACAGGTGAGCTAATTGTAACAGGTGAGCTAATTGTAACAGGTGAGCTAATTGTAACAGGTGAGCTAATTGTAACAGGTGAGCTAATTGTAACAGGTGAGCTAATTGTAACAGGTGAGCTAATTGTAACAGGTGAGCTAATTGTAACAGGTGAGCTAATTGTAACAGGTGAGCTAATTGTAACAGGTGAGCTAATTGTAACAGGTGAGCTAATTGTAACAGGTGAGCTAATTGTAACAGGTGAGCTAATTGTAACAGGTGAGCTAATTGTAACAGGTGAGCTAATTGTAACAGGTGAGCTAATTGTAACAGGTGAGCTAATTGTAACAGGTGAGCTAATTGTAACAGGTGAGCTAATTGTAACAGGTGAGCTAATTGTAACAGGTGAGCTAATTGTAACAGGTGAGCTAATTGTAACAGGTGAGCTAATTGTAACAGGTGAGCTAATTGTAACAGGTGAGCTAATTGTAACAGGTGAGCTAATTGTAACAGGTGAGCTAATTGTAACAGGTGAGCTAATTGTAACAGGTGAGCTAATTGTAACAGGTGAGCTAATTGTAACAGGTGAGCTAATTGTAACAGGTGAGCTAATTGTAACAGGTGAGCTAATTGTAACAGGTGAGCTAATTGTAACAGGTGAGCTAATTGTAACAGGTGAGCTAATTGTAACAGGTGAGCTAATTGTAACAGGTGAGCTAATTGTAACAGGTGAGCTAATTGTAACAGGTGAGCTAATTGTAACAGGTGAGCTAATTGTAACAGGTGAGCTAATTGTAACAGGTGAGCTAATTGTAACAGGTGAGCTAATTGTAACAGGTGAGCTAATTGTAACAGGTGAGCTAATTGTAACAGGTGAGCTAATTGTAACAGGTGAGCTAATTGTAACAGGTGAGCTAATTGTAACAGGTGAGCTAATTGTAACAGGTGAGCTAATTGTAACAGGTGAGCTAATTGTAACAGGTGAGCTAATTGTAACAGGTGAGCTAATTGTAACAGGTGAGCTAATTGTAACAGGTGAGCTAATTGTAACAGGTGAGCTAATTGTAACAGGTGAGCTAATTGTAACAGGTGAGCTAATTGTAACAGGTGAGCTAATTGTAACAGGTGAGCTAATTGTAACAGGTGAGCTAATTGTAACAGGTGAGCTAATTGTAACAGGTGAGCTAATTGTAACAGGTGAGCTAATTGTAACAGGTGAGCTAATTGTAACAGGTGAGCTAATTGTAACAGGTGAGCTAATTGTAACAGGTGAGCTAATTGTAACAGGTGAGCTAATTGTAACAGGTGAGCTAATTGTAACAGGTGAGCTAATTGTAACAGGTGAGCTAATTGTAACAGGTGAGCTAATTGTAACAGGTGAGCTAATTGTAACAGGTGAGCTAATTGTAACAGGTGAGCTAATTGTAACAGGTGAGCTAATTGTAACAGGTGAGCTAATTGTAACAGGTGAGCTAATTGTAACAGGTGAGCTAATTGTAACAGGTGAGCTAATTGTAACAGGTGAGCTAATTGTAACAGGTGAGCTAATTGTAACAGGTGAGCTAATTGTAACAGGTGAGCTAATTGTAACAGGTGAGCTAATTGTAACAGGTGAGCTAATTGTAACAGGTGAGCTAATTGTAACAGGTGAGCTAATTGTAACAGGTGAGCTAATTGTAACAGGTGAGCTAATTGTAACAGGTGAGCTAATTGTAACAGGTGAGCTAATTGTAACAGGTGAGCTAATTGTAACAGGTGAGCTAATTGTAACAGGTGAGCTAATTGTAACAGGTGAGCTAATTGTAACAGGTGAGCTAATTGTAACAGGTGAGCTAATTGTAACAGGTGAGCTAATTGTAACAGGTGAGCTAATTGTAACAGGTGAGCTAATTGTAACAGGTGAGCTAATTGTAACAGGTGAGCTAATTGTAACAGGTGAGCTAATTGTAACAGGTGAGCTAATTGTAACAGGTGAGCTAATTGTAACAGGTGAGCTAATTGTAACAGGTGAGCTAATTGTAACAGGTGAGCTAATTGTAACAGGTGAGCTAATTGTAACAGGTGAGCTAATTGTAACAGGTGAGCTAATTGTAACAGGTGAGCTAATTGTAACAGGTGAGCTAATTGTAACAGGTGAGCTAATTGTAACAGGTGAGCTAATTGTAACAGGTGAGCTAATTGTAACAGGTGAGCTAATTGTAACAGGTGAGCTAATTGTAACAGGTGAGCTAATTGTAACAGGTGAGCTAATTGTAACAGGTGAGCTAATTGTAACAGGTGAGCTAATTGTAACAGGTGAGCTAATTGTAACAGGTGAGCTAATTGTAACAGGTGAGCTAATTGTAACAGGTGAGCTAATTGTAACAGGTGAGCTAATTGTAACAGGTGAGCTAATTGTAACAGGTGAGCTAATTGTAACAGGTGAGCTAATTGTAACAGGTGAGCTAATTGTAACAGGTGAGCTAATTGTAACAGGTGAGCTAATTGTAACAGGTGAGCTAATTGTAACAGGTGAGCTAATTGTAACAGGTGAGCTAATTGTAACAGGTGAGCTAATTGTAACAGGTGAGCTAATTGTAACAGGTGAGCTAATTGTAACAGGTGAGCTAATTGTAACAGGTGAGCTAATTGTAACAGGTGAGCTAATTGTAACAGGTGAGCTAATTGTAACAGGTGAGCTAATTGTAACAGGTGAGCTAATTGTAACAGGTGAGCTAATTGTAACAGGTGAGCTAATTGTAACAGGTGAGCTAATTGTAACAGGTGAGCTAATTGTAACAGGTGAGCTAATTGTAACAGGTGAGCTAATTGTAACAGGTGAGCTAATTGTAACAGGTGAGCTAATTGTAACAGGTGAGCTAATTGTAACAGGTGAGCTAATTGTAACAGGTGAGCTAATTGTAACAGGTGAGCTAATTGTAACAGGTGAGCTAATTGTAACAGGTGAGCTAATTGTAACAGGTGAGCTAATTGTAACAGGTGAGCTAATTGTAACAGGTGAGCTAATTGTAACAGGTGAGCTAATTGTAACAGGTGAGCTAATTGTAACAGGTGAGCTAATTGTAACAGGTGAGCTAATTGTAACAGGTGAGCTAATTGTAACAGGTGAGCTAATTGTAACAGGTGAGCTAATTGTAACAGGTGAGCTAATTGTAACAGGTGAGCTAATTGTAACAGGTGAGCTAATTGTAACAGGTGAGCTAATTGTAACAGGTGAGCTAATTGTAACAGGTGAGCTAATTGTAACAGGTGAGCTAATTGTAACAGGTGAGCTAATTGTAACAGGTGAGCTAATTGTAACAGGTGAGCTAATTGTAACAGGTGAGCTAATTGTAACAGGTGAGCTAATTGTAACAGGTGAGCTAATTGTAACAGGTGAGCTAATTGTAACAGGTGAGCTAATTGTAACAGGTGAGCTAATTGTAACAGGTGAGCTAATTGTAACAGGTGAGCTAATTGTAACAGGTGAGCTAAAATTACTTTAATTCATATATTCATTCTGAAAATTAAAGTTATAAACATGTTAAAAAAAAATCAAAACAAAACTGTTAAATCATTTCAATATTTTCAATATGATTTCTCATCTTTCAGAACAGAAAGTGACATTTCTCACAACTCAATATTATTTTAAGCTTGCGTAAAACAATGGTTTTCATAACAATATACTGACTCAGCATAATCTTTGCAATTTCACTTTTATTCGAATAAAGTTGTAAGCAAGTTTTTTTATCTAGGTGAAATCAACTCATATTAATATAGAATTAAACAAAATTAATATTGAATTTGTTGCGATAATTAAAAACAGAATAACCATATAATTTATTATTATCTTCATAAAATAATACCAACTGAATACCCGGATGTTGTATTAATAGATTTGAACCATCAAATGACAAAGTCAATAAAGATTAAACAAGATATTACAGAAAACAAAATGTGTATCACTATTATAATATTTTGACAAATTTAAACAAGCTCTGTATAGAAAATTGACTCACTTGACTAAAACCCCACCCCCTAAGCACTTCATTATTGCAACTAGGCTGAGTAACAACTAGACCAACAGAGGCCAAACCGCAGATCGCAAGCCGCATGCAGCTCTTCATTATTCATATGGTAGCTCGCGAATTTTTTATGAATTAAAAAAAAATTCGTTTGAAATTATAATATAAAAAAATAAATGAATGTATTTTTTAAAAAAACTGACGGGAAAAAGGAATAAATAGAATTTGGAGTTGATAAAAAAATTAATTTGAGGGCGGTTGGTTTCTGGTTGGTTGGTAATGTAAACTGTTAAATTTTTGCTTTCGGTTCCGGTACAAATCCTGATTTTAGGTATTGGCCGTTTCTGTTAGTCCTACTAAATTTAGTAACTAACTATTTCAAAAATTTTTAATAAAAAGAAATCAAAAAGAAGTTTTCGACCACAATAGGAAGAATACTTTGCGACTATCGATAAGGGCGGTAAGTCAATCTGTCAAACACCACTGGCAAATTCAAAGGGTCCTTCCATAAAGTAAGTCACGCTATTTTTAAAAACAGAATGTAAATGGCTGCACGTCACAAACTGTCACAAATTTGCCCCCCCCCCTAAAGTACGTCACACTTTCCAACAAACATGTTGTTATTAACAAAATAATTAAAATTTAATATAAAACACCGTGACGTCACATATGGCTGGACCCCCTCACCCTCCCTGTCACAAACTGTCACACTTTCTTACACCCCCTCACCACCCCATCTGGAGCGTGACGTACTTTATGGACGGCCCCAAATTACAAGGCTAGCAATTTGAAGTGAACTATGAAAAAAATCACGAACAGTTTGCATGACCGATTACATAGCAATTTGAATTGAGATACATAGCTAATTGCTGAGTTTAATTCTGGATTGTGTCAGCAGCAGACACTACTATCTGCTTTCAGCAAATAAGGTATCACTTCAACAGGGCAAGTTATGTCATCGCTTGGAATATTGCTCGTGTTAAATCAGTGCCGTATAACTTAGAGCCCTGAATAGTTTTGGGGCCCTAAATAAATTGTTCGAGTAAGCAATAGTCACATTGGGCAATGACATGGAATATCTGGACATATGTAGGACCCCATTTCTTAAATAGATTAATGCCTTAACAAGTGTATATCTGGCACTGTGCGAAACGACGTTATTCTGATTGGGACTTTATTAAGAAGAATGTCGAGGCGGTCAGTTCAAAATTAGATTTTAGTTATTCCAGACTTTGTTTAAATAATTAAATTCGAATAAATATAGTTTTTAAAAAAAAATCACAAAGGAATTTTTCATTGCGCGTGGGGTCGTGATCCATAATTCTTCAATGCAGCTCTCTCAATTAATTATGTTTTAAAATGGCTCTTGTTACTACAGGTCTGGCTACCCCTGGTACACCAGACAATGCACTAAACTGAACAGTGGCTGCTTATACAAATTGAAAGCAATTAGGCACGAGTCTAGGCACTAGTCTAGTTCTACTCTTTCGTTGACCTTTATGTTGTGAAATTTGAAGGAAGACAACTATTGAGCTTGAAGACAACTATTGAGCTTGAAGACAACTATTGAGCTTGAAGACAACTATTGAGCTTGAAGACAACTATTGAGCTTGAAGACAACTATTGAGCTTGAAGACAACTATTGAGCTTTTTGAAAAAACAAAAACTGATGTCCCATAGAAATACATTAAAATAAGCCCTAATTAAAATTAAATTAAATTTAAATCACACAGTTAAAAAGAAGGTCGCGGCGATTTAAAAACTATTAAAAAAAAATTTCACTATCTTTATATAAATATATATCAATTTGGGCCAAATTAGTCTTTCATAATGTATTTCGTATGTATTAAGTTAAGAGAGGAGGTCATGACTGCCATACTGACATCATCCACGTTACGTTTACGTACCTGTATGAATAATCTGATGTTCGTTGTAATAATTTAAATGGTAGTGACATAATTTTATGTCAATTAATTTTTGTTTAAAAAAGATGATGAATTATCGTAGACACTATTTGTAGCATTAACTGTAAAGGTAAATGTCAATAACCTTATGACAAACTTCTCAATTTCTTCCGTATGACTCGTTTGAAAAAGTATGCAACAGAATTTGCACATAATGAAGATCAATCACAAACCTTCACCTAGTAAAATAGATACATAGCTTTTAACAGTAAAATTTTAAAATTAACACAAACATGAGATTTCTTAAATTCTTTCTAATCAGTTCATGTGTTTAAATTGCATTATAAATATTGTTTAAAGATTAGGCCGAGGGTTTTTCACTAATCTATCATTTTGAAGATATAACGTTTTTTTTATTTCTTACTGCATTCTCGCCTGTAAGAGCACTCTCTAGATATGACTATTGCAGTATTCTAAATTATTAGACTGATAATCATTTTTGAGAAAAATAAACCTATCTATGTAGGTCTCAGTATTTTAAGACAAAGAATTTAATAAACGCACATATTTTAAGGATTCACCATCTTTTTTTTTATAGATGCAAACTGATCTTAAAAGCAATCATTAACTTATTTTTACCTACCTTCTGCATATAACTTATACCATTATACTTACAGGTTAAAAAGAAGAAAGAAGCTCGATTCCATTTTTAATTATTTCGCTGTAGCAGATGGATCTTGTTCGACTGGCTTCCTTCAGACCCATCATGGGTTATAACTCTGCAAGGCTGCAGGTATCTTTTGCAACCTTGTCCAGTGCCGGGTTTTGTTTCACATGCAACGGATCAGTTGTCCAGTGTGACGGCTGTGGTCAAATGCACGACCTGGAGGTCTTCATACCAGAAGGTTCCATGCGTGATCCCAACCAGAGACTGTTTCACGCTGACCACTGTCCGTTCATTAGTTCAGGAAGTTACAGTGAGACTAATAATGAGGGCAGTGAGGACATTGAAGAAGGAAACTTCTTGGAGAAAATTAACTCAGCTAATCAAAACAATGAGTGTTTTAATAAAAGTGATTTCAATGACACATTGACCACTGGCTCTAACCAGGAGATTATATTAGCAGGACAAACACAAGAGTCAGAAGTGAAGAGTTTGACCAAGTCCTTCAATGGCTGTGGCGTTTTGACAACTAAGGTCAGACAACAACACAATGACGGTAATCGTGCGGACAGATCGATTAATAATATCAATAACCCTAGCATGTGTCAACCAACACAGTACAACATTGGAGAGGCTGATACTGGTAAAAATTATTTGAACTAAGTTAAGTTTAGTTATAAGCCACGGATGGACCCACAATCCACTGTGAATGATAACATGGAGATGGATATAAAATTCACTTGTAGAACTAGCTGAATACACTGCTTCGCAATTATGTTTACAATGATGAAAAGTATTTTAAAATGACTTACATTTTTGCCTATTTTAAAACTCTAAAAGCATTAAAGAGTACAAATTTTAAGTGAAATAAATGAGTCAACGAAATTGCTTAACTATAACTAAAAATAATACTGCAATTAATATCAAAGATAACATTAGGAAACTGATTTATCTCGAAAACTCTAAGTGAATGGCTGGGGTGAGGGTATACGCTACTGTCTTAGCAATTTGTTAAATGTCTTAAAAACCATTTGACTCAGAAAATACAGATGAAATTTACTTAAGACACAGGTATGTTGTGTATTAATTCACAGCATTGGACTGTTATGTAATCTGAAGGTCCCAAATATTTCTCAATAATACTTTTATTTCGTCTTGATTTTCTCATTTCCAAAATATCAACTCTCAAAATTTGATTTTTTTCCCCATCAAGTCACTCATATATTCCACAGAGATTGCCAGTGTCAAAGGTGTTTCATTAATGGAAGACGCCGGCTACTTTTCGGGTGATTCAGATCCAGTATTTGGTGAGTACGCATCTTCCTCTGAAACTATGCTAAAAGATTATTACATTTTAATTAAATAGCATTAGTTAAATAATTAGATAACATATCCTTTATAATTAAAACCTGGTAATATTTTGAACATTATATATAACATCAAATATTTCTCTGGGAAATGTTATCTCGCTTTATTTTGTAAAAAAAAGAAAGATGAAATCGTTTTATGAAAAGTTATATTAATAGTAATAGATAAGATAAGAAACACAACATTCGAGATTAGAAAATGAAAAAATGCACTTGAACTATTAATGTGTCTGTTGAAAATAAATTAAATTAAATTGTTTAATTGTCAAGGTTTAAATCAATTTTCCCACAGTTGATAAGGCTCTTTTTGATTTTGAATATGCCAGCATTTCAAATGTCAAATCCACCAGAGCAATCCATAGATCAGAGTGTACAAAAAATCCTGGCCACTTTGCATATTTTCCAATTCATGGCATCAAAGAGCAACAACTACCATCCAAATGCAGACATCCAGAATTCATTCATTTCCTGCAGCTGCTGGGAATCCTTACAGTGCGAATTGTAATCTCTGTCACGAGCAAAGATCGTAGCAAGGACGACCCTGCACTGGGAACCGCTCAACAACGTCACAGAACTGGAACAGGGTTCGTAACTATCTCGGAGCAGGAAACACTTCGTGAGAGTAACCAAACTTTGGATGAAAGCCACAACGGGAAGTGGGGGAACTTGAAGAAGTGTGTCAAGAGCCTGGTCAGCAAGAACAAAGAACTGATCTACGTGGAAACAAATAGACACCTGATCTACAACGACGAGGAGGCCTCCAACACAACGGTGGAGTTCTTCTATGATGACCCCAGCCAGAGGGGGATCAAGGTCGTAAAGGGGGTCGGGGTCATCCACAGTAAGATCGTCGGGGACCACAGGTCAGTTCTCGTGTGCCGGACCTCGGATCACGACCTCGTTCAACTGCTGAGCAGGACAAGACGGGAGGTGCTGGGGGTGGCTGAGACGTTGCCGCAGAGAGCCAAGGAGGCGATGTGCAAGAAGTTGTTCATCATCAACCACCCGCACGGCGGCGAGAAGGTCCTGTCGTACGGTGACTCGGTGGTGGTCAAGTATGACCTACGGAGGGACAACAGAGGCCGGGTCAACATGACCAAGATCAATAACTCCTTGAACTGTAAGTCTACACTGTCATGGTGTCCATTTAACAAGCACTTTCTTAAAGGGTGCTAAATGGCGCATTGTTAGTAAATTACCAGGTTTTTTGTAGACGAAATAAAATAAAATAAATAATTACGGATTTTACTCTTCACTAACAATTAATTTCTTAATATCTCGTTTATTCATATTATCTAGAACACTGTTTAAAAAAGGGTGGAGGAAATTCAGCAAACTCATTTTTTGTTGTCATATAAAAGTACTTCTGTACGCAAAACTATAAACAATAAAAGTTAACGAGAGAAGCAGTTTGTAAGATCAAATTTGTGAACATATGTACGAGGCAAATTTGAAAGTATCGGGACGAGAGAGAGGTCATATCGACCCGCATCATAAACAATAAAAAATCAATATTATCTCAAAGGTGTAACAAATGAAAATCGCACTTAAACTAAAATCACAACTAGACACGCTGAAGCTATATTTATTAAAAAGTTATTAAAAATATATTTTTAAAAAACGCTTAAAAAAGGTATTTTCAAACATTAAAATAAATTTCAGTTGTCTAGCCACAAAAACACAAGGACATTTTTGAGAACTCAAATTATTATAGACCATGTCTCACACTACCGCACGTGTTATCATAATAATTTGCAAAGAACGAGAAAATGAAAGCGCTTATTTTAAACTTGCAACTGTAACGGCATAGTTTCTTGTTTGTGGTGTAATCTTGCACATCAGTTTTACCAATGCCCCGAAGAAAAATTATGTTGAATTTTGATGTAGGGAATTCACCCACCACCACAATTAATTAACGCTTCGTTGATCGGTAAAATCATTGAACTCTATTTCCCGTAAGCGACAACTTAACAAGCAAGTTATGTAAAGTAATTACAATCATTTTTAAAATAAAGCTAAGAAATGTTCACCGCCTTTCCGTAGAACCCTTCCCCATCGGCATTAAGCTCTCATCTTCCTTTTTTAACGCCCTGAAGTAAAATTCTAGTCTGCAGAGGTTCTCATTTTCCCCTGATGGCTGCCCTATGAGAAGATCATACTTTCAAGCCGTGCTTGAGACAAATGTTATATTAGAAGTCTTACTTCTTTGGAGTCACTTGATATAACAACAGATAACTGATGTAATCACCAAACATTAACACAACAACGCGGGAAACTGGGAGATGAGCTTAAAATCTTTGTACATAAACTTAGAGTTAAAACCAACATAAACAACAACAAATTTTTTCAATTAAAGTATTTTTAAAAGTCCATCTGTCATCAACTGTATAGAAATAATCATTAGCCTCTTGTTAATTATTAATTCAGAAATCTGTTTCATCTTATTTCTATTTCCTTTGGTTGTGTTGTTGTCTAATGTCTTTGTCTATTGTTGTGGTCAGTGCCAGACAAGGAACATGTGAGGAAAGTGTTGCTGTACGCGGCGGATACATGCGAGGGTTCATCTGGTGCCCCTATTTTCACGTTTAAAAGAGGGACCACTGATGGTCAAGGGCAAGGGACTCTGGTTCTAGACGTCTGGATGCACAACGGAGTCGACAAAACACACAACCTCGGGGGATCTGTCATGAAAGGTAAACACAAATGGGGGATGTATGGAAATACTTTAATATTTATTAATAATAACATTGATGAAACTGGATATGATGAGAGTCGTAAGTTAAGAATTCAATGTTTATGTGTCATGATGATTGACTTAAGTTAGGGTAAGAGCTGTATTGAGTGTTAGGGGTAAAGGTAGAGCCAGGGTTAGAGCTAGGGTGATGATTAGAATTCAGGATTAGAATTAGTATTAGGTCTACAGAGGAGGGACGTTAGGCTACCTCACAGATTCATCGGAGCCGTTATAAACTAACAGAGTAAATTGTAGTCCCAAGAATATTGAATCCGAAACTTTCTGTGTATATCTATGGCCTCCCTGCAGGTCTGTTCATGAACCTTTTTATGTATATCTATGCCTTACCTGCAGGCCTGTTCATGAACCTTTCTGTGTATATCTATGGCCTCACTTGCAGGCCTGTTCATGAACCTTTTTGTGTATATCTATGGCCTTACCTGCAGGCCTGTTCATGAACCTTTTTGTGTAATTCTATGGCCTCACTTGCAGGCCTGTTCATGAATGGGGCGTTAGGTGGAATTTTTGGTTAAAAAATGTCATGTCATACAAATTAATAAAATGGGATTGTACATTTGTATGTTTAAGGATACCATTGGTTACAACAGGATTTAACTGAATCAGGATGTCGTGGAAAGTCACACCTTCCCTATTGGTTTGTTCCTGGTTCAAATACGAGTCGGAAAATTCGAAAACGTGTGAAATTTTTTTTACAATAAATAGGAAAATGTCACGCGTAAATCCTCAATCTGTTCATATTTCATTATAACAACATCATAAAACACGGCAGTAAAAATGAATAACCCTGAATAACTTCCTATATCCACTGTATAAATACGAGATTGAATACTCCTTTGGATTACTGTGTGAAGGCAGTAAATCGTAGCAGTATAAATAGTTATACAATAAAAACGGGAAAATCCAAAATATCTTTATAAACATTTAATGATATATGAACGTTATTCGGCGTTCTTTTGATTCGCTAGTAAATGTAAAGTAAATAATAATTTTGGATTTGAGCCAATACTTATATCCTTTGAGAGTAAAGATGTGACGTACTCATCTATTACTATGTAGAGTATGAAAAATAAGTGAAACTAAGTACTAAGAAAACTGATTGTCAATTAGATTTTTTTGAAACTTAAAGATAATCAGAGGACACAAAAGGATTTTCTTAATATCATGTCAATAATATAACCCAAGATAATTGAAAACCACCAAGAAAAAATCAAAGAATTATTCAAAATCCCAGATCAAATGAGTATGATATCTCACTCTAACATTCTTCAAAGATAACTCACATATTCCAGAGTAACGTCTCTACGCATTGCACACACTCCAAAGTAAAATCTCTACCCATTGCACACACTCCAAAGATCCAACAACGCTCCACCATTTCCAAAATTCATAATATTTCCACACATCTCACACATCTAACACATCACATTCTTTTCCCGCACACCACACAATTCGTCTGCAAATAACTTTCACCAATTTTTACAATTTTGTTTGTAGTCTGTACACCAGACGACTTTGAAGTCCGACAGACACAGGACACAGCTCCCCAATCAGCTGACAGTGATGACGAGGAGGAACCTGGTCACCAGGTTAGCTCCCCTGTCTTCAAGGTGCTGACCCATCCGTCCTACCCGGTCTACATCACGTACCAGAAACGACTAGAATCTTACGCGTCCTGGACGTTCTCACAAATTCACTCCCCTGAGTATCTCGCTATGGCCGGATTTTTCTATGCAGGTGAGAATTTTTGTATGTGATTATATGATTATTTCTTTAAAGATACTGGTCTTTGTGTATGATTATAGGCAGATTTCTTTAAAGATACTGGTCTCAATGTATGATTATAGGAAGATTTCTTTATTGGTAATTGTCATTGTGTAGGATTATAAATATTTTTTACTAGTATTGATGTTTGCGTTGAATTATAGGAAGATTTCTTTGCAGGTTTTGGTCCTAGTGTGTGATTAAAGGAAGTATTCTTTACAGATACTGGTCTTTGTGTATGATGAGTATGATTATAAAAGAAGTTTTCCATATTAACAAACATATTTACACACACTTTCGTTGGACACATATCTCAGGTTACTCAGACTGTGTACGGTGCTTCCAGTGTGGTTTGGGCCTGAGGTCATGGAAGCCTGGGGATGACGTCATTGAACAACACCAGAAACACAGACCCAACTGTCCGTTTCTACAGGCCCATGGAAGTCAGGATAATGAGACCTCACGTACAGAGACTAGTAGAACTATAGAGGGAAAAACTGGTATGTATGATAAAAAGACTTCACCTACAGAGACTAGTAGAACGATAGAGGGAAAAACTGGTATGTATGATAAAAAGACTTCACCTACAGAGACTAGTAGAACGATAGAGGGAAAAACTGGTATGTATGATAAAAAGACTTCACCTACAGAGACTAGTAGAACTATAGAGGGAAAAACTGGTACGTATGATAAGACTAAAACTATACGACAATGAATAGAACTTGTTGAATGAAATCTCCCCTAGGCGTTTCTTGAAAGTTAACAAGACCATTTGTTGCCTCATAACAAATAGTACAGTGTCAAGTTGATGAGTGGAATTAGCTATAAGTGTAATTTTTTAATTTGACTGTCTAAAACTCTGTGCATAAGCATCATACAATTTCATCTTCAGTTATTTACAAAATTAAATCAAAATTGCAATGATATTAGATATTTAGTATTAAAAATTTGATTATATTTATTTTATACGCTTTTATCTAACTGGCTTTTCTGTTTGTCTGTATGTTAGCGTCAAATCTTGCAGCGTCATTTTGACGCATTTTGTATTGCTCGATTGAGCTGAAATTTGACAGACATCTGTATGTTCAATGACATACAATATCCCAAAATGTCATTAAATTTTCTCACTCGGCTGTCAAATTATTTGCATTTTGATGCAACAATTTTAAAACAATATGAATGAACTTGAAAGGGAAATAATGCACTTAAAAAAAATCGCATTTTTGTTTACCGAGTGAGCTCTCAGTTACAAATTGTAATTGTAAAAATGGAAACATAAAAAAATAGGTAACTGAAAAATAAAAAAAATAAATTGTGTTATGTTTACAAAAATAAAAGTGTGGGCACCAAACATATTGTTTGTCGAAATTAATACCCTGCACGTTCTCAGGATTGTTCAGTGGAATTTCATCTTCCTGTAGATTTGTCTTACAAGTAACATTTTCTTGTGTACTCTTAATCATTGTGCTTCTGACACACACTGTATGTGATTGACGCATGTTGACAGAGATTAAGACACAATTTCGTATAATTATGATTCTACATGGTGTTTCATAACTAGTACCTATCCTATATCATTGATTTTCAATGCTTGGCACCCATGCTTGTAGGCATAAGAAAATTTATTGTCTATTTTCGTTCATTAGAATAAAAGCATGTTTTTAAAATTCATTAAAAAAAACATTTAAAATTTAATTTTTAAAAATTTACATTGATTTTTTAAACATTCAAATTAAGAACCTAGTGCTGAGAAGAACATTACTCTGACGTTGTTGGAAAATGAGAACATTAAACTTCAAGAACAGCTGACGTGTAAAGTGTGTCACAAAGAACCTGTCAAAGACCTGTTCCTGCCGTGTGGCGAGCTCTTTGCCTGCACGGAGTGCTCAAAGCTACTGACCCACTGTCCGTCATGTAACAAACAAATTCTGGCCACGGTCACCACGTATTTCAGCTAACGACTAAGGTCAGTACTTTCAACTCGTCTAATTGTGTTGTTATTGCAGCGTAATAGCTTGGATCTCTAGCTACACTGAGCTCTGATCATTTCTTACAAAACCAATTATAACTTTTTTTTAAATGTGTTATCTCTATGCTCCTTTGTTACACAAGTGGACATTTTTGTAAGGCCCATTTTGTCCTTATTATATAAAACAAAAATCTAAAAAGTTTTGTTTTTCACTTTTTTTTTAGAAACAGTGACATACTTGGCTAAAATTCTACAGCCGCCAAAGCTGTGATGGGCTGACTGAAAAGACAAATCTGAATCTGCATAAATCACCAATCACGCTATGACTATTACAGACGATAGGACAACCAAATAAGGGACTTAAGTTTTTATTGAAGTAAACATGTCATAGGTTCATCAAGATTTATCATAGAATTTAACATGTAGAATACGTAGTTAATGGATTAGGTCTCTCAAAACGATGTTTTAATCATTAACACTGCAGTCAACGTCACTAAACTTTCATTGTCGCTTTAGCGTTCCTTAAGCTCTTACGTTGTTTTGTCGTTTCTTTTCTGGTTCACTCATACTCTATTCAAAAATATATTTTTTGTTTGGCTCTTACGTTGTTTTGTGGTGTCTTTTCAGACTCACTCATACTCTATTAAAATTTTTTTAGCTATTAAATCTAGCTTAGCTGTCGACATTTAAGAAGCTACTGTTTTAGCTTCAACTCGAATAACTCACAAAATGTCGATATCACTTTTGGAGTCAAGTTCTCATAAATGGGGCGTACGTGGTTACCGTGGCAACATCACGATTGGCGTTTTGTTAGCGATGACCGCCGAACCGGAAACGTTAGTTCAAGTCCGCTACCGTGATTGTTGCCTTGGAGATGATAATGATTTTCTTAAATGCAGAGTATTTGCCCCTTGGCGCGTGTGATCAAAGCAGCTCAACGGGGCAAAGCTTAGTGTTCAACAGCTTCCACTTTTGATGTGCGGAGGCCGAGTTCGTAGGCTCCACAGATGTTTTCATTTGAGGAGATCTGATCTGGAGATAATGAAATTGGAGGCACTGAAATTTTAGGATGTGATATTACTGATATCGGAGGAGCCGATATGGGATATATTTTTTTTCTTATAAAAAGTTTTAATTTGTGCGATACAAAATATTTATAAAAATATGTATAAAGAGAGACAACCTATGAAAAGGCTTCCATATTCATAATGGTTTTTCGACCCTTGAAAAAGAATGTTGATTTACAGCAGTCATTTTAAATCAAATGATATGTTGAAAACGAGTTTTAATCTTGTATTGTAAAATGTTTTTTTTAATGTTTTTAATTTTTTTGCTTTAATGCAAATAAGGTATAATTCTTAATTTATGATTACATACAATATATTTTAAGAATCTCTTTTAGTGCAGGCAGCCAATGTTAATTTATCTCAAGTTATTGTTATAGCGGCTGTTACATTATTCAAAATTAATGATTGACTATGTAATGTGATTGCCTCTAAAAATAAGTTAATTAGGAGCAATTGTCTGTCAGGGCATAACGAGGTCGATTATTAAAGTGATTAAAGACTATTACATTAGAGATTAAATACCACTGTCTGAATTTAACATTTTGTGTCTGTTTATCAAATATATTATAAATAATTTTTATTTAAAAAGTACATTAATTCTTTTTTTTTCTTCTTTTATCAATTTAGTTTTAATGTATAAATGTCATTAAAAAATTTTAATAAAATTTTTTACATAAACGCTGGGAACGTCACTAATATTTTTTTAAAAATTCAATCTATTAAAAACATTTTTAAAAAATCCAAGTTACTTCTTTTATTTAAAAATGAAGAAATAAAAAAAAAGAATTGAACAACACAACTGCTACATGTAAGTGGGTTAGTGTGCAATGTGTCAGATCTACTGTAGCCATGGAAGTGGTCAAATTCACAGTTGAAATCTCTCAACGCAAGGGTCCATTTACGGCCGTTACAAGCGTTATAAAGAATCGTGTTTCATAGGTGTGACAGGTCTTCAAACTGGTTGAGGTGCGGTTTTATGACCCAACCATTGACCACAAAATTACATAAACCCACGCCTGTCTTTGATTGTTAGCCAGTGGTTTAAAAAAGACTTACCGGTATTTAAAACAACATCAACAACAAAAAACATATATCATTTTATGTTCATTTGTTTGTACATATTCTTTCTCTATGTGATACCCCGTAAAACATTCTCACACTATTGGTTACCTGGCAAACTCAATTATCAATGGGTCTAATTGATCTCAGTTTCCAGAAGTTAATTAATTTATTGGTAATTACTGCCCCGTGATGAGTTTTCATGAAACTTTCTTTTAAAAAACAAGGAAACATGGCGACGCTAGTCCTGAAAGAACTTGTAAGAACAGGCAGAAATTTCGTTTTTTCCGCTAGAAATTAGAGTGCTTCATGGACCGTAAAAGTGCTGTGGATAGGATGGAGGGCTGCAAGAGTTTCTTCAAATTTAACCTTGGCATTCATGTCTCGTTACTATTACTAGTCACCACGTTCAAAAGATAAAAATAGTCATCGAAGTTCAGCATCATGTCAAGATATCCCTTTACAACGTGTCACTCAACAGAAGAAAGCTGTGTCATGGTTTAGTCAAATGGATGGCGTATTCGGGGGATATATATTACATGGATTAAAAGAAAGTTATTTTAACGATGTTTTAATCATAAAATATTTGTGAGTTCATCCTCATCATATTACATCAAGAATGAAGAGATACATATATAAAAGATATTGTTTAAGAATGTATTTTTTAAAAAAAATATGCATCACAATAAATGTTTTAAATCAGTGCTCCTCACACTTTTTAGTATGGTGGACCGGGAGGAATTTTCCCATTGATCCAGGGACCGTTGAACTATTTTCCCTGCACTGACGTGATAGTGCAATATCATACATGTTAGAATATTATTTCAAAAATTTATGTACCCATTCCCTAAAAGTTGAAATATTCTATAGGCTTAGTGTTAAAGGTTGCAAATGGAGGACTATAATCATATTTTTCTGTCCTTTCATGATAACTTCTGCGGACCGGCGGAGGATGGCCCACGGACCGGCACCAGTCCGTGGGCCACCACCTTGAGAAGCACTGTTTAAGATGACACTTCTGTTATTTGACTACACAATAAGAACAGGTGTATTACCGCCCTTTAACTTGAGGCTAACTATGTGCTACGCTGCTTACCCGATAATGCCATAAAATATGATTCACTAAAAAAAGTTTACAACACACGCCCCACCATGAGATACCCTGCCCCTTCTAACACAGTTCTGTATCTTGCTGACGTAAGACACAAAGTTTCCATGCGTGACTGGGACGTTCCGGTGCTGATATGACGTTTATTGATTTCGTGCTCTTAAAGAACTGCTGATAAATTGTGTTATATATTATATACCTGCCGTGTTAAACTTTTCTGGTAACACACAGTGTTACTGCTGTCTGGCGGTGCCAACAGAATAAGTTCTGATAAAAAAAAATCAATGGGTTAAAACAAAATTAAATGACTGGATGATTACAGGTAAGAAAGTTTTTGTTTACAAAAAGGTTTCTATGCATTATTTCTTTTTAAATGGTTATTTAACCTGAGTATTGTTTTTATTTTATATTGGCTTTGGTTTTCTTTTTTCTTGGTATGTGTGTGGAGATTTCTGTGTGGGGATCTATTGTGTGGAGATCTACTGTGTGGAGATCTACTGTCTAAAAATGTAGTGCGATTGGATCTCCTGACAACGAAAAATGAAATGAAATGTCCATCAGGGAATCCATAGAATTTGAATTGGGTAAGACGATTGAGAGGTTCAACAATGATAGAAGTAGAATAACCAAAAAACTCAGAACTTAAATTGACATAAGTAGCGGAATGAAGTTTAAAAGACAAGAAATTTATTTTAAAAAACCCATCTCTTGAATTTATTTTAAAAAAAACACAACAACATAACATAAAAGTGTGTATTCTTAAAAGCTGTAAAAAAAAGCTCGTCTTGATAAGTTTCCATCTAAGATCATATTTGTGTGTTTACCATCAAAGTACAAGTTAATAATGTTTTCATTAAAGATCATGTTATTAAGATGACCATCAAAGATCATGTTTTTATGCTGGCCATGAAAGATCATGTTTTTATGCTGGCCATCAAAGCTCTATTTCACCTTAAGCTTTTTTAAATTATTTTCTCAGTATCGCTGAAAAACATAGAAGGGGAGGTCAACCTTCATGAGCATTGTATCCACTGTGAGAAAAACCCAGAGCACAAAGACTTTGTTCCCATTAGCCAATTCACCATCGATAACTTACCGGAAGATTGCAAAGACCCAAAACTTTTTGACTACACCATACAGACAGCGAACTTAACAGTGAGGGTCAATGTAGAACAGACCAGCTCTAACAGACCTCAAGGGAGTGAACGATTAAACGCGGGATTCTCAAACGGGAAAAATTTAACTGGAAGTGGATGGGTGGAGAGTGTGGTAAAAGCTAAATGGCACGAGAACCCTGACGGTTCGCATCAGTTCTGTCCTTGTAGACGTTGTGTTAACTCTTCAAGTCCCAGTAAGGAGTGGGGAGAAGTAAGGGTGCACACCGTCAGACACGTCGTCTTTGATGATGTGGAAGCCTGCTCTACAAAATGTCGAGTTTTCTTCGACTAAGAGCATTCTCCCTTGGCTGTTATTTATGGATGGAAGACGTGCAGTTCTAGCAGCCAGGATGAAAGGTGTGTGCTGGTGTGCGTGTCTTGTGACAAGGATCTGTTGGAGCGGCTTGACGACGTGATCAGAGAATGGAAATCCCTCAGGCGTTACGTTGTTCAGAAGTACAGGGCTGACAAATCGAAACTTGCCATCATAGTGTCACACCCCCATGGGTGTTGCAAGCATGTCTCCGTGGGGCGCTGGGTGGAGAGGATCCATGGGAGGGACGGGGATACGACCCTTACATCCACTGCGTACACGTACACAGCGTGTACATGTCCAGGCAGCAGTGGAGCGGCCGTGTTTATCGTGGGACAGGCCAGCCTGCTGTTGATTGACCACCCTCATTGTGGGGTCACAGCAGAGGGCAAAGGTGTCAGTGCCTATGGGTGGGATTTTGACGTGCGCAAGGTTGGAAGAAGAACTACTTAGTTACCTCTAAATGAGGCACTCTATATTTGTGGTAGGAAACTTCTTTGTTTAATCTTGATGAAATGTATAAGCTACTTGTTTTAGATTTTAACTTTCACTTCCTTAAAAAAAAATCGTTTATTTTCTTTTTCCATAAAAAGTCTGACAATGACAATGGCAATGCTTTTTTATCACTGTGTGATTCTGACGTATTTGAGCGTATTTTGTTATTCTTTTATTCTCTCTCTCTTTTTCTAAGTTATTAGTTATCATACTTTAAAAGTTAAAAAGGAAAGAAAATTTAACTACGGTTGTTTATTTAGTTGCACTGGTGAAGGCATTTGCCAACACATTTCCCTTTGTATTT
Source organism: Ampullaceana balthica (assembly GCA_944989445.1). NCBI lineage: Eukaryota > Metazoa > Mollusca > Gastropoda > Lymnaeidae > Ampullaceana > Ampullaceana balthica. The sequence goes on along the minus strand of CALYLW010000317.1, from coordinate 128,526 downwards.
GCTCATTAATATAGATTAAAATTTATAGTTTTAAGCCTACAAGTTGTGTGTATCTTGTATTTTTAAATCACTGGGGCGTTATATTAAAATGTCTCTGTTTCATTATTATACTTTGTGATCATATTTTATATTTTCTTTTGAGAAGCAATTTTCCTCAAAACTATTTATTCAATACGAATGTAAATATTGCATAATATTTTTAAAAATTGTTTGTTGTAAACTAAATATTAAGAAATTTGCAATAAAATTGATGTATTTAAATAAAGTATGTTTCAGTTAATAATTTTTACGCATATTAATATCAAATAGTGATTTAATTTCAAAAATTGAAAATGAGGAATAAATCTGAAGAGATGTATGGCTTTTTTTAGGCGTACTCAGGGGCGTCACAAAAATTGGAGTCAATCAGTGCGGTATATTATATCGTCACCCCATCACGACTTAACACATAGCCATCCTCCGAGTCCGCCCGTGCCAAATAACGGGAACATACACAATTGTAAAATTTGGTACCACCCCTTGTGATGGTGTCACCCCTTGTGATGGTGTCACCCCTTGTGATGGTGTTATCCCCTTGTGATGATGTCACCCCTTGTGATGGTGTCATCTCCTTGTGATGGTGTCACCCCTTGTGATGGTGGTCATCCCCTTGTGATGGTGTCACCCCTTGTGATGGTGTCACCCCTTGTGATGGTGTCACCCCTTGTGATGGTGTCACCTCTTGTGATGGTGCCACCCGGTGTGGTCCGCACCTTTCAGTGACGCCTCTGGCCGTACTTAGGTTACATCATTCAATTTCACATATTCAAATAATAAAATGATATATTTTCTAGGTCACAAAAAGTGCTTGATTAGACTTCATTAAAGAAAATGATGACCCCCCCTTCCTCGCACGAACATAATTAAAACAGGAACTAACTGAGCTGCACGCTCAATATCCTTCTGTTCAAAGTGGATTTTCTGTTAATTTCATAGCAGACACTGCTGTGTTAATTGATAGTAAAATCTCGACAAAATTATTGGTTCAAAACTTGTGTTCTTTGTCTTTTAAACCTCTTTTATCGTAAGCCATCTTCTTACTTTCTTTATTTTCAATTTTGTAAATAAATAAGATAAATTTGAAAAGCTGTTTATATTAAAAAATTAAGCTTAAAAATATGTCATCTACAATCAATGTCAATCTATAAAAATATTAAAATTAAAACTCTGTTTTTAGCCATTAACTGCCAACTATTTCAATTCAAAATCAAGTAATACTGAAAACATGCATTATTGTAACCGGGCTATAATAAGTATAGTTTCTTGCAAAATAGTATCAGCAATATACATAATTCCCGTCATCTGTATGTATGTATGTGTGGATGTAACGCTACTAATTTTAGAAAGCAGCGCACCAAATTACTGCACCAATGCATCAAAGGGTGTACAAATTAAAGATGTGCTGTTAAAAAAAAATATTATATGACGTCATTATTTTAGCTCATATTTTAATTTGGAAAAGGGAACAAATAAAACAGAGTATTTGATGATAGCTAATTATAAAATAAAAAAACAAAGGGGCACATAAGGCCCTCCCAACCGTTCTATGCACTGGCTATGATGAGCAAGTCTGCGGCGTATGCTACGCCGCGGGTCTCTCCAGATTTCCTTCTTTTCATTCACTCACAGTCGTTTGCCCAAACCCACCCCATTTTAAAATCCCTTATATTACCTTCACCGCCGTCTCTGTCTGTCGTCATCTCTCTCTGTCTTTGGCGGGCGGGCGGAAAAACAAAAGTAAAAAAATGACCCACTTCCCGTGATCCGATCAAGCTGAAATTTGGCACACGGACCCGTCTCACCTAAAATAGCAGTGTCTCAAAATTTCAGATCGATTGAACGTACCGCAATTAAATTAATGCATTTTTAGTTTATCCGGTGTGCTTTTGTTTACATTTTACGTGTCACGCTGAGCTCGGTCAAGCGATCGGTGACCATACTTTTTCCATCTGTAAATGTTTGTCGCGTTTGAAAATAATCAATACTGTTAGTTATGTCTCATATGTAAGGGATTTATAGCCAAAAACTTTGTTTTTACGGGTTTGTTATATTAAATCCCTTATATTAACTTCACCGCCGTCTCTGTCTGTCTTGGGCGCGCGGGCGGGCGGAAAAAACAAAAGTCAAAAATAACCCAATAAAAACAAAAGTAAAAAATTAATGCATTTTTAGTTTATCCTTATATAACGTATGTAATTCAAATTAACTGTTTGTTATTGTTTTTTCCCACGTGAGAGTTTGAGTTGACGCGACCCATCAGAGTACCGACGTGCTTTTTTTTACATTTTACGTGTCACGCTGAGCTCGGTCAAGCGATCGGTGACCAGACTTTTTCCATCTGTAAATGTTTGTCGCGTTTGAAAATAATCAATACTGTTAGTTATGTCTCATATATAAGGGATTTATAGTCAAAAACTTTGTTTTTACGGGTTTGTTTTATTACAACTGTCTTTCAGGAAGTCTTCACCCGTCACTAAATCATTAGCGGCGTATGCTGCGCCGCGGGTCAGCTGGTATATATATATATAATTTCCTTTATCATATTTTAAAAAAACAGTTTAAAATTGTGAAATAATAAAATTCAATATTATAATATTGATAATATTATTTTAAGAATTCTACTTTTAAAATAAAAATTGATATAACAAAATGAGTTGTAAAATTAAAAAAAAATTATCTCATTCAAAAGTTACATTTCTGTAAATGAATTAACATGTTAAAAAAAAACAACATAAACATATTTCATAAATATACATTGCTATACCTGTAAATAAAAAAGACATTTTAGAAAAAGAATGGTCACAAGTCCCCCAATAGTAAAGAAAAGAAAACGGAAAGGATGTATTAGTAAGCGCAAGTGCAATCCGAATAGGAAAATTTCATTACATCTATTTGAAACTGGGAATTCAGTTCATCACAATGGAATGGAATATATTGCTAGAATTACAACACACTTAGATAATAATAATCACCACAAGGTTTTCTAAAAATATATTAGTTGTACCGATATTGTTTGGTATAATCCAGAGATAAATAAATTATAATAATAGTATATTGAGAAGTAAAATAATTTATGTGTAGTTTCTTTACGTAAATAACGATTAAATGACTGACTTGGTCTATAGTCTACGAATTCTCCGATTCTAACAATTCCATGTAGTTTACAAGATGTTTAATTTTGTCTTGTATTAACGGAAAAAATCATTTTATTCCATCAATTTTCGGTAGTCCATTAGTAAAGAAACATTATCTACGCAATTGTTTTCAACGAAAACCAACACAGTTTCAACAAGGGAGAGCTGGCTGGTTAGCTAACCGATAACTAGCGTTTAGGAAGTTTCCATTGACCTTCTGTTGTTAAAAATAGCACGTCATCATGTCTATTTAAAGAACACATGTATCAGCAATTTATCGCATATATAAATGCAACAGCAGCGAATCAAGACACTTAATGTCTGTAGAAACTTAGAAGATTGTGACTGACTTTCTTAAAACAAATTGAGATAAAGGACAATAAATCTTGGCCAATGACCTTATGAACAGTACTAGCTCTATTAAATTATGGGCAACAAAGTTTTAAGGGATTATAAAATCTATTAAATGTATGGTGATTAACATACAAATTTGAAACCCAATTAACGTAAAAAAATTGGTAGTGGTCTTAAAACCAACTTGTGAAGATAAGACTTTTATCACATGGGCAGTGATTTAAAACATCTTTAGAAGTTATTTACTCGAACCTATTTATTCATTTGATAATTTTGTCCTTAGAACAAGTCAGCAACAATTAGTTAAAAATTTCAAGTAAATAAGTTTCAAGCTACAAGTAAATATGTTACAAGTTACCACGCTTAAAGCAAAACAAGTGTAGAAGAATTTTCCCGACATACTAAATAACTTAGGGATTTACTTTTGGTTGATACTTCTTCAATGAATTTTTCACGTCTCTCAACATACGGACCAGTCGTGTTGGACACAACGTCACTTCCGTTATCTGTCATAAAATTATCTCAAGTTGGGTTTAGGTACACAGGTGAAGGTTTCTTGGTTATCTGTGATGGTTGCCACAAGGTTTGGGAAATGAAGGCATTCATTGGGGATTGCGCCCGGATGCTAGAACCAAGTCAAAGTTGTTTTCATACAAACGGCTGTCCATTTATTAACCTTGACCACAACAACAATGGGGGTGATGCCACTTCTTCAACAGCACGTCTGCCACAGAACTCCAAGGCCAACAATGGACGCAATGGCATCGAAACAAACCACGTCGTCCATGAACATACGTCATCACGTGTGAGATGTCATGAACGGCAAGAATTTCCAGAATTGCTGCTGGCGTCTGACAACCTGGCCTTGCACGATGCAACCGTTAGCTGCACCAACCTCCCTCAAGCTGTTGTAAACGGACATCACAACATGAGTCATGGGATCATCTACAACGAATCGTCACTATCCGATGGATACAGATGTTCAGGTGTTGTGTGATGATCATGTAGATTTATTTCGTTAGTTGTGTATGACATTTTAACTTATAAACGAAACCGATAAAATTAAAGTCAGATCACTTAGTTCAACACGCAATTTTTAATTTTCTGGACTACGGACAAATTAGTGAAACTGATAGTGTGTGAGCAATGTCCCTCTATTTGACATATCAATGTTATATTCACACTACCAATGACAAATTAATGAAACTGACAAACTTTTCGAGTTATTTCACTTTATTCGTGTTATTTCCCTTTATGACAGCTTTGACGTTTATTTCTCAGATTCACAGACAGAAACCGTCCAAGATGCATTACGTGATAGCCGCAAAGTGACCTCCCCTGTTTTCAAGGTTTCAACAACACCGTCATACCCGACGTTCATCTGTTACAAAAAACGTCTGGACAGTTTCACCAACTGGCAACACTATCACATTCACCGACCAGATTTCCTGGCAGAGAGGGGATTTTTTTATGCAGGTAAGTGTCACAGAGAAATAGGTCACCGCCTTTACAATTTTTTTAAAAAAATGAAACGCTAAACGAAGCTGCAATTCTATCTTTTTATTATTAGAAATCTCGTGTTTAATTTCAAATAAATGTTAATGAGATAAATCAGTGTCTTTGAACAATTTAAAATAAAATATATTGCGTCTTTTTACTTTAGAAAATTGTGATGCGTTACTTTTTACTTGCTGTTATGAAATCGATATGATTCCCTAGCTATGAAAAAAATAATGGTGTCAAGTTTAGTTCAACATAAAATAGAACATTTCCAATACATGAGATAAATGAGGTTATTAACAAAACCCTACAGTGTGTTTGGCGGAAAACTTTCGCTTGTTATTGACGGAAATATTCTGAATTTTTCATATCGCGATTAATTAGCTCTGTCAACGATTCGGATTTCATATTTTGTTATACAATTCAGGGGCGTGAAAAAAAGTTTACAATACACTTGGGATGTGCGGCATTTGAAAAAAATATTTGTCATGACTAAAACTGTGTAATAAAATGATTTGAACATCCCCTGCCTTCATGTATTCATGCGTGTCCACTTCTCAGGCTACTCGGACTGTGTCCGGTGCTTCCAATGTGGTTTGGGCCTGAGGTCATGGAAGCCAGGTGATGACGTCATTGAACAGCATCAGAAACACAGACCTAACTGTCCGTACCTACAGGCCCATAGAGTTACTGGCAGTGGCAATATCACAACAGTCAGTCAACGCAAAGACCGTGAAAATATAAACGTAAAAACAAGTAAGACAATATATATTATTGTTTCATTGATATGATACTCTTTTAACGGACACTGGGATTTGCATACGTTGGTCACGTGTTAATGATTTGTTTTCGTCTGGTTCTTTGCCAGCACCGTCCAACCCTGCACTGTATTTTTTACATGACAACTATTGAGTTTTCGCCTATTCTTTTTAAAATACAGTTCTTACATGATGGTATCGCATTGTTTAGAGAAGACATCGCCACAAGTAACTTTTTGAGTATAAAATGTACTGAATAGATTATCATAACAAAGAGTGACCCATCTTTTATCAAGATATGACTTGGGGAAAACTGAACAATACTTTATCTATCAGCGAATTGAAAATTAATTCATTCTTTAGCAAGAAAAAATCTTGCTAAATTGAAAAATCCCTTATCTCGCAATGACTAGGTTAAAGCTGACCAATCCTTTATCTTGAATTGACTTGGCAAAAACTGAACAATCCTTTATCTTGCAAGGACCTGGCAAAAACTGACCAATCTTTTATCTTGAAATGACTTGGCAAAAACTGACCAATCCTTTATCTTGAAATGACTTGGCAAAAACTGACCAATCCTTTATCTAGCAATGACTTGGCAAAAACTGACCAATCCTTTATCTTGCAATGACTTGGCAAAAACTGACCAATCCTTCATCTTTCAATGACTTGGTAAAAACTGATGAATCCTTTTTATAGAATTGACGTGGCAAAATTGACCAATACTTTAACTAGCAATGACTTGGCTAGGAAAAATGACCAATCCTTTATCTAGCAATTACTGGAAGACATTGTAAAAACTCTTTGTGGTGGTAACATTTTATTTCAATCGAATTGATGCTGCTGATTAAAATATATCTTCCCCTAAACCCCCCCCCCATCTTTTTTCCTATACTGCACCAAACATGGGCATTTAATCCCCCCGCTTACTTCCCTACCTGAGTTCATTATTATTATTGAATATAATTCTAAAGCTGTTTTAATTCATTTTAATAATTTTTGCAGGTTTTAAAGTGAAGACGGAAGATTTAACAGCTGTTACATTGCTAGAGACAGAAAATAGACAACTTAAAGAACATCTGACATGTAAAGTATGTCACAAAGAACCTGTAAAAGACCTGTTCCTGCCGTGTGGCGAGCTATATGCCTGCACCGAGTGCTCAAAGTTACTGACCCACTGTCCGTCATGTAACAAACAGATTCTGGCCACAGTCACCACTTATTTATGTTAAATTTTTTTTTGGAGAAGTTAAAAGTTGTCATTTTTAAAACAAGCTTTAGTTGGCTTAAATATGTTACAATATATTAGGAGTTAGATGATAACTAACAACTCTAGAATAAAAGTAAGTTGATGGAAGAACTCATGAACATGTTTCCTGAGAGTAGTCGCAACGAGCCATAGTTTGTACCATGATTGTATAATGATTTTATCATGATTGTATAATGATTGTATCATGATTGTACCATGATTGTATAATGATTGTATAATGATTGTATCATGATTCCTAATTTTTATGTCAGTTTATTTCTTACAAATAATCAATTATGTCTATAGGATTGAACCACAACACATCTGTGATTAAAATCTAAATTATTCAAATAACTTGCCTTAATTTATTTATTTGAATTGTATATATATATATATATATATATATATATATCTGAATTTAAAAAAAACACTTTTTGATTGGAATGGAAAATAAAGCTGAATTTAAAAAAATGTTATAGCTCTAACTATCTAGTCTAATATATAAAGCTCATTTGGTGTATGTATGTATGTTTGTATGTTTCACTTTTCGACTTTTTGTTCGGCAACCACGGAAAAACCAAATGACGGACGGGGACCAAATTTTGCAGGGCGGTTCCTTTTACCCTGGACATGGTTTTAAGATAGTTTTCTAATTGTCCTTTTTGCCCGAATGCCGTAATTTAAATAATCAGAAAATGTTGAGACAAAGAGAGAGGTATTCAATCTCATTTCCAAATTGAACAGCTTCATGCGGACATTCAAAACGAGTTCATTTTGGTGCGTTATTTTTTTCCAATTCTTTATTTTGAGCTGTGCGCTTTCAAAAATCTTTTATTGTCAAATTACGGTGCGCACATTTTCGTGTACGCTTCTTAAATTTAGCTGTGCTTTAGTTTGGCTTTGAGGTTCAACACGGTGGATTTTTTACGTATACTTTCTTCATTTTGTCAACAAAACAATTAATTTAAAAATAATCACATACACAAATTTTGTATGTGATTATTTTTAAATTAATTGTTTTGTTATGTTGTTTATAATAACTCAAAATTTAATTTTAAAAATAATAATTATGTGATGAATTTTACGTGTAAAGAAATGGAATTGGCCCAAATCAAATAATCTTAATCGTAAAGTATAGAGAGCACATATACGTTTTAAAAAAAATAAATAAATGTGTTGCGTGTTCTTTATTCCTAATGTAGATTTAATTTTTAATATCTATATATAATATCTATATATCTATATCTATCTATATCAATATCTATATATATTAATATTTCTCCAACTTAATTTTTTCTTGCTCATTTTACTGGCTCATTCCTTTAAATTTACTTATTAAAGTTAAGCATAGATGATCTTAACATGCATATAAAGGCCTAGGAGCAATGCTTCAAGTTTTTTTGTTTTTTTGCATAAGCTAAACAAATTTACAATTTAAACTTTGGCTACCGGATTTATTGACAGAAGTATATTAAACTCAACACAAGTGAACCTAAAAGCAATTATTTCAGCTGTGCTGCGAATTGAATATATCATGGTCAGTCCTTTGTAGCGGAATAACAAAATCCATGTTAAAAATAAGTTTTTTGTCATTGTCTATAAACAAACCAATGAATCTTTTGTTAAAAAATTAGGTAAATAATTGGTTTATTTTTCAATAACTGTTCTGGTTTGGGGGGGGGGTAGGTGTATGGGTTTGAAAGCCCATTAAAGCCTTAAATGTAAATCATATATATTATAGAGACAAATATTTAAAAACTACTTATCATTTCCATATTAAAACTCCTATAAAGACGATCAAAATGTATATTTATATTTGGTTCATTATTTTATTACAACTAGAGATCAACCGTAAAAAATGACGGAATCTTTTTTGGTTTAAGTTCAATATAAAATTACTGCTGTAAACGTAACTTATCCTTGTTTGCTAAATACGAAATATTAAACTTCCTGGAATGTACACACAGTATTTTATAATTAACCATCATCGAATCCTCTTTTTACATCGTTCCCTTTTCCAAAATTAAAATATGAGCTAAATCAATCACGTCAATTTTTTTTTACTGCGAGACTTTAATTTAAAATTATTTTGCGCACAATCCGGTGCTTTTTGCGCACCACCCGGGGCACACCTTTATTAAAATATAAGATCAAGCAATAACGTCAAATAATTTTTTTTTACAGTGCTAATCAACACACGATTTTTTAACTGCTATAGACTGTTGTACATCGCTCCTCAGCGTTACATCCATACATACATACAGACAGGGAATTATGTATATTGATACTTTATTTTTAGCGACCGGCATTCAATTAACTTTCATTGACTGAAATTGGTGCTCAAATTTTATTGCAAGCTATTTAAATAATAATAATAATAATAAATTGATTATTTATATAGCGTTGTATCCCAGTAAGGAACTGGGCTCACAGCGCTTTACATGAAAGAAATAACATACTTATAAGTATTAAATTAACATTCATATCACAACAAACACACACAATTACAATACATTATACATAAGCTACTACTGGGTTAGTTTCTTTAAATTATTTTGGAAACTTCATTTCATTCACATTTATAATTTATTTTATTTGAGCTTTGATTTAAGCAGCCATTACCTTTTAGAGACGAGGCTGCAGCTTAGTTACTTATCTTATTGCTGCTTTTACAAATATTTCATTAGTTTAAATAGTCTAACGATGTGGTGTCGAAAATATATACAAGACGTCGTTTGATGTCAAATTCGTAAAAACAGTCAGTAAAGTTTATTTAATACCCTTAAATAGTGAGTAAATTTCATGAGGAGAGCAATTCTGTAAGTGAAAACAACTCGTGAGTAAAAAAAAATGAAGTTAAAGATTTGTTAAAAAATAATTATATTTTAAAAACTTTTCTTATGTATACAATATATTATAAAAATATTTAAAATCTAAACAGGTGTTTCAAGTTTATATAGATTTTGATACTTCCTTAATTAAATTTTTTTCCATTTTTTTAAATTCACTTTTTTCTTTTTTAAAAAATAAAATGTCATTTTTCTATACTAATAAGGCCTACGCCCCCTCTCATAAATGTTCCAACTTCCAATATTAATAAAAGTCTTTATATTTTCAGACTCATACTTAATAAAGTTGAGCATGACTGAACTAAAAGTAATATTGAGTAAAATAGCTTTCTCTTATATTAACTAAACTATTATATTATAATCATTGGCTACTGGACTGATGGATATATTTAGACCTAACTTAGTTCACATGAACCTGAACGTTTTTAACTTAATATGTCCACTGTCCACTCCTTTCTATCCACGATACCAATATCATTTGTTCCTTTTAAAATGTATATTTTTGTTTCACATACGTTTTTAGCGAATAGATCAATCTTAATTATACTTGGCAAATAAATAATCTAATCTGAAATAACAACAAACGGAAAATAGTGCGGGGGTAGTGAAAAAGTTGGCGTAATGATATAGTTTACAAAATAAAACGTCTTATCGAAAAAACAGAATTAGGAATTTGACACCTTAGCGAAAAGCAACATACTGGATATTGGAATCAACCAGTAATTAGGACCATTTTATTGAAAGGAACCAAAGACACAAAAATATTTATAAAATAGTTTTGATGTATTTTTAAAATTTGATTTTTATAGATCCATTTGACTTTCTTCACTTATGTTCTATTGGGGTATTAAAGAATACCCTTTTCGAATATTATGTTAAGTTTCACAGTGCTATTTTACGTAAAATTGTCTCAGACTTAGAGAATTACGTTTTTCACATGTATATGTCTGACCAATAATATTGTAAGTTGCATTTTTAGGCTTATGCTCACCACAAAATTTAGTTATATTATAACCCGAAAATCGAACTAAAATCGTTGCAAACACTTACACACTTAAGGTATAATTATTGGCATATTTTCAACTACGAAATAAATCATTTGAGGCACTACACTCCCGCTGCATAACACGTTATATTTCTAGTATTTTATATAACACAATCTGATGTAAGAAAGGAAATCTCCAATTTTATTTATCAAAATTCAAAATATAGCGCCATGCAGCTATTTGCCAACTTTAAATGAAATCATCACATACTTTTAGTTGCAGTTAGAAAATAAACAATGTAATAATATTAAAATTATCAAAATTATTATGTCCCACATGTGACTAATCACATGTACAAATTATACTCTCATTTGATAAGACGTCCAGGAAACAAAAGCAAGTATATGTAGTAAGTTAATGTATTATTATTTAATATCTTTTAAATAATATTAATTTGACTGTTCTAAACTGCATGCGGCATGCGCCACGAAATCTGTGGTGTTGGGTTTTAAAAGGTTTAGTGTGTAATCCCATAGTGATGTCATTTAATAAACAAAAGATATAAATATATATTTTATTATTTATCTCGAATAGATCTACTAAAAACATGACTATTTCACGTTATTTTCATTGTTTTTAAAAAATTTTTTATAAGTTGTATAGTTTATGTTTGACATACATTATTAGTGTAAATATTCACATTATGTGTCACTGTTTTCTCTATCTGAAATTGTTTGCTTTTTCATGATATAATTTAAAAATTATAACAATAAGGAACACATTGATGATGCAACTATAAAGGAGTCTTTTCATGCTGGTGGATTACCGGCTTAAACCACAGACTAAATGAGTATTTTTTAAAAAATGATCCTGTTTAAAAAAAATACATTTGTGGTGACGATAAAGTAATTAAACTTACGGAATTACTTAAATAATAATTAGATTTGAGAAGATAAATCCCCTATCCTCTCTTCTCGTCAAAATTTAAACACGACCTCGTTTCTAAATCAAGTTTCGTGTGACTTGAAAAAGCTCTAAGTCCTGTTTACCGATGGCAAGACATACCATCCGGGGTCGAAACGTACGGGGTCGAAACGACCGGGACCAAAACGTCATTGGTCTTTGACTCTTTGTTAACCATCGCGACTTGACCTAGTCATTCAGCACAGCCAACTGTAGTTACAGATCGAGGCTTAACGCAAATGTGTGTCAGGCCAAACATTTAAAATCATTAATATACTTTTTAAAATTAAATTTATCTAAACAGAAGTCCTCGAGATTCCTCAGAAAGTGTTATACTTTTTGAACAGCTGCTGAGATATCCAAACAAATAATCCAAACTAAAGATAAAAAATTCTAATAAAGTAATAATAATAAATGAGAAATTATCATGAAATCCCCATGTCAATGAAGTAATTAAAAGATCAAACGAAACCTTAGGCTTTATAAATAATTTTTTTTACAGATGCTACATCACTTTGGTGAGACTTTACTAGAATATAGTAATGGGGGTGAGACTGCAATCAGCCTTTTAAATAGATAAATTTATAATATAAAAAACAGGGTATTAGTAGGCCTGACAAGACGTAACACAACAGCGAACGTTTCGGCAAAGAGCCTTCCTCAACGGACAAATAGTACACACATGAAACGAATAACACGAAATAATAATAAAAAAACACTTAGCTGCGGTGAAATCCAAGCAGTCCAGTAGCGATGTCCCTACTGGACTGCTTGGATTTCACCGCAGCTAAGTGTTTTCAGGGGGTGACACCCGAGCCTAAAATTTTACTGTGTACGATTTTATGTCAGAAAACATAAGATGACAAATTTTTTATCTAGAAAGAAATTAAGAAATACAATGAAATATGTTAAACGCGAAAATTCTTATTAAAAAAAAGATCAGTTAACTTGCAATAATAAAACAGTCCCAACACACGAACAACATTTAAAGAAATTAGGAAAAAAAGAAAAGAAATAGTCGTAGCAGAGAGATCTTTAAAAAAGGCTGGAATGAAAGAGGCAGTTTCTTCTGTTTTAAAAGATATAAAGCCATTTGGGCTTGGACACACCGACAGCATGAACGAATCCCACCTCACGACTCCCTCCACCACAGTGGGGTGGGGGGGGGAATACAATTTTTATCACCCCCCCCCCACAAAGAACAAAAAAAGATGGGTTTTCTTTGTTGATGTTTTTCTTGAGGAAAATTATGATTTCAATGTCTTTGAGTTAATATTTTATATATAGATCTATATATTTATTAAAGGCGTGAAAGCATAGACATGCATGTTTATATACAGGTAGTCCTCCGGTTACGACGGTCCCATCCCGACTAACGCTGTTTAGTGCTTACGAACGCGCCCCCCGTAAAGAATAGTATTACGTGTTATTCCGTATTTTAAAAAAAAATTCATTAGGTAATGAATTCTTTTCTCTATTTGAAATAACAAAAATTATTGAAAAATTTGTACGATTATTATTTCAACCTACAACTTTTGTTTGCGAATTTTTCAAATGGCGAAGTTTTCAATCAAGTCAATAAAGCTGAGTAAGCTTACAATTTCCTTTTCAATGCTCATTAGAGAGAGCATATTCAGCCTTTTTCGTCCCATGCAAATTCTAACTCATTATATATTCTTTTCAACTTTGAAAAGGATCGCTGTCAGCTGCAGTTTGATGTCATCATTGAAAGATAGATGCGAAGTGCGATGTGTACATTAGTAAAGGACTATGTGAAATATAGCTCATTCAAAAGCAGCAATTTTTTTTAGCTCTGTGCAAGTTTTTTTAGTTTCGCTTTGTGCTAATTTCTTTTCCTTACCCTGAGCCTGGACAATAACTTTTTTAAGAGTTCTGAAAATTGGACTAATTCTGAAGGTAAGCAGTCTTCGAAATCACTCATGAACCTACATGTGGAAGAAAATCAGAAGCCCCGAGCCTAGTCCTCTTTATGGGTCTACCCGGAAGACCCCCTTAGCCATCTGGCCACCAAGGGGACGTAACAGCTGAGGAACCCCCCCAAAAGCGGTCGCTTCTGAAGCGGCCACCTGGGCATCCAGGACATACAGTCGAATATGCCTCCCACTAAGTTGCCCTCACAAGGAGGTGGTGGAATTTCCTACTACGACCCGCAACCACTTTGGCGCCATCCCGGCAAAGCACACAGGTCTCCATGGTTAGGACCGCCGCAGACCGGGGGATCATCAAAGACCTACCTAGGGTGCAAACCCCACTGGAAGGTTTCCTCAGAGCTGGCGTCCAATGCGTTCTTCGCGGCACTTTTTGCTAATCCGTACTGGCGCTCCTGGCCCTAAACCGGCACCGCTCGATGGCGTTGCTAGTAAATTGAGGGGGACGAAACGGTTGCTTCGGATTTACCCGACCCCTTCTTCGAAATCACTTGAATGTTCTTCCATTAACTTGGCTGCTGCCCATCGGGTGGCGAAAGTGTTGAGCTCAATTAGGTTTGTAAGAAAGCCAAATTTCTCATGGATGCATTTATATACACCTAACCAATGTTGTAGGGCTTAAGAAAGTTTGTCAATGATTACCAGAAACACCTCAATCTTGTTTTTTTTTCTCCAGGACAATACTGTTTTGTTGATGTCCCTTTATCAAACTGACGCTTTCTTTTTTGTTTGATAGTATTGAAGATTGTTTACACTGTTTTTACCACGGACTTTTCCTTTCCTTTGTCTTCATAGGATTAAAATTAAGAATTATATTTTTTAACAAACTCAATGAGAGACTTCCTTCCTAAAATTGTTTCCCAAATTTCAAGTAAATAGCGACTTCCAGTTGTTCAATTTCCTTTAGAAATCCTTCTTCAAGTCGGCAGTCACGTGGCTGATTTTCATTCGTTGCTAATTCTTCCAGTGCTGCGATATTCTCATGGTATGAGCTATTAACAGACCTTACAGCATAATGTCAGGCTGACCATCTTGTGTCAGACAAGGTTTTGTTAGCATGTATCAATTTCATATGTTTTTGAAGTACCTGTCAACGATGAGTAGATGCAACAAGTCGGGTATAAAGATTTTGCAGAAGACCAAAAAATCTGACCACAGTAGGACAACCTGCTGCTCTTTTCTAAATCAAATTAAAGGAATGAGCTGTGCACGGCATATAATGAGCTACAATGCACTTCTCACGAAGAATAGCCTGGTTTCCGTTATACTTCCTACTCATTTGCAGCATTGTCGTATGACTGTCCAAAGCATTTTCAGGGATTCGTACAAACATAATGGCCTGCATCTTTATTATACACTATAATTCATAATAAGTTTGGGGGCCCTTAAATTATTGGGGTCTTTAGCCCGTTCAGCATCCCCCCTTTTAATCCGATGTGGTTCGAGGAGGGGGGTGTTTAAGAAATGTGACGTCACATCAAAAACGCGAAACTTTAAATAAAAGTTCCACTTAAATATTTGATTGTTTACCATTTATTTAATTACGTTTTCAATGACTTCACGCGTGTTAAGATATTACAGTGCAGACTTACCCTAAATACATATTCAAATGACAAAAAATAATTTGCAACATGCTAATTTTTATTGAGAAAATACGGCTTGGTGGAGGGTTGTCAAAGCTTTGTGACGTCATATCGTAAACAAGGGGTGGGGTCTAAGTTTTTGTGACAAAGTATGACGCTGGGGGAGGGTGGGGTAAAAATCGGCAACCTCGCGTGACGTCATTTATGGACGGCCTCTTCAGTCGTGAAGGGGTGACACCATGAGCTACCGCCCCGGGTGACACCAACCCTAGTGACGCCTCTGGCCTACTAATACCCTGTTTTTTATATTATAAATTTACCTTTAATAGAATATGCATCTTGTTTATGGGTTGCCTGGTAAAACCAGGAAAACCAACACTTTATCAATATTTAAAACATTAATAAGAATGCTTACTAGAGACAACTGATGGATGAGCGGAGGGCGCAATAATTTCATGTGTAGAAGGATCGTCTGTAACAGATAATATAAGATAAGTTATATATTGTGTGTGAAAACGATTGTAATTTTAAATGGCTTCAAATATTGTTATTAATTTATTATAAATTTACATGTACATAATTCTTTTAGTATGTAAACAAGCGCAATGCCCGTGCTTTGCTTCTGGTTAAACACAATAAAAAATAACAATATTTTGTTTAGGGGGCTCATCCTAATATAAATTGCTACTAAGCGCGTCCGTCCCCGTCAGTCAGTCAGTCAGTGTGAAGTCCCTATACTGAGTAACTCCCGATAATAAAAAAAATTATTGAAAATTAAGACGTAAAAAAAATAAACATTTTTGTGTCGAGATTAACAAGAAGGCGTTTCTCGCCATAAAATATTGTGACGTGACGTAATAGTTTGTGCTCATATTAATTTGTAAGAGGGAAACAAAGTAAAAAGAGCCGTGGTTATTTTAATGTGATTTTAACTAATGTTAATATTCCTCTGTGTGTGTGTGTGTCTAAGTATGTGTGTGCACGTGTGTGAATCAGCGAGTGTGTGTGTTTTTGTTGTGAACTAAACCGGATCACCGCCGCAGAAAAGAAGAGGCAAGCCCGAAAGGACCATGCTGTCAACCCTCCAGGAGATGTCGCGCTCGTCCCTTGTCCCTTCTGTTCCCGAACCTTTCGTGCAAGGATCGGCCTAATCAGCCATCTGCGCACGCACAGACAACCCTCGGATGACTAGAGTGGTCCTCGTCGTATCGACGGACGAACGAACACAACACAAATGTGATGAAACGGTTTATTTTTATGTCTGGTAATGTTGCGCCTCTAACAAGACTACGTATATCTGTTTTTAAAATTTTAAGGAATTAACTTTTGTTTACAAATTACATCTTTACATTGTTTCCTTTATGTATTTCCGAGATGTATTTTATCCAGCCGTTCGAAAAATTGTTTGCTGTAATCTTTCTCCAGATGTCTACATTTATGTTCAACGTTAATCTGCCTTACGTTTTGTTTTCAATCCATAGGCACTGTTTTCTTTAGCGTAATATTTTAACAATATTTATATATTATTATTTTATTTATTATAAAATACACAGTGTCATTTTAACACTTTTCGTTACATCCGTATATAATATATATGCTTAAATTTTAATACTTTATGTATTTGACATCTTAAAAGTTAGTAATAAATTATCAAATACTAATAATTTATTATATACATTAGAGATAGAAGGCACATGAGTGAAACCAGATACTAATCCAACACTATAGCTTAGCCACTGTTAATATTCTTTTTGCATAAATTAAGCTAAACATGATAGGTAAATTAAATTTATAAATAGAAAAATGTACAGAGAACGGCATTTTAGTGATTAAAGCAATGGCAATGTTTCTTAGCTGATGAGATTTATTTTCTTTCGGTGCTTAAATAGTTTACATGATTTTTTTTCTGGAACGATTGCTTCATAAACTGCTCCGAAGAAATAGATTTATTGAAAAAAAACTGTTATTATATATTTAGTGTAAAGACATATCGAGGGTATTACGACTTATAGGTTCTAGCTTCAAAAACTGCGTGCTCTAGGGAAAAAATAAATGTCATTTTATAAGCTAAAAACAGCTACAATGAAAAAAAGACTTAAATATAAATACAAAGAAAAATAAAAAAATAATTTATTAGAAAATCAATCTCTTACAAATAAAAAAAAACAACTTTTTAAAACCAATAAACCCTATTTTCCACCCTCTCCTAGGCATAAATATTCGCATAAAATTTTCTGGCTCAAAAAATAGCCTATTCGTCTTGAACTACATGCTTAGACTATAAAATGGAATAGGTGTTTTGGGGAGCTTTTTCCTAGAACCAAAAGAATCATATGGAAAGATATTTTTTTCATTTTTGATTCATGTGAAAAGAAATTGAGCCTTGCCCATTAAATTTTTGTAACTGTTCAAGACCTTTGTTATTCTGGTAGATTGTAAAGAGAAAAGCGTTCGTTATTAAAGCTGAAATAAAAAAATTGATGGGTAATATTTAAATTCATCATACTATCTATTATCTAGATACACATATCGTGATTTTTATAAAGGAGGGGTTTGATTTATCACTACCCAAATTTCCGGATGCTTTTACACTCATTTTTAATGGGAATGTGTGACTCAAAAACCAAATAAAGTTATTTTTATTGTGACTACCCCGTAGCATCGCCTGGGCATTGCTCTCGTATTCCCGATAAAAATGTATAGATATGTATAAAAACATCACCAAATTTGGATAACGACACAACAAGAATCTTCTTCATAAAATATGACATGGGTAATGGGTAGTCGAGAAAATAGTCATCATAATGATTTTAAATGGAGCCTATCAATTTTAATTTTTAGCGCAATTTCCCTTGGGAATTGCGTTTATACATTTGAAATGTTTGTGCAGTCTGGTCGAGCTTGCACATACAACTCCTCCTGAACCATACCAGATAGAGGGTTCAGGTCTTTTGCAAATATGCTAAGGACGTCGCAAGGATGTGTAACGGCCAAAAATAAATACCGAAAAGGTTTACTGGATTTCCTTAAAAATCCCCAAAACCCGAAAAAATATCAGTAATTTGTCATTTTCTCGCCAACCATAACATGTATCTGTTTGAAACAAACGCCAGACAATAGCTAATAATATTTAGAACAATGTTGGAGAAAGAATACTTCAAAACACTTGTATGTTGTTATACGTGACTACCGTAATTTTAGCAGCAACTTGTAGATAGCAATTTTTTTGTTTAGTTTCAAAATTATTGATTTGAAATGACTTTTAATTTAATCTAGAGTGATAGTTAATGGGGTTTTCCCGCTTTGTGAATGCTTATGTTAGATTGTTGCGTGGTACGCATTATATTGACACATTCTTGGTGTGATGTAGCGTGAGGCGATATGATGTCATATTGTTTCAGAATTACTTATTTGAATTGATTTTTAATGTAATCCAGAATGATTTCCCTTCAATAAAAAAATCGGAAATTCTTATTGGAAATTGCGTTTAAATACTCATTCGAGTTTTTATTACTTGTTTTACTATAAATCCTTTTATATATGGGACATAACTACAATTTTGGATTTTTAGATCGTCGTGCGATGCGTATTATAATGAACATTATTTTAGTTATTTCTCATTAAATTCTCATATATAAAGGATTTATAGTCAAAAACTTGCTTTTTAGGTGTTTTTTTTACATTGTTCCCTTTCCCAATTTAATATAAACTCTAACAATGACGTCACGTCAAATAATATTTTACAGCGTGACTCAACACACGCTCTGTTAATCTCGAAATCATATTATTATAATTTTACATCTATATTTTTAATTTTAAAAAAAATCAAGAGTTACCCCGCAAAGCCAGCACTGACTGACTAACTGACTGATTGGTGCGCTTATATATAAGACGAGCAAAATGCCGTTCTATGCTACTGGGTAGGCACAATTAAAATATAAATTTATTTGGTTTTGGATCTCTTAAACAGTGAGTGTACACGCATCAGAAAATTAGGATAGTGATAAATCAAACCCCTTCTTTGTAAAAATAACAACATGTGTGTCGAGAAAATAGGAAGTATGATGAATTTAAATATTACCCATCCATTTTGGTATTTCTGCTTTAATAACACATGCTTTTCTCTATATACACTACCAGAATAACATAGGTCCTTATGATTCCTTTGGTTCTAGAAAAAAGCTCTAAAAACACCAATTTCATTTTATAGTTTAAGCATGAAATAAGTTAAAGACGTATAGGATATTGTTTAAGCCAGATAATATTTATGTGAATATTTATGCCTAGTGGAGTTTGGAAAATAAGGTGTATTGGTGTAAAAGAAACATTTTCTTTACACATGAATAATAATATAAAATCAATGGTTTAAAAAAAATTCTTTGAGATTGATTGTCTCATAAATTATTATGTAATTTCAAATGACTTCCCACTCTTTTCTTATAGTATTAACAAAGCAATACATGGGCAGATACTTGTTACACTAAAATAACGGATTATTTTTATTTGTGTTTATATTTAAGCCTTTTTTTCATTGTTGCTTTTTTTAGCTTATAAAATGACATATTTGGTAAGGCCTTAATATATAACATATATTTGTAGGCATTTCATTTTAAATCAGAATAGTTTTTAAAAACAACTTTATTTTCAAGAAAGTGTATACATTTTAAAAGAAAACTGCCATTTAGTAAACCACAGGATATGCTTTTGAAATCAGTCTGTATACAAAATGTTATCCTCGTTGCAAAATATTGCTCAAATAAAAGCTAGCTGTTATGTCACAATATCAGTCGCTGTTAGTGTATTTTTTCGCCTCAGCACGCACTTTCTGAAGCTAGAACCTATATATAAGTCGTAATACCCGCGATATGTCCTTACACTAAATATATTTATACCTTAAAGTACAGTACAGTTTATACCCGAAGTGTGTGCAACGCAAACCGCATTGTTCTAGAAATTTAACTATTTTTATTTTTTTTATAAAATGAATTTTAGTTTTCGTCAGCTATTAAATACCTTTCTTAGTAACACTTTCTTATGGGAAAAGCTATCCAAAACATTATTTCTATTTTCAGTATAAGAATGACCTTAGTCAAACGAATGGAATATTTTTAATGAGCCAGATATTGTTTATGTGAATATTGATGCTTAAGTAAGGTGTGTTTGGGGTTTATTTGTTAAAAAAACATTTAGAATCGCAATGTCTGGGCTTAAAATTTAACCTGCTGGTTTGTTTTAAAGTAATGAGGGTGAGACTGCAATCAGGCTTTTAAATAGGTAAATTTATAATATAAAAAACAGGGTATTAGTAGGCCTGACAAGACGTAACACAACAGCGAACGTTTCGGCAAAGAGCCTTCCTCAACGGACAAATAGTCCACACATGAAACGAATAACACGAAATAATAATAAAAAAACACTTAGCTGCGGTGAAATCCAAGCAGTCCAGTAGGGATGCCTACTGGACTGCTTGGATTTCACCGCAGCTAAGTGTTTTTTTATTATTATTTCGTGTTATTCGTTTTACAATACATTTTCGTCTTTAACAGTAACAAACATTTTTTTTTCAATCATTATATTTCTATAGGGCAGCTTATGGAGCAATCGTTCCTGAAAAAAAATTCACTTAAATTATTTAAGAAGCGAAAGAAAATAAATCCCCTACCTAAGAAAGATTGGCATTGCTTTCATCACTAATCACTTGCTTCATGCATTTTTCTATTTATAAATATAATTTACCTAGCATGTTTAGCTTAATTTATGCAAAAATAATATTAACAGTGGCTAAGCTATAGTGTTTGGTCGATATCTGGTTGCACTCATGTGCTTCCTATATCTAATGTATTAATAAATTATTAGTATTTGATTGTTTATAACTAACTTTTAAAATTTCAAACATAAAGTATTTAAACTCAGCATATAAAGGATATTAAGAAAAGTGGTAAAATGATACGGTGTATTAGATAAAGAAATTAATAGTATATAAATATTGCTAAAATATTACGCTAAGGAAAAGAGTGACTATATTTTGTTCAAATTTAGTTCACAACAAACACACACACACACTCACTGATTCAACCACGTGCACACACATACTTATACACACCCACGAAGCGGGATATTAACATTTTAAAAAATCACATTAAAATAACCATCTCTCTTTTTAATTCGTTTACTTTTTACAGATCAATATGAGCAATGCCGTGCGATGCAACGGGGTAGTCACAATAAAAATAACTTTATTTGGTTTTGAGTCACAAATTCCCCTTAAAAATGAGTGTAAAAGCATCAGGAAATTATGGTAGTGATAAATCAAACCCCTTCTTTATAATAATCACGATATGTGTATCTAGAAAATAGAAAGTATGATGAATTTAAATAGTACCCATCAATTTTTGTATTTCCGCTTTAATAACGCTTGCTTTTCTCTATACACTCTACCAGGATAACAAAGGTCCTGAACAGTTACAAAAATTTTAATGGGCAAGGCTAAAATTCTTTTCTCATGAATCAAAAAATGAAAACAATATCTTTCCATATGATTCTTATGGTTCTAGGAAAAAGCTTCCCAAAACACCTATTCCATTTTATAGTCTAAGCATGAAATTAGTTCAAGACGAATAGGCTATTTTTTTGAGCCAGATAATATTTATGCGAATATTTATGCGAATATTTATGCCTAGGGGAGGGTGGAAAATAGTGTTTATTGGTTTTAAAAATTTTGTTTTTTTAATTTGTAAGAGATTGATTTTCTAATAAATTAATTTTTTATTTTTCTTTGTATTTATATTTAAGTCTTTTTTTCATTGTAGCTTTTTTTAGCTTTTAAAATGACATTTATTTTTTCCCTAGAGCACGCAGTTTTTGAAGCTAGAACCTATAAGTCGTAATACCCGCGATATGTCTTTACACTAAATATATGTACAATGTACACCTTAAAGAACAGTGCAATTTATATCCGAAGTTTGTGCGACGCAACCGCATTGTTCTTGAAATCTAACTATTTTTTTAATGAATGTTTTAGCTTTCTTTAGCTCTTAAATACCTTTTTTAAAATCCTTTATATTAACTCGTGGTGTCTGCGGCGGACCTTGCTTGCTTGCTTGCTTGTCGCCAAAACTTTTGATCGATTTTTAACCCACTTGCTCGCAAGATAGCGAGCTGAAATTTTGCAGGCAGTTTCGTACCGATGATAAAAAACAATGTATCAAAATTTCAGATCGATCGCATGTACCGTAATTAAATTATTGCTTTTTTAGATTATTTTTTTTATTCCTATGTATCATGCTATTTTTTGAGATAGAGCGTCGCGGTGCGTATTAGAGTAAGTTACCGCCTCGCGAACGCTATGTCGTAGCGAACACTATTTCATAAAGCGTTCTCTGTATTTTTATTTTCCGTCTAACACGAAAACGAACACACGTAGGTCGAAAGTACTTCTGTTTTCAATATCATTTTATCGTTTCGTTTGCCGGGACGCACTATTTTGTGAGTAAATGTGTGTCAACATTTTGATCCTTGCGCCATGCATGCTGTCAGCGTCCCTAGGAAGAACGAAGTTGATGTCCGGGTTAAGACTACTTTTCCTGTTCACTTTGGAAAACACACGTGTTTGGTATTGCATCATCACTTACAAATAGGCCAGTAACAACGCTGTTATACTTTACAATGCTTTTTAATAGCAATGTTCGTTTCGAAGGGGTGTTCGCGACGAAGTAAGTTTAACGTTGGATTTTACTTCGTACCGAACACTTTTATTCTGCAGAAAAATTTAGTTAAATAAGGGTCTAGCTCTTGGCCTTTAATGTTATTTGAAAATAGTAGTGTTCGTTTTGAGGCCATGTTCGCGTTGAAGTATATTTGTTTTATTGTAGGATATTACTTCGTTGCGAACACGTTTTCATGTAGGAAAATTAAGCTAAACCACCTGCACAGCATAAATGACAACAAATTGATTGAGTCCCAACGATAACCAAGCAATCATCTAGGCACAACACATAGAATCCGACACAGCAGCAACCACTGAAACAACACCAATAGAAATTTACACAGAAACAATCATTGAGACACAGTCAATCGAATCTTACACACAGGCACTCATTGAGACACAACCGATTGCGAATGAAACACAAGTAGTCATAGAGACCCAGCTCCATTATACAGGAAAACAGCCGATGTTAGAATGAAAATAAGTCTATCATTTACAAATCTTCCCAACCAGAATCATTACCTGCATCATCACCACCAAAGTCCAATTTGTCTGCTGCACAACTTAAAGCACTCCAGGACTATTCAAAAAATTTTGATATGGTGAAATGGGTCGCAACCAATTTAATAAAAAAATTTGTCAACTTACAATGAAAAGTTCTACTGCAGGTGACGAAGAGGAAGAAGAGAACAAGTTTCAAGCCTTAGCTGTGGGGCTAATAGAAACGTGGAGTCTAGAAGAACCCAAAAACTGCACACTCAAAGCTAACTTGACAGTAGATGACATTTTAAAGCTGCCTGCTTTTGTTAGAAGGAATAAAAACAAGACGTTAACAGCAAATGCTCCAACCATGCCAAACTTGGTCAGTGGTAAGAGTTTAGAGAAGCATTAAAAAAAGAAAACAACAGACTAAGAAAAAATAGAAAAAAATAAACTGAAAAGAAAGATCGAGAGGGAAGAAAGCAAAAAGAGAAAGGATGCAAAAAAAGAGGCTACAAAAAGGAAAAGAGAGCAAGAAAGGGAAGAAAAAAAGACACAAGAGAGAAGAAGAGCACATTAAAAAATGAAAATAGTGGAATCCAAGAAAGTAAAGTAGTATCCAGTAATAGATCTATCTGATAGCAGCAGTGATGACTCACAGTTGGTACAAACAATGGAGCTTGACATGGCTGCAGATGACGATACTTTAGATATAGAAGAGGATCTCTTGTTGGCAGGAATAGGTCAAGGGTGGAAAAAAGGGGGAGGGGCAGAGGTTTGGGTCCAATGTGATGTGTGTGATGGCTTGTGGCATGCACAGTGCACGCAAAATTGTGCACCTTTGAAACAAGGCACTTTTGTTTGCACTGTTTGCTGCCCTGACTAGACTATAGATTATAGATCTACCTTTAGTATTATTTTGTATATATAGAGCATAAGAATATTCATATTAATAGAGATAAGTTATTCGGGATCTAATTTCTTTAATAAACGTTTATTACATTATTATTGACATCTCCAGTGTTATTTGTTGACTCCATTAACTAAAAATTGATTCTTTGATGATTTTGGTTATGTGTCTGCTTTGAGGTAAAAGTGTCTGCTTTGAAGTAAATTAAGCAAAAAAGTGTTCGGCAGGCGGTAGCTAACTGGGTCCACTAAAATTGGACTTTACACTCTAACCCCGCGTAGTAATAGAAGAATACTGTCTCATTATAGTAGCCTTGTTGTCATACTACTTGTAGGTACTTTCGTTTTTACCCTGTGTCGAACGGTTTAGAAACTAGGTAATGAAAGCCAAAAATGGTGCTATTTTTAGCGTATGGCGTTCGCGAGGTGGTAAATTACTCTATATTGAACAACCTTTCTGTCGCGCAATAAGGTGCGTATTTTATTGACAGCTCTTTTTATAAACATATTCCTGATCGGTGCGTATTATATTAAACATGTTTTACGACACAACTTCAATTTTGTATTTCTGGATGGTCTGGCGCTGCGTATTATAATGAACATTCTTTTAGTTACTTCTCGTACATAAAGGATTTATAGTCAAAAACTTGGTTTTTTACGGGTTTTTCTTATTTAGTATTACTTTTCAGTTCAAAAGCTCTCCAAAACATTGTTCTATTTCCAGACTCAGTATGACCGTCGTCAAACAAATAGGATATTTTTTAATGAGCCAGATATTATTTATGTGAATATTGATGCTTAAGTAATGTTTGTATGGGGTTAATTTGTTTTAAAGAAACATTTTAATCGCAAGGTTTGGGCTTAAACTTTACACTGCTGGTTTAGTTTAATTTATGCAAAAAATAAAAAAAAACGTTGCCAAGCTATAGTGTTTATGCCACCCGGGTTGGTCGATATTATTGACTCCTATCCCGACCAATAAAAGGTACCTTTCAAAATTTCAGAAAGTTGCCACTCGATGTAAAAATGACTGTTCCACTTATTACCCACACTCTTAGGTCCGTGCATATAACTCCTATATAAAATCCATTTTCGTCTTTAACAGTACCAATTTTTTTTTCAATCAATCTTTTTCTTTGGAGCAGTTTATGAAGCATACGTTCCAGAAAAAAAATAATGTAAACCATTTAAGCATTGAAAGAAAATAAATCTTCTAGCTAAGAAACATTGGCATTGCTTTAATCACTAAAACGCCGTTCCCTGTACATTTTCCTTTTTATAAATTTAATTTACCTATCATGTTTAGCTTAATTTATGCAAAAAGAATATTAACAGTGGCTAAGCTATAGTGTTGGATTAGTATCTGGTTTCACTCATGTGCCTTCTATCTCTAATGTATATAATAACTTATTAGTATTTGATAATTTATAACTAACTTTTAAGATGTCAAATACATAAAGTAATTAAATTTAAGCATATATAAGGATATAACGAAAAGTGTTAAAATGATACTGTGTATTTTATAATAAACTAGCAGACCCGTCGTGCGTTGCAACGATATCAGTAAAATGATTAAGTTTAAAGAAACCATTGAGTGAATGAGTGGCATATATTAAAAACAGAATGCCAGAAACCTTCGCGGAAGTTCGCAGATAAACAAAAACCAAGTTTCCTACCAAACGGATAAATAAATTAATAATTAAAAAGCTTACAAAATAAAAAACGATATTAAGGCAAGGGGCCTGGCCAAAAAATGAGTGAGAATTTAATTTTGTATTGCCATTGTACTCAAGCTAAATTTCTCAATATCGTGCAAAATTGAAATGGGAATAAATTACTGTGCAGTAAAAATGACATTTGGGGCCCCCAGCTCCGTGGGAATGGACATTAGGAGTTCAGTGCCCTATAGTAATATAATCTAGGCTCTTAAGTTTTTATATTCTAAGTTTAGTCGGATGAATGGTTTAGTCAAATATAAAGGACATGCACACACAGACACACAGACATACTTTGATTTATATATATATATATATATATAGATATTAGAAAAAAACACATTTAGGGCCCCTGGGCCCATTTGGTGATAGATGTAAATTTTAAAAACCTTTTCATTTAATTAAGTTTCCTCATAGATATATTCCTCAAGATCGTGAACAATTTAATGGGGGAAAATACATTAAACATATACGAAGAAAAGACATTGGGGGCCCTCGGCCCCGAAGGAATGGACATTTGAAGTTATGTGACCTATAGTATTTTAAAATGGGCTACCAAATTTTTGTATTCAAATTTTGGTTTAGATCCATTCATTTACACAGTAGCTAACGCATAAACTAATTTTTATCTATCTTATATAAGCAAAAAAAGACATTAAGGGCCCCGGGGCCCATTCAGTGCAAAATATAAAGTTCAAAACTCCTGTTCATTTCAATTTGTATAATAATGGATACATGTGTCATTATTTGTCAAGATTGTTAATGACTGAATGGTGAATAAAATCTTAAACGTTTAAGAAATTTAAATTTTTGAGCCCCCAGCCCCAAAGGAATGACTATTTGCAGTTCAGTGCCCTATAGTATTTTAATATTGGCTATCAAGTTGTCATATACAAAGTTTGGTTAAGATCCAACAATTTACACAGTAGCTAGCGCTTAAACTAATTTTTATATAGCTCATATAAGCAAAAAATGACATTATGGGCCCCCGGTGCCCCATGAGTGTTAAATTTAGAAAACAAAGTTGCCAGTTACCATCCCAGGTAGGTACTTAACAGACTCCAAAAATTTCATGCCGATCTGATGAATGGTTTAGTCAGCTATAAAGGACATGCACACACACACACACACAGACATACTTTGATTTTTATATATATAGATAGAAGATATAAGGGAAAAAAGACATTTAGGGCCCCTGGTTCCATTTGGTGATAGATGTAAATTTCAAAAACCTTTTCATTTAATTAAGTTTCCTCATAGATATATTCCTCAAGATCGTGAAAAATTGAATGGGGGAAAATACATTAGACATATGCGAAGAAAAGACATTGGGGGCCCCCGGCCCGAAGGAATGGACATTTGAAGTTATGTGCCCTATAGTATTTTAATATGGGCTACCAAGTTTTTGTATTCAAATTTTGGTTTAGATCCATTCATTTACACAGTAGCTAACGCATAAACTAATTTTTATATATCTTATATAAGCAAAGAAAGGCATTAAGGGCCCCGGGGCCCATTCAGTGCAAAATATAAAGTTCAAAACTCCTGTTCATTTCAATTTGTATAATAATGGATACATGTGTCATTATTTGTCAAGATTGTTAATGACTGAATGGTGAATACAATCTTAAACGTTTAAGAAATTTGAATTTTTGGGCCCCCAGCCCCAATGGAATGACTATTTGCAGTTCAGTGCCCTATAGTATTTTAATATTGGCTATCAAGTTGTCATATACAAAGTTTGGTTAAGATCCAACAATTTACACAGTAGCTAGCGCTTAAACTAATTTGTAAATAGCTCATATAAGCAAAAAATGACATTATTAGCCCCCGGTGCCCCATGAGTGTTAAATTTAGAAAACAAAGTTGCCAGTTACCATCCCAGGTAGGTACTTAACAGACTCTAAAAATTTCATGACGATCTGATGAATGGTTTAGTCAGCTATAAAGGACATGCACACACACACACACACACAGACATACTTTGATTTTTATATGTAGAGATAAAATAATGATATATAAATATTGTTAAAATATTACGCTAAAGAAAACAGTGCCTATGGATTGAAAACAAAACGTAAGGCAGATTAACATTGAACATAAATGTAGGCATCTGGAAAAAGATTACAGCAAACAATTTTTCGAACGGTTGAATAAAATACATCTCGGAAATACATAAAGGAAACAGTGTAAAGATGTAATTTGCAAACAAATATTAATTCCTTAAAATTTTAAAAACAGATATACGTAGTCTTGTTAGAGGCGCAACATTACCAGACATAAAAATAAACCGTTTCATCACATTTAGTTTACAACAAAAACAAACACACTCGCTGATTCACACACGTGCACACACATACTTAAACACACACACAGAGGGATATTAACATTAGAAAAATATCACATTAAAATAACCACGGCTCTTTTTACTTTGCTTCCCTTTTATAAATTAATATAAGCTCAAACTATTACGTCACGTCACAATATTTTATGGCGAGAAACGCCTTCTTGTTAATCTCGACACAAAAATGTTAATTATTTTTACGTCTTTATTTTTTCAATAATTTATTTTATTATCGGGAGTTACCCCGCAAGGGGCTTCACACTGACTGACTGACAGACGCGCTTAGGCGCAATATATATATGGATGTGACAGAACTATATTAGCAACCATATATTGCTCATTATCTAAGGAAAACGTGTATTATTATTGTATGTTGCACTATTGATTAGATTGAAAGTAATGACAATTGTGGTAAATAAGCGTAGTTCACATTTCTTCTGTGTTAACTTGTCGTCGGTAACAAAAATCTTAAGACAAACTCCAACAAACCGATAACTCTCTCAACCGTGAAAACAATTACAAAAAAAATAATAATTATTAAACTTTATGGCGTTCAGCAGTCATCATTTTATAAACAGTTTTCAGATTTAATTTTCTTTTTATGTTTTTCTGTTTAACTTTTCAAATGGACAAGTGCAATTTTTGTTTTGTTTTTAGAAAAGGCAAAACGTAGTTTAAAAAGATTTCTTTACTTGAATCTTTCGAAGGAAACAGAAAACCAAAGATGTTGCTTGTTCCCTATGTGTGTACTTATATAAATTTTTATAAAAATGTATATGCATCCTTCTCTGCTGTCTTGTAAACAAGCGAATAACTTCCTTTTCATAGAAACTTTTTTCTAGACTGAATGACATACCCATTTATTGGCCTAAAGGGTCAAATGAATATCTAAATAAAATTTATAACTGAAAAACTTGGTAAAACTCATTAAAAAATTAACATTCAGTGAAAATCGTTTAATGAAAAATTGACGGGAATGATTAATTGTTTTCGCGTTGAAAGGAATATGTGTTAGAGGATATTGAAATAAAGTACAAGCAATGGTTGGGACCGTTTTATTATTTCGTGTTTTACGTATATTTCATCCTAGGCGTTTTCGCGTTATACGTATACCGTATCGCATTGTATTTATACGTATACCGTATCGCATTGTATATAATTAAATAAACAACATAACAAAGTCCTTCCTAGCACGTGTTGAGAAACACGTCATTTTGTTTTAATTCCGTCTCACTAGAAAAACGGAGAAAACTATTAATCATTATTGCGTCTGATTTTCAGCTTTTCACAACAGTATGACTTGATATTTCGGCACATGATGCCAAGACAGCTACCGGGAATAAAGTCACTCTTTATAAACACGTGTACGGTTATTCGATCACAGAGAAACCGTACAGTCATAACTACGCACACAGAAAAAGTCCGGACATCGAACAGCGAAACTTAATTGTGTATAAATCCAAAAATGGAGAAGAGGGAATGTTATTCAAGCCAAAAATTGATTTAAGAAAGTATAAAAGGCAACTGATAAATGAGCCAGGTGTTCACATCGCATGGACGTTTCGACTCACGCCCGACACTGTCCATCGCGTTTGATATTATAATGAGTGCTTATATTCCTTAGTAATTTTAGTTATTTGCAGTACTGTATCACGTGAATAAGCTTATAGTTATAGTTAAGCCAAAATAATGAAACACATTTTAAAACAACAAAACATACAATGATGTTATTTTATGTTTTTATAAGACAGGTAAATAACTAGATAGAGAACTGTTACTATATTTAGATTTAGGGTAGCTACTTGTGTTTACTATTTAAGTGATTCAATAACACTAACCTAATATCTCAAAGTAGATACTATTTATAGCATATTAGAAATAAAAATCGGTCGCCCAGAACCGCCTCATACTCATTTCATGATTATCATTTAAAAGTTTTGACCAATCATAATAACTATAAAAATAAACGGGAACACCCCTGTTAATTGCAGTTATTAAAGGATTTCCGGAAAATCCCGGATTTGTTTTAAATTTAAATTTTCGTCAAGTAGCCTACACCTTGTGTATATTACCTTAACAAATGTGTCATTAGTGTTATTTAAAAAAATTTTGTTGCTAGAAATAATACGACAACAGAAACAAACTTTCTCGGTTTATAATTATAAAATAGATTTTATTTTTAAAATTTTAACTGTAAAAATTGGGAATCTGTGGGTTTTTACCGGGAATCAGTGGTTTTTGTCATGTTAAAATAGCTAGACAAGGATTGATTTCGGCTTCTATTTCCACAGGTGTTAAGAATTTAGAAAATATTGGGAGAACTTAACCTAAATCCTCTTAGGGGCCGTCCATAAAGTACGTCACGCTATTTTTGACCATTTTTGACCCCGCTCCCCCCCCCGTCACAAACTGTCACAGATCTCGGGACCCCCCCCCCTCCCTAAAGTACGTAAGACTTTCGATTTTTTAAAATTAACACCTAATTAAAATATTTAATTTAATACTTAAATTACCCTTCACTATTAAACTGTATTAAAATATGTAATTTCCACTTAAAAGTAGGGATGTACCGGATTTAAAATTTGAAATCCGACCGGAGCTGAATTTGGCCGGATTTATGAAGTGAAATCCGGCTGGAGCCAGAATCAGATTTGTTAAAATGGCCAGATTCCGGATTTGCCGGAGCCACTATGAATAAATATATAAATTAGGAATCTACCGGCTAGCCGGATTTATGAAGTGAAACCTGTCGGAGCCAAAGCCGGAGCCGGATTTTAAAAAATTTCCAGCTTCCGGATTTGCTGGAGCTGGAGTTCAAATCCCGTACGCCCCCACTTAAAAGAACTATCAAATTATTAAAATGACTTTAATAGTAGAATAGTTAATTGTCAACAGTTGTCACAGTTATTCAATGAAACAGTAACTCAATCTAGATCGAATTTGAAAACAAAAATTGCAAAAATTAGACTTGACAATTATATAGTACACATCATTTATCTGCTACATTTTCATTTACAATGGGTGAGGTCAAGTTTTAGATAATCTTCCGATTATGCATTCTATTGACACATGATAAGAAGTAGATTGGCGAAACTTGACATGAACCA
Source organism: Ampullaceana balthica (assembly GCA_944989445.1). NCBI lineage: Eukaryota > Metazoa > Mollusca > Gastropoda > Lymnaeidae > Ampullaceana > Ampullaceana balthica. The sequence goes on along the minus strand of CALYLW010000317.1, from coordinate 96,902 downwards.
GTGATTAAATAATAAAAAGGAAACAAAACAATTTGACTAAAAATAAGACTAGATTGACAAATTATGTGACCAACTCTTGTGCTATATTGAATCTGTTTATTATGGTCATGTGACTTATGTTTCATTCCAAAATATTCACTGGACATCGTCTTACAATGGTGAAGTGAAGTGTTCATCCATAGTTACGACTGACATCAATCTGTCACCATCATCGTTTCCTGGAAGGATAATTGCAGACAGATCAACTCCTCCTCATGTAGCCACTCAACAGCCTCTGTATGTGCATTTTCTTTTCAGGCAATAACTGCCATAGGTTCTCTTTACCTTCTAGAAGCGATTCTCAAAGGACGGATGCGTTTTATGTGAGTTGATTATTGAACAGTTTGGGTGGGCACATTCTCCTGAACCCGAGCTCTGTGTTGTCCTGTAAGTTTCTTCAACATTGTTTGTGAGGAAAAATATAAGTGACATACTTTACAAAGTCGATCCAATAAGCTGGTAATCATACGGTTGTACTTTGAAAACTCCGGTTGATCTTGACATAATGTCATAAAATTTTAGAGTTTGTGCTACAAACAAGGAAGGAAATTTATGAGAATCTGCATCTGCTCTTTCTGAAACTTTGAGTCCATCAACTGTTTGGTTGATTGGGATTGGAGGAGGGGAATAATCTTAAAGGTAAAACGTTGAAATATTAGCTTCATGCTTTGTCCCAACATTTTATGTCCTGATATTTAACAATTTGAGTGAAATATTGGCTGGTGCGAAGATGATTTCAAACCATTCCTGATCCTTCGATATGAGTCCTGCTGCATCCAATTCAGATTTATGAACACATTCAGGAGATACGCATTTCATGCTATTTTGACATTAAACTAATTCTAATGTTTCATAAAATTGTGAAAATTATTTTTAAAGCTATTTAAATTCTACTAAAAATGTAAATAAATTATTAAAAAATTAATTAAAAAATAAATGTATAACATCACACATGGCCTGATCCCCCCTCCCCCTGTCACAAAGTGTCACACTTTCTTACATCCCCTCCCCCTCGGAGCGTGACGTACTTTATGGGACGACCCCTTAGCCTCATAAAACAGAAAGTAAATATTAGTTTACAAAAAATAATAAATTAATTCACAATATAAAAAAAAATCAAAATACGTTAGGGTTATTATTATTTTAAATTTTTTTAAAAAAATAATTGTTTTATCTTAAAAGTTAAGTTTTAATTAGGACAAGAACTGATTAAAAAAATTGTTTGATTAATGGAAAAACAAAAATCGATTATTCGATTAATTTCGATTATTTATATTTATATGTGTCACAATTTGTAAGTATACTAATCTTGATATTTATCGAATTCTAACATTGTATTTTTAAAGTTATTTTTAGATATTTGGTTTGTTATTTGCCGAGTGAAATAGTTCAGAAAAATCCGATATCCGACCTGAGCGAATGTCCGGAGCGGTTTCCGGTTGGTCCCTAATAAAAAAGTGTTTTAACCTTTACCTATTTACATAATATCGACACATAAAAATGTATTATTGACAAATATTTTTAAATTCTAGGGAATATTATATATCACAAAGCACATGTAGATCTACATGTAAGAGCACTGTCAAACTTACGTATAAAGGCTGTAAAAAGTTTTACAAGGAACTCCAATTGTGTTTGTTAGATTAAATGTAAACAATATTGAATAAAAGTAACTTAAATATAAAGAAACGTCTTTTTTTTAAATAGAGCATCATTAGTAGCCTATAACATTGTATAATGTAGATTAAATTGCCAAAATAATGTTTCGGGGATCTAATACATGCTAGTAAAGACCAACATGGGATGATTTCACCATTAATCGAATATTTAATATTTTCAAGAATATGGAAACATTTCAAAACATTTGTTTTTAAACTAATAAACTAAAACTTACCCACTTTAAGAATTAAATCTCAAATTAATTTGAAAATTAATAAGACAATTTTCTCTTTCAAAAATCAAGTTATCCATTTCCTGAAATGACAGCCATCAATAGAAACTCTCCAAACGATTGACTTGTCGTGTTCCCATGTAAATTTTTTTTTAAATTCCTCTTATTTTGGTATATGTTTCGCTTAAACATTGGCTGCTCTTACCTAAGTCTAAGCAGTACTAAACACTATTCCCATTCTAGCTATAACCATGAGGACAATGACTTTACATAAGAATAAATTTTACTGTTGATATTGTTGTGAACTATGGCCTTTTTATGATACAGTTATTCAACCGTGATTGGCATTGCATAACACTTCGAATGTGTTACGTCTAAACTATAAAAAGAAATTAACAATTGTTACATAGTGCGCAAATGTTAGGATTTCGCAATAGAAGGAGCGTCTGAAACAGATAAGAAGATAAGAAGAAGATGGGGACGCATTTAGAGAAAAAGCCTATATAACTCCTAATCTCAATCCAAAATGTCATTTTTACCGGTATTCATATTTTTCTGTTACTAACATTTTGTTGAAAACTCTATTTACAAGACATACCCCATTTCATAAATGTATGTTTATATTGTTAACATCGAGTGTTAAAAATATTTTCCTTATAATTGAATCTTATTTAAATCATATTTTCACAGCAAACTGTCCAGGTCGTTATCCGGCAAACACGGAGGATAGCGCGATGGAAATCGATCGCCTCGCCTCCTACAGATCTGTGGTCTGGACCACCTACTCCACCATTCTATCGTTCATCAGACTGGCTCAGGCCGGGTTTAGATACACGGGAGAAGGTTTGTCTATCGTCTGTGATGGATGTCAGACGTTGCTAGATATGGTGGCTTTCATTGAGGCTGGCAACATGCTGGACCCGAGACAGACTCGTTTCCACGCCAGCCCCTGTAACTTTGTTTGTGAACCAGAGGCCGCAGATCTCAGCACTGACAACGGAGACACAGATCACGAGGACACTGACGAGGGCATTAACGGAGACGGAAAACATTTGTCAACACTGAATTCTCCCTCAGATGAGGGACATGCTACACCACTTGAGACTCTAGCCAACAACATTTCATCAAATTTAGAACCACAGATTAATGGTAACCATTTTATTATTTTAATTTAAATACACTTTAAAAATGGTAACGAGTAACAACAATAATATTTTAGAGGTCACCTTTCTTCTTTTAAATACACTAATTATATTTAATTTTTTACTTAATTATTTTTTGATGTTTAATTTGTACCTACGACAGGTATGTGTTCAGGAAATGGTAGTCTGCTACCAAACCAGACGAGGAATGACGTACAAAACTCCAGCTCACCGGAAACTACGTCACCTGTTTATAAAGTTTTAACTCATCCATCATATCCAGTGTTTATTTCCTACACAAAACGACTTGAAAGTTTTACCAACTGGCAACATCATCACCTTCACCAACCAGAACACCTGGCACGGGAAGGATTTTTCTATGCAGGTAAAAATTACAAACTATTGTGTAGGATATTAGATATAACATACACATATTGTTTCGTCTGCGGAAAAGTGTTTGGTTCGTGTAACGACCGGTTCAATATAATTTTGGATACTTACAAAGTTAAATTAATTTTTTTTTAAACTTTCTTTTCTGGTTCAAAATTTCTGTTGATACTCTAAACTCTTATAGTCAATAGAGAATTTGTTATTTCCTTAAGGTCTAAATTGATAGTTCACTGTCTAAAAACAGTCTACTTAAAAAAAATAAGTCTTTTTTGTTATCTTATTGATGTCTAATGGTCAGTTTGTTTATCCTGAGGTTACTCGGACTGCGTTCGGTGTTTCCAGTGTGGACTTGGCCTGAGGTCATGGAAGCCTGGAGATGACGTTTACGAACAACACCGGAAACACAGACCATCGTGTCCATTCTTGGGGACAACAGTGACCCCAGGGGGAGTTCAAGCACAGCCTGGACAAATTAACAGAGGCGAGGAATATTCAAGTGAAGATGGTACGACTATACCTTGATAGTGTGTAAGATGTTGTGGTAGTGCAGGCAATCTGGCTTTTCATAAAAGTGTGTTATGTTTCAGTGAATTAGAATTTCCTTTATTGTGGGTAAAACTGTCTAAAATTTGAGTTCTTCATAAAACTTGATATATTTAATTTCTTAATAAAACTTCACAATTTTTAAGATGTTTATTATACAAAGGAGTATCAGCAGTCGGCCCCTGAGGTCGTCACGTGTAAGCTGATCAACAAAATGATATCCTAAAATATAATTCGTGTTGCCACTAATGCAGGAAAAGTGTTCCTATCCTCACCATCATACAGCTGAATTTTATTAGGTTTTCTGGGTCACCCGTGTGACTTTGTCGTAAATATTTATGTAAATAAAAATCCGTTTACCGTTGTTAATAAAAAATGTTTTGATTTAGATCCTTTTGATCTTATTTTATTTAAATTTGATTTTTCGGTATCCTACAGCAATAACAGATTCAACGAAGACCACTGTGGATGACATTACCATGACTCTGTTAAAAAGGGAGAGCACAAAGCTAAAAAAAAGACTACTCTGTAAGGTATGTCAAAAGGAACCCATCAAAGAATTGTTCCTACCATGTGGAGACCTCTACGCCTGCTCTGACTGCTCGAAACTGCTCACACATTGCCCAGCATGCAACAAACTTATTCTAGCGACGTCCAGCGTTTATTTGACATAATTGATGGCATGCATTGAATGTAGTATGTTAATGAAATCTGTTGTAAAGGAAATTCTTCTTGGTTGTAAAATTAATGTACTTATGAGGATCTGAGTATTTACTGAACTGACATTAGCTTCCTAAGAGAAAATACAGCTGCAAGTTTCCCGACAAACAAGACAATTAGCTCTTTAAAGTAAAGCAAGATATTTAGCTATTAAAAAAAACAGATGTTAATTAACTATTTAGAGAATACATGTCCTTGAGATTTACTCAGAAAACAAGTCAATTCGCTATTCCTAGGAAACAGAAACATTAGATATTTCTTTTAAAACAAAAAAACAAAAAAAAACATCAGATATTTCCTTTGAAAAAAAAACAAAACCAGTAGCTATTCCTAGAAACAAGAATTTTAGATATTCCTAGAAAAAAACAACATTCTTAGAAAACAAGAATAAATAGAATTTATAGAAAACAAAATGATTAGCTGTTCATAGAAAACAAGGAAGTGCAGTATTCGAAGAAAACGAAAACCAATCAATCAGCTATTCCAAAAACACAAAACAATGCAATATTCCACGGCAATTACCTCATTCATTTCTATAAAGATCATATGTTTGATAATTGGAACAAAAGGGTTTAATCTCAATATTATTACCATATTGTTAAAATGCATTTTAATTCCTTTGTTATTTATTAGATGAAAGATTAGAATGTCGTACGATTGAGCCCAATGATTTTTTAATTGTTACAAAAATTGTTTGTGCAAACAGTTTGACAAAACTTTATATACATCACAAATATTCGTTTATCTTTATATCATTTATACAGTTTGAAATAATAATGTTCTTCAGCATATAAAATCTGTTTTGAAAATTCAATAATTTATTGTTTAAATTTGTCTAAACAAGAAAAATGTTAATGGAAAATAACAACTAAACAAATTACTAAGAATAATATTATCATTAATGAAAACAGTAATAAGAAATAATTACTAAGAATTTTATCATAACAATCTCCGTTTAATTTTAAAGCCAATTCGAGTTTTCTTCATTAAAAATTTCTATTTTAAATTTTTCAAGCGAAAAAGAACAACACTTAATGAGCAAAGTGTAGAAGATATGTACTTTAAATTTTGTCTAAAAATAATTTTTATTTACTGTTAATAAATAAATCGTTATACTAGAAAACTTAACATAAAGAAAAAAAAACAACAAAATTTTATGTCGTTGTACTTTTTAAATTATCAAGTATTATCATTTATTTCTTAACAATAAATAGAACACGTTAAAAAGAAAAAATTACAGTGTTTTTTAAAAATATTTTTTAAATTTTTTAAATTAGTTTTCTTTGCATTTTGTCACCATATTCTTGTGTTTAAATGATAACAAATATTTATAAATACAATTTTGCCTTTGTCACTTTTGTTAATAGCCTTTTAAATATTACTAAGTATGAGTTGTAAGATAGGTATTAAACCAATTAAATGTAAAATACATTTTTTGTTGAGTTGTTTCATCTAAGGTAGCCATTAGAATTAGTGTTAGTCATCTAAAACTTTGTGTATGAGAGAAGTTGTCACGTGCAATTGGTTATACTCAGGGTTTAAATTTTAAAAAATAGCGATAGTATTTGAACTACATTGCATCTGTGATTAACTATTACAATGTTTAGTGTCTTCATGAAAAATTTAGTGCAAAGATGTGTAAATGTTTATTCATAATTAACCATGGATATTTATAAGCCACTAGGTTCTATTGCACTGCTTCATTTATAACAATTGTTTACAATATGTTTACATTTGAAAAATAAATTAGGTTGTTTTCGAATAACTGCATTATCATAATATTTTTCTAGCTTTCTAAGTTTTTGAAAGGAATGAGAAAAAAAATAAAGGAAATTTCCGATGTTTAATAAATTTGAAACAAAATATTGTACCGGACATTTTGTACCGGACATTTTGCTTTAACTTTATAAGTACATACGTAAACATAAACATAATAATTTTAACTTGTCAAAATATTTACGACCAACGTGTGACTTATCATAACATGTGTACCATCATAGTCAGGCTTGATACGACGTTGAGGAAGCAGTCGACTTTGTAAGTTATTCGTTTAACTAATATTTTTAAAATTATTCATTACTTAAACTTAAATTAATTTAATAAAACTACATTGCATGCGCCTCAATCTTTTTAAATTAAAATTGAAGACGATGGCGGAGCGTGACCTTAAGGATTATGCAGGTAATCCCGTGTTGTTTAGAGTAAATAATTGTATACGAAGATATTGATTTCTCAAATTACTTTCATTTTTATGAAACATTCTATGATATAGTTTATATTAGTAAAATCTTTGCTGCTTTGTTAACGAAATCCATTTCACTGTAAAAGTTAAAGTAATTTCATACAGTTTTCTCATTTTTACTTGCTTCTTTTTTTTAGTTCAGTAAATTGCCATAAAAAGTTACATTAAAAACAAACAAAACAATGAATGTTTCTTACAAATGTATCAGGGGGGAAAGTGGGTGGGGAGTGGGGCGTGAGACCGCGATAGTACATTTGTATTTTAATTATTTTTTCACCTGTGTCATAACGTTTTCAGTAATTAAAACTACATCATGACTAACATCAATATCAAGTATGAGAAAATAAAGTAATGGTGCCAGAATTTAAAAACGTGTTTGCTTAATCTTAACTTTCATCCTGTCCTTAAAGCATATAAGAACCAGTTGACCGGCTACTAGACCTTGACATTTAGCACAGATAACTCTTGTTTACAAGATGTGGCTAAACGAGAAAATATGTGGCAAGCAGATTTATATATTTTTTTAAAATGAAGATACTAATAATAGTGTTAAAACTGTTTTATTTTCTGGGAAGTCTTTTATTTACTAAGGGGCCGTCCATAAATGACGTCACGCGATTTTTGACGATTTTTTACCCCCTCCCCCCTCGTCACGCGTCGTCACAAAAACTTAGACCCCCCTCTAAAAATACGTCACAAATCTTTGACTCCCCCCCCCCACTTAAAAAAACAAAAAAACCCTATATTTTCTATTTGAAAATAAGTATGTTTCAAATCACTTTTATTGTCATTTAAGAATTTATTATTTATTTAGTGAAGATCTACATTGAAATATCGTAACCCGCGTGAAGCATTTAAAAAAACCGTTTAACCGGCTTTCAGAAAACGAACTGTGTTAACATCCTTAGCTTATATTTTATTTTAATGCATACAAATTAAACATTGACTATTAATCATCACGGTTAACGTCTTTGTTTAGAAAAAAAAATTATTAAAAAATAACATTTTTAAAATGTATTTTTAAAAAACCCCTCAATTGACTGACGGGCATCCCGTAAGAAAGAGGTCGGCGGACAGGCGTAAATAATCTAATATGGGGTCAAAAGGGAATTCTTGGGGGTAATGCAGACTCATTTGGGACACATAACATCCACTACAATCCGCTAGATATATTAAAATAAGTCATGTGTACGTGTAAGCTTGGAACATATGCCCATTATTGAACCGGTTCCTTGCAGAAAATGCATTTTTAAAAAAATTTGACAACTAAGTAGATTTCTTACTTACGCACTATATGAAGACACCCAAATCTACACTACTTTCATTTATATTGACACGAGTGACAATAATCTTAATCCACATGACTTGTCTGTATCACGTATCCTTTCTGTGATATTTAAAATTAATGCCTTAAAAGCTGAGCTAAGAAGAAAAGTTGTTTTGTGCTCCTCTCGAATTGCGATGTCATGAATTTGATGCATTCAAAAAAGTTAATGAATACTTGACTAATTTTAAATTAGCTAATTTACCATTATATCTAGAACAGTGCTTCTCAAACTTTTTAGTATGGCGGACTGGCAGGAAATTTTTCCATTGCACCAGGGACCGGTGCACTATTTACCCTGCACTGATAATTTGTTATGTCCTTTTTTTTGAGAACATATGCGGACCGGCAGCGGATGGCCCATGGACCGGCACCGATCCGCGGACCACCACTCCGAGAAGCAGTGATCTAGAAGACTAGAATGGCCAGGGGCGTTTGACCAAAAACCATTCGAACAATTATATAACCTTAAAACGTTTTTAATTATATCAAATAGATTCCCTCCCCCCCTCCCCTTTTAAATAAAAAGGATATTCCGTGTCGTTTTGACTTAAAATATCACACAATCCTATTCAGATCATTTTTAGACACTTGTCATGCTTGTAAAACTCACCAGTTCCATTTTCGGGAGGGGGGGGGGCTAACGACGCTCCCCCAAATCCCCGAATCATGTGAACAGGATCTAAAGTCAGGGGGGGGTAACGCACACATAAACTTGTATATTTGGGGGTAACGGGCAAAAAAGTTTTACGACTCCTGCCATGAGAGAACCAAACGGAGCTGCGGTTACATCACAAATGCTTTGATGTCAACATCAAACGACGCAGTGTAACAATTTCATATGTTATGTTATGGATTGTCAAACTTAAGGATTATAATTAGATTTAATTTTGGTGTCTTGATAGCATACGCCAACTAGCGTCTGATAGCCTACCGACCGGCACATTGAGAAGCACTGATTATTTTTTAAAAAAAGGAAAAAAATGTCATTACATAAATTTTAAGCGACCAAATATTTCAGCGGAAGTTTTATTTAAAGTTACCCTTTTGATGTGACGCCACATTTCTTCAAACCCCCTCCCTCCCCCTTGTCACGCATCGTCACAAAAGTGTGACCCCCCTCGCCCCCTCTAGGTGCGTGACGTCATTTATGGACGGCCCCTTAATCACTGTAGCAGATGTTAAGATATTATTTTTATAATGACTTTTATAATCGTTATTATAAATTTGAAGCAATCTTGATCATTACTTAATAATTCTAGGCCATGTGGTGGTAAGCCTAAGTGAGGAAATCACTTATTGTCCATTGGTGCGATGTCTGAGACAAACACTTTCAGTGCAGTACACACATCTGAGCGGTTAAAAGCTGTCTAACTATAACTGTTGTAAACACACATTTTTCACATTCGTACTTCCGTAACACAAATCTTGAGACAAGCTCCAACTCAACCAGCCTCCACTCACATTTGGACACAAAACATGTTTCAGTTGTACGTATAACACTAAAATAGATTTCAAATATTTTAAAGTACATGGAATAAAGATAATCTTACGTCAACATATCAGCCGTTTTTTTTACAACTTATGATCCAATTTTTAAAAGCAACATTGATTATTTGATGTTTCTGAAATGGTATCTTAACAGGATATGTTTATTTTACATTTTTCACTTTTGATGTATTCAACATGACATATGCGATCATAAGTTAAATCACCATTAATGTCCATTAAATTCTGAAATGTAGTTTGAGTCCGATCTGTTTTAAAATTTCTTTTCGCATCCTTGATTGCCATTTTTCTGTCGTTAGTGGATAGCCTTACATTATAACGTTATAGCTGTTTTTTTCCATGCACATACCTCAAAGGGTTATGGTAAGTTATGTTGTTGGTGATGGTAGTAAGTCTACACAGTTGAAGTCTATTTTGATATTAGGACGTAGTCACTCTAGTAAGTGCAGGATATAGGTTACTTGAAATTAAGTCTTGATAGGGGAATGAGATATCAAGATTAAGCTAAAGGAGATGCAGATAGATATCACTGAAGAGAAGGGTGATATCTTTGATGATCTGCTTTTTAAAAAATTTTCATCGTTACTGGAGTGTTTAAAATACTTCAACTTTCAGTTACTTTAGCCATCATTAAATAAGTGAAAAACAAATCATCAAGTACGGACACAAAGAAATTTTTTTACACAATTTATTTTTACACTCTAATCTCAATCACTGACTGACCCATTAGCACACATGTAAGGCGAGAATTAGTATCAATTCAGAAAGTGCAGCTAAAAAATTTGAGCACTCCATATAAAGGAAACTTATAAAATAAATATATAACAAAACAAAAATTATTTCGTAATATATTTAGAGAAACAAGTCCCTTTAATTTCGTCTCACCAGAATACAGTATAAAATATTTGAAACCTTATTTCGTCTCATTTACTGTTTGTTACGCCGATACGATTTTTATTTGAGCTCATGAAACCAACACCATGACTAAATCTTCCCTTTACCAACCCGTCACATCTTTTGATCACAGAAAATTCCACACATTCTTAATTTCACACACAGGACAACTTCTAAGATCGAAACTCCACATTCCAAGTGCGCATAAATCCATAAACGGAGATCAACGACTTCCCATCGCCCACAATTGCATATTTTTAGAGCTAAAAATTGAAGTTAAAATTATAAAGGTGACGAAAGAGCCAGTTGTTCCTTAAATTGTGGGCGTGTCTGGTGACGCTGTAAAACTTAAACCTGGTTGATATTCTAATAAGTTCTGCCGGCCTCTAGTAATATTTATTACTTTGGTCACAACAACATGACTACGCCAAAGAATAAAAAAAATATATATATAAACAAACACATTTACAAACAACAAGCCTGCAAAAAACTTTTTGTTTTCTGTTTGGGAATACTATTGTTATCAACCAATGAAAGTAAGGTATTAGTTAAAAATAAATGTAATACTAAAATGTATAGTTTGATATAAATATAATTTGCTTTCTTGATACTCTTTTCGATAATATACGTCATTCAATACTATACTCACATTTTCATCGTTTTACTTGGTTCAATACTATCTATTGTTAAATAATGACTAATATTAATAAAGAAACTAAATGCAATGTTAAGGGAATCAACCTATAATTCTAATAAAAGAATATAAAATCTTTCGGAAAATCCCGGAAAAAGCAGAGTTTTTTCCCCCTGTCAACTACTCTCTGTAACCAATTGGCAATTATTTCAAAGTTGTTGCTCTCCTTGAATTCATTCATATTCAACCTAATTGAACCTATCATGCCAGACAAACGCGCTTTTAAAAACAGGTGCATGCATCCCACTGAGGTCCATATTTTGTTTTTTAGACATTTTTTATTTAAGGAAATACAGCCACAATATAAAGATACCAATTGAAGCTCAGTTCAATTTATAAAGTAGATTTCATTAAAATATAATATATGCTAACGTGATTTTCTGCAATCAGTTTGTGTTTATTGGGAGAACTGAACATAAGTTCAACTTTACACAAAAGAAATTGAATAATATTAATTTAATTAATGCGAAAACAAAATAATGAGTTTTTAACGCATTTAAAAAAATAATTAAAAAACAAAACAAATTAAATTATTAGCGACATTCTTTTAAAATTCAATTCTCAGGTTTTTTGTGTTTAGGTTGTTGTTTTTCAATAAAAGTTTTTAAAACGTATAATTTCAAGTTTGAATAAATTGTATCAATTTGAAGTTCTAGAGATAATCCCCAGACCCCTTTAAACATATACAATTATTTTTTTCAAAATTTGGAATTAAATTGTCGTTTATTACTTTCGAATTTATATTATATTATATTATATTATATTATATTTATATCATGGTTATCAAAGTGACTCACACACACTCACACACACACACACACATATATATATATATATATATATATATATATATATATTATATATATGAGAAATATACCCGCACTAGCAGCGGGAGTGTAATACCTCAAAAGTTTTATTATTTACTTAATATATGCTAATTTTTCTTTGTTAAGGATGTATGTGTATGCGATATTTTAAGTTCACCCTTGTCTATAATATAAATAAATTTTGTGCCGAGATTACCCTTAAGAAGACAACTTACAGTTGGTTAGAAATATACATATGAAAATGTAATTATCTCAGTCTGAGACGATTTTATTGTATATAAAGAGCGCTATAGAACAATCAAACAATTCAATCGGATATTAATTTAATTTTAAAAACCGGCATAGAAACATTTCAAATAGCTATAAATCCATTGTAGCAAGGAATTGCATTCGGAATAAAACGCATACGCTGATAGATTTTAAAGAAAAAAGTAAAATGACTCATAAAAAACCCCAATTAAAATACATTAAGACTATTTTTATAAATATTGTCCCTTTTTTCTCTTTCAACAAAATGATCCTATTTACCAATAGATTCCCATGTCTAATATGTTGCTGTTTTACTAGGGAATAAAATTCTTTTTTTCTGTACGTGTGTTCGGATAAGACATTATATTTTGTAAATTCTATAACTTGGTCCTTTTTATTCTATTATCGCCCCCTTTTCCCCACCGATATGAGAGAATTTATAAGCCAAGTATATTTAATATTGATCTATTCGCTTAACAGCGTATCAGAAAAAAAGATAATAATTTAACCAAACAAATTATTTTTGTACCGTTCACAGAAAAGAGTGGATATTGTAAGTTCAAATAAATGTAAATAAAATCATGTAGTTACCCGGTTCATTTGCATTTAATTTTTTTCTAGATTAAGCCATTAGTGCAGTACCCAATGATTAGATTATATTAATTTAGGTAATATAAGAGAAAGTGATTTTACTCAATATTACGAACAATTGCGCACCTTAAATAAAGTTTATAATAAAAGAGTATAGAAAGCGCACCACTCCAAATACATTCTTGAAAGAAATACTGCACCAAAAAAACTCATTTTGAACATCCGCCTAAAGTTGTTCAATATAGAGATAGATTTAATATTTCTTTCCTTGTCTCTAAATTTTCTGTTTTTTTTTAATTTACGGTTTTCAGGAAAAAGGGACAATTACGAAAGCTATGCTAAGACCATCTGCAGCGTAAAAGGAACCGTCCTGCCAAATTTGGTCCTTGTCCGTTATTTGGTTTTTCCGTGAAAACGGGACACAGAGTTGGTACAAACAAACATACAAACACCAACTGAGCTTTAAATAGTAGATATATTGTATATGTATATATACATGTATATATTAGGGGTGTACCCAGTATGATTTTTTGCCTTGTACTAAGTACCGAGTAGTGGCGGCCATGTTTTGCCGATACCGGGTACCGATATAGATTAAAGAAGTGTTAACCTGCTACTAACATAACTTTTGTGATTTCAATTTCACTGTTAGCCTCACACATTTTTTCTCTCATTTTAATAATGAGATTAATATCAGGATCTTTGATATCAATAAAATTATTATTTCTTTATTTGGATGTAAAATATACGTTCCTAATAACTCATTTAACTTTGTATAAACAGTAAAATTTATCTTTAAACGATGTTTCTGATGTGTTTATTACAACTTCCTGTTCCCACATCTATCATGACCTACATAAGATTCATGACAAAGCGAACTATGCTCTAAATATAATGTACAAATAAAATTAGGAACTCCTTTTGAACCTTCAATTTTGACTCATAATTAATTTAAACTAGGGCTGAGGAAATTAACGATTAATTTCTCGATTAATCGTTACATTTTTTATCGATTAAAATTATTATAATCGATAAAAATTCGATTAAAATAAAAGAAAATATTAACAATATTTTAATTTTTTTTAAATAATAAATAATTAATTATTAATAATTAATAATAATTTATATCTTTTTTACATACAAACTACTCCCACGTAATATTATAATTTATTTTTATTAATTAATGTGGACCGGCAGACGTCAACTAAAAAATTGTTGACAGCATCAGCGAAGTTAAATTTAAACATATAACTGGAAAGTAGAGCAAAAATTTTGTTTTTAAGCTAACTGCGGATGGCAAAGTCGAAGATGTTGAATTATTTTTTTTCTGTGTTCACTTCCATAAACAATTCTACTTTAAAGGATCAAATACATCACTGACGTACCATCTTCAGCACACACATCCGATTAAACATCAACACATTGTCATAAAATTTAGTTCAAAATATTCTTAATATTCAACACCAGTGAGATAGGGGAAATAACTCAATAAAATATTTTAAAAAGTCACTTACCTGATTTTTGTTACTTCCCTTGAAATGTTCAGTTTAATGAGGTCATAAATTTCTATTTTTGGCTCTAATCGAAATTAACGATTAGTTAATCGATAATTTTTCAAAAGTTAACGATTCAATTTAAATTAATCGATAACAGCCCTAATTTAAACCAATAGTTAAATGGCCTTTGCACACGGCCACTTTTTATGAATTAAACAATGAGTGCAAAGTAATAGTAATAGAGTCAAATTTGGTTGAAGGATGAATGGTTGACAATGACAACAAGTTTGCACACGGTTGACAATGACAATAAGTTTACACACGGTACATTTTGTTATTCCATACGAAACAAAATGTTTTAGACATGCGATCGCGTGCATCTTTGCTACTGGAGTAGTTACGTAATGTTCGGCATCGGCATCACTAACGCGGCCGATTGCCGAGTATGTCAGAGAATACGAAAATCAGCTGATATCGAATACCCGAACCCAGTATCAGTTAAGGACTATATATATATATATATATATATATATATATATATATATATATATAGGGCTGCGGAAATTAATGAGTAATTTCTCGATTAAACGTTAAATTTTTTGATTGATTAAATTATTTTTTAACGATTAAGCGACCCATCACGTGCAAATAATTGGAAGTCAAAAATTAAATTTAAAAAAAATGAAAAATAACGGCCGATAAATAATAAATTTCCTGACGATTACACGAACATTTTGGTTTTAAACTATTGACTGACGAGAATGTTCAAAATTTTGATAAAGTTTTCCAACCATGGTTCTAACACTTCGCCTACTTATCAAACCAAATGAAAAGCGTATTATGCTAATGGCAGAAATGGAGTCTGACTCAGAGACAGAAAATGACGACAGCTAATCTGATGAATTACTGCGTTATAAAATGGAGATGAAAGTTCATGAACCGATTAACACTCTACAATGGTTGAATCTTAATGAATACCCATATCCCATAATGTCATTCCTTTCCAAGACCGTTTTATGCATACCAGTTACCTCAATTACATGTGCATGATTGTTCAGCTCGTCTGGTTATAATGTCCATTATACCCGCTCTTCACTTGAACCAAATAATGTCAACACACTGGTCTTTTTGTGTAGTTGGTTAAAAGATGACATATAAAGGAGCCATTCCAGTGTTATTTAGATTTTCAAATAGAACGTTGAATAAGTTTTACTTTTGACATCATAAATTTATGTTTTGGCTTAAATCCAAATTAACGATTAATTAATTAATCATTAACAGCCGTAATATATATATATATATATATATATATATATATATATATAAATGAGCCAACTTTTCAAAATGATTATTTTAACATGTATAATATTTAATTAAATTTTACATTGGAAAGAAATATTGACCCTGACTTCCTTATACTGACAATTGAAGATTATTTTTAGGGGCTGTTAACGGTTAATTTTAATTTAATAGTTAACTTTTGAAAAATTAATGATTAATTAATCGTTAATTTCAATTAAAGCCAAAAATTGAAATTTATGGTGTCATAAGTAACATTTATTAAACGTACTTGTTGAAAATTGAAATAACACTGGAATGTCTTCTTTATATGACATATTTTAACTAACAACGCAAACAGACAAGTGTATTGGCATTATTTGGTTCAAGTGATGAGCATGGGCGCCGCTAGGAATTTTACAATAGGGGGGCTAAAAAAAACACGTTTTTAAAATTTAACTGACAATGCCATTGAGGTTCAATTTTCAATAAAATTCAAGTTAAGTATAACATAAGTATCGAAAAAGCCTTAGAAATTAATAAGACTTACAAATTAGTGCTATAATAACTAAAATACAACATATATTAATGCATTTAATAAATTAAAAACTGAAGTTCTCACGAGAAAATTGAATTTTGCAGTGAAATAATATACGTGTAGAAACTGCAGGATTGCCAAAGATGGATATCAGAATTTTTTTACAGGCTCTAAAAAAAACAATACAAAAAAAAACGACAGAAAAACAACCAAAAAAAACAAACACCCCCCCCCCGAAAAGTAGAGCAATCGCGGGATTCCGAAATGCCGTTATTAGACATTTTGGCGCGTCTGCAGCATCTGACTTACAACAGTACAAGTTCAACAGCCGGACACAACTGAAGCAACTGTTCCTAATCTGTTTGTCGCTGACACTTATTCATTTCCTAAATTGAAAATATTGGAAGGTGTGTCTGCACACTTGACTTTTCAAATAACTTGAAATTGCATCTAAATCGTGATTGTTGGACCCCTGATAAAAAGTATGATTTTAGAGCTGACAGTGAGGGAAACAGAATTTTTAGATATGCATGGTTATCAGACTATTCACCGTGGCTTGTATACTCGCAAATATTAAAAGGTGCCTTTTGCAAATATTGCGTGTTTTTTCCGCAAAAAGTAATCCGAGGAGGTCAGAGGGCATTTGTCATCAAACCATGTAAAAAATATAAAGATTTCAACGAAGATGCACGTAGCCACCTGCAAAGCATGTGGCACAAAGGCTCTCGTGAAGATGCAAGCCATTTTGTTGCATTATTGAAAGCAAAAGCAGTTTCTATAGATGAGAAGTTGGAATCATCATTCAGAAGACAAATTTAAGAAAATCGCAACAAACTCGGTCCCATCATTTCTACAATCCTATTTTGCTGCATGGATGATTTAGCACTTCGTGGAAAAAAATCAAATTCTGATAATTTTTATGACATGTTAGAGTTTCGTGTTCCATCTGGAGATGAAGTTCTTGGTAATAATTTGTCAATTGGTTCTTGTAATGCTTAGTATATCTCTGCAACTACGCATAACAATATAATCGAAATTTGTGGGTCTCTCTTGCGTGAAGACATTGTTCGTGAAGCAAACAATTCAGTTGCATTTTCTATACTTGCCAATGAGACAAATGACATTCCAGGCATTGAGCAGATGTCACTTGGTGTTAAATTTGTCAAAGAAAAAAAGGGAAAATGATGGTCCTAGAAGAATTCCCGAGATATATTCCAATTGTCAATAGAACAGCTGAAGGTTTAACCAACACCATCATTACAAATTTATTAAATTCGGATTATATATGACAAAGCTTGTTGGTCTAGGATACGACGGATGTTCTACACGGGCAGGTAAAGAAGGAGGAGTCCAAGCAATAATTCTAAATAAAATACCCAAAAACAGCATTTGTACATTGCAGTTCAAATAAACTAAATCTTGTTGTGAACGATTTAAATAATGTGATTTTTGTACGAAACACAATAGGAACAATTATGTAAATTGTAGTGTTTTTTCCGAGAAAGTAATCAACAAAGAAAACTAATTCCAAATGTTTGTTTGCTATGTGAAACTAGATGGACACATAAATATAAAAGCTTTAAAAAAAACTTTATAAAAAGAACCTTTAACAAATGTAATAGAGATATAAAACTAAAATGCTACCTCACTTTGGTGAGACCTGTACTAGAATATGCATCTTCTGTATGGGACCCATCCACCAAAGAAAGCATTGATAAACTAGAACAAATTCAAAAAAGAGCTGCCAGATTCATTACTGTAGAATATTCAAAACTGACAAGAATAACACCATTAGTTAAATCATTAAACCTTGAAACACTAGAGGATAGAAGAACCAAGAGCAAAGTATTAATCATACATAAAGCAATTAATTCTAATTTAGAAATACAACACAAAGATAACTTAATACAACCCTCAGATAACATAAGGATAAAAACACCTTTCTTATTCCGTATGCAAGAACAAACACATACAAATTTTCATTCTTCCCGTCCGGAATTCGGGCGTAGAATGGGCTTGCCTGAAGAATCCAGGAAAACCAACACTTTATCAACATTTAAATCTCTAATAAAAATGCAGGACTAAACACAAATCATAGATAAGCGTAGGACGCAATAATCTTCTGTATAGAAGGAGCGTCTGTAAACAGATAAGATAAGATAAGATAAAAGCTTGCGGATTTTTGCTGAAAATGTGACAGAAACTTTTAAACAACTGGAATATTTAGAACAATCAGTAATGTAATCAGTTATACTTGCAGGTATAATTTTTTTTTCAGTTTGAGAAACGAAACTGTCTTCAATTTAATAAACTTTCAGGAAATCTAGTTCAGTTTTATTGTAACAACTTTATGACATTTTTTCTAAATAGGTGTGGGGGTTGGGCAAATGCCCCCTTGCCCCCCCCCCTTCCTTTTGCCTATGGTCATGAGCGGATTTTATTGACAATATAACTAGCGGAGCTGAACAATCGTTCACATAGCTTTAGATAGTCTCAGCTGAAGTTTCCGATACTGTAGTGGATGTTTTGTTTGCAGGTGAGCAAAGTGTAAGAACCATGGTAGTATTGTTCCCTTTAAGCAGCGTGTCTGTGCAGATATTGACCGACGCCACGCAAGACTTTAGAATCATCGCGCAGGAAATTTTATAAAATATTGCAGTTAAAATGGACGTTGTGCAACTTTGCACACTAATTTTTTTTAAACTTTGCACACGGACCAATGAAGCTTAGATTTAGAGTGCACATTGCATGGTAGGCAAACGATTTCTCTCAATGGATACAATAATCTTTATCAACATTTTGAACATTGAAGTCAGTCAACACTTTAAAATCAAAAAGTTCATTTAATCGTCTGGATATCAATTTATATTTATCGGCGGAAACATTTTTCTTTTTGACTTCCAGTACAAGTGGTGGGTCGATTAATCGTTAAAAAATTATAATCGGTAAAAACTTTATCGATTAATCGAGAATTTAATGGTTAATTTCCGCAGCCCTATTTTTTTTATTACAAATTTAAAGTAAAATTATTTATCAAAAAAGACTTTCTATATTTTTTTAAGCGAAAACATTATTTCTATTTGACGTCGTATGCTATATCCTGTAAACAAGCAAACAAACACTTAAATAGCGAAAAAATAATTTATTTAACGAAATAACGTTAACAGTATAGAACTGTGACAAGTTGTTGGTGTCCTACACTAACAATATAGTCTTGTGACAAGTTGTTGGTGTCCTACTGTAATAGTATTGTGTTGTGACAAGTTGTTGGTGTCCTACACTAACAATATAGTCTTGTGACAAGTTATTGGTGTCCTACACTAACAATATAGTCTTGTGACAAGTTGTTGGTGTCCTACTGTAACAGTATTGTGTTGTGACAAGTTGTTGGTGTCCTACACTAACAATATAGTCTTGTGACAAGTTGTTGGTGTCCTACACTAACAATATAGTCTTGTGACAAGTTGTTGGTGTCCTACACTAACAATATAGTCTTGTGACAAGTTGCTGGTGTCCCTGAAGTAATATTCTAAGCTTTAAATACATTTTGTGGAGACCATATATCGATAAATTGATTAAAACTTTAGAAATTTCAGGAACATAACACTTCAAAACTTTTAATGTTCTAGATTAAAACTTACCCCATGTGATAACTAAATCCAATACTAGATTGTTAAAAGAAACGTATATTAATTAAAAGTTAACTGATCGATTTCTCTAACTCATTTCAGTGTAATCCATCAATAACGAAATGATTGAAACCCTGGGCATATTGTTGAGAAATCAAGCGACAATCATTAAGTTTAAGTCAAATTTAAAAATATTTTTTTTAAATTCCCCTTTAAAGATCTGTTTTAGTGTATGTTTGTGTTCAAATTTACTTCATATACCGCATACCATAGATCTATAGCCACTATTCTAGTAACAACTGGTTCCTATATTTATCAATAGATAAACACTGTCATAGTATGTGAACTATGACCTCTTTAAGCCCCTCCCACATGACTAACGCGTATTGCATCATACAGAGCGAGGTATTGAGTATATTGAAATAGAGGATTACCTAAATCCCAATTGCGTAACATTTTGAAACGCAATATTTAAACCGTCTTATATATAGACAAAAACCCCATGCAAAATAATTTTTACCGGTAGTCATACTTTATCTGGCTCTAATTTTTCTTTTTAAAAATCTCTACTTAGAAGACATTTGCGATTTCTTAAATGTATGTTACAATTGTTAACCTGGAGTTTAAAAAAAATTCATGTTTATTCAATCTTCATAAAAAATCATGTTTTCACAGCCAACTGTCCAGGTTGTTGTCTGGCAGACACAGAGGCTAGTGAGATGGACGTCGAACGCCTCGCCTCCTACAGATCTGTGGTCTGGACCACCTACTCCACCATTATATCGTTCATCAGACTGGCCCAGGCCGGGTTTAGATACACGGGAGATGGTTTGTCTATCGTCTGTGACGGATGTCAGACGTTGCTAGATATGGTGGCTTTCATTGAGGCTGGCAACATGCTGGACCCGAGACAGACTCGTTTCCACGCCAGCCCCTGTAACTTTGTTTGTGAACCAGAGGCCGCAGATCTCAGCACTGACAACGGAGACACAGATCACGAGGACACTGACGAGGGCATTAACAGAGACGGTCAAAATTTGTCAACACTGAATTTTCCTTCATATGAGCGACAGGCTACATCACATGAAACTCTAACCAATAACATTTCATCAACTTTAGAACCACAGATTAATGGTAACCATTTCCTTACTTTAATTTGAATACACGTTGAAAATGATAACAACAATTATATTTAAGAGATGACCTTTCTTCCTTAAAATACACTATTTGTATGTCATTTTAATTAATTACTGTTTAGGGGTGTTTAATTTGTTCACAATTTTCAATTTACCTGCGACAGGTACATGTTCAGGAAATGGTAGTCTGCTACCAAACCAGACGAAGAATGACGTACAAAACTCCTGCTCACCGGAAACTACGTCACCTGTTTATAAAGTTTTAACTCATCCATCATATCCAGTGTTTATTTCCTACACAAAACGACTTGAAAGTTTTACCAACTGGCAACATCATCACATTCACCAACCAGAACACCTGGCACGGGCAGGATTTTTCTATGCAGGTAAAATTTATTAATAATTAAGTAAGAAAACAGACATACGAATATTGTTTCGCCTGTGGAAAAGAGTTTGTGGTGGTGTAACGGACCGGTTCAATATAATTTCGGATCCTCGAAAAATTAAATTGAATTTTTTTTAAAACTTTCTTTTCCGGTTAAACATTTCTGTTGATACTCTAAACTCTTCTTTTCAATAGAGAATTTGTTATGTTTTGTTTGGTCTTAATTGATACTCAACTTTCCTAAAAACAATCTACTTTAAAAAAATGTCTTTTTTAAAATCTAATTCATGCCTTATTGTCAGCTGTTTATCCTGAGGTTACTCGGACTGCGTCCGATGTTTCCAGTGTGGACTTGGCCTGAGGTCATGGAAGCCAGGGGATGACGTTTACGAACAACATCGGAAACACAGACCATCGTGTCCATATTTGGGGACACCAGTGACCCCAGGGGGAGTTCAAGGACAGAGTGAACCAATCAACAGAGGCGAGGAATATTCAAGTGAAGATGGTACGACTATACCTTGATAGTGTGTAAGATGTTTTGTTACTGCAGGCAATCTGGCTTTTCATCAAGTTGTGTTACATTTGACTGAATTAGAATGTTACGTTATTGCGGGTATTAAAGTTCTTCATTAAACTGTGTGATAATTAAGTTCTTTATAAAACTGTGTGATAATTAAGTTCTTTATAAAACTGTGAGATATTTAAGTTCTTTAAAAACTGTGTTATATTTTGGTTCTTCATACAATTGTGTCATCTGTGAATTCTTTGAAAACTATTTTATATTTAAGTTCATTTTAATAAATTGTGTTAGATTTAGATTCTTCATAAAACTGTGATATATTTCAGTTCTTCATAAAACTATGTTATGTTTAAGTTCTTCAGAAAGCTTATGTTTAAGATCTTCATAAAACTGTGTCATATAATATTTAAGTTCTTCATAAACTGTGCTATATTGTATTTAAGTTCTTCGTGTAGCTCGGTTAAATAAAGGTTCTTCATCAATGTGTGTTATATTAAAAAACTTGGAGTTTAAGAAACTGATTTTCTTGACGTTATATCAAGTTCGAAATGTTTAATATGTTTATTATACAAAGGATTATCAGGAATCAGTTTGTGAGGTCGTCATGTGTAAGCTGATCCTCAAAATGATATTCAAAAATAATTAATGTAGCCAAGTAATGTTGGAAAGTGTTGCTATCCTCACCTTCATGTAGCTGAATTTCATTAGGTTTTTTGTGTCACCGAGTGAGGTGTGTGTGTGTGTGTGGGGGGGGGCGTCAATATTTATTTAAATAAAAACCCGTTTACCATTGTTAATGAATTTTTTTGTTTTAAAATATTTTAAATCCATTTGATCTTAATATATTTAAATTTTATTTTTTGTATCCTACAGCAATAACAGATTCAAGGAAGACCACCGCGGATGACATTACCGTAACTCTGCTAAAAAGGGAGAGCACAAAGCTCAAAGAAAGACTACTCTGTAAGGTATGTCAAAAGGAACCCATCAAAGAATTGTTCCTGCCTTGTGGTGACCTCTACGCCTGCTCTGACTGCTCGAAACTGCTGACACATTGCCCAGCATGCAACAAACTTATTCTAGCGACGTCCAGCGTTTATTTGACATAATTGATGGCATGCATTGAATCTAGAATGTCCTTGAAATGTGTTATAAAAGGCTTTCTTCTTGGTGTTGAAATTAATGTTCTTATGATGATCTGAGTATTTACTGAATTAATATTAGCTTCCTAACAGCATATACAGCTAAAAATTTTCCCGACAAACAAGACAATTAGCTCTTTAAAGTAAAAAAATAAAATATTTAGCTATTTCAAAATAAACAGGACATTTAGCTATTTATAGAGAAGAAGTCGCGTATATTTACTCAGAAAACAAGACAGTATTCCTAGAAAACAAAACAGCTATTCCTTAAAATATTAATAGCTATTCCTAGAAAACAAAAACATAAAACAATGCAATATTCCACGGCAATTACCTCTTTCATTTTTTAAAGACAATATTGTTATTCCAGTATTGTAGCAAGTTGTTTAATATCAATATTTTTGCAATATTATTTCATACATTTTAGTTTTTTTTGTTTTTTATTAGATGACAGATTTATCTGTTTTACCATTTAGCCAAATTATATTTTTTATTTTATTTTTATTATATGTGTAAACAATTTGACAAACTGTTATATACGTCACAAGCATTGGTTTATCTTTATATCATTTATATAATTTTTACAAAATAAACGTTTTCATAAATACTGTTTTGAAAATTCACGAATTTAATCTCATCAATTTTTTATAAATTTGTATTTTAAAAATAATAAATAAAATAATTTGCTCAGAATAATTACAAAACTAATAAGAATACTAAGAAATAATAATTACTATGGAATTTCTTCATAAACAAAATCTGTTACATCTTTAAGTTCATTGAAAGTTTTTTTCTTCATTTTCTCAAGGGTTTGGAGAAAAATGTTTACCAATTACAAGTTTGAATTTTTAAATTGAAAAAAAAACCCAGACATAATGAGCTAAATGTGCACAATACGTGTTCTTAATTATGACTTAAAATACAAACGCTTTCATTGTTTATGAATTAAAATAATTATACTAAATAAATAAAACATAAAGAAACAATTAAAAATATTCATATGTATACAAAGTTATTTTATCTTATCTTATCTGTTTACAGACGCTCCTTCTATACAGAAGATTATTGCGTCCTACGCTTATCTATGGTTTGTGTTTAGTCCTGCATTTTTATTAGAGATTCAAATGTTGATAAAGTGTTGGTTTTCCTGGATTCTTCAGGCAACACATTCCACGCCCGAATTCCGGACGGGAAGAAGGAAAACTTGTATGTGTTTGTTCTTGCATACGGAATAAGAAAGGTGTTTTTATCCTTATGTCTATCTGAGGGTTGTATTAAGTTATCTTTGTGTTGTATTTCTAAATTAGAATTAATAGCTTTATGTATGATTACTACTTTGCTCTTGGTTCTTCTATCCTCTAGTGTTTCAAGGTTTAGTGATTTAACTAATGATGTTATTCTTGTCAGTTTCGAATATTCTCCAGTAATGAATCTGGCAGCTCTTTTTTGAATTTGTTCTAGTTTATCAATGTTTTCTTTTGTGGATGGGTCCCATACAGAAGATGCATATTCTAGTACAGGTCTCACCAAAGTGAGGTAGCATTTTAGTTTTATATCTCTATTACATTTGTTAAAGTTCCTTTTTATAAAGCCTAAGGTTTTGTTTGATTTTTTAATAACTTCATTGACATGGGGATTCCATGATAGTTATGTCAGACTAGTTTTTATATTTTTCCTAAAATTAATAAACGATTTTTATTGTTTTTTGAAAAAAAAATCATGCAAATTAAAAATTAACATAAGGAAACAATTAAAAATACTTTTCTTTGAAAAGTTTATATAAACATAATTTTTTAAAGTATCCAAAAAAATAATAAATTCAACTCATATAAAATTTTACTCGTTAGTTTCTAAACGATTCATATAAAATAATTAAAATTATTTAGTGTTAACAGTAGTATCTCGTGTTATAGGAATTATGTTCCTATAAATTAAAACAAGAAACAAACAAAAAACATGTTTTATTGATTTTATATGTATTTTGTTAAGGATAATAACTAATCTTTACTTTCATAAATATTTTTTTAAAACTTTCAAAATGATACTCTGGTATACACATATTTTAATCCAAATATAATAAACCAGTTATTTGTTTCACGCCCTTACAGTCACCTCACAATTTACAATAAAACTACACATGAAAGTGGGTATGTCGTGACATAAACAAGGTGAGGTCAACTCCGCCCACAGTTATCTTTTGTTATTTCACGGTACAAGGTGTGGTTGTTTTCTTAACAATATAATCGTCATGCACGCAGGGTTACTCCGCCTGTTTCCCTCAAGCTTATACTTTAATATTAGGAAATACCGACAGACCTAGATCTTTTCGACCTTATTTTATCGTGCATGAAAAATTCACCTTTTTGGACGAAAATACTCATGGGAATGTCACAACATAACGCTATGTGTCATGACTAATGCTCCATTTTCGGCCAATGATAAGACGTTTTAACTATAGACTAGTCACGGACGTAGCAATAAAAGATCACATTATCTTTTCTATTGTACATTTTGTAAAAGTAAAATATGCTATTTATTATCAGACAATCTTTAGTTATTTCTAAATATAATTTTGACTTTTAATGACTTTGACTTACTTTATAGACGCAGCTTAGATGGAAATCGGGAATCCCTCTGAAAATAGCAGACAAAGTTTATTTTTATAGTTACACTTTAAAAATCGTAAATATAATCAATTTTAAGTTCTTGTGGAACCCTCTAAATTTATACTTGAACAAACAAAACAATGGCAGGCTGTTAAAATTTAAAACAATATCTGTGTCAATATCTTAAAATAGTGTTGTTTTTTTAACGACGCAATCAAGAGATATGTAAGGAGACAATCCCTATGGTTAGGGTTAGGGTTACCATACGTCCGGGTTTCCCTGTACACGTCCTCTTTTTATGCCCCTGTGCGGGCGGCTTTCCAGAAAGATGATGTTTGTCCGGGTTTTTCTCCGTCTCAAGATTTACCACCTGCTGTGATCCGAAATTTATTTCAAAATGACTTGAGTGAGGCTTACCTTTGACATATTATGCATTCTCTGATGATTGTGTTCCAGTCCCACATTGAAAAACCTGAACGTGAAAATAATTCGCTGCTGGAGATTATTAATTGCCATAAATCTATCCAGTCAGTTCTCAGGTGCCGTGCACAAGCTCGTTTCATGCCACTTATGGTGAAGGAGTTGTTAACAAAGTTACGTCGAGATGGACTAGATCAGAGCTTGTCAAACTTTTTAGTATAGCGGACCGGTATACATTTTTTCCACTGTTCCAGGGACCGGTGCACTGTTTTACCTGTATTGACGTAGTAGGTAAATGCAATTTATTTTATTTTATTTGTTTCATTTAGTGCACTTATTGTCAACAATGTGACATATTCTATAGGGTTATTATTAACTAGTTTGTGCTGCGGCGCCGTGGCGCCTGCGGCGCCCCCATTATTTTAAGGGCGCCTACGGCACCCCCCTTTTTCAAAAGCCCCCTAACTTGTCCTTGTATGATAAATACGTAATATTAAAATTTCTTAAATGTACACAAAGTATTTTATTTAAATTTTTTAAAAACATTTTTTATGTCAAAAGCCTGAGTAACTTATCCTTGTATGATAAATACGAAATATTCCTGAAATGTACACAAAGTTTGTTTATAATATAGGTTGTGCTGCGGCGCCCACTTTTATTTAGGGTGCCTACGGCGCCCACTTTTTTCAAAAGCCCAACAAACTTGTCCTTGTATGATAGATACGTAATATTAAACTACCTTAAATGTACACACAGTAATTGAAAATAGAGGTTGTATTTTTTACAGTGCTAATCACCGCACGATTTTTTAACTAATTTTAGAAAGCAGCGCACCAAATTACTGCACCAAAAAATAACTATTTGAGTCAATCAGCACTGCTTACAACACAAAATTTTAAAAAAGCAGAGTGATGTCCCTCAGCGTTAGGTATCACTGATAATTGAGTTTAAATATATAATATATGGTTGCAAATGGAGGACTATAATTATAATTTTCTGTCTTTTTTTATAATTTCTGCGGATCGGCGACGGTTGGCCTGCGGACCGGCACCGGTCCGCGGACCACAACTTTGAGAAGCACTGGACTAGATGACCGAGATGATGATTTTTCTTTGCAAGTAACCTTATTGTACACAACATGTTTACAAAATTTGGATATGTGGACTGTGCCACTGGAGGAGTTCAACGGATTTGCATGGTTGGCTATAACTGAAAGTCCAACTTGGGACTAGGTTTCAGCAACTGTTTCATACCTCAGAGAAAGAAAAGTACAAGTTGACGATATAAGTGTTTCAATCAATTGTGCAACTTGAAGACATTTGTTGAGGCCAACTGTGATGAAGACGACTTTGAAGTGCAACTGGTGAAAGTGGGTGAAGTATTTCAACTGTTGCAAAAGCGAGGAATGTTTTTCAGAACTTCTTATTATTGCTGATTTTTTATTTTATTTTTTTGCCGTTCCAACAACGAGTGTTTTCTATGATGAAAATTCAATTGATAAAGGAAAGAAATAAGTTGCTTGTTGAATCTGTCACGGGAATTCTGTTTGTGCAACATAACTTGAAGCATATATCATGCAAAGAATTTCACACATATCTCAGCAGACAGCCTAACTTGTTGAAGGCAGGCCATCGGTTCTTCGTAAAAATACGTTTTAGCTCAGCCCCAAGCACAATCTATGATACCGACGTCAATTTACTCAGATGCGGACTATTTAGATGATAATGACCCAGAATGAGATACTTTCCCTACTGTTTGGAACACTTCATTAAGTAATTTAGTTACTAACTTACTGATACTGTTAATTTTCAGCCAGTTACTGTGGTGCACTGAGAACTCAGGTAATAAAAGTCTATAATTAAACAAGAATACTATTTTATGCAGTTTAACTTAAATTGTATTTGTAAAACATTTAATACTGGCCATATTTGATGAAATATTAATGTCCTCTTTTTTTGCAATCTGACAATTATGGAAACCCTAAATTCGGTAACATGAGATCCCACAAAACAAGAAGTTAGCGGTGTCTTTGCTGAATCGAGTCTCAAAGAAAAACACAGTTACGTTTGTTGCATCTGATTTTCTGATGTTGACATATTCAAATATTAATGACATTAATTTAATGCCATAAAACCGCGGTTATTAAAAGGGGTTTGTTGAAATAGTTTTTTTTACTCAGGGACGTGAGATAAAAGTTTGATGCATTAATTATTTCGTCAAGTTGATGGAGGTTCAAGAACAACCCCCCTCCTTTTCGGAACTACTGTTTGATAAACACAGGCCTTTTGCTGTTTACAATGACCAATGAGTTCTTGAGGTCCCCTTGGTCGATGGTTTTCTATAATATTCTATTTTGGAATTTTTTAATTTCTAATGCCACTTAATCCATCCAATTATTCTAATAATTGTGTCATACATAACGGACATAATGAGCAAAGTTTGAACAATACATGTTCTTAATTACGACTTAAAATACAAACGCTTTCATTGTTTATGAATTAAAATAATTATACTAAATAAATAAAACATAAAGAAACAATTAAAAATATTCATATGTATACAAAGTGATGTCAGACTAGTTTCATCATAGAGAAGCTCTATAGTTCAATATTTATATTTAATTTGAATGAAATAAATC
Source organism: Ampullaceana balthica (assembly GCA_944989445.1). Classification (NCBI taxonomy): domain Eukaryota; kingdom Metazoa; phylum Mollusca; class Gastropoda; family Lymnaeidae; genus Ampullaceana; species Ampullaceana balthica. The sequence goes on along the minus strand of CALYLW010000317.1, from coordinate 68,056 downwards.
ATCAATTAATGAAAGGTCTCTGAAATACTGTGTTTGTATGTAATCAATAGCTGGGTTCCGGTTGGGGACTTGTTTGTTGAAGAATCTGGTATTCTCTGAACTCTGACCTCGTGAGTTTGAGCTTGTTATTTTAGAATATTGTGAATTGTTTACTCAACTACTGGGCGCTGCGCGTATTTGGCTTAGTACCATGTCTTTTACTCAAATACTGGGCGATGCTCGTATTTGGCTTAGTACCATGTCTTTTACTCAAATACTGGGCGATGCTCGTATTTGGCTTAGCAACATATTTTTCAAAGCTGTGATGTTCAATGACTTAGAGGTAAGGCTTCTAGGCTGAAATTAATTCTACTTTATTGATGAATATAACAATGATCTTTACCCTGGATAATTTTGTTTCGATTAAATTTTCTTGATTTGTCGCCATTACAGTGGTTATTTTTTAAAGTCACACTGATTGTTAGAACAAATTAAAATCGTGAACCATCGCCGTATCATCAGCGTCTTTATTTTAAATTCTTAAAGGCTCATGTTCCCGCCAACCCAAAGCTTTGACACAAATTATTTTTAAAATTTAGTCTAATTAAATAGCGATTACTTTCAATTATCAAAAGGTTTTGAAATCTCTCATTGGCAAGCGTGTGAGTCATGTAACTATCTCCCAAAGGAATTATATCTCCAAAACATTGTGATCAAGAATCGTCTGAAATTTCTATTTTCTTTTCAATAACCTCTTGACAGTAATATCTAGTGATGACTTGACCGGTAAATAATCAGACTACATCATATTTCATTACTCTTATATCAACACTTACCCTGTGATGGATATCACAGACGACTTAAATTTCACTATCCAACAACTACTGTTGGGCCCTTAAAAAGATATAATTTAATTAAATTTTATTATAATTAGTTATCCAAAACAACAACAACACGTAACTGATAACCTATGTATACATAATATTATACTTTATCAGTCTTGGAAATCTTGTATTAATTATTTGATACATTATTTTATTTATACAGAAACAAATTTTAATTTGCCAGTCTAGGGTAGTCGGTGTTAACTTGAACGTTTTAAAGATTTCTTTTCCACTATGATGAATGATCTGTTATGTTACATTATTTAACTCACATTAATCAGAACTTTAAGAGACTGACAAGAGAAATGATCACCAACTGTGCGCTGTACGGTAGTAGTAACAATATTCACATTGTTAGAAAAAAGGAAGATTAAAGTTAGCTACCACGTCAACATTCTAGCGTTTTGACAATTTTACGTCATTACATTTGTTCAAATACACACGTTTGACAAAGCAGGAAATCTTATGATTATGTTAATCTTAAAAGCTCACTTTTTGCCGGTGCTTAAGAATAAATGTTTTTATCATGTGTGATAATTCTAAGAGCTTTAATTAAAATAAAATAAAAATATAATTTATACAACAAAGAAACTATATTCGAGCTTCAAAAGAATTAATGGTATATAGCAGGGGTGGGCAAACTACGTAATATATGCGGCTTGTAGGTATGTACGTGTTGTGATCTTATGCCGATATTAATTTCCTTGTTTAGAATTTTCGCTATATTTAAAAATTTTGTTCCGAGTATTTTATTCGAATCTAGGGTTATTAAATCTGTTTTATGGCTCCAGAATTGAATAGTGATCATTAGTCATTGATTGTTAACATCTTTATTCACAAATGCATTTCAGCTCAACTGGAAGTGGATTTTTTACCACGTTTTTATTAACTTGCTTTCATTCCTGTGTGTCTGTCAAAATTTTTCAAATATGCCAACGTAAAAGTAAACCACATCTGATGGTCCTAGAGATCTCAAAATTTTACCACAGATAGATCTTGGACAATGCATTGTCGCAAAGTTTCAGATCGATCGAATATAACCGTTATTAAATTTTTGAGCTTGTTAGTTTATCTATATATACGCCTATGTATTATCCGCCCCCCCCCCTTGTTTACATTACATTCACGTGCCGAGTTCACACCAAGCCTGACCACGAAAACCATGTTTAACATCAAGGGGAGATCAGTCATTTCCAGCCTGTAAATATTTGTAGGGCAATACGTATTATATTTGAACATAATCAATACTTCAAAACTCACTAAAACATACACTTAGACTAAAAAGAATAAAACAAATAGAAGTTAAAAAAAAGATTTGTAAAAACCACGTTTTTAAAATCATTTTTTTACCTTTATTTATTTCCCCTTCTTTTCCCCCAATAATATTTCAATCGTTGAATAATCTTCAAACTATAACAACAAACATAAATGTTGAGGGATGGGTCCACTAAGTAGGTGAAGGTCCCACTAAGTAGGTGAAGGTCCCACTAAGTAGGTGAAGGTCCCGGAAAGTTTTGTCAATTACCACAGTTGTCAGATATGAACTAGAAATAACCACCTTGTCATATGATTACCGCCCTTTATCTTTATACGACTTTTTTCCCCTACTCCCTCCCTACCACCCAGAAAAACAAATTTCCTTTGGCACCCCTCAGCTCATTGTTTTTCCACCACTTTACTATAGTAGTGTTTCGATGTTATCATTTTCACATCTCTGAGTCATTACATCTAAATTTGAGTTATCATAATAAAGAAAAAGGCTAATAGCGGGCATGACGGTGAATTTTTTTGCCATTTCTAACGGGTAACAAGGGTACCCGTTCAAATTTTGGAACAACAACAATATTGACAGCCCTAGTCCCATACAAGTTCTAGCACGTGGGTTGTATTCCAAAAAATTTCGCGTCCAAACAGGGCGTATAGCTAGTTGGACTTAAACCAAAGCAGACGTATACTGAGTTACCACTGTAGTATATTTATAGAAACACGTCACTTTAATTCCGTCTTACAAGAAAACCGGATAAAATCTTTGAAATCTTTTGCGTCCGATTTTGTAGCGATATGATTGATATTTGAGCTCATGATACCATTACCGTGACTAGTTCTTCCTTTTACCAACCCGTCACATCTAATGATCACAGAAAAATCCCACACAGGACATTTTCTAACATCGAAACTCCACATTCGAATTGCGTATAATCCATAAATAGACATTAAATACTTTCAATCCCCCACAAGAGCTAAAAATTGAAGTTATCAAGTATAAAAGGAAATGAATAAAAGAACCAGATGTTCTCAAATTCTAGGCGTGTCGTGTTACGCTGCAAAACGTTTGACACTTTAAAGAGTTCTCCAAGCCTCTGGTAATATTTGTTGTTATTGGTCACGACATTAACGAAACTACGCCAGAGAATAAACAAACAAAATATAAACAAACACATTTACAAACAACAAGCCAGCATTAAACTATTGATTTAAGTTTCCTAAAGATATAAATATCAACCAATGAAACTGAGGTAAGATTTAAAAATAAATGTAATATTTCTATTTGGATATAAATCAAACTGGGTTGCCTGATAATCTTTTCAAAAATATACTTTTTTCATACTAAAGACTATTTTTTTCATTGCTGTACTGTTTTAATACTCTTTATTGCTAAAATAATTACAAATCATTATAAAGAGACTAAGGCTTATATAAAGGGAATCCATTTCTAATTACTGATTATAAAATCTTTCCGGAAAATCCTGGAAAAAAGATAGCATGTTTTGTTTAAAATTTTGTCAAATACACTGTGTACAATTTGTCAATTGTGCCAGACCTTGTCGCGGCTTTCCTTTATATTCAATTTGCTCGTAGCTAAGATGCAAAATAGACGTCATAAAAAAGCTTGCCACTCACTACGTTCCATCTATTCATGATAAGATTTATTTTCAATTAGATGGAACTCGTATAAACTACAAAGATTTATCTCAAGAAATCAGGAAGATGGTATTTACCAAGTATTCATGTCCATATCCATTACTTTTACCATTATCATAACCATTACTATTACCATTTCTGTTACCATTAGACTACATTACTATTGCTATTATTGTTGATGTGCAGTAGTAAATCGTGATCTGCGCATCCAGATAACCATTTTTTACACGCTTTTATTTAACTCACAATTTTTGTATGTTGTATCCTTCAAATCTTGTAACATAAATTAAACCCCTTCTGATAGCCCTTAAGATCTACAATTTTTGCCACAAATAGATCTTGGATGACAATGCATTGTATCAAAATTTAAGATCGATCGAATGTCCCGTAATTAAATTAATACATTTCTAAAATGTAGTTTATCGCAATATAGCAAGTGTAAAATTTCAAATCTTGTGACATAAAATTAAACCACTTCTGATGGTCATAGAGATCTACAATTTTTACCACAGTTAGATCTTGGATGACAATATGAGCAAAAGACTTGGTCCAGAATGTCTGCAGCCATGTCACTAATCCTGGAATGAATAGTGTCATTGGACAAATGAAATTTCTCAACCTGCTTCCTCTGATGGTGACCACACATCAGTTCCACCATCTCCAGAGCACAAGGCTTCACCAAAGTTCTCTAATGGTGTGGGGCATCTTGTTCTTTTCAATAAGATATGCAACCTTGAATGATGCCTCCAGTGCAGGTTTCTGTGGCAAAGAAAATCCAAGCTTGGGCAAGGTACCTGAGGTCAAGAAGCGAGCTCTGTTCTGCTTGAAGACCTCAACACTGTCCTTGAATTGTTTGGATGGACTTTCTCCAAGTGCTCTCGGTGTCTAACAAGCTTCATGTTGTCATTACACAGGATTTTTCCACAGAGGAAGCACTGAGGCTTTTGTTTTCCATCTCTCTCTTTTTTTTTATTATTTATTAACGATTTTGATGGGGTGATGACAATCGGAAAGTCGTACCAGTCACAGGCAAATTTTTAACTGACGAAGTTGATGTTTTTAATGGCCGGAATTGGATGCTCAACCCAAGATTTTAGGTTTCAATGACGAATATTTTCTTACAATTAATTTATTAATGTTTTTAAGACCTTTGCAGCGTACCGAGCAATAAAAGTGAAGGAAAAAAAATCCCAACGTTTACGTCCTCTCAAAACAGTTAGAGGGTCACCGGAAGACATATAATTGACGAATTTGATGACGAAATTAAATTATTTTTAGAAAACTGTGACTTCAAACACGAAATTCCGACGAACACGTAGAGCGAACCGTTCATTTTGCGAAAACGTTTTTCCGTCAATTTTCGAATGTGCAGAACGATGCGCGAACGAGTATCAAAAAGGTTGTATATGTGCTGCCCTTAACGCTGCATGCCTTGCTTATGGTTTACATTTTCAGATTATCAGTTTTTCTTTCTTTTTTTCCTTCTCTTTTTTTTCATCCTCGTTTTCTTTTTTTTTCTTTGAATGGTTCATGCACACCCTGCAACCTGCTCATGCATTCCTTGGGGGTGCATGCACCATTGGTTAGGAACCCCTGTCCTAGAGATCTCAAAATTTTACCACAGATAGATCTTGGATAACAATGCATTGTTTAAAAATTTCAGGTAGATCGAATGAAATAAATGCATATTTTTTAGTTTATCTCTATATAGCATCTACTAATTTTAAATTGAATTGATAAGGTCGCAAAATCGATTAAAAATTTTTTTAGACTAAAAGTAGAAAATAAAATACTTTAAAAAATATTTTTTTAAAAAGGAAACGCTTTTATTTACATATAGAAATTTCACTAAAAAGAAGAAAATAAAATGTTCTATTTTTACAGGTGAAATCCGTGAACCTATCCACTGTACGTAAAGGCGTGGGGCGCTCATCACATCACGAATCTACAATGCACTACGGTGGTTAATTGATACGCATACAAAGTAAATAACTAAAAGTACCTTAAAAATAAAATTTTGGAATTCTATAAATATCAAGATTAGTATACTTACAAATTGTTTGAAATATAACAAATGTAACATAATTATATAAATTAATAGTTTGATGTTAGAAAGATATAAATTTAATATAAACTAATTTTCTAAGACAAATTTGTGTATCGTGTTTACTTCTAGCATCACGCCGCCATATTTACTAAACAAATTAAACTATCTAATAAAATAATATCAAATTAAAGTAAATATATTAACTAAAGTTAGCAGCAACTAACAGTTACAAAGTAAGTAAGTAACATATTAGCAAGAAAAACCAAAATTACAAGTAATATATAATGGATTTATTGATGTAAATCTTAAAAAATTAATCATGCATTCTTCTGACCATAATATCATTTCATGAAGAGTGTAGACGGTGGTAAAGTATACAATAAAAATACAGTCTATAGTAATTTAATAAACCAAATTGAATACCTAAAATTAAATTTTATTGGTAGACAACGTGAAAGCTATATACCAGGCGGTCATGGTTTTGCGAAACAAAGCAACCGCTAATCGTTTTCAAAACCGAAATTAATTCGGATTTCCGATTTTCGTTTAACAACCCTAGTACTCGGATTCGTACCCAGATCCGGCAAATACTACATCTAACTATTCGGATTTGGTCCTCGGTAGAAAATGTCTTCCCGGTTGGTCCCTACTATTCGATCAGAGAGAAACCCGTACAGTCATAACTACGCACTCATCAGTCATAACTACGCACTCATCAGTCATAACTACGCACTCATCAGTCATAAATACGCACTCATCAGTCATAACTACGCACTCATCAGTCATAACTACGCACTCATCAGTCATAACTAAGCACACAGAAAAATTCCTGACATCGAACTGGGAAATTTAAATCCAATAAATATGAACAAGATTGAATGTTAATCGAACCCAAAAACTGAAGTATAAAAGTATAAAGGCAACGATAAATGAATGAGACAGGCGTTCATATCGCGTTGGTGATTTGACTCACGCTCTAAATTCTACATCACATTTAATATTCTAAAGAGTGCTTATTATCTCTTGTAATATTTGTTATTTAGATCACTGTATCACGTGACTAAGCTTATAATTAATCCAAATTTTACACACAAATTTAAAATCAGCACAACATACAAAAGTGCTCTTTGACGTTTTTATATGACAGGTAAATAACTAGATATCGAACCTGTTACTATATTTAGATTAAGGTGGCTATTTAAGTCAATCGATAAAAGTAGCATACCAGCTTAAAAAAGCTAATATTTATAGCATATTGTAAATATGAATCGGTCTCCCAGAGTCGCCTCATACTCGTTTCATGATTATCATTAAAGCATTTTAAAACAATCATAATAACACTAAAAATAAACCACCCATGTTATTAAAAGATTTTCGGAAAGTACCGGAAAAAAGTTATTTTTTATTTTAAATCACTGTCAAGTAGCCTACACCTTGTCAGTTTTTAAATTTCCCCTACAATAGGTTATATTCAAATTGTTTTTTTTAAAATAAGCATTGTTTATGCTAAGTATAGGCCTAAAAGTCCATAGTCATTACAAATATTGCTGATGTGCAGTAGTAAATGTATCATCTAGTAGCAAGATAACTCGTAAGACTATGTTACCTGAACAGTGTGGAGTTGGTTGTTTATTTTTAATCATAATAATATAATTTATATAATATTACTATTACTAAAATAGAAACATACTCATTTTAACTTTAACCTTTGTTAGGTTTATGACATTGATATTTATTTTTAAAATTTTATCCGTAAATTTCGGGAATCTGCGGTTGTCACCGGGAATCGTTTTCGTAATGTTAAAATAGTTAGACAGTTAAGACAGGGATAGACATAGATATATGCTTCTATCGACACAGGTGATAAAATATTGGAAGAGCTTAAGCTAAATCATATCATCTCATAAAACAGAATTGAAATAGTGGTAAAAAAATATATAATAAAAATTAAAAATAAAATTAAATAAACAAAACTGACCTTTCAATTCCCAGTCTGAGATAATTTCTTTTTTTTTACTTCTAAAATAATTATTGTATATATAAACTTAAAAGTTAAATTTTAATACATCTTATCAATTTTAATTATAGTTATTGTTCAACGTACGACGCAGTAATGTTCTGTAAAAGATAAGATAAGGTGTCCCAAAACAGTGGATCCTCTTTTAACGAACATAATTCGTTCCAGAATCTTACTCTTTAAGTGAATCACTCGTTAAATGAAACAATATTTCCTATACAGATCAATGTAAAATTCGATAATGCGTTCCATGCTGAAAAAATAGAAGTAAAAAAAAATATTTTTAAAAACCACGTTTTTATAAGCGGACTAAAACGAAGAAAATGCTTTTTTTTTCAAAGAATTGTAAACCCTAATCATCTTAGCCAAACGCCTAAAAAGCGCCCGCCCACGTTTTTAGTCATATTACATTATAGTACTTGAGCATATAAGTTTGAAATTTTTATCAAATATCAAATTATCCATTACCTTCAATGACTGCCATCAATATCAATCTCCAAAGGGTTATAGCAAGTCGTGTTCCCATGTAATTTATATTAAAATTCGTTTTCTTTGGTATTTGTTTCGATTCAACATTGACTAACCATATCACAAGCCCCTAGTCTAGTTCCAACCACCATGACACTACTACACATTAGAGTGAATTTTTCTGATGACATTGATGTGAACTATGGCCTTATTGTAAAGCTAATCGATCCGTGTCGGGTATTGCGCAACGCTTAAGTTGTTAGGTGGGCGCCTGAAAAATAGTTTTCAAAAACATTACAACATCTGAGTAATATGATTTCATCATCCACTAAGGCGCAGTTATTGGCTAGCACTTTATATAAATCCAAATCTTATTTTCAAATGTCATTTTTACCGGTAATCATATTTTTCTGTTACTAGTATCTCTACATGAGCCATAACTAAAATGCATGTTCGAATTTTTAACATCGAGTTTTAAAATATTTTCCTTATATTTTCATATTGTTTTTAAAATCATGTTTTCACAGAAAACTGTCCAGGTCATTGTCGGGCAGACACCGCGGCTAGCGCGATGGACATCGATCGCCTTGCCTCCTACAGGTCTGTGGTGTGGACCACCTACTCCACCATTCTCTCGTTCATCAGACTGGCTCAGGCCGGGTTTAGATACACGGGAGATGGTTTGTCTGTCGTCTGTGACGGATGTCAGACGTTATTAGATATGGTGGCTTTCATTGAGGCTGGCAACATGCTGGACCCGAGACTGACTCGTTTCCACGCCAGCCCCTGTAACTTTGTTTGTGAACCAGAGGCCGCAGATCTCAGCACTGACAACGGAGACACAGGTCACGAGGACACTGACGAGGGCATCAACAGTGACAAGCAACATTTGTCAACACTGAATTCTCCCTCATATGAGGAACAGGCTACACCACATGAGACTCTAGCCAATAACATGTCATCAGCTTTAGAACCACAGATTAATGGTAACCATTATATTATTTTACTTTAAATACACTTTGAAAATGATAAGAGAAATTATATTTAAGAGATCACCGTTCTTCCTTTAAATACACTATTTATATGTCATTTTTTAATTAATTATTTTTAGGGGGGGGTAATTTGTACACAATTTTCAATGTACCTACGACAGGTATGTGTTCAGGAAATGGTTGTCTGCTACCAAACGAGACGAGGAATGAAGTACAAAACTCCAGATCACCGGAAGCTACATCACCTGTTTATAAAGTCTTATCTCATCCTTCATATCCAGTGTTTATTTCGTACACAAAACGACTTGAAAGTTTTACCAACTGGCAACATCATCACATCCACCAACCAGAGCACCTGGCACGGGCAGGATTTTTCTATGCAGGTAAAAATGATTAATCGTTACGTAGGACATTAGATATACAAATATTGTTTTCTATGTGGAGAAGTTTTTGGTAGTGTAAAGACCGGTTCAATATAATTTTGGATACTTAGAATAAATAAATACAATTTTTAAAAGCCTTTCTTTTCTGGTTTTATGTTGATACTCTAAACCAGTGGTGGCCAGGCCTGTAGTAACCGAGAACCATTTCAGCAGTTTAAAAAATTGTCGAAAGCCACATTGAAAAATTCATTCTGTGATTTTTTAAAAAGTATTTTTATTGGCATTTAATGCGTTAAACATTATAGTTGTTTAGTCCTAACTGTATGTTGAAGAAATATGTGCTTTACAACTACACAATTGAAAAATATTTAAATATGTATATTCATTTTAGAAACAGCTGATATAGTGAACCTTAATTGTTATGATTCTGTTGAGAAGTCTTTGAACTAGCAAGTTTCTTTAAATCTGGTTGCTAGCTAGTAGTTATGGTGCGAAGAAGTTTTGTCAGATGCTGGTTACTATTTACCCCTCGATGCTTTGATTTTATGAACTTCATTGTGAAGTACGAAGATTCCCATCAGTAGGTTATACAGAAAATGGATACAAGTCTGAAACTAGCTTTCTTAAGTTGAGGATATTTGACTTCTGGCACGCGAGATTAATAGCTCCTCTCTTACAGCCACGTCTAAGGAAACAGTACAAACGAACAGCGCCAATTGAATGCCCCTTGATTCATCAAGAGCAAAACTGAATGCTACACACTTCTTTAAATAATTCCTCATCATTTTTCCTTCAATATCAGCGTTAATGTCTGATATATGTCACTCAGTGGTGTGGCGTGACATTGGAATTTGTGTTATCAGCCGCCGAAGTCTAAAACTATTTGGATCTGCTATTAAAATTCCTTTCTCGATAATCTTCTTAATTAAATCCCAATCAGAATAAGGTCGTTTAGCAAGAGATATATTCCAAGCGAAGGCGTAACTTGACTCAGTTGAAGTGACAACTTCTTTGCTGAAACAGAAGGTGGTGTCTTCTGCTGACACATTTCAGATGTTAACTCAGCCATGTGCCTTCATCCTTATTACATCTATCCCAAATTATTGTCAAACCTTTGTTTTAGTAATGATTTATTTTAAAAATGTTTTTTAAAAAAATAAATAAACTTTCAAAAATTCTTTTTCTTGTACATTTCAAACAAAAATTTTTACTTTCATAAATTGTTCGCGAGCCGCCGAGTTGTTCTAAACCCTTCTTTTCAATAGATGATTTGTTATTTCTTTGAGGGCTCAATTGATAGTTTGCTGTCTAAATACAGTCTACTAAAAAATAATTCCTGTTAACTTATTGATGCCTTATGGTCAGCTGTTTATCCTGAGGTTACTCTGACTGTGTCCGATGTTTCCAGTGTGGACTTGGCCTGAGGTCATGGAAGCCTGGAGATGACGTTTACGAACAACACCAGAAGCACAGACCATCGTGTCCATACTTGGGGACACCAGTGACCCCAGGGAGAGTTCAAGAACAGCGTGAACCAATAAACAAATCCGAGGAATGTTCAAATGAAGATGGTACGACTATACCTTGATAGTGTGTTAGATGTTGTGTTACTGCAGGTAATCTGGATATACATAAAAGTGTGTTACGTTCTAGTGAAATAGAATGTTGCGTTAATGCGAGTATTTAAGTTCTTTATAAAACTGTGATATATTTGGGTTCTTTATAAAACTCTGATATATTTAGGTTCTTTATAAAACTGTGATATATTTAGGTTCTTTATAAAACTGTGATATATTTAGTTTCTTTATAAAATTGTGATATATTTAGGTTCTTTATAAAACTTTTATTTTTTAAATCTTCATAAAACTATGTGATATTAAAGTTCTTCATAAAACTGTGTTATCTTATATTTAAATTCTTCCTGAAACTGTGTTATATATAAAATCTTCATAAAACATATTTATAATTTAAAAATTTAGAGTGTGAGAAACTGAGTTTCGTGACCTTAAATAAGTTCAAAATGTTTAAGCTGTCTATTATACAAAGGAGTATCAGGAACCGGTCCCTGACGTAGTCACGTGTAAGCTGATCAACAAAATGATAGCCTAAAATATAATAATAATAATACTAATACTTATAATTTATATAGCGCTGTATCCCAGCAAGGAACCGGGCTCACAGCGCTTTACATGGAGATCATAACATAAATATAGAAAGTAAATAACCATCCATACCATAATAACAACAGGCGCAACTATATAGTACCGCGTAGTGCAAGGAAAGCGTTCCTATCCTCACCATCCTGAATTTCATTAGTTTTTCTAGGTCATATGTGTGATTTTTTTTGGATTTTTTAAAATTTAAATATTTTTTTTTGGGGGGGGGGAGGGGGCGTCAATATTTATGTAAATAAAAACCCGTTACTATTGTTACTCAAATGTTTTTTTTTAAAATTCATTTGATCTTAATTTTATTTGTTCCTATCCTATAGCAAAAAAATATTCAGGGGTGACCACCGTGGACGACATTACCGTAACTCTGTTAAAAAGGGAGAGCACAAAGCTCAAAGAAAGACTACTCTGTAAGGTATGTCAAAAGGAACCCATCAAAGAATTGTTCCTGCCTTGTGGAGACCTCTACGCCTGCTCTGACTGCTCGAAACTTCTGACACATTGCCCAGCATGCAACAAACTTATTCTAGCGACGTCCAGTGTTTATTTGACATAATTGATGGCATGAATTGAATCTAGAATGTTATTGAAATGTCTTATAAATAAAAGACTTTCTTCTTGGTGTTGAAATTGATGTTCTTATGAGGATGTGAGTATATACTGAACTGACATTAGCTTCCTAAGAGAAAATACAGCTACAAGTTTCCCGACAAACAAAACAATTAGCTCTTTAAGTTAAAACAAGATATTTAGCTATTTAAAAAAAAACCATGTTAATTTGCTATTTAGAGAATACATGTCCTTGAGATTTACTCAGAAAACTAATAAACTCGCTATTCCTAGGAAACAAAAACATTACATATTTCTTTTGAAAAAAACAAAAAAAAACTTTGTTTACATTAATAGAAAAATCCTATGTTTTTGTTTCCTAGGAATAGCGAGTTTACTAGTTTTCTGAGTTACATTGTTGTTTTCATTAATAGAAATGTTTAAACAACCAAAAACAAGTAGCTATTCCTAGAAACAAGACTAGTAGATATTCCTAGGAAAAAAAATTCTTGCAAAACATGAAAAATAGAATTTCTAGAAAACAAAATGATTAGCTGTGCCTAGAAAACAAGAAAGTGAATTATTCGAAGAAATCGAAAACCAATCAATCGGCTATTCCAAAAACGCAAAACAATGCAATATTCCACAGCAATTACCTCATTCATTTTTATTAAGACAATATGCTTTTGAGAATTGGAACAACAGGGTTTAATCTCAGTATTATTACCATATTGTTAAAATGCATTTTAATTTTTTTTGTTTAAACGATGAAAGATTAGAATGTCGTACGATTGAGCCCAATGATGTAATTATTTTTTAAAAAATTGTTTGTGTAAACAGTTTGACGAAACTTTATATACATCACAGATATTCGTTTATCTTGATATTATTTATACAGTTTGAAATACATTGTAATAATGTTCTTTAGCATATAAAATCTGTTTTGAAAATTCAATAATTTATTGTTTAAATTTGTCTAAACAAGAAAAATGTTAATGGAAAATAACTACTATAAAAATTACCTAGAATAATATAATCATTAATGAAAACACTTAATAAGAAATAATTACAATGAATTTTATCATAACCATCTCCGTTTAATTTTAAAGCCAATTTGAGTTTTTCTTCATTAAAAATTGATAATTTAAATTTTTCAAACGAAAAAAAACCAACACTTAATGAGCAAAGTGTAGAAGACATGTACTTTAAATTGTGTCTAAAAATAATATTTATTTATTTCTACTAATAAACTTAACAAAAAGAATTTTGTTTTTTTTATTTCTTTGTACTTTTTAAATTATCAAGTATTATAAAGTATTATAAATTATAAACTATTACAAATAAAATATTAGTCAGTTATTTCTTAACAATAAATAGAACACGTTTAAAAGCAAAAAAATCCAGTGTTTTTTGTTTTTGTTTTTTTTTAAATAAATTTTCTTTGCATTTTGTCACCATATTCTTGTGTTCAAATGTTAACAAATATTTATAAATACAATTTGTCACTTTTTGTTAATAGCCTTTTAAATACTACAAAGTATGAGTTGTTAGATGGCTATTAAACTCAATAAATGGGAAGTAGCCTTAACGTTACGTTGCTTTATTTAAGGTAGCCATTAGAATTAGTGTAAGTCATCTAAAACTTTGTGTATGTGAGAAGTTGAGACGTGTAATTGGTTATACTCATAATTTAAGTTTTTTAAAATTATTTTAATTATTTCCAAAAAAGATATAAGCTAAGACTATAGCGATAGTCTTTGAACTACATTGCAACTGTGGTTTAACTATTACAATGTATATGTCTTCATGAAAACGATAGTGCAAAGATGTGCAAATGTTTATTTATAATTAATCTTGGATATTTATACGCCACCTAACTCGGATGCACTGCTTCATTTATGAAATTGTTTACTATATCTTTGCATTTGAACAATAAATTTTGTTGTTTTCGAAAAAGTGCGTTATCATAATATTTTTCTAACTTCTAAGTTATTGAGAGGGATAAGAAAGGAAATCTCCGATGTTTGTTTGCTAAATTTGTAAAAAACAATATCGCGTCATGTTGTACCGTAGCTTTTGTTTTATAAGTACACACATAAAGATAAAAATAACACCAAAAGATTAAACTTGTCACAATATATTTACAACCAACTCGTGACTCATCATAACATGTGTACCATCATATTCTGGCTTGATACATCGTTGAGGAAGAAGGAATTGACTTTGTAAGTTATTCGCTTAAGCAATATTTAAAAAAAAATTCATTAATTAGACTTTAATAAAATTACACTGCATGCGCCCCTAAATCTTTTTAAGAGGGGGGGGGGCTTAAGGGCTTAGCATGTTATCCCGTATTGCTTAGAGTAATTAATTTTATAAAATTTTTAAAATTATTTTAGAAAGACATTGATTAGTCACATTGTTTTCATTTTTATAATAAATAATGTAGTTTATATCAGAAATAACTTTGCTGCTCTGTTAACAAAATCCAATTCACTGTAAATGTGGAAGTCATTTCTTAAAGGTTTCTCATTTTTAGTTGTATGCTTTATTTTTGTTTTCATTAAATTAGCATTAAAAGTTACATTAAAAACAAACAAAAACACTGAAGTTTTCTAACAAATGTACCTGGGTTGATTCATGCTAGTGTAAAAATGGGTTGGGGTGTGAGGCCTTCATAGATTTAGAAAAGTACATATGCATGTTTTGTTTTTACTTTTGTTTTGTTTTACTTGTGTGATAACGTTTTTTAGTATTTAAACCTACAGCATCACTAACACTACTATAAAGTCTGAGAAAATAAAATCATGTTGCCGGAATTTGCAAACGGGTTTGCCTCAAATTAAATATTAATCTGACCTTAAGGCGACTAAGAAACTTCCTACCAGCTACTGGACCTAGGCATGCTCCACATATATTTCTTTTTACAGGAAATAGCTCAACGCGCTAATATATGTCAAGCTCATTTTTAAATGAATTATATTTTTCATGACGATAGCAATACTAGCACTAAAAAAACTTTATATTTGGGACTTTACGGAAAGTCTTTCATTTACTAATGATGTAACAGATATTTGATAACTTTTGTAGATTTTAACAAAATAACTTCCACCATTATTTAAAATTCGAAGTAAATTGATCATTACTTACTAATTTTACCCCATGTGGTATCCCTACGTTAGGTAATCATTCCTTGTTAATTGGTGCGATTGTCTCAGGAAAACTGATTTTTTTGCAGTATACACATTTGAGAGGTTAAAACCTGTCTAACTGCATCTGTTGTAAACACATACTTTTCAAATTCGTACTTTCGTAACACAGATCTTGAGACAAGTTCCAAAAACCAGTCTCTAGTCACTCTCTAACGTCTGGAAACAAAACATGTTTCAGTTATACGTATAACCATTAAAGCCATTTCAAATATTTTAAAGTACAAGTAATAAAAATAATTATATGTCAAAATATCAAAAGTAATTTCATTTACTACCCAAACTTTAAAAAAATTCATGGATTATTTGATTTTTGTCAAAGCGTGTTTTAATAGGATATCTTTATTTTGAACTTATCACTTTTGATGTATTAACGATGACATATTCGATCATGAGTTAAACCACAGAGCACATGCCAATTTTATTTATTAAATTATTTTTTGTCCTATCTGTAGTACACACAATGTTTTGAATCTTTGATTGCCATTTTTCTGTCAGGAGTGAATAGCCTTGCATCATAACGCTGTTGCACTTTGTTCCATACATATACCACCAACGGTTATTATAAATTATGTTGTTAGTTAAGGTAGGTAGCTTACACAGTTGAAGTTTATTTTGACGTTAGGAAGTAGTCACTCGAGTATGTGCAGGATACAGGTGACTTAAAATTAAGTTTTTTGTCGTTTTGATGGGGTAATGAGGGGTCAAGTTTAAGCTAAAGGAGATGCAGATAGAGGTCACTCAAGAAATGTGTGAAATATCTGATGACCTGCTAGTTACAAACATTTCATTGTTACAGGATTGTTTTAAATACTTAAACTTTCAGTTAATTTAGTCATCTGAAAATGTATTTAAAAGCAGAAGTCACTTAAAGTTAAACGAAAGTCGTTCATTGATGTCCATATAATTATAATTTTTTTCTTTAAATAGGGAATGGGGACGTTTGCAGCCTACAAAACTTTCATCTACTTAGGACACAAGGAAGACAATCAAAACTGAGTTGTAAAATTTTATCACAATCACCTCGCAACCCAAGTATGTTAAAATAAAATGCTGAAAAATCCGACAAACCTTTCATGCTCTGCACTCTGTCATTGAATAAGTGAAAAAAAATCATCAAGTACGGGAACAGAGAAGAAATGTACACAATTTATCAACTTGATCAAGTTGACACTATAATATCAAATACTGACTGACCCATTGGCATGCATGTGAGGCAAAAATGAATGTAAATGTGGAAAATGTAGCTAAAATTTTGTAACACTTCGTAACGCATAAAATAAAGATGTAACAAAACAAAGTTCTTCATAGTATATTTAGTAGGGCTAATAACGATTAATTTAAATTTAATGGTTAACTTTTGAAAAATTAACGATTAATTAATCATTAATTTCGATTAAAGCCAAAATTTGAAATTTATGGTGTAATAAGTAACATTAATAAAAGTAAACGCCCCACGGCGTAGCATACGCCGTAGACTTGCTCATGGAGAGTGCAAAGAAAGTGGAGAAACAACGGACACTAACTACAGCACGAAGAAATCAAAACAACGCCGAGTGAACGTCGGTTTGGGACTGCCAACTCATTGTTTGTTTCGCGACATGTGCAGACGAAATTCGGTACACCCCTAACTTCTATGAAGTCAGCTATAAAACGATAATCGGTTTAAAATCGGAGTTACATAATCGATAATCAGTTTTCCAAAAAAAAACAACCAAACAACAACACACAATTAACAAACCTAAATATGACTAACTCTCGCTAGGGTCGGCCAATCACAGTTTATGTTTAAGGGATGGTAGTATTAAATGGGAGGCGGGTAACAACAACCTCAGTGTGCATGTCTTCACGTTTACTCGCTATATTTTATTTACTTAGTGCTTCTTTTTGTGTCTGTACTCTCACCCCCCCCCCAAACCGTTCTTTGCACTGTCTATATAGAGCAAGTCTGCGGCGTATGCTACGCTGCGGGTCTACCCAGAGTTCCTTCTTTTCATTGACTCACAGTCGTTTGCCCAAACCCACCCCATTTTGACAACTGTGTCTTTCTGGAAGTCTTCACCCGTCACTAAATCATTATCGTCGTATGCTACGCCGTGGATCAGCTAGTGTTGGCAATATAGGGGTAAAAGAACGGGTACAAAAAGACATTTTAAAAAAAAATTAAAAACAACAATGTTTTCGCTGGGGCTTGAACCCAGGACCTTCCCAGTATGAGGCGGACGTGAAAACCAGTACACTACGAATATCACGTTTTCTGTGAAGGAAAAATGCAAGGAATCGAAAGGACCATTGTTTGTCTCGATACATTGATCGACCCCAGCGAGGGTCATTCGTCATGTTCGGTTGAATATACTTGCGTGCTGTCTCGCAAGGTCCCACGAAGAGAATTACATATCGAAATAACACTGGAATGTCTTCTTTATATGACATCTTTAACCAACAAGGCGAACAGACAAGTGTAATGACATTTGGTTCAAGTGATGAGTGGGTCTTATTGACAATAAAACCAGCCGAGCTGAACCATCGTTCACATAGCTTTAGATTGTCTCAGCTGAAGTTTCCGATACTGTAGTGCAGGGGTGGGCAAACTTTTTCTACGGAGGGCCGCATTGAATATTAATTTTTACAGGCAAAAATATTTTGTCTACTTCAATTACAATTTACAAAGTATAAAATATGAATTAACGATTATAACCATGTCCTTTCATTTTATTTCACATCCAAACTCTTTTACACATGCACATTACATTTTAAAATAAGAACGGAAACAGTTTCTAATATGATAATAAGATTTTACAAATTATTATTTCAACTAGAGTTTTTAGTTAACTGTTATACTAAATATGAAGAATTAGGAACACAAATTGCATATAAGCTGACCATAGAATACGATTATAATTAATGAGACGTATGTAACTTTTCACAATTTTGGATAATGTTCTTGACCCGTGGAACCAGTTTACAGCTTGTGATTGGCATGACTGAATTAGGTCAACACCGATCTGTTCTTAGACTTGTTTATTTTTATGCAAGACTAAAACAAACCCGTAAAAACAAAGTTTTTGACTATAAATCCCTTATATATGAGACATAACTAAAAGTATTGATTATGTTCAAACGTGACAAACATTTACAGACTGAATCGGTCTTAACTCCCCTTTGCTTTATAACCCGGGGAGGGGGGGGAGAGGGGAAAGGTCTGGTCACCGATCGCTGGACCAAGCTTAGCGTGACACGTAAAATGTAAACAAAAGCACGCCGCTACATCGATGGGTGGCGTCAACTGAACTGTCACGTGAAAAAAAACAAAACAACTGTGAAATTGAATTACATACGTTGTATAGAGATAAACTAAAATGCATTAATTTAATTACGGTACGTTCGATCGATCTGAAATTTTGATACGATACATTGTTAGTTAACACGAGTCTATGTGCTAAATTTCAGCTTGATGACATCACGGGAAGTGGGTCATTTTTGACTTTTGTTCTTCCGCCCGACCGACGTACGAAGAGATGACGGCAGACAGAGAGAGAGACAGAGAGACAAGATTTCGAAGTTAAAATAAGGGATTTAAAAAGCTTGCTCACATATGTATGTGGACGCAAATAGTGACAAAAGTTTGGCAGCAAAGTTCTTTTTCCAATAGTGACAAAAGTTTGGCTGCAAAGTTTTTTAAGTGTGGAAATGCTGCTGCTGGTAAACATCCAAAAGAAACTCCAGCAGAAGAACTGACTTGAACTTCTCCTTCAGGTCATAATCTGCTTGTAGGTCAATGAGCTCTGACTGCATATCCTCTGGAACTGAATCAGCTTCTGAACTAAATGGCGAAATGGGGATATTGAAGAGTGGTTCCAGGTTCTTGAAGTCTTGGAACCTCCTTTCAAATTCTACAGCCAAGGCATCCAACTGAGCCTTGTACTTGTCAGCCGTTTCACCAGAAATGTTTTTCTGTTTCAGCAAAGGAAGATGGCAAAACCTGTTTTCACCTGCTTGCCTGGAGAACAAGGAGAGCTTTGCCTGAAATAATTTAGCATGCACATATATTTCATGTGCAAACAAGCTATTGCCCTGAAGTTTGACATTCAGTTCATTCAACTGTTCCATAATATAAACAGCAAATATAAAGTCTGACTTCCACTTTTCATTAACAATTGTAGAAACAAAGTCACAAACAAAACCATTCATCACCAGGAACATAACTATTTCTTCCTTGAGAACCAACACTCGCCTCAATATCTTGCCCAGGCTCAGCGCATGGAACACTGCTGTGGTAGATAATATAATAATATTCAGTTTCCAAATCTTCAAGTAGTGCCCTGTGGTTACGTGCCCTAATTCTGATGATGTTTATCACACTGACAACTGGGTCAATAACATGCTTGATATTTAACTTAGCTTTGCACCGACTTTCCAGATAGATGAAACAGTGGAGAGGTAAGAGTGTATGGTCAGGTGGTTCTTTAATTATTTTTTAATCAACTTCACAAGACCTACATTTTTGCAAGTCAAAGCGCGCGCTCCATCGGTTGTTACACTTGATATCTTGTTCCACACCAACACGGTACTTTCAACACAGTTTTCAACAGCATTCAATACATCCTGTCCTGTAGTTGTGTCTTTGAGCGGCTCAACACTAAGTATTTATTCGGTAAGCAAAAACGAGTAATTATTCCCCGTATAAATACCAACAATTGTGATGCGTCCTGTACATCGGTACTTTTGTCCAACGCAATAGAGTACAACAAAAAGTCTGTGCTTGCATCTCGAAGTTGGTGCATCAAATTGTCACTAAGTTTTCAACACGCCTGACTAGAGTTCTCCTTGATAAAGAAATGCTATCAAATTGTATTTTATGTTCTGGACGCATAATGTTTCTGCATCTGACAGCAATTCGCTGTCAGAAAAAGACTCATTGTTCCGATTTACAAACTTATGGAACAGCACCAAACTGCCTTCGGTTGCAGCATCTTGTATTAAAGACTGTTTGGTGAAATTAGTTGACTGCTTCTTTAAATTATGGACCAAATCCTGGCTATTCATTTTTATCTCTTCGTTCAAATTGAACGTTAAATCAACCCCGAAATCCAAATGTTTCACGGTGTCTTTTTAAGTTGTACTCCTTAAAGACAAACAAACACTCACGGCACAGCAAGCAGACTGCTTTGCAGCCAATGCTCGTGAAGCAACATTTGTTACAACCATGGTAGCAATGTTCCGTTTAAACAGCGCGGCTCCGCAGATATTTGACCGACTCCACGCAGGAGTTTAGAATCAGCGCGCAGCAAATTTTTGTAAAATTTGCACAAAAAATGGACTTTGTGCAACTTTGCACACGAGTTTCTTTTCTTAAATTGTGCACACGGACCAACGAAGCCTAGACTTAGAGGGAACATTACTTGGTAGGCAAACGATTTCTCTCAATGGACACAATAACATTTATCAACATTTTGAACATTCATGCCAGTCAATAGTTTAAAACCAAAAGGTTCGTGTAATCCTCAAGAAATTAGTTTATATGTATAGGCCGAAATATTTTACTTTTTGACTTCCAGTACATTTATAAGTTGTTGGTCGATTAACCGTTAAATTTTTTTAATCGTTAAAATTTTTACGATTAATCGAGAACTTAATCGTTAATTTCCGCAGCCCTAATATTTATAGAAACATGTCAATTTATTTCCGTCTTACCAGAATACAGGGTAAAATCTTTGAAACCTTATTGCGTCAGATTTTTTGTTAATTACATCGATATGATTGATCTTTGAGCTCATGGTAGCATAACCGTGACTAATTTTTCCCTTTACCAAACCGTCACATCTATCGATCACAGAAAAATCCGCACATTCTTATTTTCCCAAGCAGGACTGTTTCTACATCGAAACTCTGCATTCCAAGTGCGTATTAATCCATAAACGGATATCAAAGACTTCCCATCACCCATAATTAAATATTTTGGAGCTAAAATAGACGTTATAAAGTATAAAAGGCGACAAATGAAAGAGTAAAATGTTCTCAAATTGTTGGCGTGTCGTCTTACGCTGAAAAACTTAAACATGGTTGATATGCTAATGAGTTTTGACGGCCTCTAGTAATATATATGTTACTTTGGTCACGACACGAAGACTACGCCAAAGAATGAATAAACAAAATATAAACAAATACATTTGCAAGCAACATTTATAGTTTTATATAAATCAAACCGTGTTGCCTGATACTCTTTTCGATAATATACGTTTTCATTACTATACTCTTTTTTTCCATTGCTTTACTCGATTCAGTAGTATTTATTGTTAAAAATAGTCCTAATGGTAATAAAGACAAAAATGTTATGTAAAGTGAATCCTACTCTAATTACAGAATATAAAAACTTTCCGGGAAAACCCGGAAAAAGTAAAGTAAAGTCTCTCGTTTTTATTTCCGTAAACTACACGCTGTCACCATTTGTCAACTTTGTCAAAAGTCCCCCCCCCCTCTGCAATTGTTTATATTCAACTTGCTCATAGTTAAAATGTAATATAGATGTCCATGAAATAAAGTGAATGCCACTCACTACGTTCCATCTTTTCATGAGCATTTTTATTTTCATCGGATTGGACGTGTAAGAACTACAAATTTTCATCTCAGGAAATCGGGAAGATGGTATTTACCAAGTATCCATGTCCATATCCATTACTTTTATCATTATTATTACCATTACTATAAACTTTACTATTACCATTGCTATAAACATTAACATTACCATTTCTGTTACCGTTACATTACTATTACTATTGCTACTACTATTGCTATTATTGTTGATGTGCATTAGTAAATTTTGAACCCCGTATCCTCGTAACCATCTTTCATTTTATACTAACATCGTATATTATTTTTAAGATATAATTTATATATGAAAATAAAGCCTCAGTAGAAAATACTAATTAAAACAACAGTTTAGTTTACACATTAGATTTTTAAAAAAGTATCATTTATTTTTTTAACGTGATTTTTCAGGAATCCGTTTGTTTGCCACATAAAATATGAATAAATTTACAAATCGAAATAAATATGGTTACTTATTTCATATGAAAGCGAAATAATAAGAATTAGTTGTTTTTATTTTTAAAATAAATTTGTATTTAAAAAAAAATACAGAATTTCAAGTTATCCCACTCCCCCAGACACACATAATTGTTTTGTTTTTTTTAATGTTCACAAGTAAATAGTAATTCCTTATTCTAGTAGTTAGATTACATTATATTTAAAAAGTATGATGATTCCAAAATTGATATATCCCGGTTTTAAAAAACGAGCAAACGGTTCAAAATGTTTATTTTACACTTAACTTAACATTTATTTTAATTTTAATTCGACCACAACAACAAAATTCTTGACCGTGACATGTTTACACAAACTGAAAACTGACCAATGATGATTATGTTTAAAATTTAAAGTAAAATCATTTATCAAAAAGACTACAGTTTTAAATGAAATAATAATTATATAACTTAAATAGTAATCAAATTCTTTATTTAACGAAACAACGATATATTAGTGTGGCAAGTTGTTGATGTCAATATAGTGCCATTTGCAACTCGGAATACATGTTTGTGGAGACCAAAGAATAACAGGAAATTTAATCAAATGTTTAGAAAATTCAAGAATATTATACTCAAAAACTTTTTTTTAAAAAAAAGTAAGTTAAAACAAACCCAATTTGATGACAATATCCGAAACTAGATTGTTTAAAAAAAACGTATATTCATCAATAATGAAATAATCGATTTCTCTAACTCATTACTGTGCAATCCATCGATAACGAAATAATTAATTCCCTTGAGTATCGCAGTGAAATCAAGCGCCAATCGATTAAGTTTTACTCAAACTTGAAAATATTTTTAAAATTACATTTTTAACATTGTTTTGTATATTTCATTTCAAAATTTACTATCCATATCATTTTATTAGCACCTAATCTAGTGCAAAATGTCGTAACAATGACTGTGCATAAAAATAAGACAATGGTTCTTTACTGTATTTAGTACATTTGCACTATGACCTCTTATGCCCCCCCCCCATATGAGCCTGGTGGATTGCATCATACAAAGCAAGTAGCTAGTTGACTATTTATAGAAGATTACGTATTTCCGACGTCATTTTCTATTTTTAACGAATTGAAATCACGATAAATTACGAAGCGCGCATAGTTTAGAACACCATACATATAAAAAACTAAATATAAAATACATTTTAACTGGTAATTATAAATAATTATAAATTTCAAAAACCTCGACTTAGATGTCTTCATTTGTTTCTAAAATGTTTGATGTCTGTTAAAGTTCTTAACTTTGAAATTAAAAAAGGCTCCATTTATTCCAATATGTTTATAACATGTTTTCACAACGAACTTTCCAGGTCGTTGTCCGGCAGACTCCGACACTAGCGCGATGGAAATCGAGCGAATCGCCTCCTACAGCTCTGTGGTCTGGACTACCTACTCCACCATTCTATCGTTCATCAGACTGGCTCAGGCCGGGTTTAGATACACGGGAGATGGTTTGTCTATCGTCTGTGACGGATGTCAGACGTTGTTAGATATGGTGGCTTTCATTGAGGCTGGCAACATGCTGGACCCGAGACTGACTCGTTTCCACGCCAGCCCTTGTAACTTTGTTTGTGTACCAGAGGCCGCAGATTACAACACAGACAACAGAGACACAGATCACGAGGACATTGACGAGGGCATTAACAGAGACTGTCGAAATGTGTCCACACTGAATTTTCCTTCATATGAGCGACAGGCTACATCACATGAAACTCTAGCCAATAAAATTTCATCAACTTTAGAACCACAGATTAATGGTAACCATTTCCTTACTTTAATTTGAATACACTTTGATAATGATAACAACAATTATATTTAAGAGATCACCTTTCTTCCTTAAAATACACTATTTATATGTCATTTTTAATTAATTATTTTTAGGGGTGTTTAATTTATTCACAATTTTCAATTTACCTGCGACATGTACGTGTTCAGAAAATAGTAGTCTGCTACCAAACCAGACGAAGAATGACGTACAAAACTCCAGCTCACCGGAAGCTACATCACCTGTTTATAAAGTTTTAACTCATCCATCATATCCAGTGTTTATTTCCTACACAAAACGACTTGAAAGTTTTACCAACTGGCAACATTATCACATTCACCAACCAGAACACCTGGCACGGGCAGGATTTTTCTATGCAGGTAAAATTTAATAATTGTTACGTAGGAAAACAGACATACGAATATTGTTTCGCCTGTGGAAAAGAGTTTGTAGTGGTGTAACGGACCGGTTCAATATAATTTTGGATCCTTGAAAAATTAAATTGAATTTTTAAAAAAACTTTCTTTTCCGGTAATTAAACATTTCTGTTGATACTCTAAACTCTAAACTCTTCTTTTCAATAGAGAATTTGTTATGTTTTGCTTGGTCTTAATTGATACTCAACTTTCTAAAAACAATCTACTTTAAAAAATGTCTTTTTTTATCTTATTGATGCCTTATTGTCAGCTGTTTATCCTGAGGTTACTCGGACTGCGTCCGGTGTTTCCAGTGTGGACTTGGCCTGAGGTCATGGAAGCCTGAGGATGACGTTTACGAGCAACACCGGAAGCACAGACCATCGTGTCCATTCTTGGGGACACCAGTGACCCCTGGGAAAGTTCAAGGACAGAGTGAACCAATCAACAGAGGCGAGGAATATTCAAGTGAAGATGGTACGACTATACCTTGATAGTGTGTAAGATGTTTTGTTACTGCCAGTAATCTGGCTTTTCATCAAGTTGTGTTACATTTGACTGAATTAGAATGTTACGTTATTGCGGGTATTAAAGTTCTTCATTAAACTGTGTGATAATTAAGTTCTTTATAAAACTGTGTGATAATTAAGTTCTTTATAAAACTGTGAGATATTTAAGTTCTTTAAAAACTGTGTCATATTTTAGTTCTTCATCAAATTGTGTCATCTGTGAATTCTTCGAAAACTATTCTATATGTAAGTTCATTTTAATAAATTGTGTTAGATTTAGATTCTTCATAAAACTGTGATATATTTCAGTTCTTCATAAAACTGTGTTATATAATATTTAAGTTCTTCATAAAAATGTGTTATATAATATTTAAGTTCTTCATAAAAATGTGTTATATAATATTTAAGTTCTTCATAAAAATGTGCTATATTTTATTTAAGTTCTTCATAAAAATGTGTTATATAATATTTAAGTTCTTCATAAAAATGTGCTATATTTTATTTAAGTTCTTCGTGTAGCTCAGTTAAATAAAGGTTCTTCATCAATTTGTGTTATATTTAAATAAATTGGAGTTTAAGAAACTGATTTTTTGACGTTATATCAAGTTCAAAATGTTTAATATGTTTATTATACAAATGATTACCAGGAATCAGTCAGTGAGGTTGTCACGTGTAAGCTGATCCACAAAATGATATTCAAAAATAATTCATGTTGCCAAGTACTGTTGGGAAAGTATTTCTATCCTCACCTTCATGCAGCTGAATTTTATTAGGTGTTTGTGTCACCCATGTGAGGTGTGTGTGTGTGGGGGGGGGGTCAATATTTATGTAAATAAAAACCCGTTTACCATTGTTAATCAATTTTTTTTTGTTTTAAAATATTTTAAATCTATTTTATCTTAATTCTTTTAAATTTTATTTTTTGTATCCTACAGCAATAACAGATTCAAGGAAGACCACTGTGGATGACATTACCGTAACTCTGTTAAAAAGGGAGAGCACAAAGCTCAAAGAAAGACTACTCTGTAAGGTATGTCAAAAGGAACCCATCAAAGAATTGTTCCTGCCTTGTGGAGACCTCTACGCCTGCTCTAACTGTTCGAAACTGCTGACACATTGCCCAGCATGCAACAAACTTATTCTAGCGACGTCCAGTGTTTATTTGACATAATTGATGTCATACATTGAATCTAGAATGCCATTGAAATGTTTTGTAAAAGACTTTCTTCTTGGTGTTGAAATTAATGTTCTTATGATGATCTGAGTATTTACTGAATTAATAATAGCTTCCTAACAGCATATACAGCTAAAATTTTCCCGACAAACAAGACAATTAGCTCTTTAGAGTGAAACAAATGATTTAGCTATTCAAAAATAAACAGGACATTTTGCTATTTAAAAAAAGGACATTTTGCTATTTAGAGTTAACAAGTCGTTTAGATTTTCTCAGAAAACAAGACAGTATTCCTAGAAAACAAAACAGCTATTCCTTATAATAATAATTAACTATTCCTAGAAAACAAAAACATAAAACAATGCAATATTCCACGGCAATTACCTCTTTCATTTTTTAAAGACAATATTGTTATTCCAGTATTGTAGCAAGTTGTTTAGTATCAATATTTTTGCACTATTATTTCATATTTTTTAATTCCTTGTTATTTATTAGATGACAGATTTGACTGTTTTACAATTTACCCAAATGATGTTATTTATTTTATTTTTATTATTTGTGTAAACAATTTGACCACATTTTGTATAAATCACAAGCATTCGTTTATCTTTATATAATTTATAGAATTTTTACAAAATAAACGTTTTCATAAATACTCTTTTGAAAATGCAATAATTTAATCTAATCATTTTTTTATAAATTTCTTTAAAAAATAAATAAATTTTAAAAAATATTTTAAAATAAATAAAAAAATAAAAGAATTTGCTCTGAATAATTACAAAATTAATAAGAATGCTAAGAAATAATAATTACTAAGGAATTTCATCATAAACAGAATCTGTTACAACTATAAGTTCATTGAACGTTTTTCCTTCATTTTCTCAAGTGTTTAGAGAAAAATGTTTACCAATTACAAGTTTGAATTTTTAAATTGAAAAAAAACAAAAACATAATGAGCAAAGTGTAAACATTATGTATTTTAAATTGTGACTCAATACAAACGATATTATTGTTTATGAATTAAAACAATTATACTAAATAAATAAAACATAAAGAAACAATAAAAAATATTTATAAGTACATACAATTATGTCAGAATAGTTTTTCTAATTTTTATTTACAAATAAGAAACGATTTTATTGTTTATGAAAAAAAATTCGTACATAAAAGAATTAACACAAGGAAACAATTAAAAATACTTATCTTTAAACAGGTTATATCAAAAAAAAATTTAAAGTATCAAATATTATAAAATAAATTCATACAAAATGTTAGTCGTTCGTTTCTAAACAATACATATAAAATATTAAAATTATTTAGTGTTCACAGTAGTAGTAGTATCTCGAGCTAGAGGGATTATTTTTCCTAAAAATTAAAAAAACAAAACAACAAAAAACATGTTGTTTCTTAACTTTCAAAAATGATACTCTGGTAAAAAATACTTTTAATCCAAATATAGTAACCCAGTTATTTGTTTCACGCCCTTACAGTCATTCAGTCACCACACCATTTACCAGAACTACACATAGCTGTATTTATCTCGTGACGGAAACAGGGTGAGGTCAACTCCGCCCACAATTTTCTTTTGATGTTTCGCGGTACATAGCTCTGGTTGTTTTCTTAACAACATAACCGACATGCGCGCGCGCTTACTCCGCCTGTTTCCCTCAACCGTATCCATGTACTTCAATATTAGGAAATGCCAAACAGACCAAGATAACTATTCGAATTTGTCTTATCATGCATGACATACGCAGGTTTTGGGACGAAAATATACAGGGGAACGTCACAACATCACGTCACATGTCATGACTAATGCTCTATTTTCGGCAAATAATAAAACGAATTAACAATGGACTAGTCATGGACGTAGCAATAAATGATCACATTATCTTTTTTATTGTACATTTTGTAAAAGTATAATATCACATTTATTTTCAGACAATCTTCAGTTATTACAAAATATAATTTTGGCTTTTAATGACTTTGACTTATTTATAGACGCGGCTCAATGGAAATGGGAAATCCCGCTAAAACAGCTGACAAAGTTTATTTATAGTTACACTTCAAACATCTTAAGTATCCTAAATTGTAAGTTCTTGTAGAACTCTCTAAATAAATACATTTTAAAAAACAATAGCAAGCTGTTAAAAAAGTTGAAACAATGTATGTGTCAGTCTAAAAAAATAAAATGAAATTTAAAAAAAGACACAATCAAGGGCTATGTAAGGAAACAATCCTTTCGGTAACATGAGCTCTCTGAGTCATTCTGATTCTTCGAGCCAATTAAAATCTTGTATTCACACTGTAGCATTAGAATCTTTATTTTAACTTCTAAAAGGTTTTTTTCCCGCCCACCCATAGCTTTGACACAAATTATTTTATTTTAAAAATTAGTCTCATTTAATATCGATTACTTTCATTTGTCAGAAGCTTTTGAAAGTTCCCACCAGCAGGCTAGTGAGTCGTGTAAATATCTCCGAATGGAATTCAATCGCCAAAAAATTGTGACCAAGAATGATCTGAAATTTCTACTATCTTTTTAATACCTAGAGTTAGTTTTTACCTCATGATGCGACAGGATTATGGCGTGATGACGTGGCAGGATTATGGTGTGATGACGTGACAGGATTATGGCGTGATGACGTGACAGGATTATCGCGTGATGATGTGACAGGATTATGTCATGATGACGTGACATGATTATGGCGTGATGACGTGACAATATTATGGCGTGATGACATCACTGGATGGGTAAATAATCAGAGCGCATCAGTTTTATTACACTAATATCAACACTTAACCTGTGAGGGATATCACAGAAGTCTTATAGTCACTATATAACAAGTACTGTTTTGTAATGAAAAAAAAATAATTTAAGTTAATTATAATTAATTATCTAAAAAGACAACAAACCGGAACTGATAGATAATCTATGTATACATATACAAATCTTTGAAATCTTGTATTAATTATTTGAAAATATATTTTATTTTATACAGAATGCATTTTAATTTGCCAGCCTAGCGTAGTCGGTATTGACGTGAACTTTAATAAATATGACATCTATAATATATATACAGTGGCGTAGCTAGACCTTTAGCCGCCCGGGGCGGTCTCCAATTTGCCGCCCTTTCTAGGTGAATAGCGTCATGGGTTTTATAAATTAATAAACATAAATAAATAATTGTAATTGAAACAAAGTAAAGGTGGCGAACATTTCTACCATTGAATCCCATATTTAAGTTAGTGGCAATAAAGGAGGCCAAATAAGATGTTATACCTATAAATACATATTTTTATAAAAATACGAGATACTTTTTTTTTAAAAGGTTACAAGAAAGTTACTGAGGTTGCACGCCCCAAATGAGACAAACGTATTCCAAATTTACACCAAAAAATTAAATTACCAATTAGTATGCTTTTATTTTGTATTTATAAATAAATGATTTAATTATATTTTTACAAACAAATTGTGTACATTAGTATGTAAACATATTATTTATACATTTATTTTCCTAACTTTCATAGTAGAAAAATCGTGTACTATCAAAATTTAAATAATTTGTTATATTTTGTTCTATGGACAATATTGCAAGATTTTGTAGTCTTAAATCTTATCTTATCTTATCTATACAGACGCTCCTTCTATGCAGAAGATAGTTGCGTCCACAGACCATGACAGATGATCTGTTGGCAAGTGATGCAGCATTCACAGGCCACGGCTTTGTGGGTTCCACGCATTACCCAGCCGCCTAACTACATGTAGTGTTAGGTACCCATTCGGAGCGGGGTGACTCAGGGACGCCCTAGGCCCCGGGAACAAACCCTTGCCATCACACGGATTCGAACCCGTGACCATCGGTACGACAGTCCAGTGCGCTGCCACTCGACCACCGCGTCAAGGGTCGGGAAACTTTTTGTCTGAGAGAGCCATACATTATTTTTAAAACTAAAAATTCAAGTAAATGTGTGCATTTTGTGTAATTTCAACACTAAAATTACTATAATTATGTCTCTTAATTCTTTTTAATATCATTTTTATGCTGTTTATTGTTTATGCAATTCTAAGGAATCTGAATAAACGTTTTTTTTTAAAGAATAGTCGAACATTTGTTTGAGAGCCAGATGCAGCCATCAATAGAGCAACATCTGGCTCGCGAGCCATGTTTTCCCAACCCCTGTCTTAAAGCATGCACTCATTGTGGAACGAAGATAATTTTTTATCAACTTCAGTTTGGAGAAGCTCCTTTCACAACTAGCGACACTGATAACAATAATTGTTATAAAAATTCTTAGAATATAAAATACACAAACAAATTGTGCAATGAAAACAATATATTTAAGCTTTATTTATAAACTAATACGACAAGCGGGCCTTTTCCTCCATTTTCTCAACGCAATGCCTCTTTTTGTAGTATAGGTACAGCCACAAAACCTGGATCATTTTTCTTTCATTATGGAACTGTTCTTTATCAATGTCAATAAAATCATTTATTTGACATTCAATTTCTTCACTTAGTAGGTGACATGGGATTATACACGAATATTTTCTTACATGGACATGCTACTGATCAAAGAGTTCTTTTAATTCCTTTATAATTCGATCCATGGATTAAAACATTTCTCGTTGTACTTCACGTTCTAAAGATAGAACGTCTTGTGAATTTTCCCCACTCACATGTTTTTCCTTTCTAACTTGGCGTTTCCTTTATTTTCTACAAAGTAAATAAACGATTCTACAACTTTAACTTCGCCAACATCAATAACTACGTATCTTTTAATTTGACTAGTTTAATATTTGTGTGAAATATCTGGAGAGCTGTCAAATATTGTACAAAAGTTTTTAGCTTGCTTTATTTGGTCCATTATTGTTTTTCTCGCTGCACCTCTCAATAGGTCTATGAATTCATTTTGAATCATTTTCCACAAATCGGAGACACTATATTTATTACCCATCTTAATTTGTACTAAATGTTCACATAATACTGGGTCGTACTTGGCCAACAAGTCCAAAAGCTCTAGAAAATGTCCTATATTTTTAATTGAATTGATGTCTTCCTCATGAATACTTTCCCGATGACCTCTCAACACGAAATTTTGTTTTGCTAAGAATCTAATTATATCAAGTATTGTGAGAATTTCCTTTCATTTTTTCTTATTTCTTTATAAATATTCTGTTGTTGTAGATTATAAAAAGTTGCACCATGTCCAATTCTTATTTCTAATTCCTTCCATTGGGAAAATGATCGAATCTGCAGTAGACTCAACTCGTGTTGACTTATTCAGTAGTCTCAACTCGTGTTGACTTATTCAGTAGTCTCAACTCGTGTTGACTTATTCAGTAGACTCAACTCATGTTGACTTATTCAGTAGACTCAACTCATGTTGACTTATTCAGTAGTCTCAACTCGTGTTGACTTATTTTGAGATTAAATTTCCACTATTTGTTAAAACTATTGTCCGTGTTAAAATTTATATTGAAAAAAAATCATCAAAGAGTTGACAGCAAAAACAATATATAATTTTCTTCAATGGTGAATACACCATCCACGATCCTAACAAATTTTCACCATTATGCAAAATTTGGGAAAGAAACAATAATCGCGATTAATCTTTCTTGTGAAAAATCGTAATAATTTTCACTAAAATAGACTCATTCAAACTATCTAAACATTACTTTAATTGGATATGCATAAAAGTTTGAGTGAATAAACGTATTTTAATGAAACACACACATTTTGTTTGTGCTACTTTAATGAAAAAAACAAACAAAAAGAAAAAACTAAATTAATTTTTAATAAATTACCTTAGAATAATTTTCTTAAACTTAAACAGTAATATAAATTACTACTTGCAAGTTTAACACAATATTTGAACCACAATGCCATGTGGGTACTTTTTCGCGTATCATTCTGTGCATGTCGAAAATCCACGCAATAACTGTTGCGGCGATATTAATAGTATATTCGGTCCAGCAGTGATGTGTTCTTTGTGTTGTTTTCTTATAAAAAGCGTCCTCTGTGATGTATACCGCTTAATTTTCAAAACAAATCGATACAATTTTTAAACGATTTTAAATTTCTTAACGGTTATGCGTTAGTTATAACAAACAGTATGTAATAAAAAATGTCTTGAGAATCCGTTAATTACGACTCGAAAGCACGAATATTTTATTTTCACCCGGGTTTTCCTCTTTCAAAAGAAAAAGGGCGGTTGTCCGAAAGGGCTGTACTTTTCAAATGCCCCCAAACGCCGCCCCCAAATCGTGTGCCGCCCGGGGCGGACCGCCCCGCCGCTCCCCTAGCTACGCCACTGTATATATACCATTATTTCGTTTGAAGGGCGAAGTTAGTTAACTAAAAAAATATAACAACTTTTAGAATGATCAAACAAATGTTCAAACCACTACCTCTAGAGCATATTGTATGGTGTGTTATGCCTTCAATGAACATGGCCTAGTTTTCAAGTGTTTCTTCTAATTAAAGATTGGAGAAAATTCTTCCGCAAATGTGGAGAGAATAAAAATAAACAAAATCCATAACACATTAGATATAATGTAATTTAATATCTAACATTTGATTTTTTTTTGGTTAAAGATCTTGATAACTAATAGAATTAACGAATTTAATGAAAATAATTTTTTCTTTTAATATGAATTTTTGTTCATAAGCTTGTGTTTTTAGTTAGTAAAAGCCAGTTATTGCAGAATATAATATTTAAAAAATAAAGATAAACATTTCTAATTTTGTAATAATTAGTGATGTAAGCTTAATGTATGTTAAATGCAGTTTGATTGTTTAAGCTTATGTCCCTACAAGTACAATAACATACTTTTTGTAACTTGACATTAGGTTTACTATTGGGGGAGGAATTTATTTACAAGGTGCAATGTTATTTAATATTCAAAAGCAACCGAAAATGTTTTTTTCTACTTCAAAACTTAAGATAAACAGATGAGACATTTTACCCTTTGTTTAAAAAAAACTGTATTGTTAATTGAACTTCAATCAATCATTCAGTGTATTAAAAATGAATCCATTCTAAAAAATGGAAGCTTGATGCTTATTTAAACTAAACACAAATATATATATATATGAATCAATCAACTTACTAGAAATGTGATGATGCCAAGCGTATATTATGTTTAAAAAAATAACAATATGTAAAATTTTGAGGTACTTTTTCGTAATGTTTTGTCTTTGTGATGTTTGTTGATTGACGTTGTAACAAATCTTGTTTCTTGGATAAAGTTTTATCTTTTGTTACACTAACTACAGATATAAAAGTGGATGCAAAGAGACTGAGCTTTTGCTCTAACCTTTAGGTGCTGTGTGTTTTCTTGATTTGATAAGAAAGTAAAATGGAATATATTAAAAAGTAATTAGACCAATAAACACAATTGGTTTTCTTCATGAGATTTAAATTATATCTGGCATCTCTTGTAGCATACTTATGATTGGATTTTTTAGATGAACATTTTTTAAAAAAAATTATTTGTTATAACCACTCATCACTTATTTGTAAAAAGTAAATGTTCATAATTTGTTATGAACCTAAAGCAAACCTTGTCCTATGGTCAGACTGTGTTTTCATTTGTTACTGCTCATTTAAATTTGACCATCGATTTTTTTATCTTAAACTAAACCATTTATCTTATCTTATCTGTTTACAGACGCTCCTTCTATACATAAGATTATTGCGTCCTACGCTTATCTATGGTTTGTTCTAGTCCTGCATTTTTATTACAGATTTAAACGTTGATAAAGTGTTGGTTTTCCTGGATTCTTCAGGCAACCCATTCCACGCCCGAATTCTGGACGGGAAGAACGAAAACTTGTATGTGTTTGTTCTTCCATACGGAATAAGAAAGGTGTTTTT
Organism: Ampullaceana balthica; assembly: GCA_944989445.1. Lineage (NCBI taxonomy): Eukaryota > Metazoa > Mollusca > Gastropoda > Lymnaeidae > Ampullaceana > Ampullaceana balthica. The sequence goes on along the minus strand of CALYLW010000317.1, from coordinate 33,600 downwards.
ATCCTTACGTCTATCTGAGGGTTGTATTAAGTTATCTTTGTGTTGTATTTCTAAATTAGAATTAATTGCTTTATGTATGATTACTTTTTTGCTCTTGGTTCTTCTATCGTCTAGTGTTTCAAGGTTTAATGATTTAACCAATGGTGTTATTCTTGTCAGTTTTGAATATTCTCCAGTAATGAATCTGGCAGCTCTTTTTTGAATTTGTTCTAGTTTATTTACTTCTTTATTATTATCATTTTCCCAGTAGTCTGAGGTGTGTAGTTTATTATCACCCCAGATAGTTTCTAAGATGGATTCAGAGTCAGATAGTATTGTATGAAAATGAAACCTGAATTTTTCAAATATATTTTTAATCATACTAAGATTTGTCTTGATCAAGATCTGTTTATTTACATGAGTACCTACACATGGTTACCTACTTTACTCTTGTCTATCATCTCTATTTTATTTTAAATTATTTTTTTAAAAACGTCTTTTAATATCTAACATTGATGTTTACCAAACTGCCCATAATATTTCTATTGAAATTTTGTTAACATAGATAATGTTATAATAAATAAATGTATTCAACTGTTAAATCAACATTAACAAAAATTAAAAAATACTTCTAGAGCATCCAGAAACGGGAGCTTTCAAAAATAACATAATCATAAGATTCCCTACATTTTTGAACTTGCGGGATGGAACAAGTGTAATGACGTAAAATTGTTAAAGGCATTTCAACGTTGTAGCTAACTTTATTTTTTCTTATTTTTCTGACAATGGTAATATTTTTATAATAATATTAAATAATGTAACTTAATTGATAATTCATCATAGTGGAAAAGTTATAATAGTGACAACACTAATAGCTGTAATTATAATAATATAATAACAACAATAATAAACAGAGAATTACAAATTCTTTGGTATAAAATGTGTTTGGTTCGTGGTCCAAACAATTTAATCTTTTAGAACTATTCACGGGGAAGTAAACGTGACTTGGATGGCCATGACATCAGCAAGTAAACGTGACGTGGATGGCAATGACATCAGCAAGTAAACGTGACGTGGATGGTAATGACATCAGCAAGTAAACGTGACGTGGATGGCCATCACATCAACAAGTAAACGTGACTTGGATGGCCATCACATCAGCAAGTAAACGTGACTTGGATGGCCATGACATCAGCAAGTAAACGTGACGTGGATTGCAATGACATCAGCAAGTAAACGTGACGTGGATTGCAATGACATCAGCAAGTAAACGTGACGTGGATGGCAATGACATCAGCAAGTAAACGTGACGTGGATGGCCATCACATCAACAAGTAAACGTGACTTGGATGGCCATCACATCAGCAAGTAAACGTGACGTGGATTGCAATGACATCAGCAAGTAAACGTGACGTGGATGGCAATGACATCAGCAAGTAAACGTGACGTGGATGGCCATCACATCAACAAGTAAACGTGACTTGGATGGCCATCACATCAGCAAGTAAACGTGACTTGGATGGCCATCACATCAACAAGTAAACGTGACTTGGATGGCCATGACATCAGCAAGTAAACGTGACGTGGATTGCAATGACATCAGCAAGTAAACGTGACGTGGATTGCAATGACATCAGCAAGTAAACGTGACGTGGATGGCAATGACATCAGCAAGTAAACGTGACGTGGATGGCCATCACATCAACAAGTAAACGTGACTTGGATGGCCATCACATCAGCAAGTAAACGTGACGTGGATGGCCATGACATCTGCAGAACTGTAATCTGAAATCATAGAAGCACAATTATAATATAAATAACTACAATGTATGGTGTAAATGGTTTACTTGTTAATGTATTTTGTAGGTGTTCTCACAATGCAAACTTTCGTGCAATAAATCCTTGAAATACTGTTGTCAACAAAATAACTTTAATATGCACAATATATACAGATATATAACTTCGAGGTTTCACAACGTGGAGACATCAGCCACACAATCCGCCATTACTTTTTCTCAACTGCTTTCGCGTACATTCTACCCATGTGACCTCTCTGTCACTCATCTCGTGATTATCACGTGACATTTGGTAACACCGAGACAGTAATGGAAGGCAAAGTGCCCAAAATTCCATGTAATATTGCTAAGTTTCAGTCCATAAAAATCAATATTTACTTATTAACTTACACGAGTTTAATGTATTTGTAGCTTTTAAAAAAATGTTTAAATTATAGAAATTTCAATGCTCTAATTCTTAATTTAAGATTTTTAAATATGCAAATAAAATGTTTTATTTTAAGGGATTATCTTTGTATTTGTGTTACTTGTAAAGTGATCATTTGTAAGTATCTTTAAGACGAACTGATTTAAGTTCTCGTTATCTTAGTGTAAAATAGACAACGACGCTGCAAAGCTTATAAACCGCTGGAAAATCGTTGCCGAAAATTGAATATTAAATTTAAACCTATTCATTTTTTCCTTACCCCATTGTTTTGTTATTGTTATGCCACCAGCAGATATTTTTACCTCATTAGACATGTTTTTAAACTTACCTGTGGGTGAGAATTGCATTTTCGCCATGTCGTTTCCTGGTGCATATACAAACTTTAGAAAGCTTGTGATGGTCATTGGCCAATACGATGTGCACAAATCTGTGTATATATCGATGGCCATCATGTAGACTAGGTCAACATCGCACCAAAAGTAGCCGTTCGTTATTGCGAAGCGACGTTCACTGTAGCCAGTGTCGTATCTGGAGAGAGACAAAAAGCGATAATTTGCCCTTTTCCTTGTTATGAAAAAAGTAGAAAGATTTCTATTGAATAAATAACTTTGGGGCGGGCACATAGAAAATATGTAAAATGCAATGTGATGACACATAAAATACAATGTGATGACACATAAAATACAATGTGATGACAGATAAAATACAATGTGATGACACATAAAATACGATGTGATGACACATAAAATACAATGTGATGACATATAAAATACAATGTGATGACACATAAAATACAATGTGATGACACATAAAATACACTGTGATGACACATTAAATACAATGTGATGACACATAAAATAAGATGTGATGACACATAAAATACAATGTAATGACACATTTTAAAAATTGAAATTGTATAAGTTTGCCCCCTACCAGTAAATGCTGAAATAAAAAATGTTCGAATCGGTGACCATATTCCCCCAGGTCGAGCTAATGATGTTTGTCTGTGTAAACCAGGATGTCCAAGTAGAGTTTCTAACATCAAACACGATGTTCTTCATCTCAGTTCCATTGATGTATACTGAAAACTTTACCTGTGTGTAATGGGATTTTAAAAAAAACAAAACTAAATGATATTTTAATAGCCTTGAAATAAATTGTGCAGCTTTGAAAAAAATATTTGAAAAACTAATTTTTACATTGTAAATTTCCAAAGCTGTTTTATGCCATGTGGTACAAAAAACCAAAAAAAAAGAACTTCGGTAACACCAAGTAACAAATATTGAAAGTGGGGAAGAGAGAGAACAAAGAAGATTTGAAAATATATTCATTATCGTCCACCTTCAAAATTTTATCAAAATAGCAAACAGAGTTTTATTTAACATCTTTATATCCCATTATTAGTATTGACTGTAAATGCAACTAGCTTGTTAATTTGAACCCACTCAATTGACGTGATTAATAATAACTAATTAAACTGTCCTAATCTATGTTAACCCATTGAACTCACCTTTCAATATTAACCCATTGAACTCACCTTTCAATATTAACCCATTGAACTCACCTTTCAATATTAACCCATTGAACTCAATTTTCAATATTAACCCATTGAACTCACCTTTCAATATTAACCCATTGAACTCACCTTATCAATATTAACCTATTGAACTCACCTTTCAATATTAACCTATTGAACTCACCTATCAATATTAACCCATTGAACTCACCTTATCAATATTAACCCATTGAACTCACCTTATCAATATTAACCCATTGAACTCACCTTTCAATATTAACCCATTGAACTCACCTTATCAATATTAACCTATTGAACTCACCTATCAATATTAACCCATTGAACTCACCTTATCAATATTAACCCATTGAACTCACCTTATCAATATTAACCCATTGAACTCACCTTATCAATATTAACCCATTGAACTCACCTTATCAATATTAACCAATTGAACTCACCTTATCAATATTAACCCATTGAACTCACCTTTCAATATTAACCCATTGAACTCACCTTATCAATATTAACCTATTGAACTCACCTATCAATATTAACCCATTGAACTCACCTTATCAATATTAACCCATTGAACTCACCTTTCAATATTAACCCATTGAACTCACCTTATCAATATTAACCTATTGAACTCACCTATCAATATTAACCCATTGAACTCACCTTATCAATATTAACCCATTGAACTCACCTTATCAATATTAACCCATTGAACTCACCTTATCAATATTAACCCATTGAACTCACCTTATCAATATTAACCCATTGAACTCACCTTATCAATATTAACCTATTGAACTCACCTATCAATATTAACCCATTGAACTCACCTTATCAATGTTAACCCATTCATCCAGGATGTAGTTACTGAAATGTCTGGTACATGTGGCAGAGTAAGTCAGTTGTAAACATTCAACAGAGAAGTCAACTGATAGTGGATTGTCATTTGATGTTCCTGTGGACGTTCATACGTCATACAACGATTGGTTGATGTCTCTCTGGGCTCTAAACACAAAAGTCCAGTTGCCAAATTGAACTGTAGAGCCTTAAAACATTGAACACATATTGGGCTAAAATGTGAATGGGAAATTATAGATCTCACCTCAAATAACTTATGATTTGGAATGCTTGATAGATTTGTGGGTAAAATGTGTGATGACGTAATGAATTTTTTATCTAAATTATGTCACACTCTGAGAAGTGCTGTTCATAATAAAAATAATAATTTTTTATACGCTAAATAATCGATAGAACATTAGTCTTATACAAATTACCTGGTTTATTTTTGTAAATGATGTCCCATTGTGGATCACTTGTACGTTTGATAGAGCTGTCATAAACTCTGTCTTTGAATGTCACACATTGGTTTTGTGTACGGCTAACTGTTGCACTTTCACAGTCTCCAGTACAGAAAAATGCGCAGCTAGCAAGGGACATGTCTGTAAAAAAACGGAACGAACATTGTTTTGTATCTTTCAAAAAACATGAAGCGTAACGATCAATTTGAAGGATTTCCGTCTAAGCATCAATGCTAAAATTTAAATAATAAAATAATAAAACCATTACCTTTTTACGTTTTTATAATATCGTATTTTTTAAAACCCAAAATAAACGAATGGTTACATACCAAGAAATACGAAAAATATGTATTTCATACGATTTATATTGCTGCCCTATAAATGTTGTACACACCGTGAGTTCTTCGTCACGTAAAAAATAAATGTTAAGTCATATAAATCAAATTTATAATATATGTTACATTTTCAGCCTCATATTTTACAGCATTATAGTGTTTAAGAGAAATTGTTTAAAATATATACTTCTCCCCATGGAAGATTGAGTACCTGCAAATATCTTTAATGAGCTTAAATATGTGGACAAATGTGTTTTCAGCATGAAATGAGATATCTGTTATTTTGCAATTTATTTCGAATAATATTTATAAATTACTTAAACTCTAAACAATGAAAGAAACGTTTCTTTGACAAATGTCGTAATATTTTTAAACGTAATTTAATGAATGCTGAATTTGCTGATTAAAATTTCCCGTTTGAATGATTCGTTAAAGTTCATGAACAGTTATCAAATATTAATACTTAAAAATAAATGGGTCTATCGAAAACAATTTGAACAGAAGTATAAACTATTTTTTAAAAATCTAAAACCGAAAAACTTTAACTTAAAATCAAACTGTTACCAAAAGATTTGAATTCAATACAAATGAAAGTTAAATCAACACATTTTTTAATTTTTATAAAAACGTTCTTTTTATCAACCTTTTTATCGTATAATCTTTAAGAAATGTCACGGTATTCGTTTTTTACTTAATTCCTTTCAACTTGTCTTTCACTGAAGTTTTTAATTTATTTAAAAAAAAGAATAAGATCGTTTTTTCCCCCCACAGTTTAGATTCCAATTTTCTTCTGTAAATTATCAGCTCAAAAGAATCATCATCACAATCGTGTTCAAACTCTTTGGTGAACCATAAATGAAAACAAAACGTAAAGAACTGGCAAGTCCAACCAAACCGTGAACATCTAACCGCATGTAGGATTCTCTTTTAACAAGACTTTTGGCGTCATGCAATTTGAAATTTTGTAGAATTATTTTATCAATTTCAACTTTTTAGTGAGTTCCTTAGACTTTGTTAATTTAGCATCTTTTTCTGTCTCTCTCTCTCTTGCTCTCTCTCTCTCTCTCTCTCATTCTCTCTCTCTCTCTCTCTCTCTCTCTAGTTCTTATAAATATATATATTAGGGCTGTTATCGATTAATTTAATTTGAATTGTTAACTTTAAAAACATTATCGATTAATTAATCGATAATTTCGATTAAAGCCAAAAATCGAAATTTATGGCGTCATTAAACTGAACATTTCTCACGGACATTGAAAATTAAAAATATTCTGAACTAAATTTTATGACAATGTATTGATACTTGATCGGATGTTTGTGCTGAAGGTGGTACATCAGCGATGTATTTGATCCTTTAAAAGAGAACTGTTTATGGCAGTGAACACAGTAAACTTTTTCACCATCTTCGACTTTACCATCCGCAGTTATCTTAAAAACAAAATTTTTGATCAACTTTCTAGTTATATGATTAAATTTAACTGCGCTGATGCTGTCACACATTTTGTAGTTGACGTTTGCCGGTCCACATAAAGTAATAAAATTAATATAATATTACGCGGGCGAAGTTTGTACGTAAAAAAATATATAAATTATTATTAATTATTAATAATTATTTATTTATTAATAAAAAAGTTTTAAAAATATTATAAATATTTTCTTTAATTTTAATCGAATTTATATCTATTAAAATAATTTTAATCGATAAAAAATTTTAACGATTAATCTAGAAATTAATCGTTAGTTTCCGCAGCCCTAATATATATATATATATATATATTTAGGCTGCGGAAAATAACGATCAATCAATCGATTAATCGTTAAACATTTTAATAGATTAAAATTAACTTGATCGATTAAAATTCGATTAAAATTTAAGAAAATATTTAAAATACTTTGTTTTCCAATTTATTAATAAATTATATATATTTTTTGTTACTTACATACTTTACCCTCGTATTATTATTATTTAGACGCGCATAATAGAACGAATGTGCTGTGTTACGTCACAAAATTTAAGACCCATGCAATTACCGCGACTTAACCGATGTCGTGAAATAATGAATCACAACTTAAGGGCATCTATATTTGCGTTATAATAATATAATTATTCGAAATTAATCAATTAATCGATGAACTTTTTTCCAAATTAATAGAGCAATTTTTTTAATCAGTACCAGCCCTAATATATATATTTGCGCTCTAATTTTTTAACTTTTAAGTTGTAATCTTTTAATTATTGTGTCAACCATCACTCACGCCCCAATCCTTGTAACTTCCTCCCTTTCTCCAATAGACACCTTCACAGAAGTTATGAACTCGTCACGTGACCTAAACAAGTCTTGAGAACTTTGAAATGTACGAAGAATTTTTTTTGACTTATAAATGTAAAAAAAAATAATCTTGTGGAAATTGTGAGAAAAATGGTATTTGAAAGGAAATAAGAGAATTTACTACTTCGATTTTTGTCTTATCCAAGGGCCGTCAAACCGCGGCTCGCGAGCCACTTGCGGCTCTTCCGTATCACACTGTGGCTCGCGTACAAGTTATGAAAGATATGTTACATGGATAACTGGAAGATTTCCAAGTTTAATGACGCATATTGCTTCAATGCGGCCCTCAACAATTTTTTAATATATTTTAAAATGCCTTACAGTTACTGCAGGTCTGGTGACCCCTAGTCTGACTTAGTAAATATAATATTGATTTTTAATTAATTACGGTAATTAATTAAAAATTGTAGATTATTATATTTAATTAATTTACTCTGTCACGCAAAGGCATAATACTTTTTATATTTGTACGAGTATATAAGGTACTAGAATTATAACCGCACTCTGTAGCGGGAGTGTGCTGACCCTTTTTTCCCAGTATTAGTTGCTGGTTATTACAATTTTTATTTGCCAAGTTATATTTCAGATTCATCTATTAGTTAAAATCTTATGGGAAACAGAGATATTCCATTTTAAGGGAAAACAAATTAAATATAATTAACTATATGTAAGAAAAAAAGAGAGAGAAAAAATAACAACAGTCACAATTATTAAATTTTTACCATTTTACCGCGTGAGTTGTCTTCACTTAATGCAGTCCATTTTAACATTACTTTACTATTTAAAAGATATGATTTATTAAATATTGAATCTTGATGACCATAATAACTAAATTTACTATTTCATTCCCACTTGTTTTACGAAAGAGCTCTAGCACCCTCGTCACTCAAAAAATTCATATATAATTACGACACTGCATAGTAACACAATTGTAAGTAATACAATATTTGTAACTGCGTCTGTGAGATAAAGAACATATGGCACTATCCCTTAAAAAGGCAAAGGCTACATAACTCATAGCGCCAATAAACAAAATAATAAATGTACTTTCTAAAATACTTTTGAAAAGAAAACCTCGTACTAAACTGGTATCAAGAAAATGTGCACACCATATTTAGACAATAAAAGATTATAGAAAGATGGCCGCATAAAATAAAGTCTTGTTATAAAGTAAATGTACTGGACCAAAATAACTCTTCTCTTTGACGTATTCATAGTTGTTTTAACAGGCAAATAATATTTTTAAAAAATTATGTCTCTAAATTGTACGATTTATATTTACTGTTTTTATGCAATGTGTATAATTTCAAAAAGGAATCATTTTGTTACCCTATTTCTGATAAGGCATCATATTATGTAAATTATATTCAATACACACACACCAGATTTTGTTTCTGAAAAAAAAATATATAACCACATTTAAAAAAAAAGAAGGTAAGTACCGTTACAGTGCGCATCTGAAAAATGTTTAAAAAGCAACTTTAGAAATGGCCTATGTTGTTCCGTCTACAAAGGAATGAACATAGCTAGCATGTTAAATTCGCAATTCATATTCATTAAGCGTTTTCAGGATCACTTTATTAAATTTAGTCAACTACTGTTAATACATGCAAAAAGCGAACGTTTATAATGTATAGTGTATATATATATTATAGCTTATGTAAACTTGTTTAAAGTGTAAGTTTATTTGACATACGCCAATGCTTTCCACATAAAATAAACTCGCTACCTCTATGGTTTTTAATTAAATGTCGAGTTATGAATTATATATTAAAAAATCGCAATTTCATTAATACATGTAAAATATTAATCCAATGCATCGTGGAAAAATTGAAATAAAATAATTTAAACGCATATCTAATATATAAAGCTCAGTTGATGTTTGTATGTTTTTTTGTTTGTATCCATTAAAAAAGGCCACTGCTTTGTTGACATTTTTCCAAAAGATCTCTACCACTGCCGTCACTAAAAAAGCTCATATATATTTACGACACTGCATCGTAACACAATTGTTATTAATACAATATTTGCATCAGCGTCTATGAGATAAAGATAATATGGCACTACCCCCCTAAAAGGCAAAATCTGTTTAACCTATAGCGCCAATAAATTAAATTATAAATGTTATACATGAAATGTACTTTCTAAAATACTTGAAAGAAACTAAAGCAGTCGTATTAAAAAGAATTCAAGAAAATATGCGCACCGTATTTAGACAATAATAATAAATGGTTATAGAAATATTCTGGCTTAATAAAAAGTCTACTCATATCAACTGGACCAAAGGTAACTCTACTTTTGTAATCTATTTATAGTTGTTCTAACATGGAAATAATATTTGAATTGTTTTATATTTGTGTCTACATTTACGATTAAAATTTAATGCTTTATGCAATTGGTATAATATCATAAAGGAATGAAATTCTTTTTTGAGTCACTTTCATGGCCCAACAACAGATTTTGTTTCTAAAAAATAAAGAAATTATATTCCACATTTAAAAAAACCCCAAAACAAATCAAATGTCTGTTAAAAAATGAATGTGAAACAATGACAATAAATTAATTTTAAAAATGGCCTATGTTAAACCAACTACAAAGGAATGAACATAACAAATTCAATTCGCAAAACAAAATAATTAAGCGTTTTCGGGATCAATTTATTTAGTTTAATCTGTATGTGAATGTATGTTGTTCGTCCGTCGATTCGACGAAGACCACTCTAGTCATCCTCATCAGCCATCTGCGCACGCACAAACAAACAAACAAACAATGTTTAATCTACAATGTTAATAGGTCCGGTAGCCTAAGTTTAAATTGTATAAGTGTATAGCTTATGTAAAAGACAATACCTTATGTAAAAGACAAACAAAATATAAATGTTATATTAATAGGACACAGTTAAATTTAAGATGCTTACACGAAAATGTGCGCACAGTAATCGGGTGATAAAAGATTTTAGAACGCGCGCACCGCTAAAAATGAAGCCTTGAAAAAAACTGACACAATTATTAAATAAATAGGATTTTGTTAAATGTCGAGTTATGGAACAGAAAATAATTAAAACAAATTTGCAATTAAATTTAAAAGTGTAAACAGTTAAACCTAATGCATCGTGTGGCGGTTGTAATTAAATATGTTTACGTGTCTATAATATATAGAAAGTACCAGTAAAGAAAATGACAATGTTTTGTACTGCACAGCTCAAATTAAGAAGCGTACACGAAAATGTGCGCACCGTATTTAGACAATATAATATTTTTTGAATGCGCACGGCTGAAAATAAAGTATTGGGAGAAAAAAACTTTACCAAAAATAACTCGCTTTTAACGGAATTTGAACGTCCGCGTAAAGTTGTTCAATATAGAAATGAGGTTAAATTTTTCATTCTTTGTCTCTGCATTTTCTGATTATTTAATTTTCGGCATTCTGGCAAAAGGGACAATTACAAAAACTAACTTAAAACCATCTTCAGGGTAAAAGGAACCGTCTTGCCAAATTTGGTCCACGTCCGTCATTTGGTTTTTCCATGGCTGTGTAACAGAAAGTCGAAAAGTGAAACATACAAACATAAAAACATACAAACATACAAAGATACAAACACCAACTGAGCTTTATATATTTGTATTATAGTTTTTGTGATAGAAAGTATTCCAATTTACTAAGATTGACATCTGCTTGGATCACACCGCTAATATATGAATATTATTATGGACAAGGCAAGCGCCGGAAGGGTAAAAGAAGAGTGCGCTGCTGAGTACACAGTCTGGCAAGAGGTATCAACAGGTTGCCTCCAGACCTCAGGATTAAATAAATTATGTAGTACTTAACATAAAAAAATATTTAATATTAATTAAAATATTTAAAAAAACAACAGAAGATTATAATTAGATTTTTACTCACACCACATCAATGAGTATTAAAAAAAAGTCTGCTTTATCATATTCTAGTGAGTGAGGCTTATTTGCGAGCTTGTATTCAACATTTAGAGAGCCGTCCTACCACAGTGTAACGCCTGTATTCTCGATATCACGATTTTAATTTCTAAACAAATTAAATCATAATTTGCAATCAAAATTTAAGCCTAGCATGTCTATTACTGAAACACACATATCTCTTACTTTTTAAAGTCATGTTCCTTATATGTGTACCATTCGTCAGCTTGTATCCCTTCCGTGTTTTAAACTTGTGTTGTTCTATGGAGGCCTGGCACTCCGACAGTGACGTCATCACTAGTACAAATAGCAAACCAAACATTTTCTCCTCAGTCACTCATGTATCGTTCCAATAGTTTATTGACACGTTGTAAGAATAGCCACATCACTCGTCATGTGAAGACAGTGACATTAATTGGAAATGCAGAAGAAACATTTACAGGTTTGCAATTTTTTATCCTATAATTTAAACAAATATTTAATAAACATTTTATAAACAATTTATTATTTTAAAGCAAACTATTCAATTGTTATATTCCCAAATGTAAAGTTCTTACATATCTAATTAGAAGTTTATTTTGCTATAAAATCATTAAAAATAATATGAGCTTAAAATTTTAAGAAATGATTGAAAAAGCTTCTTGCTAGGATATTTTGTATGACAGTTTTAAATAGTATTCTAAATTTTAACGTAAGCTAAGCTGTGAAACGTCAATAAAATTATTTCTAGGAAAAACAGCCGCAATAATGTTTTCTACAATTCCTGCTTTCAGTGTTTATATATTTCCTTTCTTAACAACAGTAAGATTTGGGTCAACTTATTATTGAAAAATAATTTCACAGATAACGTTCACCGTTCTAAAAAAAAATAATTTAAATGTATACATTTGTTTTATAAACTATTCTCGATTTCCTTACTAAATGTTCATAAATTTACCCAAAAAATTTCTTGAATTACCCACATGTGCATAAATATAATATATATTTCTATTAAATCTTCTAATTTCTAAATTTACATTTAATTTATGGGGATTGATTCCCCAAGACCTAGAAACTTGAATATAAGTCTTATGCGCCAAACCATCCATCAGATAATGTTTGTCATTGACCATTAGCTTCTCGCAATACGTTATACTTGTAGCGTATAAAATGAAGATGTGGTTGGAACTTAATCGTAAGCACGAACTAGGTAGAATAAAGTGCTTGAAAGTTTCTGAGAGAGATTAAATAATATAAAACAAGGAAACAAAGTTTTACTTTTAATTCTTACGATAGCGTGAAGTGTTCCCTGCCAACTTGTTAACACACTAAAAGTATGGCGAATAAAAATCAAACAATTTTCTTCAAAGACAACGAATGTTTGAATGTTTCTTTCTGCTAACATCGTTAACAATAAAAAATATAGAGTCATATTGGCTTCAAATAGTATTTGGTTGTTCTTTCGTCTATTTCCAAATTAATTTTTATTTCTTAATCTCAATGTTAGCTTTAAGAAATTCCGAAAAGCCACAAATGCGGAATGAGCCATGAATTTTTAAAAGAACTGGAAAACATCAACAAAATTTTAATTAGTTATTATGAAGAGAATATTTTAGAGTCCTTCATTTTCATTTTCGATTGAAATGCCACACCCAAGTGTCTTTAGTATATGCTAACAATCAACTCAATAAATCGATGATCGAATCAAAGTTTTGGTAATAATTACTTTTTTAAACTATATTTTTCCTTTAACACGCAGTTAACATCACTTTGTATTTGAAAAAGAATGCACAATGAATACAAACAAATTCAAAATAATAAAATTACTTTTATACATCTCTGAAATAATTTCTCCTAGGATTTCATTCTCCTCGTGGTTCCAAAATATCAAGATTCTAAGGAATCGCAGGAAATTGAGTGATTATTACGGGGAATGAGATGGGTGTAATCAGGGAATAGAAAAAAAAAGATCACAAAAAGAATATTTGAGACTACAAAACTAGACACATTCTTGTCCTTAGTGTCTATTATATCAAACCTTCAGTTCCAGACATCATCGTTGAGAAGCCTTTGTGACCAGTTAACTATCAGTTATTACAACAAATACCGAATTGTACACCTGAACACAAATGAAGAGTTCAAGGTAAGAAACGGCTATGTCATATTTTTCTAGTTTTGAAATATTCAAGTTTTAAAGTTCAAAATTATACAGATTTCTTATAAATTAACCATTTAGATTTGAATTTTTAATAGGTTCAGAGACATTATTATTTCATAAAACTTCATTCAGAACATTCTATTTTTGACCCTCTATCAGATACAGGGATAACTTAAAAATTTCAAAAATGTCACACATCCGTTTCTTCCCTTGAGGTCTTCAAATGTGAGACTGTGGTGAATTCTAATGCATTCTGGTGCACTCTGGTGACATCTTATGCATTCTGGTGCATTCTGGTCATACTGGTGCATTCTGGTGCATTTGGTGCATTCTGGTGCAATTCTGGTGCATTCTGATGCATTCTGGTGCATTCTGGTGCATTCTGGTGCATTCTGGTTCATTCTGGTGCATTCTGGTGCATTCTGGTTCATTCTGGTGCATTCTGGTGCATTCTGGTGCATTCTGGTGCATTCTGGTGCATTCTGGTGCATTCTGGTGCATTCTGGTGCATTCTGGTGCATTCTGGTTCATTCTGGTGCATTCTGGTGCATTCTGGTGCATTCTGGTGCATTCTGGTGCATTCTGGTGCATTCTGGTGCATTCTGATGCATTCTGGTGCATTCTGGTGCATTCTAGTGCATTCTGGTGCATTCTAGTGCATTCTGGTGCATTCTGGTGCATTATGTTACCCTCTGGTGCATTATGGTGACGGTGCATTCCGATGCATTCTGGTGCATTCAGTTGCCATTCTGGTGCATTCTGGTGCATTCTGGTGAAATCTGGTGCATTCTGGTGCATTCTGGTGCAATCTGGTGCATTCTGGTGCATTCTGGTGCATCTGGTGCATTCTGGTGCATTCTGGTGCATTCTGGTGCATTCTGGTGCATTCTGGTGCATTCTGGTGTTCAGTGCATCTGGTGCATTCTGGTAGCATTCTGGTGCATTCTGGTGCATTCTGGTGCATTCTGGTGCATTCTGGTGCATTCTGGTGCATTCTGGTGCATTCTGGTGCATTCTGGTGCATTCTGGTGCATTCTGGTGCATTCTGGTGCATCTGATGCATTATGGTGCATTCTGGTGCATTCTGGTGCATTCTGGTGCATCTGGTGCATTCTGGTGCATTCTGGTGCATTGTGATGCCATCTGGTGCATTCTGGTGCATTCTGGTGCATTCTGGTGCATTCTGGTGCATTCTGGTGCATTCTGGTGCAAATCTGGTGCATTCTGGTGCATTCTGGTGACTCTGGTGCATTCCGGTTCATTCTGGTGCATTCTGGTGCATTCTGGTGCATTCTGGTGAAATCTGGTGCATTCTGGTGCATTCTGGTGAAATCTGGTGCATTCCGGTGCATTCTGATGCATATGTTGCCATCTGGTGCATTATGGTGACCTGGTGCATTCCGGTTCATTCTGGTGCATTCCGGTGCATTCTGGTGCATTCAGTTGCCATCTGGTGCATTCTGTAGCATTCTGGTGCATTCTGGTGCATTCTGGTGCATTCTGGTGCATTCTGGTGCATTCTGGTGCATTCTGGTGCATTCTGGTGCATTCTGGTGCATTCTGGTGCATTCTGGTGCATTCTGGTGCATTCTGGTGCATTCTGGTGCATTCTGGTGCATTCTGGTGCATTCTGGTGCATTCTGTAGCATTCTGGTGCATTCTGGAGCATCTGATTATGGTATATTCGGGTGCATTCTGGTGCATGCAGTTGCCATCTGGTGCATTCTGGTGCATTCTGGTGCATTCTGGTGCATTCTGATGCATTCTGTTGCATTCTGGTGCATTCTGGTGCATTCTGGTGCATTCTGGTGCATTCTGGTGCATTCTGGTGCATTCTGGTGCATTCTGGTGCATTCTGGTGCATTCTGGTGCATTCTGGTGCATTCTGGTGCAATCTGGTGCATTCTGGTGCATTCCCAAGCATCTGATGCATTATGGTATATTGTGCACTCTTGTGCATTCTGATGCATTCTGTTGCATTCTGTTGCATTCAGGTGCATTCTGGTGCATTCCTATGCATATGATTTATTATATTATGGTGCACTCTGGTGCATTCTGATGCATTCTGTTGCATTCTGTTGCATTCTGTTGCATTCAGGTGCATTCTAGTGCATTCTGGTGTATTCTGGTGCATTCTGGTGCATTCTGGTGCATTCTGGTGCATTCTGGTGCATTCTGGTGCATTCTGGTGCATTGTGGTAATTTCTAAGGCAATCTGGTGCACTCTGGTGACATCTTATGCATTCTGGTGCATTCTGGTCATACTGGTGCAATCTGGTGCATTCTGGTGCAATTTGGTGCATTCTGGTTCATTCTGGTTCATACTGGTGCATTCTGGTGCATTCTGGTTCATTCTGGTTCACTCTGGTGCATTCTGGTGCATTTAGGTTCATTCTGGTGCATTTTGGTGCATTCTGGTGCATTCTGGTGCATTCTGGTGCATTATGGTGCATTCTGGTGCATTCTGGTGCATTCTGGTGCATTCTGGTGCATTCTGGTGCATTCTGGTGCATTCTGGTGCATTCTGGTGCATTCTGGTGCATTCTGGTGCTTTCTGGTGCATTCTGGTGCATTCTAATGCATTCTGGTGCACTCTCGTGCATTCGGGTGCATTCTGGTGCATCCCGTTGCTTTCTGGTGAATTTTGATGCCATCTGGTGCATTTTTTGACTTCTGGTGATTCTGGTGGATTCTGATGCCATCTGGTTTATTTGATGAATTCTATTGCGTTCTGGTGCATTCTTGTGAAATCTGGTATATTCTGGTGCATTCTGGTGTATGATGGTGCATTCTGATGCATTCTGGTGCATTTTGATGCCATCTGGTGCATCCTGTTGACTCGCCACCATTTACTCTTGAAGTATTCATGTACGGAGCGGATTGTTGAGAGTGTATGATTACGTTTCCATCACTGATAACAAACGTAGAGCTCGTCGCCGAAGTTATCCCAATGTAAAGTTAAATTATAACCTAGTGTTTCTATTTTGACACATAGTTTTTATGAATGATTTTAGTAAACCAATCTAATAAATCTCTGACGTTTTGAGCATGCACTGACTACTCTATATAAACTCAGTTCATTGTTTTTATCATCCTAACATTTTGTTTTAAATCCTTGGACAGAAAAGTTTAAATTAAACATTTAAATGCATGCCCCAAACAAGAACCTTTTAAAGTTATAATAATAAAATAGATGTTTAAGGTGATATGCCTTACCCATCTTATCTTATCTGTTACAGACGTTCCTTCTATACAGAAGATTATTGTGTCCTACGCTTATCTATGGTTTGTGTTTAGTCCTGCATTTTTATTAGAGATTTAAATGTTGATAAAATGTTGGTTTTCCTCGTTTCTTCAGGCAACCCATTCCACGCCCGAATTCCGGACGGGAAGAACGAAAATTTGTATGTGTTTGTTCTTGCATATGGAATAAGAAAGGTGTTTTTATCCTATTGTCTAACTGAGGATTGTATTAAGTTATCTTTGTGTTGTATTTCTAAATTAGAATTTATTGCTTTATGTATGATTACTAGTGTTTCAAGGTTTAATGATTTAACTAATGGTGTTATTCTTGTTAGTTTTGATAACAGAAAACTAACTGAAATCAAATTATTATTTATTTAATTTTTACAAATTTTAATTTATCATTAACATTTTTCAATTTCGAACAAGAAAGCTTTCGTCGAATTATGATATAGAGTAGGACTTCTATAATACTTTTAAATTAAATACAATATACACAAGCAAATTGTGTAACAAAATAATAAATTAAAGCTTTATTAATTGACTATACAAAAGTAGATGTTTCGGCTGATACCTTCGTCAGTACAAATAACTTACATAAGTATTGTTTTAATAAGATTAATACAAAGGTAGAAGCTTTAATTCATTGTTTTGATTACAATTAAACACTTTATTTATTTTTCTTGTATTTCGTCGAATTAGAAGTTATTTAAAAAAACTATTAAGAAACCAAAAGCTTGTCTTCCATTTTCTTCTCGTTCCACTTAAAATAATAATAACAATAATAATGGGGCGCGGTGGTCTAAGGGGTAGCGCGCTAGACTATCTATCCGAGGCAGAACCCTCGTCGCAAATTCGAGCCCAGGTACTGGCAAGGCCCCCGGAGCATTGTACTGGCCACACATTCCCCTGCTCGTTAGTGTTGGCTCAATGAAACTTGTGAACGCTACTTCACATTCCCCATAGACAGACATGGTCTAAAGGGGTTATTATTATTATAATTGTAAACAAACTGGGGCTTGTGGTTTAGTATGTCAGGCAATATCATTGTATAAATTAAATGTTGGAGTTTTCCTTAGGAAACTATTACAATGAATACGTTTTTTTAAAGCTATAAAGTATTTGATTAAACATATTTTTTTTTAAAGTTTTGAGAACAATATACCCTACATGTACGTATTTTGTTTTAATGGATTATATGGATTTTATATTTTCATAAAGTACAAAGCTGGGGATTTTTTTAAAAATCATGATTGTTATTGGTAATGATGCTTGAAAATATTTGAAAAAAATAATTCTTTGTATGAGGTTAATCAATTAATAAAAATGTTATATTTATGTTTGCCGCAATGTGGCTGCATATACAACATTTTATTAGCTAAACCACCTCCGTGTTGTATCTGAACTCCCGTTATAGATAAGCGTAGGATGCAATAATTTTCTGTATAGATGGAGCGTATGTAACAGATATGGTAAGATACTGTAAGGATAATTTGAAGTAATGCATAGAATAACTTATCAATAAGAATTGATTAAAACTAATCTATAACTGAAAGTATTTCTTATGTGTTAAAAACATGTTCCTTATCTGTGTCCCATCCGTCAGCTTGTATCCCTTCCATATTTGAAAATTGTGTTGTTCTGTAACTGCCTGGCTCTCCTACAGTGAAGTTATTAACAGTAGAAATATTAAGTAAAACATTGGTTGACATGTGATTGTCTATTTACACAGTTGTTTGTTTTGGTTTTTAGACTTTGTAAAGAGTTAAAAATCAGGTATTCAACAATCTTCACTTCTAGCTTTTTAATTTGAAATCATCCTTTGTCTTTATGTATTGCCAAAGATCAAAAATGAATTTTTCAATTGGTTTTCCTCATAGAAAAAAAGTGATATTTTTCTGTTTTCTTCAATTTCAATTAAAAATAAATAAAAGCGAGATATGTCTACATTTAAAAAAAAATCATTTTAGAGCACTGAAACAGTTTTATATATACTCTATTTTCATTTTATACTAAAATTAACAACTACAAGAGTTTCCAAGGTTAATAAACAGGGAAAGGTTTTGGATTATTAGATTATAATATAAAATATTTCTATTTGGATTATTTCTAGTAAAAATGTCATATAAATAATTAAGTTGTTTTTTAGTATTTTACGCATAAGATTTTTTTTAAATATGTTTTTTATTTTATTTTTTAAATTATTTTTTTTAGTTATGAGATTAAAAAAATGTATTATTATCT
This sequence comes from Ampullaceana balthica, assembly GCA_944989445.1. Lineage (NCBI taxonomy): Eukaryota > Metazoa > Mollusca > Gastropoda > Lymnaeidae > Ampullaceana > Ampullaceana balthica. Next base: position 14,345 of record CALYLW010000317.1, on the reverse strand, counting down.
TTATTCATGGCACTCTGAGTCATCAACAGAAATATTCATTTGGAACTGTGGGCGCAATCCAAGAACCCTCTAGATTGATTCATAAGTATTAATTAATTCCGATCGCTTCAAGTACAACGATTAGTTCCTCATAATCCAGGGGTGTCAAAACATTTTACATAAAGGGCCGTATTTCATGAAGTAATAATATTCGGGAGTCGTATTAACAGAAAACAAAACGGTTCATTCTGGTGCATTCCGGTGCATTCTTGTGCAAATTGCCATCTGGTGCATTCTGGTGCATTCTGGTGCATTCTGGTGCATTCTGGTGCATTCTGGTGCATTCTGGTGCAATTTGGTGCATTCTGGTGCATTCTGGTGCATTCTGGTGCATTCTGGTGCATTCTGGTGCATTCTGGTGCATTCTGGTGCATTCTGGTGCATTCTGGTGCATTCTGGTGCATTCTGGTGCATTCTGGTGCATTCTGGTGCATTCTGCATTTGGTGCATTCTGGTGCATTCTGGTGCATTCTGGTGCATTCTGGTGCATTCTGGTGCATTCTGGTGCATTCTGGTGCATTCTGGTGCATTCCTATGCATATGATACATTGTATATTATGGTGCACTCTGGTGCATTCTGATGCATTCTGGTGCATTCTGGTGCATTCTGGTGCATTCTGGTGCATTCTGGTGCATTCTGGTGCATTCTGGTGCATTCTGGTGCAATCTGGTGCATTCTGGTGCATTCTGGTGCATTCTGGTGCATTCTTAGTGCATTCTGGTGCATTCTGGTGCATTCTGGTGCATTCTGGTGCATTCTGGTGACTGGTGCATCTCTCGTGCATTCTGATGCATTCTGTTGCATTCTGGTGCATTCTGGTGCATTCTGGTGCATTCTGGTGCATTCTGGTGCATTCTGGTGGATTCTTGTGCATTCTGGTGCATTCGGGTGCATTCTGGTGCATTCTGGTGCATTCTGGTGCATTCTGGTGCATTCTGGTGCATTCTGGTGCATTCTGGTGCATTCTGGTGCATCTTATGCATTCTGGTGCATTCTGGTGCATTCTGGTGCATTCTGGTGCATTCTGGTGCATTCTGGTGCATTCTGGTGCATTCTGGTGCATTCTGGTGCATTCTGGTGCATTCTGGTGCATTCTGGTGCATTCTGGTGCATTCTGGTGCATTCTGGTGCATTCTGGTGCATTCTGGTGCATTCTGGTGCATTCTGGTGCATTCTGGTGCATTCTGGTGCATTCTGGTGCATTCTGGTGCATTCTGGTGCATTCTGGTGCATTCTGTGCATTCTGTGCATTCTGGTGCATTCTGGTGCATTCTGGTGCATTCTGGTGCATTCTGGTGCATTCTGGTGCATTCTGGTGCATTCTGGTGCATTCTGGTGCATTCTGGTGCATTCTGGTGCAATCTGGTGCATTCTGGTGCATTCATGTTGCATTCTGGTGCATTCTGGTGCATTCTGTGCATTCTGGTGCATTCTGGTGCATTCTGGTGCATTCTGGTGCATTCTGGTGCATTCTGGTGCATTCTGGTGCATTCTGGTGCATTCTGGTGCATTCTGGTGCATTCTGGTGCATTCTGGTGCATTCTGGTGCATTCTGGTGCATTCTGGTGCATTCTGGTGCATACTGGTGCATTCTGGTGCATTCTGGTGCATTCTGGTGCATTCTGGTGCATTCTGGTGCATTCTGGTGCATTCTGGTGCATTCTGGTGCATTCTGGTGCATTCTGGTGCATTCTGGTGCATTCTGGTGCATTCTGGTGCATTCTGGTGCATTCTGGTGCATTCTGGTGCATTCTGGTGCATTCTGGTGCATTCTGGTGCATTCTGGTGCATTCTGGTGCATTCTGGTGCATTCTGGTGCATTCTGGTGCATTCTGGTGCATTCTGGTGCATTCTGGTGCATTCTGGTGCATTCTGGTGCATTCTGGTGCTTTCTGGTGCATTCTGGTGCATTCTAATGCATTCTGGTGCACTCTCGTGCATTCGGGTGCATTCTGGTGCATCCCGTTGCTTTCTGGTGAATTTTGATGCCATCTGGTGCATTTTTTGACTTCTGGTGATTCTGGTGGATTCTGATGCCATCTGGTTTATTTGATGAATTCTATTGCGTTCTGGTGCATTCTTGTGAAATCTGGTATATTCTGGTGCATTCTGGTGTATGATGGTGCATTCTGATGCATTCTGGTGCATTTTGATGCCATCTGGTGCATCCTGTTGACTCGCCACCATTTACTCTTGAAGTATTCATGTACGGAGCGGATTGTTGAGAGTGTATGATTACGTTTCCATCACTGATAACAAACGTAGAGCTCGTCGCCGAAGTTATCCCAATGTAAAGTTAAATTATAACCTAGTGTTTCTATTTTGACACATAGTTTTTATGAATGATTTTAGTAAACCAATCTAATAAATCTCTGACGTTTTGAGCATGCACTGACTACTCTATATAAACTCAGTTCATTGTTTTTATCATCCTAACATTTTGTTTTAAATCCTTGGACAGAAAAGTTTAAATTAAACATTTAAATGCATGCCCCAAACAAGAACCTTTTAAAGTTATAATAATAAAATAGATGTTTAAGGTGATATGCCTTACCCATCTTATCTTATCTGTTACAGACGTTCCTTCTATACAGAAGATTATTGTGTCCTACGCTTATCTATGGTTTGTGTTTAGTCCTGCATTTTTATTAGAGATTTAAATGTTGATAAAATGTTGGTTTTCCTCGTTTCTTCAGGCAACCCATTCCACGCCCGAATTCCGGACGGGAAGAACGAAAATTTGTATGTGTTTGTTCTTGCATATGGAATAAGAAAGGTGTTTTTATCCTATTGTCTAACTGAGGATTGTATTAAGTTATCTTTGTGTTGTATTTCTAAATTAGAATTTATTGCTTTATGTATGATTACTAGTGTTTCAAGGTTTAATGATTTAACTAATGGTGTTATTCTTGTTAGTTTTGATAACAGAAAACTAACTGAAATCAAATTATTATTTATTTAATTTTTACAAATTTTAATTTATCATTAACATTTTTCAATTTCGAACAAGAAAGCTTTCGTCGAATTATGATATAGAGTAGGACTTCTATAATACTTTTAAATTAAATACAATATACACAAGCAAATTGTGTAACAAAATAATAAATTAAAGCTTTATTAATTGACTATACAAAAGTAGATGTTTCGGCTGATACCTTCGTCAGTACAAATAACTTACATAAGTATTGTTTTAATAAGATTAATACAAAGGTAGAAGCTTTAATTCATTGTTTTGATTACAATTAAACACTTTATTTATTTTTCTTGTATTTCGTCGAATTAGAAGTTATTTAAAAAAACTATTAAGAAACCAAAAGCTTGTCTTCCATTTTCTTCTCGTTCCACTTAAAATAATAATAACAATAATAATGGGGCGCGGTGGTCTAAGGGGTAGCGCGCTAGACTATCTATCCGAGGCAGAACCCTCGTCGCAAATTCGAGCCCAGGTACTGGCAAGGCCCCCGGAGCATTGTACTGGCCACACATTCCCCTGCTCGTTAGTGTTGGCTCAATGAAACTTGTGAACGCTACTTCACATTCCCCATAGACAGACATGGTCTAAAGGGGTTATTATTATTATAATTGTAAACAAACTGGGGCTTGTGGTTTAGTATGTCAGGCAATATCATTGTATAAATTAAATGTTGGAGTTTTCCTTAGGAAACTATTACAATGAATACGTTTTTTTAAAGCTATAAAGTATTTGATTAAACATATTTTTTTTTAAAGTTTTGAGAACAATATACCCTACATGTACGTATTTTGTTTTAATGGATTATATGGATTTTATATTTTCATAAAGTACAAAGCTGGGGATTTTTTTAAAAATCATGATTGTTATTGGTAATGATGCTTGAAAATATTTGAAAAAAATAATTCTTTGTATGAGGTTAATCAATTAATAAAAATGTTATATTTATGTTTGCCGCAATGTGGCTGCATATACAACATTTTATTAGCTAAACCACCTCCGTGTTGTATCTGAACTCCCGTTATAGATAAGCGTAGGATGCAATAATTTTCTGTATAGATGGAGCGTATGTAACAGATATGGTAAGATACTGTAAGGATAATTTGAAGTAATGCATAGAATAACTTATCAATAAGAATTGATTAAAACTAATCTATAACTGAAAGTATTTCTTATGTGTTAAAAACATGTTCCTTATCTGTGTCCCATCCGTCAGCTTGTATCCCTTCCATATTTGAAAATTGTGTTGTTCTGTAACTGCCTGGCTCTCCTACAGTGAAGTTATTAACAGTAGAAATATTAAGTAAAACATTGGTTGACATGTGATTGTCTATTTACACAGTTGTTTGTTTTGGTTTTTAGACTTTGTAAAGAGTTAAAAATCAGGTATTCAACAATCTTCACTTCTAGCTTTTTAATTTGAAATCATCCTTTGTCTTTATGTATTGCCAAAGATCAAAAATGAATTTTTCAATTGGTTTTCCTCATAGAAAAAAAGTGATATTTTTCTGTTTTCTTCAATTTCAATTAAAAATAAATAAAAGCTAGATATGTCTACATTTTAAAAAAAAATCATTTTAGAGCACTGAAACAGTTTTATATATACTCTATTTTCATTTTATACTAAAATTAACAACTACAAGAGTTTCCAAGGTTAATAAACAGGGAAAGGTTTTGGATTATTAGATTATAATATAAAATATTTCTATTTGGATTATTTCTAGTAAAAATGTCATATAAATAATTAAGTTGTTTTTTAGTATTTTACGCATAAGATTTTTTTTAAATATGTTTTTTATTTTATTTTTTAAATTATTTTTTTTAGTTATGAGATTAAAAAAATGTATTATTATCTTTATTCATGGCACTCTGAGTCATCAACAGAAATATTCATTTGGAACTGTGGGCGCAATCCAAGAACCCTCTAGATTGATTCATAAGTATTAATTAATTCCGATCGCTTCAAGTACAACGATTAGTTCCTCATAATCCAGGGGTGTCAAAACATTTTACATAAAGGGCCGTATTTCATGAAGTAATAATATTCGGGAGTCGTATTAACAGAAAACAAAACGGTTCATTCTGGTGCATTCCGGTGCATTCTTGTGCAAATTGCCATCTGGTGCATTCTGGTGCATTCTGGTGCATTCTGGTGCATTCTGGTGCATTCTGGTGCAATTTGGTGCATTCTGGTGCAATTTGGTGCATTCTGGTGCATTCTGGTGCATTCTGGTGCATTCTGGTGCATTCTGGTGCATTCTGGTGCATTCTGGTGCATTCTGGTGCATTCTGGTGCATTATGGTGCCTGGTGCATTCTGGTGCATTCTGGTGCATTCTGGTGCATTCTGGTGCATTCTGGTGCATTCTGGTGCATTCTGGTGCATTCTGTGCATATGTCATGGTGCATATTACTGGTGCATTCTGGTGCATTCTGATGCATTCTGGTGCATTCTGGTGCATTCTGGTGCATTCTGGTGCATTCTGGTGCATTCTGGTGCATTCTGGTGCATTCTGGTGCATTCTGGTGCATTCTGGTGCATTCTGGTGCATTCTGGTGCATTCTGGTGCATTCTGGTGCATTCTGGTGCATTCTGGTGCATTCTGGTGCATTCTGGTGCATTCTGGTGCATTCTGGTGCATTCTGGTGCATTCTGGTGCATTCTGGTGCATTCTGGTGCATTCTGGTGCATTCTGGTGCATTCTGGTGCATTCTGGTGCAATCTGGTGCATTCTGGTGCATTCTGGTGCATTCTGGTGCATTCTGGTGCATTCTGGTGCATTCTGGTGCATCTGTGCATTCTGGTGCATTCTGGTGCATTCTGGTGCATTCTGGTATTTGTGCACTCTGGTGCATTCTGATGCATTCTGTTGCATTCTGTTGCATTCTGGTGCATTCTGGTGCATTCTGGTGCATTCTGTTGCATTCTGGTGCATTCTGGTGCATTCTGGTGCATTCTGGTGCATTCTGGTGCATTCTGGTGCATTCTGATGCATTCTGATGCATTCTGGTATGCACATCTGGTGCATTCTGGTGCATTCTGGTGCATTCTGGTGCATTCTGGTGCATTCTGGTGCATTCTGGTGCATTCTGGTGCATTCTGGTGCATTCTGGTGCATTCTGGTGCATTCTGGTGCATTCTGGTGCATTCTGGTGCATTCTGGTGCATTCTGGTGCATTCTGGTGCAATCTGGTGCATTCTGGTGCATTCTGGTGCCATCTGGTGCATTATGGTGACCTGGTACATTCCGGTGCATTCTGGTGCATTCTGGTGCATTCTGGTGCATACTGGTGCAATCTGGTGCAATTTGGTGCATTCTGGTGCATTCTGGTGCATTCTGGTTCATTCTGGTGCATACTGGTGCATTCTGGTGCATTCTGGTGCATTCTGGTGCATTCTGGTGCATTCTGGTGCATTCTGGTGCATTCTGGTGCATTCTGGTGCATTCTGGTGCATTCTGGTGCATTCTGGTGCATTCTGGTGCATTCTGGTGCATTCTGGTGCATTCTGGTGCATTCTGGTGCATTCTGGTGCATTCTGGTGCATTCTGGTGCATTCTGGTGCATTCTGGTGCATTCTGGTGCATTCTGGTGCATTCTGGTGCATTCTGGTGCATTCTGGTGCATTCTGGTGCATTCTGGTGCATTCTGGTGCATTCTGGTGCATTCTGGTGCATTCTGGTGCATTCTGGTGCATTCTGGTGCATTCTGGTGCATTCTGGTGCATTCTGGTGCATTCTGGTGCATTCTGGTGCATTCTGGTGCATTCTGGTGCATTCTGGTGCATTATGGTGCATTCTGGTGCTCTGGTGCACACTGGTGCATCTGATGCACTCTGGTGCATTCTGATGCATTCTGGTGCATTCTGGTGCATTCTGGTGCATTCTGGTGCATTCTAGTGCATTCTGGTGCATTCTGGTGCATTATGTTACCCTCTGGTGCATTATGGTGACGGTGCATTCTGATGCATTCTGGTGCATTCAGTTGCATTCTGGTGCATTCTGGTGCATTCTGGTGCATTCTGGTGCATTCTGGTGCATTCTGGTGCATTCTGGTGCATTCTGGTGCATTCTGGTGCATTCTGGTGCATTCTGGTGCATTCTGGTGCATTCTGGTGCATTCTGGTGCATTCTGGTGCATTCTGGTGCATTCTGGTGCATTCTGGTGCATTCTGGTGCATTCTGGTGCATTCTGTTGCATTCTGGTGCATTCTGGTGCATTCTGGTGCATTCTGGTGCATTCTGGTGCATTCTGGTGCATTCTGGTGCATTCTGGTGCATTCTGGTGCATTTGTGCATCTGGTGCATTATGGTATGGTGCACACTGGTGCATCTGATGCATTCTGGTGCATTCTGGTGCATTCTGGTGCAATCTGGTGCATTCTGGTGCATTCTGTTGCATCTGGTGCATTCTGGTGCATTCTGGTGCATTCTGGTGCATTCTGGTGCATTCTGGTGCATTCTGGTGCATTCTGGTGCATTCTGGTGCATTCTGGTGCATTCTGGTGCATTCTGGTGCATTCTGGTGCATTCTGGTGCATTCTGGTGCATACTGATGCATTATGGTAGTGCACACTGGTGCATCTGATGCATTCTGGTGCATTCTGGTGCATTCTGGTGCATTCTGGTGCATTCTGGTGCATTCTGGTGCATTCTGGTGCCATCTGGTGCATTATGGTGACCTGGTACATTCCGGTTCATTCTGGTGCATTCTGGTGCATTCTGGTCATACTGGTGCAATCTGGTGCAATTTGGTGCATTCTGGTGCAATTTGGTGCATTCTGGTTCATTCTGGTGCATTCTGGTGCATTCTGGTGCATTCTGGTGCATTCTGGTGCATTTAGGTTCATTCTGGTGCATTCTGGTGCATTCTGGTGCATTCTGGTGCATTCTGGTGCATTCTGGTGCATTCTGGTGCATTCTGGTGCATGCATTCTGATGCACTCTGGTGCATTCTGATGCATTCTGGTGCATTCTGGTGCATTCTAGTGCATTCTGGTGCATTCTAGTGCATTCTGGTGCATTCTGGTGCATTATGTTACCCTCTAGTGCATTATGGTGACGGTGCATTCCGATGCATTCTGGTGCATTCAGTTGCCATTCGGTGCATTCTGGTGCATTCTGGTGAAATCTGGTGCATTCTGGTGCATTCTGGTGCATTCTGGTGCATTCTGGTGCATTCTGGTGCATTCTGGTGCATTCTGGTGCATTCTGGTGCATTCTGGTGCAATCTGGTGCATTCTGGTGCATTCTGGTGCATTCTGGTGCATTCTGGTGCATTCTGGTGACATCTTATGCATTCTGGTGCATTCTGGTGCATTCTGGTGCATTCTGGTGACATCTTATGCATTCTGGTGCATTCTGGTGCATTCTGGTGCATTCTGGTATATTGTGCACTCGTGCATTCTGATGCATTCTGTTGCATTCTGTTGCATTCTGGTGCATTCTGGTGCATTCTGGTGCATTCTGGTGCATTCTGTTGCATTCTGTTGCATTCTGGTGCATTCTGGTGCATTCTGGTGCTTTCTGGTGCATTCTGGTGCATTCTGGTGGATTCTTGTGCATTCTGATGAATACTGATGCATTATGGTAGTGCACACTGGTGCACTGATGCATTCTGGTGCATTCTGGTGCATTCTGGTGAAATCTGGTGCATTATGTTGCCATCTGGTGCATTATGGTGACCTGGTACATTCCGGTTCATTCTGGTGCATTCTGGTGCATTCTGGTGCATTCTGGTCATACTGGTGCAATCTGGTGCAATTTGGTGCATTCTGGTGCAATTTGGTGCATTCCGGTTCATTCTGGTGCATTCTGGTGCATTCTGGTGCATTCTGGTGAAATCTGGTGCATTCTGGTGCATTCTGGTGAAATCTGGTGCATTCTGGTGCATTCTGATGCATATGTTGCCATTCTGGTGCATTATGGTGACTCTGGTGCATTCCAGTTCATTCTGGTGCATTCTGGTGCATTCTGGTGCATTCAGTTGCCATCTGGTGCATTCTGTAGCATTCTGGTGCATTCTGGTGCATTCTGGTGCATTCTGATGCATTCTGGTGCATTCTGGTGCATTCTGGTGCATTCTGGTGCATTCTGGTGCATTCTGGATGCATTCTGGTGCATTCTGGTGCATTCTGGTACATTCTGGTGCATTCTGGTGCATTCTGGTGCATTCTGGTGCATTCTGGTGCATTCTGGTGCATTCTGGTGCATTCTGGTGCATTCTGGTGCATTCTGGTGCATCTGGTGCATTATGGTATATTCTGGTGCATTCTGGTGCATGCAGTTGCATCTGGTGCATTCTGGTGCATTCTGGTGCATTCTGGTGCATTCTGATACATTATGGTATATTCGGGTGCATTCTGGTGCATGCAGTTGCCATCTGGTGCATTCTGGTGCATTCTGGTGCATTCTGGTGCATTCTGATGCATTCTGGTGCATTCTGGTGCATTCTGGTGCATTCTGGTGCATTCTGGTGCATTCTGGTGCATTCTGGTGCATTCTGGTGCATTCTGGTGCATTCTGGTGCATTCTGGTGCATTCTGGTGCAATCTGGTGCATTCTGGTGCATTCCCAAGCATCTGATGCATTATGGTATATTGTGCACTCTTGTGCATTCTGATGCATTCTGTTGCATTCTGTTGCATTCAGGTGCATTCTGGTGCATTCCTATGCATATGATTTATTATATTATGGTGCACTCTGGTGCATTCTGATGCATTCTGTTGCATTCTGTTGCATTCTGTTGCATTCAGGTGCATTCTAGTGCATTCTGGTGTATTCTGGTGCATTCTGGTGCATTCTGGTGCATTCTGGTGCATTCTGGTGCATTCTGGTGCATTCTGGTGCATTATGGTGCATTGTGGTAATTTCTAAGGCAATCTGGTGCACTCTGGTGACATCTTATGCATTCTGGTGCATTCTGGTCATACTGGTGCAATCTGGTGCATTCTGGTGCAATTTGGTGCATTCTGGTTCATTCTGGTTCATACTGGTGCATTCTGGTGCATTCTGGTTCATTCTGGTTCACTCTGGTGCATTCTGGTGCATTTAGGTTCATTCTGGTGCATTTTGGTGCATTCTGGTGCATTCTGGTGCATTCTGGTGCATTATGGTGCATTCTGGTGCATTCTGGTGCATTCTGGTGCATTCTTGTGCATTCTGGTGCATTCTGGTGCATTCTGGTGCATTCTGGTGCATTCTGGTGCATTCTGGTGCTTTCTGGTGCATTCTGGTGCATTCTAATGCATTCTGGTGCACTCTCGTGCATTCGGGTGCATCTGGTGCATCCCGTTGCTTTCTGGTGAATTTTGATGCCATCTGGTGCATTTTTTGACTTCTGGTGATTCTGGTGGATTCTGATGCCATCTGGTTTATTTGATGAATTCTATTGCGTTCTGGTGCATTCTTGTGAAATCTGGTATATTCTGGTGCATTCTGGTGTATGATGGTGCATTCTGATGCATTCTGGTGCATTTTGATGCCATCTGGTGCATCCTGTTGACTCGCCACCATTTACTCTTGAAGTATTCATGTACGGAGCGGATTGTTGAGAGTGTATGATTACGTTTCCATCACTGATAACAAACGTAGAGCTCGTCGCCGAAGTTATCCCAATGTAAAGTTAAATTATAACCTAGTGTTTCTATTTTGACACATAGTTTTTATGAATGATTTTAGTAAACCAATCTAATAAATCTCTGACGTTTTGAGCATGCACTGACTACTCTATATAAACTCAGTTCATTGTTTTTATCATCCTAACATTTTGTTTTAAATCCTTGGACAGAAAAGTTTAAATTAAACATTTAAATGCATGCCCCAAACAAGAACCTTTTAAAGTTATAATAATAAAATAGATGTTTAAGGTGATATGCCTTACCCATCTTATCTTATCTGTTACAGACGTTCCTTCTATACAGAAGATTATTGTGTCCTACGCTTATCTATGGTTTGTGTTTAGTCCTGCATTTTTATTAGAGATTTAAATGTTGATAAAATGTTGGTTTTCCTCGTTTCTTCAGGCAACCCATTCCACGCCCGAATTCCGGACGGGAAGAACGAAAATTTGTATGTGTTTGTTCTTGCATATGGAATAAGAAAGGTGTTTTTATCCTATTGTCTAACTGAGGATTGTATTAAGTTATCTTTGTGTTGTATTTCTAAATTAGAATTTATTGCTTTATGTATGATTACTAGTGTTTCAAGGTTTAATGATTTAACTAATGGTGTTATTCTTGTTAGTTTTGATAACAGAAAACTAACTGAAATCAAATTATTATTTATTTAATTTTTACAAATTTTAATTTATCATTAACATTTTTCAATTTCGAACAAGAAAGCTTTCGTCGAATTATGATATAGAGTAGGACTTCTATAATACTTTTAAATTAAATACAATATACACAAGCAAATTGTGTAACAAAATAATAAATTAAAGCTTTATTAATTGACTATACAAAAGTAGATGTTTCGGCTGATACCTTCGTCAGTACAAATAACTTACATAAGTATTGTTTTAATAAGATTAATACAAAGGTAGAAGCTTTAATTCATTGTTTTGATTACAATTAAACACTTTATTTATTTTTCTTGTATTTCGTCGAATTAGAAGTTATTTAAAAAAACTATTAAGAAACCAAAAGCTTGTCTTCCATTTTCTTCTCGTTCCACTTAAAATAATAATAACAATAATAATGGGGCGCGGTGGTCTAAGGGGTAGCGCGCTAGACTATCTATCCGAGGCAGAACCCTCGTCGCAAATTCGAGCCCAGGTACTGGCAAGGCCCCCGGAGCATTGTACTGGCCACACATTCCCCTGCTCGTTAGTGTTGGCTCAATGAAACTTGTGAACGCTACTTCACATTCCCCATAGACAGACATGGTCTAAAGGGGTTATTATTATTATAATTGTAAACAAACTGGGGCTTGTGGTTTAGTATGTCAGGCAATATCATTGTATAAATTAAATGTTGGAGTTTTCCTTAGGAAACTATTACAATGAATACGTTTTTTTAAAGCTATAAAGTATTTGATTAAACATATTTTTTTTTAAAGTTTTGAGAACAATATACCCTACATGTACGTATTTTGTTTTAATGGATTATATGGATTTTATATTTTCATAAAGTACAAAGCTGGGGATTTTTTTAAAAATCATGATTGTTATTGGTAATGATGCTTGAAAATATTTGAAAAAAATAATTCTTTGTATGAGGTTAATCAATTAATAAAAATGTTATATTTATGTTTGCCGCAATGTGGCTGCATATACAACATTTTATTAGCTAAACCACCTCCGTGTTGTATCTGAACTCCCGTTATAGATAAGCGTAGGATGCAATAATTTTCTGTATAGATGGAGCGTATGTAACAGATATGGTAAGATACTGTAAGGATAATTTGAAGTAATGCATAGAATAACTTATCAATAAGAATTGATTAAAACTAATCTATAACTGAAAGTATTTCTTATGTGTTAAAAACATGTTCCTTATCTGTGTCCCATCCGTCAGCTTGTATCCCTTCCATATTTGAAAATTGTGTTGTTCTGTAACTGCCTGGCTCTCCTACAGTGAAGTTATTAACAGTAGAAATATTAAGTAAAACATTGGTTGACATGTGATTGTCTATTTACACAGTTGTTTGTTTTGGTTTTTAGACTTTGTAAAGAGTTAAAAATCAGGTATTCAACAATCTTCACTTCTAGCTTTTTAATTTGAAATCATCCTTTGTCTTTATGTATTGCCAAAGATCAAAAATGAATTTTTCAATTGGTTTTCCTCATAGAAAAAAAGTGATATTTTTCTGTTTTCTTCAATTTCAATTAAAAATAAATAAAAGCTAGATATGTCTACATTTTAAAAAAAAATCATTTTAGAGCACTGAAACAGTTTTATATATACTCTATTTTCATTTTATACTAAAATTAACAACTACAAGAGTTTCCAAGGTTAATAAACAGGGAAAGGTTTTGGATTATTAGATTATAATATAAAATATTTCTATTTGGATTATTTCTAGTAAAAATGTCATATAAATAATTAAGTTGTTTTTTAGTATTTTACGCATAAGATTTTTTTTAAATATGTTTTTTTATTTTATTTTTTAAATTATTTTTTTTAGTTATGAGATTAAAAAAATGTATTATTATCTTTATTCATGGCACTCTGAGTCATCAACAGAAATATTCATTTGGAACTGTGGGCGCAATCCAAGATCCCTCTAGATTGATTCATAAGTATTAATTAATTCCGATCGCTTCAAGTACAACGATTAGTTCCTCATAATCCAGGGGTGTCAAAACATTTTACATAAAGGGCCGTATTTCATGAAGTAATAATATTCGGGAGTCGTATTAACAGAAAACAAAACGGTTCATTCTGGTGCATTCCGGTGCATTCTTGTGCAAATTGCCATCTGGTGCATTCTGGTGCATTCTGGTGCATTCTGGTGCATTCTGGTGCATTCTGGTGCATTCTGGTGCAATTTGGTTCATTCTGGTGCAATTCATTTGGTGCATTCTGGTGCATTCTGGTGCATTCTGGAGCATTCTGGTGCATTCTGGTGCATTCTGGTGCATTCTGGTGCATTCTGGTGCATTATGGTACATTATGGTGCGCTGGTGCACACTGGTGCACTGATGCACACTGGTGCATTCTGATGCATTCTGGTGCATTCTGGTGCATTCTAGTGCATTCTGGTGCATTCTAGTGCATTCTGGTGCATTCTGGTGCATTATGTTACCCTCTGGTGCATTATGGTGACGGTGCATTCCGATGCATTCTGGTGCATTCAGTTGCCATTCGGTGCATTCTGGTGCATTCTGGTGAAATCTGGTGCATTCTGGTGCATTCTGGTGCATTCTGGTGCATTCTGGTGCATTATCTGGTGCATTCTGGTGCATTCTGGTGCATTTCTGGTGCATTCTGGTGCATTCTGGTGCATTCTGGTGCATTCTGGTGCATTCTGGTGCATTCTGGTGCATTCTGGTGCATTCGGTGCATTCTGGTGCATTCTGTGCATTCTGGTGCATTCTGGTGCATTCTGGTGCATTCTGGTGCATTCTGGTGCATTCTGGTGCATTCTGGTGCATTCTGGTGCATTCTGGTGCATTCTGGTGCATTCTGGTGCATTCTGGTGCATTCTGGTGCATTCTGGTGCATTCTGGTGCATTCTGGTGCATTCTGGTGCATTCTGGTGCATTCTGGTGCATTCTGGTGCATTCTGGTGCATTCTGGAGTGCATTCTGGTGCATTCTGGTGCATTCTGGTGCATTCTGTGCATTCTGATGCATTCTGGTGCATTCTGGTGCATTTCTGGTGCTTCTGGTGCTT